>CM041725.1:21021373-21621373 GCA_023373845.1 Nibea coibor | reverse complement strand
TTCACCAGATATGGCATAAAACTACTATTCTGTTCCACCAGAATAACAGGCCGCTCATTACAACTTCATACATCCAAACCTTTGTTGAAACCCGCAGAACTTCATTATAAAGGTTTGGATAAATGTTTATAAAATTATGCACAAAACACGTCTAATATTTACATTTGCAAACAACATGGAGTCACACTTATGTAAGATACTGTAATGCAACAAGAGAACATTTAGGAAGGAAAGTAATGAACAAAAACTACAGTGTCACACAGTTACAGATGGCCCACAGTGGCGTATGTAGCTCTCTGAGAGCTTCATATTCATTTCCAGAAACATATGATTTCTGTTTGTACACAGAGATGAGACCTAATTTATTATGAAATGTTTTTCTTTGTCCCAGAAGGAAAACATTAGAAAAAAAATCACAGTGTTCTCATTCTACCGTTTTCTCCCCAGCAGTGTTTTTGCATCTCTTCCCTCACAGCAGAAAGGTATAATACCTAAATGGTTGGCTGTTTTTACCCAGGAGTGTATTGCTGTGCTATGAATCTATAATGTAATCCCTTGACATGAAGAGACACACATCATTCAAATGCTACAGTACATTACTATCTCAACCCATCAGACATGTATGTTGGAAAGCTCGTGCATGGAAATCTGAGAGCTGTGAGAGAAAGAGAGAGAGAGAGAGAGAGAGAGAGAGAGAGAGAGAGAGAGAGAGAGAGAGAGAGAGAGAGATAGTGTTGGTTTGTGTGTGCACGTGTCATATATGTATATACATATATACATATGTATGTATACACATGCATAGATGGTGCAGCACAGGCATGTTGTGTATATCTTTGCAGTTGTGTGCTTCTGTGCTCATATCTGTGTGTGTGTGTGGTGTGTGTGTGCATGTGCATGTGCGGATGTACAAGTATTTCAGTGTACACGTGTGTTTGATTGGTTTAGTGCATATGTGCATGTGTTTTAGTGTGTGTATACTGTGTGTGTGTGTAGTTTTATAGAGAGGAGCTGTGTGTGGGGGAGGAGAATGTGGAAGTGAATTATGCCTTTTTTTTCAGAGGGGAGGGGTGCATATGTATGTGCGTATGTGGGGGATGGGCGGATTGCACACTGTATGTATGTTCACTAAGTATGTGTGGGCTGGTTTGTGGTGTGTGTGTATGTGTGTGTGAGGGAGAAAGTGTTTGAGAATGCATGAGAAAAAGAAAATGCATTTTTACGATACCCCTTTGTGTGTGTATAAACTCTGCAGTGTGTATGTGCATTTTTATGTACTTGTCTGTCCATGGTTATGTTTACAAGATGCGTGTCTGTGTGTGTGTGTCTATGTGTTTGGACCCTATAGATATGTGTGTATGAGGGAATGTGTGTATGTGTTACTACTATATAGAGTATAATTACGAGCATGTCTGCAGGTATGTGTGTGAGTGGATTTTTATATTTGAAATGTAAGTGTGACCATCTGTTTAAGTGCACTGTATGTGTGTGAATCAGTGAGGTGTGCATATGTGTGTGTGTGTGTGTGTGTGTGTGTGTGTGTGTGTGTGTGTGTGTGTGTGTGTGCATGAGTGAGTGGGTGGGAGAGAATCTCTTTGTTTATGTGCATCTGTGTACATGTATTTATCTCTCGATAATGGAAATGTGTTGTTCTGTCATTAAAGATCACCCGGACAGGCAGATAGCAGCATTCCTTCTACTTTGCTTTCTCTCAAACACACACAGTCTGTTTCGTTGTTTGATATGCTGTATCTCCCTGGCATTAGCTCATTCGTGGATTATCTTGTCTAAATTAATTTGATCATTTAAATGACTTGTGCGGCTATTTATTCTTTTTCCAAAACTGAACCGAGGCCTGTAGCATAACTTGTTCCATTTTAAATGAGCGAGAGGGGCTGTATAGAGTCAAACATAATTAACTGCATAACTGCACATTTGCAAGTTTGTAAAATATTCCATACAGGCTTTACTGTCACTGCCTCAAAAAGATACCAAACAGTACTGACTTAACCTACAGCCTGAAGGCTTTTATGGTTGCTGTCCATCCCTTTTTCCTGTGAATAATATTCTTCTGCACTGGAACTACTCTACTCTAACAGTAGCTTGAGAGATACTTTATTGAGTGGAATAAATAAATAAAGCGTGTACATAAAGTTAAAGGGTGACTGCATTCTGCATTGCAAATTCTGTTACAACTCTGATCTGGTAGTAAACCCCCCCAGATATTAACATCATATGCCAACATGAATCTCTGTGATTATGTTTACAGGACAAAAAAATATTTGGTAATAAAGTAACTCATATTGATAGATAGACTGATTGGAATTATTGATAAGGATTGGTTTGTGCTCCAGATGAACCTGTTTGTTCTGTTGTCCAATGTCCTCGAAGAGAAAATTGCTTATAGTTGTTCCAAACAGCCACACTGGAAGGCGCAATGAGTATTCTGGAAAACATTCAGTGTCATCACACTCGGTTGTTGACATTAAAGGTAACAGAAATAGTTTTGTCAAAAATGAAAAATGGGCTGTGATGAGAAGTTCAAACCGTGGCTCCTTTCTCAACCCCACACAATGAAAGCATGAAGTGGGTCTAAAACGTCTATGAACTGCAGCCCCACAATCCAACACTGGAAAGGTGTGGCGGTGAGAGGGGCTCCTAAAGGTACTCAAACATCCAACATGCAGCTCCCATGAGGCATACTGGCAGCCAATCACTGAACACAGTTCTGCACACAGAGTGAATCCAGGATGTGGAGAACACATGCAGACAGACAGGCCTCTAGACTAGTTCTAGAGTATACATGGAACTCAATGTAAACACACATATATAAGATAAATATAAGACTGAGAAAAAATGTTTAATCATCCTAAAATATCTTGCAACATAAGGCTTTAACTTGAAGATTTTCTTTGTGAGGAAATCTGGTGGATAACAAGGAACCCTCAGACTTTCTTACTACTTGGAGTCCCAGAACAGTCTCACAGCAGCTACTGGAACCAAATTATAGCAGTGGTGGAGGACTGAAGAGTGATGGACATACTTCACCAACACCATTATGCACTGCCTAACCCCTGCCTAAATTTTTGCCACCTCAGCTAGTTTAACTTTCTGAGGCAGGGGACTCCAGAGATCATGAGAGAATCCATCTTTGCTTAGACCAAACAGCCTCCTATGAGGACGAGGTTAGTGCGGATGCTGCTAATATTAGTTATAACAGAACTGCAGTATGTCTTCATTTAATGTAGAACAAATAATGTCTGTGAATGTGTTTCTGTATGTCTGTTTGCAAGAGTTTGACTATGTTCAACACTCGTTGGTTGGAAACATTGGGTAGGTTCTTTAAGCCTGCACTCATGGCAGCAAAATGTAGTTGGCTAGACCCATTTCACAACCACATACAGCTTGCTCTTCTGGATCTCAATATTAGTGCAAGCAAGGATGTAGCCAATACAAGACACGACAGCATGGACTGCTGTCTTGATGGGCAGATGGGTCTTCAATAGCTCTGTGCTGCATAGAGAAGCTGGTAGGGACTGGTAGACTGGTGATTGTGTTCTGGTGCTGCGATCTAAGCCAGGCACAGCTCAAACAGAAGATGGAGAGACAGAGCAAAGAAGAGAAGTCACCGTTGGCTTCCTCGCCCTTGTCCTTCCTCATGTAAGAAGTCAGTGATAACTTGAATTGCACAAGGAAGTGTTCACAGAGCAGGAAGATGTGTCTCAACAACATAGAGGAGGGGAGATACAAGACATGCGAATCTGAACCACCATCAGAAACTACTGAAAACTGTCAAACTGAAAGACATGACAGTATGAGCCCCAGCTGGATCAACCCGTTAGTCGGCCCTGGGGAAAGAAGTTCCTGTAAGCGCCCCCCCCCCCCAAAAAAAACCCTCAGCTGTCTGTGTACTATGTATGTATGTGATATGTACCGGTTTACCTCTAAATCCAGTGACTACAGCGGACTATACCTGATCCTAAGAGGTTAATTGTATTCATTCATTCCATTGTAGATGATTTATGTGGTAATTTGCTTGAACACAAAGTGAATGCACTCACAATATAAACAGAATTAATTGACCAACTTAAAACATAATGTACCAGAGTGAGGGTCCCTGCGGTATTAGCACAATAGACAGCATCAATAATGCACATAAATATATATATTTTTGCTTATGTAGCATGCTGATTCATAATTCTTCATTCCTGATTTTTCACTAAAGTAATGTTTGTAGGAGCACCTGGTTAGACCTTTTGGCACTGTCTTCCCTCTAGATGGAGCACACTGCAGCGCCTCTGGTTCCCCTTTGTCAAGGTAGACGTACACGGATATGTCAAAAATAAAAGTCTCAAAATAAAAGTCTTTGTTGTTGTTTGTATGTTTGCTGAAAGGCGAAAAGCTCTGCAACGGTACTTTTTCGAAAACAACACGACGCTAAAGCCTCTGACTGTAGTTAATATAATAACTGGTGAACAATGTGAGTACGTTTGCTTTTTCTTTTCCGTGCGCTTGTTTTTCCTCCTGCGCTTTTATTTTGTAACAGCGCGTACGTCCGGTGTGGTGGCGGCTAACCCACGCGAGCCTGACGCAGGAGCTCTTTGTATGACTGGTCCGCGAGGTACCACAGCATCGAGCACACGCGCGGCGGCGGCAGCAGCAGCAGCAGCGGACGATCACTGAAACACAGAGTCCCAACCGGGGACAGACAGGGTCCACAGCAGCGTCCCCCTGTCCGAGGCACACGCCGGCACGGGACACACACACGACGTTAAACGGAGGGAAAACGACGCTCGTTAACGTGCAGCACTGACCGTGAAGGTTTGTTTTAACGTCAGGTATTAAAAGAAGTTGGTTTACTGGGAAGTTTAGAGGCAGCAGCAGTTCTTGGAGCCTGAAAGCCGGTGTGGAGAGGAGAACAGCGACCTAACCTAAACTTCACCGACTCCATACGCTTGTTTTAGGCACATTTCGCCGACTTATCTCCTTGAAGCCTGCATTTATTTCCCTCAACAGAAGCTTGTTTTATTGGACCGTGGTTGTTTCTCTCTTTGGTCACTCAGGGACTCGCCATAAAAACCCTCCCAAGTTTGTGGAAGGTTATCTCTGCGGTTTCTCACATAGACAGCGATAAAGAGAAGAAAGGCAGTCGAAGAGGAGCGACGGAGAAGTGGATGTATTTTGAGCCATGGATGTAACCGTTTACCCGCCTCCTCCTCAGCCTCTAGCCGCGCCAGACCACACCAGGCTGGGGCAGCTCTCCTACCCTGACCCGGCCTTTGGGACCAACAAGGTAAGCAAAGAAAAAGAGGAAGCCCACTTGTGTTCCACATTGCCTCGGGGTGAAAGCCACGTTTGTAGTGTCTTCTCTTGATTAACGCCTCCCTCTGCGTATTTATCTGTCTCGCCTTGCCAATTAAGTGATAATTAATTACTTTATTAGGCTCCGCAGCTTTTGAAGGTAACTACAGTCCAGTGTTCTTTACATCACATTCAGTCCACTGGATGATACACAGGCAGGCTGTAATTTTGCCCCGAGTTTGTTGCCACTGATGTGTAATGACACCTTTAATTAAAACTTCACCACTGCTAATTGAAGGCTAATTAAGTTTAAATAGGCGCCACATTATAAGTACAAACAGAACGAAAGTCAGAATGAGAAAATAATGTGGTGTACTTAAAAAATAATTTAATTCTCCCAGCAGGAGCTCTGCTCTCTGTTTAGTGATAGTTGAGTTAATTGGTGTCTGAGAAGCTCTGTTGTCTTTCTCCCTCCAGAGCAAGGTCAAAGGTCAGGGTCAGATTCACAACTGGGGCTGGTAGAGATCCAGTGTCCTGCTGCAAGACGACAAAGTATATTTAATCAATACAGATCTATCTATCTATCTATCTATCTATCTATCTATCTGTCTATCTTTCTGTCTGAAAAGGGGACACGGTGCTCGTTTGACAGTGATGAATTGCTTCATTATTTAACTAGGTGCAGCTGATGAGTGCTGCTGTTTAAGTTAACCACAGATTATTAACCTCTCTTCAGTCTCAGGACAATGAACTGGAACACGTTCGTTTTGTCGTTGCATGGTAAAAATGGAATTTGACACATTTTTCTCAGTATTTCATTTCGATGAACAAATACAGAAATGAAAATAAACACAGTGTTCGCGTGGCTTGTGGAGGTTTGTGCAGGAAGCAGGGATGTAAACTGAAGCAGCATCATGTAATGTCCTTTACAGTGCTGTGCTCTCTTTTACTGGCTGGTTTTCATGTCTCTGTTATATACTCAGAATATACTGTCATCGCTGGCAGACTGGTGAACATCTTATTGATCAATCGGATTAATCACAGGCTGGTTGTGTGATCTGGCTCAGACGGGTTGGTTTTTTCCTTCTACGCAACAACAGCGTAACGCCGTGGTTACAAAAACTTTGCTTTAACCCGAAGAGCTGAAGTGTTGTCGTGCTGCTGCTGCACTGACTTTAGTTTTGAGTCATGTAGTGTGGATTGAGTGTGCTGCTACTGTACACCATTGCTTTTCTTATTCCTCTTTGGGTGGTCGTTGCAGTGCACAAAGTGTATGGAACTGTGAGAAGCTGTAGAGAGGAGAGACAGAGGAGGAGATTTCAAATTAATGTCTTGTATACTGAAATGAAAAAACAGCACAGTGACAGTTATCATTCAGTACACACTGTATACATTGAGCATGTAGTTTGGGTTTGGTTGTACAGTATCTGAATTAGTCACAGTTCTGGAGCTGACTGTGACTTCTGCTGATTGGGTTTCATGGGATTCATGTCTACATGAGCTCCATTATAGTTATTAACTGTCTTTTAATTGAACCGTCGGCCAACCTGCTGTGTTAACCTCAGACTCAAACACAAAGTGTAGAAATGCTCTGCGCACACAGAATCATGCAGGATTGCACTGTGTGTTTGTTTCAGAAAGAGGGAGGGAGAGATAGAAGATAGAGGCTGGGGATGTAGAGAGAGCGAGCAAGCTATGTGGTTGGGGGTAGGGACCGAAGAGAGAGAGAGAGAGAGAGGAGGAAGGGAGGGAGAGGAGGGTTGTTGGGGGTAGGGATGTTGTAGATGAGAGAGGGAGAGAAAGAGAGAGAGAGAGGGAGAGAGAGAGAGAGAGAGAGAGTAGTGGGGGTGGGGCCACTAAGGTTTGTACTATATTTCTCTCTCTGTGTCTTTTGATTCACGGCTCTGTCGGCCTGATAGAAGAGATCATATTACTGTGTGCTGGAACAGAGAGAGGCAGAGGGTATATGAAAAAAAGAGAGAGAGAGAAATGCACAGCATGGAGAGAGAGCAAGAGAGAGAGAGACAGGAAGTATGAAGCACAGAAGAAACAAAATGAGAGAAAAGAAGAGGAACAGAGCAGAGAGAGAGAGCGAGCGGGGAGGGAGAGGCGTGTCCAGATGTGTTAATGTAAAGATGTATTACCAGTGGTGGTCTACATTTTCCATTTCAATTAAACAGAGAATATTCTCTGCACAATTACCTTCTGAAAACACCGTCGGAATATTTCCCTGCATGTGATTAGGAGCTGTGATGATTAAATGTTTGGGGGGACACACATTAGTTTGTTGGATGGTTTGGAAGCTGAAATGACTGGAATACTTCAGGTTTGATCTGAAGGAGTCTTTCAGTATACATGTTTCATCTGTAGCTGTGTGAGATTTACATGTAAATCTGCTCTTTGTCTCATTGAAATGGATTTTATGATGATCCGTGAGCTGACTGACTGCATTGAGTTTAAGTGGAAATTCACAGCCGATGATGATCAGAAGCATCTCAACAACCATCGTGCCCAGAAAAGCATCTTTTATTACTTGTGCTGATTATATAAGTGAATAATAATAATAAGTGAACAATGAATTCACTCTGAAATGACATAAACAGTAATATTACACTATGAGAATAATGATGAAGGAAATCAATGCCACATTGTAGAAATTAGACTTAAATAGTGTGACTGAAAATGTCACAAGTTATTTTTTTTATACATTGGGTTATATCAACACGAGGAAACATTGTTAATAATCTGCCAAGATAATTGAATGTATCACAGAAATGTTCTCTTGACAACATATTTAATTTGACATTTAGCAGAAGACACAGTATTTCGCTGACCTTAAACCAACAGTGCTTTTGCTGCCTCAATCAATCCCCGACCACCACCGATGATTTAAAGGAGCAGTGTGTTGGATTTAGTGCCATCTAGTGGTGCAGTTCTGGCATTGCAACCCCCTCACCTCACCCTCTGGTTCCTAGCAATGAAAAGTTAGCTGCTAAATGTGTGAAAAAACTTGAAAATGCCTTTCTAGAGTCAGTGTTCAGTTTGTCTGTTCTGGGCTCCTAGAGAAACATAAACGGTCACTGCTGGGAAACATAATCCAGGCAGCAATCATTTCCCTTCAAAAGATAATTGGTGAAACAAATGAGTAGAGCTGCAACAGTTAGCTACGATTATTGTTTTGTTAATTGACAGAAATGTTTTAGCCAAGATGTCAAACATTTGATGATTGCATCTTCAATGTGATCATTCGCTCTTCACACATGGGGTTGTAGGTAATTGTAATAAATTATAAAGAGCATTCTTAACAGTTTCATGAATCTTTAAAGAACATACGACAAAAAAGTCAGCAGATGAATCAGCAGTGAGAGTAATCATTGAGTTCTATATAAACAGTCGACAGTGCGACCGTTTGACAGGAAATGAGGAAGACAGGAAACTGAGGTTTTTGTCCATATTTAGAGCATTTAATCTGAAAAAGACCACACCAACAATCAACCTGTCAGCCCGTTTGCTGTTTTAAATCTCTAACTCTTTTTTTGGAGGCTCCTAGCTGAGCCTCGCAGACCGACCCAGACAGTGTTTCTTCCCAAGCTGTGTACTGCCTCCAATATGTTCTACTAATCAGATGCTTTAGATTACTGTAATTTAGTAAAGGACGTGACCACGGTTAGTGTTAGGGTCTACCAGTCTGACTGAACAGGAAGGTCTGTCTGGAAGCTTAACTTAGTGCAAAACACTGTAGTTTAAGTCTGGTCACAGTTGGACGATGGTGGGGAACATGGAGGCCTAATGACTCTCTCAGAGATATATTAATATTTATATTATTATTTATATTAACTTATAATGCCTCCTCAGCCGCCTCAGTGTCACTGTTGCACTGATGCATGGGCACAGTTGGGTTACATGGAGCGCTGGATGAACAGAAGTGAGTGAGCCATGTTGCGCTCTGATGAGCAGCGCTCATAACGGGTCTCCACAGACGTCAATAGGAACAATTCATACTGAAGTTAACCAGGACAGCGCATGCCGTTTTTTGAGCCACGAAACCAAAACATGGCCTGCAAAACACTCATTTTTAGCCGAGCTGATTGCTGGAAATACCTTTTGCTGTGTCGTAACGCATATCGTAAAAATGGTGAATACTGCGCCCCTACGGGCTCGTTAGGACGAGTCAGCAGTCGGTATGAAACAGAGCTGTCAATAAAACATGTCTTTCAAAAAATCTGAAGCACCAAACCACAGGAGGCTCCTGAGCATGCAGTCATAAATGTGCACATAACTATGAGGCTGATTGTTCCAGTAGAATGTGAGATTAGCTCTAACGTTGTGTTATCATGATAAGTCTTTGTAGTGGAACAATTAAAATGACTAGTGAATGAACCACGAGGCCTTGCGAAAGTCCAAAAAAGAGAAAGCAAGAGGAGGAGCAGAGATGGGATGAATCAGGAGGTTTAGTAGTGGAAGGGAAGGGTGAGAGAGAGAGAGAGAGAGAGAGAGAGAGAGAGAGAGAGAGAGCGAGGGAGAGGGCCTAATGTAAACATGATGATTGTGAAAGCTGGGTGAGGTATTTCTAAAGCAAATAGAGAGGAAGTGAGAAGAGGGTGGGGAGAAGGAGGTCTTAGTATAGAACCGGAGAATATAGATTGAAGGAGAGCAGAAAAACAATTCAAGAGCAGTGAGAGGACGGAGTGAGATCATCCCAGAATGATAGAAAGAAGCAGTAAAGAAGAAAATAGTCCAGCTGGGACGATGCTCATGCCCTGATTCAATACCATCCCCAGCGCTCCATATAAATGTCCCGTTGTCCTGGGGACAATAAAAATATCACCTGGGACACAAAGAGACAGTGTCTGGGACAATTCTGGGACAGTAGAGAGAGACTTCTAATTACAATGGAAACTGTTACTTTATGTGTCAGAGCTATAGGCCTATATCATTTTAACTGTTAGCTGTGCGCTACACTGCGTCACATTTGTGAGTTATACACAAAATCAATCAAAGAGACACCAGTGAGATGTTTCAAACCCTTTTTTTCTGATTTTATTATCAATGTTTTTATCCCTGAATTGGTTTTATAAACAAGAATCACTTCTGCTCCTTCCACTTTATACACTTTTTGTGAAACGTTTCTTTACTTCAAATCTCTGTTCCAGTAGTTTATGATTATTTAAGCATTCACTGATCAAAGAGAAACAACTAATGGATTATGAAAACGGATTGTACAAATATGTATTGTAATTCTAATTGTACAAGTATTGTGATTCAATGTTACATTCTATTTAAAAAAATGAATTCATTCAATTCCAGCAATTTTATATCGTGGGTCATATTTCCCAAAACAATGCACGTCACATGTCATTCACTCTCTTTATGCCAGCAGTGTCATTACAATACTGCAGAGAAAAGTAGTAAATAAAATACTTTGATGCATTTAGCTGTTCCTGCTCACCTCGTGCTCTAAGAATAATAAATAAAATAATAAATAGACATATATTTATGTATAATGGCATCCAATGTTTAGTGGTGGCTGTGTTTTGGGATGTTCTGTGAATTTTGAGTTTTAATTTAACCCTTTGAGTAAGGGTAAAATGACTTGTTGTTAAAGTTATATTACCACAGTGCCAGTTCCACATTCATTCTGGGTTAGCATTGGGCTAATTGACTACTGACATAGTAAAAAATATTGATTAAAAGAAAGAAAAGAATGATGATACTTATGAATCACCAAGGACAGAATGAGAACTTCAACACTGTGTGTGTGCACTTCAAACCTGGTAAAGGTGACTATAGATGGACCCAGCCATCACCTGATGTCATCAGCTGTTTTCAAATCATGCAAATCATCGTATGAGTCCTGCAGGTATGGTGTCACGCCTACATCATTTGCATGTGCGCATGACTCTGGTGCAGTATCATCATCACTATCATCGTTTTCAATCATACTTTCTGTTCATTTTCATTGGACACTGCTGTTGTAGGATGGCAGGCAGAAAGTGGAGGGACAGAGGGGAGAAAACTTGATGCAGTGTTTGTCTGTCAACTGACGCACACTCAGCTACGAGCAAGAAGTTTGCGGCCAATGTAGCATGATTATTCCAAGACTGACAAAGGTCAAGTAAGTCTGCAGACAAGTTCTTTAGACATACTGTACTCAGTGTACCCGTATAACCTATACACCCTTCATACCGCTGCATTCATAAACGCCGCCTTCACGCCGGCATCCACCTGTTGGCTCGGATTCTAAGTCACCTTGGGTGACAGGCTATTATCGTCCCACTCGGTGCTGGGCTTAGTGTATACCTGCGGGGTACGCTCTGTGTTCATGTAATAATAAATCTGCTCCACGTGAGTTGGCTGACTGAACTTACTGTATATTACGATCACTGGCAAGTAGCCCTGGCATAAACAGGATGATCCTCTCTGCTCTTCCCTCACGGCAGCACTGGCATTTTTAAAGAACAATTTCTGTCAGTCAGGATTACTGAAATTAATTAGCATGGATTTGTCCGTATATTTAAAATGGATTTGACATGAAAAGTCGGCTTGTTGTGATATATCAGCAGCATTTTGCTAATTCAGTCACAGTAATTTAAGAAGATATTCAGTAGCATTCATCTACAGTTATCTTATTTTATCCTCTGGCCCTTTCACAGTTTTTTTCTCCATCACACACTCCCATTGTCCCCTCCTACAGTTTTTTTTCTAAGCAGCCAAAGTGTCGGCATCTCATCTAATTATCTATCAGAACACAACCAGTCAATCTGTCCGTCCGTCTGTCCATGTTGGCTGTCATTCCCGCTACTGAACACCTCGCCAGACATCACCCCCCATACCCCTCCAGCTCCCAACACACACACTCTCCTCTCCCCTTAAGCCTGCTGATGATTGGGTGACTTTCAGCACCGTTGCTTGTGTGTCGGTGTGCCTGAAAGCGTTTCAGTTGGTCGAATCACGGGGACGGAGTGGAGAGGGACTCCTGGTTGGTGGAGAGATGCCAAGTGGAACAGATGGGCGGAGATAGAGCGCTGCCAGGAGAGACTAATTATCAGGATTTCGTGTCCAAAACAAACATATTGCAATCAAATCACATACTGCAATCATTGCTGCATTGTTCTCTGTGTGTGTGTACTGTATTAGTGACAATGACTTGGATCAATTAACTTGTGGCGGAAGAGATTGGACCGGTTCCTGAGTTGTTGCCATCTATTTTTCTTCAGCACTCAGGCTTTTGTTCGCGATCATACAACGATAACTGTGGCGGTGTAGTGCTAATTACTGTGGGTAGATTAAAATAAATAAGTGACATTTGAAATGTGTAAACTCATGTCTGCTTTGACCCTGTTTCCTCAGGCTGTCATAAACAATGTTAGAATACAAAGTTTTCTATGAGTGACTCAATAAACTCTTCACTGTACAAACTTATATGGCTTGTCTTGATGGACGCCATGAAGAGGTGCACCGGTGCAGTGATGCTTGGCAGAATCAGCGTCCCTAAGCTGCTCTGATCGTGAGCCTGTTTCATTCACAAAAATCTAAGTCGAGAGCAAAAAGAAAAACTTGACTCTGCACTGCCTCACGTCCTGCTGTCAGAAATCAGAAGTCAAAAAGATTAGCAGTGTCAGCCGTCGTGGCAGTGGACACTTCAAATATTGCAGCTGCCAGTCATGTGCCATCGGTGTAGAGCACTGTGACAGAAATAAAGACAAATGTTTTACAGGAAATTAGAAAGCAAATAGTCATCTGATGACCATTTAGCCAGGTCAACAGCTAATGTTTCTGGACTTCTAGTGTCGTCAGTAGATGTACGGGCCAAGACCGCAACTTGACATGTGAGAATGACGAGGGAGACACATTTCTGATAATCTCTTCAACACATATCTGCATTTGAATGCAGATCATTAAATGAGCTAAAGTGTCATCAGGTGCATTTCGGCCAGTGTGTTGCAGTTGTTCTTTAGCTGTCCACACAAACTGTTGCAACCAAACATTGGTCAACACTACAAAGCACTTCCGTCTTGTCTCCTGCCTCCAGATCCTGTATTTATACACAGAGATCTGCTCAGAGAGATGAAGTAGTCCATGACTGCCAGCTAGATGATCAAATAACTGTGATGCAAACTGTGATTTCACATTCAGACACACCTTATGGCCAGGTGGAGGTGAGTTGAAGTAAGCAGGGTTTGAACGCATCTCTTCAGCTCTACATCTGACTTTTTATGAGAGTATGAGAGATAAACTGAACCTGTCCATATTTAACAAGCTGACATCTCCCATCTCTGCCGTTCAGAAAATCTATAAAGACCTTTAATTTGCATAACCCAGCCCTTAGACAGGAAGCAGTGAAGGGGATGTGATTTTACATTGAGACCTGCATAAAGAGTCAGAGGCAGCTGTCGGTGTGAGGATTTTAAGTGTACATGAAGTGAAACACGTTTCTCGGTGGAAAACGGAAGGCAGACTGTACGTGATTCGTGACAGACATGAAGCACCCGTGAATTACATTCGAGAGCATGAGAAAATTGGTAAGTGAAGCTCTTTTAAATCACTCGTACGTGCCACTTAAATCTGTTGGGGTGAGTTTCATCCAGTCGCACAGGTGAACTGTGACAGCAGTGAGTGAGTTTGACAGGTTTGAGCTAGGCTTAACAGGTTAAACTGAGCTTTTTTTAGTCTAGATGGACGGAAACTATCACTCTATATAAATACACGTCTGAATGTTCAGTGCTCTGAGCCACTGGGGGCAGTTTACTCGACTGGGTTGCCTTCTTGGACCTGCCTATTGTCTGACTGAATAATTAGCTTTTATGCATGTTTATGTAGCTCCACGTAGAGTAAGGTGAAATGCATCAATAGATCCCAGCTTAGCAAATTCTGACCTCTGTTTCCTCACAGATGGAAAATATTGATATAAGCAGTTTCATTGTTTATATCATTTGATCAGTCACAAAATACTAAATTAAAACACTGTCTGTCTTTACTGGAAGCTTAACAGGAACATATTTATCACACACACACACACACACACACACACAGTCAGACTCGGAGACAGGCTGGATGCAGCTTAGCCAATAAAACTTGGTTTATATTGCCGTCATGGAGACAGAGATAAGACAGATAAACAATTGCTAAGCTGAACTATCACAGCTGTGTGCATCTCCCTCCTCTGTCTGTCTGTCTGTCTCTCTCTCTCTCTCTCTCTCTCTCTCTCTCTCTCTCTCTCTCTCACACACACACACAAAGTAATTAGTCTTCCTCTCTCTCTTTCTCCATCTATCTCTCACTGTACAGACTTGCGAGTTGATTTATGTCCCCTGATGCAGTTTAGTGTCAACTGAAATCCATTCAGTCCAGTCCAGCCGAATAGTTTCACACGCCACCCGAACCCTTGAGTGATAAAAATGGTCTCCAGCCATTTAACCGTGTCTTTTTTGACACATTTACACAAAGATAGCCCACACGACCTGAAGACACGTCATGTTTCCATCCGTGACACCGGCTTCATTCGAAGGGGAAGAACCCAACACTGCACAAACACACAACTTTTACTACAGTGCGTTTATCTGACACACGAACATCTGTAAATATGCAATATTCAATTCAATCAGATCTATCGTCTCACCAGCAGTGAGTCAGATAATTCCTCTTGTTTCATGACATCTCACCTCACAGGCACACGTTCTTCACTTAACGAGCACATTTCAAGTCGAATATTCAGTGATCTTTATTTTTTGTACTTTTACCAGTTTGTGCTGCTGTCTGTCGCTTAAAAAGAGGTTTTTAATCTCAGTGGGACACTTGCTGGTTAAATGAAGGTTAATAAAATAAATAATCAATTAACTTTGTGCAGGCATGTTTCTAAAATCCTTCTAGTTCAGCTGAAATTTAGTCCTGTCTCTGTGTTCTTACCTCCCTATGTCACTCTCTCCCTTTAACACCCGCGTTTACCTCTTTCTCCATCTTCTTATCAACATTTAATTTCTCCAACCTCTCCTTCCCTCTCTCTCTCTCTCTCTCTCTCTCTCTCTCTCTCTCTCTCTCTCTCTCTCTCTCCCTCTTTCCTCGATACACTGTATTTCTCTCTTTTCCTTTGTCCTTTTCTGTCATCCTAATAGTCTTTCTCCCCCTCTCTCCCCCCTTCCTCCGACCCTGACCCACTTAGCTGGCTGCTTGTTATTCAAACCTTTGCTTTACCCACACAAACACACACACACACACACACACACACACACGCAGGAGCAGGAGATGAGAGAGTGAGAGACAGAGGCATGAAGGGGAGAGAGAGAGGGAGAGAGGGTAATTTGGTTTGACTACAAATCTTTGCTATCCTTTTTAGTTCTCTCACTGTAAGGTTTAAGAAGCACACACACACACATCTGTGCACACACACACAAAGATACTGTAAAAGTACTTCCTTGTGAGGCGGCAGTACTCTGGCTTTCACATTATTATGATTAGTTTAGTTTGAGCCCACTGCGACAACTTCAGTTTACTGTCCTACACAATAAGACAAATCTTATAGCAGTCAACTAATCAATAAATCATTGAAGCTTCAATAGTCAACACAAATCAATCTAGAAATGTGTCATTTCTCTGCTGAACTTTGAGCAGCACATTTAAAGTGAAACATTTCCACACAGGATAACAGTGGAAGGGTTTTTCATGGTTCACAGGCAGGAGGCAGGAGTGCTACCTCAGCTGTGGCCTCATGAACCCTGACTTATTTTGAAAATGGAAAAGGAATTTAAGCATACATTATGTTTAAGCTCTGGCCATGACCTAATAACCCTACCAAAATATGATGAGAACTATGACAGCTTTGGCATATTAAAATGTAAAATTTCAAAGGAGCTGAGTTTATAAGCTGATAAAACTGTAAATATTGCAAATAAATCCTTTAAAACGACCTCATCTGGAACATAACGTCACACAAAGATATGACAGGCTTACACTGCACTGCACATGACAGAGCTGTAGGAGAGAAGCAGCCAGCACCAACTGCTGATGGTGCTTCACGGTCTCCTAGAACATGCATCACATGCCTGACACAACTATGATTTATGATTATTTGTTTGTGATTCTGTACTGGATTGTCTCAGCAGTAACTCTAAAAGCAGTCAGGTGAAAATTGGATGACAAAAAGTCTGCATTGCCAAACTTCAAAGTGAAAATTACATTTTAAAAATAGTCGAAACACTCACATGTAACTATGTTTACTGTGAACCAGGGCTGCAGCTATCATCTTTCTTTCAAAGATGATATAGTTTTGATGATTCTTTTGTCTATGAAACGTCTGAAGTGAAATTCCTGTTACAGTTTGCAACAGTTCAAGGACAAGTCCTACCATTTAAAGGTCCAGTGTCAGATTTAGGCTCTATTTACAGAATCTAATATTCATAACTATGTTCTCATTAGTGTTTAATTAATTTAGTAATTAATATTAATGCACAGGTCTTAACCATTGACAGTATCTTGACCGGTGTGTCAGCTGTTGCAGTGCATTGTGGGATTTGTAGTATGAGTGGTGGCAGTGCGATTCACAGACAGGCCATTAGTAACAGACGTATGAAGTAGGTGCTTTATACTAGGAAGGAGAGAGTGAGGCGAGGGGGTTACAGGCAGCAACTACGCCTTTAGGTGCCACAAAATTCTACACACTGGACCTTTAAGTAGTAAGTGGCAACATTTCAGTTCCAGTTGTATTATACTGAGTTATGTACTCAATGAACTGAATTGTTTTTAATCGTTGGGTTAGGCTTGTTTTCTCTTGACTGAATGAGACATCTTGATTTGAGTTATTTGTTTAGCGTCAGTGAGTAGAAAAACAGAAAAGTGGATGTGCTCATTTTGGCATGCGTACTTTGTATCCTTGTTCTTAGTGATGCCCTCAACATGACAGCATCAAGATCATTTCAGTGTGATTTCAACACATCAGTGCTGAGCAGCCATAAATGCAGCTAAAGTCAGGGACAGCACAGAGAAGTCCGTCTGTCTGACCGTCTGTTCCTCTCTGCCTCTCACACCGAGCGCCTGCTGAAAAGAAATCATCATTATTTCTCCCTTATGGCTCCTCTGTCCTCTGTCGCTCTTCTTCTTCTCCTCCTCTTCTGCTCGTTCTTCCTGCTGCTCGGCGCTGTATTTTTCCCGTGGACAGCAGGAGCACTTAGCCACTTAGCTTACCATCTACAGATGACTCACCTCTGCCATTTGCCAACACGTGTGAACGTTTGTTGTTATGTGTGTGTAACCTTCAGGTTCGGGTTCATTTACAGTAATTGATGCAGATCATAAGACCTCAGACTTGATCCACCATCTGTAGTCGGTGGACGTCAGCATCAGGCTGAGGCGAAACCATTAAGCAGGTGAAGCTGGTTTAGATAAGAGCGGAGGCAGGTGGTCACTCTGGCTGTGGTCCAGGTATGATTGTGGGAAGCAGTTATTGTATTCTTGTAGTTTCACCCACTGTTCTGTTTGTTCTTTGTGACATTATGTTACATGATTCTCATTGTGTGTGTGTGTGATTCATGGGGTCTGTCACGTCTTGTCAAAGGTGAATGGAAGAAGCTGATCTGACAGTGAGGTCAGCACGTCTGCTCTTCGCCTCCTCCCACCACTGTTTTGTCTGAAAAACTTTGTTTTCTGTCTCCCAGAGAGGAAGAACAGAGATGAGACACACTCACTGTTTCCTGTTACTCTTCTTTGATATGTGCAACTGTTGAGTGTGAAGTTCTATAAGGCACATTGTTTGCGTGTCTGTGTGTGTGTTTGTGTGTGTGTGTGTGTTATGTCTGTCACAACACTGTTTTGGCTTTCTGTTGACTCTGTAAACTTATACCTCATTTGCATAATACCCAACAGCTGGCAAACGGATAGGGCAGTTACACCTGTCTGTCCACCTGTCCACCTGTGTGTGTGTGTGAGTGCATGCGTGTGTGTGTGTACATTAGACAGTGCTTCCACCCACCTGTTCAAATGTCATTGTGTGTGTGTGGGTGTGTGTGTGTGAACCAAGACAATGATGATGTACCCAGGATACCATGAATTATTTGAATATAGTTTATGGGTTCAAATATGTATTTGTTTGTTTGCTGAGTTTTCCTGCTGTGGCTTTGACCTGGTTGCAGCAGTTTTTAGACCGACAGCAGTGCCAGTATTTTGACTGCCACTGTAACAATGAAAAGAATCATTTAGATCAATAATTGATACATTTATGAAGTAAAGGTATCAACCATTGGTTGGTTACAGGTTTAAAAATGTGAGCACTTCTTTCGAAATAGAAAACTGTTTCTCCTCGGCCAATAATACAACAATAATACAAACCTGCCGACACGTCTCCCAAAGCGACGCATAAATATGACTTCACACACTCGCTTCTTATTGTTGCTCAAGTGTGATTTAAAGCAGAAATACTACACACACACACACACACACACACACACACATATACATATCTACCCGTTTCCAATGCTAGCTGCTGTCATATGTGATAACAAAGTGAACGTCTTTGTTGTGTTTGAATAAAACAAGCCACTCTAAATTTATCATTTTATTGGCAGACAAAATGATTGTGAACATAATTATTAAACAGTCTCTTAAGTCTTGATAGGATCTGTTAAACGAGATGTGTACACACTGGTGTTCTCCATGAGTCACACAGAGAGGAAGTCACCTGGAGCGGGTCTACAGTATATACATGGACAGCAAAGCTGGAAACGCATCTCGCATTAGCCTCCATCAAGACAGCAAAGCTGTCGTTTTAGGAAGAAGTGTGCCAAAGGGTCTCATTTACTCCATGCTCACAGAGATACTCTCTTGGTGTCAGAGAGTGATTTCATGTGTGTGAAAATGAACCTGTAAGTGGACTAAGACTAATGAAGACTAATGAGTCAGCAGCTGTTAAGGCTGACTGACCACTGCATGAGCATTGGTGGGAAAAGTCTGTGGTACATTATTGTTTTAAAGATTTCATTTAGAAACAATTCAAACATTAACGATGGACTGCTGACCGCGAGACCGAAGCAGCATCGGCTGCTTCCAGTCACTTAAAGGCACCGATGTGATCAGCTGACATTCAAACCTGCCTTGTGCAGTGCATGACAAAGAGAAGCCGATGGAGGAGGGAGGAGAGAAGGGGCTCCACACGAGGAAGTGTGGGTAGATAAGAGAGGGAAATAAGGAAGTAAAAGTCCACAATGAATACTAATTGTGTGCTACATAATATACGTTGTCATAGCGTACAGTTTGTGGTGTTAGAATACAGCTTCCTGTTTTGTGCTAATGGAAAGTGATGTCACACCTCCTGCCATTTATTCTACATGCTGACAGTTTGACTTTTCACTATGACTATTATAGTAGTAATACTAGTCAACAGTGACTATATTTTGACATTTTTCAGGATATTTTTGGGGGCTTCAAACATGAAAAGTTAAGAGACTAATAAACTGTACTGATGTGCAGTGATTTATGAGACAGGTAGACACTTTAATTGTCCGTTCTCCCACGTGGATAAAACGATACTCTCTGTGTGAGTCCAGCTAATGTCTCTTTTGCTGCATCCTTTGTTGCATGGTGATGTCACTATCTTGTGTCATTTGTTAACTGATTTGTTAATAATGTCCGTCGGTGTTGCTTTCCGAGGGAATAACATTCTAAAAATCCTGAAAATCTTAAAGCTTACACTCAGCTCGTATAAAAGAACCTCATCTCAGCCTCTGTGCAACGGGCAAGAAGACAATTAAACTCTGATTGTTACTGATAAACTGGGACCAGACCGTCACTAGTCCTTACTCAGACCAGGGTTTGAAGAAGATGGCATACAGATAGTGGACTAATCGTTCATACTGGCAGCCAGCCTGTAATCTGTTACCTCCATCTCCACTCTTTGTCTCCTCATTGTCCGCTCTCTGTTTGCTGTGTTTGATTGTACTTTGTTGACATTGTTGCTCTTTGCTTTTTTGTTCTCTCCAGCTGGATGGGGACACCATGTTCCTGGGTATGCCAGAGACAGGCCTTGACTTCGCCTCAACCAATCAGGTTAGTGTGTGTATGTGTGTGAGAGAGACACACAAAGAGAGAGAGAGAGAGAGAGAGAGAGAGAGAGAGGGAGAGAGAGAAGTTGTTTCTCTGACATTTCCTACTTTCTAATTGCATAGAACCATTTTTGAAATTGAGCTAATTACTTAAGTGTTAGAAAATCTCCAAACTGAACTGGCTATTTTTTTATCTTGCCGAAACAGTCTTCAAACATGTATTCAGTTATCTTTAAATATGAAACTGTCTGTAATGAACAGAATGTTGCACTCTGGGACTCTGTTAGGAGGGGATGATTCGGGGGTATTTGTTAGGATTTAGTGACTGCAGGAGACAAACCAGGTTGTATCACCTGTCAGGTGACGCCTCAGCTTTGATCTCTGAGGCTTTAATAAACAATTTTCTATTGCGACTTCTTGATCATAGTCTTTATTGTAGTTGACATTCATTAATTTCATTTAGTCCTGTTTGAATTTATGAAAGCTCTGATGAAGAGCCCGTCTTATTTAGCAGAACTTTCACAGCAGATTTTTGATGCTTTCTTTGGGAGCGTCACACCTCGCTGTGTCGTTGGGCTCACCTTTACATGTTTCACTTTTCACAGTTATTTCCAGTTGCATCAAACCAACTTTTCCTCCCATCCTGTTCCACAAATCAATATCACTTACTGCACTCAGCCCGAGGCACATCAAGCATTACACTGATTTTCTATCTCTAAGCTTTCTTCTTTCTTATACAAATAAAGAAGTACTGCAGTCCTGTGTAGGACTATCGAGCAGTACGTGTGCATTGCCACAGGATTTCTTATCAAATTGCAGCTCTGGTACTTCCTCTTATTCAGGATGTTTACATAGAAATAGTTTGCTCAATAAACTAAAGCTATGTTTTCACTCAGCTCTCTTGCCATTTTTTCAAGGCTTTAATTAAGGGCAGAATGACATAATTTCAGTTCTCTGAATTATGACAGAAATATAGTTAGAATTAATAAATATGCTCTTAGATTTGGCATGAAAGGGAAAAGCATGAAGGACTATACTTAAAATAAGGATCTCGATTTGATAAACAGCATTATCATTCAGCTCTGGGTTTGGCTAATTACTGCAATAATTAAGGACTGCAGCAAACTGTTATTTTTATTATCGGTTATTTAATTCATTAATTATCTGAAAATGGAAAAATTCTGTGACAAGACTTTTTGGCTGGCCAACAGTCCAAAACCCCAAAGTATTCAATCCACTATGAAGTAAGCAAATTGTTCCATTTGAGGAGCTGAAAATGGACTAAAAGGTTGAATCAAATATCAAAATCTAATCATCATCTAGTTAACTGTTCAATCTATAACTCTCAGAAGACAGTTAGGGATACAGCACTTAATTTAATTAATTTCACTAAGAACAGTAAACGTAACAGTAAATGCTCAGCTGCTCCAAGTGCATCAGTGACTAAAACTGTGAAGCATGAGGACACATTGAACAAACATACTTATCAAAATAATTAGGGAATGTCAACGCTAATATCAGAGACCTTAATACAGTTCTAGAGTTGGTTCCAAAAAAGATATAACATCGACAACATATATACAACATACAGTATATACAACATAGAGTATATATGACATATATACACTAGTGTAAGAAGTGCAAGAAGCCTGTAACAAAAAGAGGCAACACAACAAATTTATTTCAGCAGCTCAAACAGAAGCACCTGGTTATGTATGAGCATGAATAACCAAAATATTTTTCAGTCTTTTGTCGTACAGTGTCTTTATTGCAGGAATACCCTGAAATGATAAAGATGATATTTTAGGGACATTTCACCCATCCCTAAATATTCACCTCATAAATGATTCATGTCATTTATTTTTTAGGAACATCTAACCATTATGAGTGGAGTAGTCAAAAGCTGCAAACATACAGGATAAATGTGAAATGATTAATGGTTAATCTGCAGAAAACTATTATCTTATTAGTATTATATCTTGCAAATTAAACAGCCGAATGTCTAAAATGTGTTTTATTTTAGTAAACTGTAAGGCTTAAAGGTTTGGAATGTTATCTGAAGAAGTCACCTCCAGCTGTGGGGACTGCAATGATTACCATCATAGCTTCTTTTTGTACAGACAGACAGACAGAGAGATAAAAAATAGTATTATACATAGTGTTATTACACTATAATATAAAAATACTCATGAATGCTCATTATTTGCAGCCGAGCTTCATGAATGAAAAACGCACAGTGATGGACAGACATTTCTTGTCCACAGCGTCTTAAATGAGTGCTGATTGAGGCTCCTCTGCAGCCCTCTGAACTCTGGACAGGAGAAGAAATGCAGTGAAGGGATAGATGGATGGAAATTTCCACCAGAGAACATCACGTTGGTTACATAAAATCAGGCCGAGGCTTCAAGAGTAGTTGATGGTGTATGTACAGCTGTCCTGTTACGTCACCTGAGTGCGATGACCAACATATTAAACATCAGCTGTTTTAAGGTTACTAAGCAACTGTGTTTATGAGGCTGTTGGTGTAACTTCACCATGCAGTCTCCAGAGGCTTTCTGAAGCCTCTGGAGGGAAAGAAGTGTGTTTGTTAGTACAGAATTACCTCACAACCAAGCAAAGCCCATATTAATATGAAACTCCACCGGAGATGCATTATTCATGGGGTACACTATAGAGAATATTGTATGCTATAGGAATCTATGATTTGATGTTTTATTCATAGTGTTGTGCCATAAGAAGGCAAGGAGTGCTGTGTGGAATATGAATGTGTGGCTTTATTATTGAAGTATCATTGCAGAGTCACAGGTTGTTGTGATGAATGTGACCACCTTCAGTCCAGTCTGACTGCCATCCTTGTCATTTTTGAAATTGTCAATGGAGCAGCAGTGTGATGTTAGTGTGTTGAAGCTGAACAGGAAACAGACAGACTACAGGGAAGTGACAAAGACTCAGTGATCATCTGTGCTGTGCTGTGTGTTGATTTGTTGTTTAGATACTTGAAAGTAGTCACATGCACCTTTTGAAAACACACCTATAGCTCATGATTTAGCTGTCAGTAGTTCCTCAGAGGACACAGATTGGTCTGGACCACTGTGTCTGAACACAAACACATAGCTTGATGCCTGACAAAAGGGATTGGCGTGCGATTAGGTGGTATTGTAAGTCTAGACACCTTACAAGATCAAGATTGGCGCTAACATTTGCAAATTACCTCTAAAGACAAAGTACAACTGAGGCTCATGGAAATGTCTTTAGTTTTCAAATCAAAGTATTGGACACATCGTCTAAATTTCATGACCTGACCGTCAATCCAAAACTTCTCAAGATATTTCACTTAAAACCAGAGATGGTGATTCTAGAGGAAAAGGGTTCATCCTCTGGGAAGCATGAATGTTCATAATCTGTACAAAAACAGTATAAGAACAACAACTTGTGTTTTAATGGGGGGTTGACAAGCTGAACTGTTTGTGTGAGCAGTGGCTGCCTGAGCAGAACCTTCTTTCCAGTCTTTATGCTAAGCTAAGCTATCCAGCTTCTGGCTCTAGGTTCATGTTTAATGTTCAGGTATGTTAGTAGAATTGATCTTTTCACTGTAAACACAAAAGCAAATTTCCCAAAATATTGAGCTACTACATGGATGAAGTGTCCGGTGAGGTATCCAGGTGTGACTATAGAACGAAATAAATAGGCAACATGGTGGTGATAAGAACAAACAAACATGGTGGTCACCACACTTCTCCTGCACTAAAACGTGAAGCACTCTCAACCTAACTAGCCTGTTTGTGGCAGTGCTGTTTTTATGTGCTTGTCTTCTTCACTGCAGCAGCACAGCACTCAGTCTAACCTTTTCTTATCAGGGATTAGCCGCGGAGGGAGCGAACCAGCAATTTATTTACAGCCTCTCACTCTTTCTTTCTCTATGCAGCAGTCTTTTTTATTCCTGTCTGTCAAATCAGCCGTAGCTGTTAGTTGGTGTAAAAGTAAGCGCGGTATTACTCATAGAGATAAAGCATGATTTTGACCTGTGTGTGAGACTGGCTGTGTGTGACCCATGGCTTGTGTAGAATCCCCCCACCCACTCCCCCTCTCTCTCTCTTCCTCTCTTTCTCTCTCGCCCTCTTGCTTTGTCTTTGCTCCTCTTCGTGACCTTTTCATGTGACCTCTGACCTTTTCCTGACCCCTGCATCCATCTGAACCTTTGTTTGTCTCTGCTATTCTTCCCACAGTTCCGTGTGCCACAGCCCCCTCACCCTCTGAACAAGGTGACGCCACCCAACCCGCCCTCACACCACTGGAGGAGGGACACGCACATGGCCGACACGCACCGTCTGCCTTGGGTGAGTGCACACGCAAACACAGAGCATTGCTGAGACAGATCTGCAGTCTTTAAGGTAATTCTATAACAGTGAAGCTCACATTAACACACTGTTGTTTACATAAAAAGGTTCATCTGACCTGGGCCACCTGTCACAGGGAGGGAAAGTAACAGTAGCAGCAGTTTAGACCTGCAGATGTAAACAAACTGATGTGCCATATCTATAGACAATAAAGGTAAAAGCTTCCGCAGCTCTGACACTGGTGTCACCTGCTTGGAATAAGTCTTACCACAGGTGTTAATGTTGTTAATGCTGTTTTTTTTTTTTGGTATTTACTAATCTCTGACAGTCTGTTGTCTCTCTTGACTGTCTTGCACAAAACTTTCAGGTAGCAGCTTCTCAGTTTGAAGTGGAGCTGACTGACGGTCACTTTAAACTTGTTAAAATGCCAAACAAAGCTCTACATATTAACTGTGGCTGATTAACGTTAATTGCACAAGTAACTTATTAACTACCAAAATGACACTTGGCCGTTGATGGTTGTGTGCGTTCTGTCTGTACTCAGTCGCGAGGTAAAGAAGCATCACTCTGTCACACTGCTCACTCTAGTGCCTCATTGCATTCACAGAATCACATCCTTTAAATGAAATTTTTCTCATCAGATCAATAATCTATTTTTAATTTATGATATTCAACCAACAGTTTTGGACCAGCACCTTTTGTGTTTGGATTAAGTGGCACATAAAAAATATGGTGTGCTGAATTTGCTTCCACATACATACATTTATTTAAAACAGGCACATAGGGAGGCACTTGCCAGAGATGATTGGCATTTGCAGTAGACAGAAGTGCATGTGCATGCATTGCACTCCGTCACTATGAGCTAGAGTCAGCATATATAGCCGGACCGGGACCTAACACAACCTCTGAAACCTGTGCTGGCCAGTGGCTTACCAAGGCTTGCCGGGTGTGGCTCCTGGCATCCCAGGGCTGAGTGAGTACGATAAGCTGCTCGGATGACAGAGTTAACGTCAGTTAGCAGCTCACTACTTATCTGTCATCAGGAAAGCATGTAAATCACAGAGGATTGAAGCTGGAGGACATTATAGGGAAAAGCAGCAAATATATTGTGTGTAAAATCTGATGCAGTTTCACCAAAGTCGCTGAATACAGTTAGAAAGTTGTACTTTGTATAGTAATCAGTGAGGCCTGAGCAGAGATGACTGTAGCAGCCATCTGAATCATTTGAAAAGCTTCCTAAGCTTATGCAGAAATGTGCTGCGCAGCATCATTATATCCCTCAAACATATGCATGCACAGTTCACTTCACATTTCAGGTCCAAAGATTTCATATAGATCTCATTTTACTGGTGCGATGCCTCACAATGCACAGACGCTCCGTCAGAGCGGTCCTGTATCGCGTGAAAGAGGTTTGCTATTTATTAGAAGCTCTGACCTTGACCTTAGATTTTGCCTCCTCGTCACGTACAGCACAACACGGAGCCAACGAATTCTGTTTACATTTCATTTCAAGATTTCAGGTGATTTCTAGTAAACACTCGACAACACAGAGCATTTACCTTCAGTCCACACCTCTGTGTGTACTGATGTGTCGAACACAGTTCGGAAAGTTCCGACATATATCAGTGGATTTAATATGATGTGTGTGTGTGTGTGGGTGAAACACAGGGCAGCCAGAATGGTTGAAGGGAATCTCCCAACTCACACACACACACGCACGCACACACACACATTGTTTCACATTATTATGCTGACAAAAAAAACACAAAACAAACGAAACTGTAAAACTGTTCATTTTGAATTAGTTGTAGTCATAATGATTTAGCAAAAATAGCATTCAGTTCTGATCATATTAGTCATCGGAACTTTAGTTTTAGTTTTAGTCGACAAAAAGGTTCAGTGTGAGTGCATTATTTGAACCTTATTGTACAGTCGTGGAGGAATGAGACGAGGTTAACAACAGCTGTGGTTAAACTTACACAGCAGCTCAGTTTAGTTGAGCTTGTATCTGTTAGTTCTGATTGGATCTCGTGGAACTCGTTCTTTCTCTCTTCCTAACTCGTTCCTTCCTCCGTTTCATATCGGTCTTATCTGTTGATGAAAATGTCAGCAAATTTCACCTCAGTTTATGTCATCATTAATTAGTTTTTATTTAATAATTGTCTCTTTTTTTCATCAGTGAAAAAATGTTGATGACAATGATTAGTCAGCAAAATGAACCCTGCTGTGAAAACAGTTTTTTATTCTTGCCTCTAGTTTCATCTTGTCTCACACACACACACACACACACACACACACACACACACACACACACACACACACACACACCTTCATAGCCCTAAATGGTTAATTATATAATACGTGATATCTTTCTATCTCAGCATTTTAAATGTTCTGTTTCCTAGAAGAGGGATCGTACTAAGAACGAGGGAAGATTGACATCATCATTGCAGCTGCAGGTTTTACAAGATTCAAGATAGACAAATGATCGAAACCACAGCCAATGTGTGTGTGGATGCACTAATGTGCAGTAACAGACAGCATGTAGAGAAACTGGACTCTGGATATTTGTCAAATGATCTTGTTACCTGCCTAAAATAAAATGAATAATGGCATGAATGTCAGCCCAGGACATGCATCAGTTCATCAAACAATCCCAGAAATACATTTCCAACAGTTCTAATCTAAGAATTATTATATGAGTTCTTGTAAAAATGTCCCTCCACACTTTTCATCCATTCTGATGATAGAAACTTAAAGATACTGATGGTCACACATTCTTCACATGACATGTGCCTTGTCAGATGAAATAAAACAGTCATGAACATGGAGTTGTGGAGGACTTAATCCTGACTACATTAGTCTTTCTCAAAGCTCCCAGTGCACGGCGAACAGGCTTTTGTACTGACATGAATGGACGAGCAGAGAAAGAGAGAGAGAGAGAGAGAGAGAGAGAGAGGAGTAATTTATGCACAACTTGAAGAAATGATAGAGAGAGTAGAAGAGGGAGAGAGAGAGAGGCAGAAGCAGACAGACAACAGACAAGCAGCGTAATTTATGCAGTGCTCTGAGCTCCAACAGGAACACCGTGACACTGACTGCAGGACTTGTTGGTTTGTCAGGACCTGGTAAACAGTGGAGTAAGTATGATGTTGGGCACACGTGGCAAGGCGGCAAGGCTCAAATACACACGCAGTATAAAAAAGTGGTGAAATACCTGAGTGTTAACTTTTTTTAAACTAGCTGGCTTGATGGATGGCTTCAGAAAGAAATGAATCAACTGATGTTGTAATATGTAGTCATAGCTGGAAAACACCTCACACACACACTCATAGGTGTATGGAAACAAATAATGTCCATCGAGATTTCAGTCTTATAAGGAACTCAATAATCTCAATATGTTTGTGTTATATTACACAACTGAAGTTAAATATTCCAGTGCTATAATTTCATTGTTAATTTCAGCATTAAGAGTTCGTAGTTGAAAGTTTCAGACATGTTTGGGACTGATTTCATCGTAAACTTTCTAGAGAATCTGTGAGATGTTCTACATCAAAGACATCCTCAGGATGTAACAACCTGTGATCTTTGAACTGTGATGACAAGTTGAAGTTTACTAAAGTATGTGTGCAGTATGTGTGACGCACTATAAATAAGTTGCAGGGACCTGGTTGTGGTTGCCCCAGCACAGCAGTGAGAATGCAGGACACATTCCTTAAATTCTGTCTTCGTGTTGTAAATCCTTTTAACCATAATTAAAGAGGAATGTCACTGATCTGACATGTCAGACTTTACTAGTCAAGGACAAAGAACACAAAATATGCTAATACGCCGGTTCTCTCACTGTGTTTAGCGTACTACTGTACACAATCTCCCTCTAGTGGTACAAGGAGGAATCTGTAAAAAATACGTTTTTAAAATAAATACAGCTCATTGAAAAACAGTGAAAATAAATTGACGACACTGGAAAGTTAAAAGTTTAAAATAAGTTTTGCATTTCTTCTGTGTTTCAGTATCAGCCTGCTACGTAGTCACAATCAAGGTAGCGTGGGCACGTATCCGTAATTAGCTACTAGCTAAAATGCGAAGGCGAGATCGCAAGTAGAGGAGAAATGAATGGTTCAGAAAAAAGCAATCATGGGTCCAAATGGAAAAAATTACGAAGAGAAGTTTCCGCCAGATGAGCTCTGGTTCTTGAAGTGTTTCTGTTCCTGATCCAACCGCAGTCAGTAAACAGATAATAAATCATCTTTTTAGGAATAAACCTGCTTCCACGGTAAAGATGGTGGCACTTGGAGAAGCTAATATTGTCTGAGAAACACTGTGCTATAGAGTCGCATGTTGGGAAGTGTAGGATTCAGTGTTCTTGGAGCCTGATGCAAATCTAAATGGATGAACTGTCCCTTTAATACATTACACATTTCTCTGGTTCATCGAGGGAAAAGTTCTAAATAGTCCGCACATTTTCTAATGTTTAACTAATGTTTTTTTTTAGAATTAGATCCTAATGAATGAACTAGATATATAAAGAGTGGAGGGGTATTTAGCTCTCTGAAGCATTTTCCATATTTCATATCGCACATTTCTGTTTTTTTCTATTCCCAACATTTTATTTCAAAGTTGTGAAAGTGTCAGCTCAGATCGTGGCTCACCACAGTGACTGTTAATAACACAGTGAGCGTAATGCATCACATAACTCAACCCCCTAACTCACTCATCACTCAGCTCACAAGTCATGCAACTCATAACTCAGCAGTGCACTGTGGGTTTGTGATAGAAAAGAGTGAGAGAGAATGAAAGAGAGGGAGAGAGATGAAAGAGAAGTCGAGGATGAGATTAGAAGAGCGAGAGAGCAAAAGAAGGGTGGATGAAGAAGGTTGGTGAGAGATGAAGAGCAAAAGAGCACGAGAGGGAGAGACTGGTGTGGCTAGCCAAGCAGAAAAGGCTGTCAGTCTCTATAAAAGATCTCCTCTGTCAGATTAGTATGAGAGAGCTTCTCTCTCTCTTTTCACCCCTGTGTCTCTCACTCTTCTCTCACTCCATTTCCCTCTCCGTGTCTCCCTCTCATTTGTCTTTGCTCTCAGAATAATTGATTATCATACATGGAGCTGCTGCTGGTTTTCTTTTTGCATGTCAGATTAGCACTGATATATTTTTATTTTATTCTCCGAGGCGAAGGCGGGCTTGTACATATAAATTACCACGTTGTTGTGTAGCTGAATGAGTGAGTATTTGCTCACAAGGGTTTTGTTCAAGGCTGGGAATATCATTAGTGATAATTAGTCTGTGATAGGAGCTCTGGCTGAGGGAGAACGACTACATGACACAATGCAGAGCGTGGATTCAGTGTGGTGGGCTGATGGTGACGGGCAGCTCTTCCCTCTCTTCCATCTATTATCTCTGACAGTAATGTTTCATGACACTTTGGTCTCTTATAGTCCCCTATGTAATTCTTATTGATTTTCCACAAGTTGTCACTCTGCTGAAGGCAATATTACCCATCCACCCGAGCTCTATCACGATATCACGCCAGCTTCCTCAGACTTGACTTTGTCCCCCATCAGACGAGTCAAAATGAAAGTCTGAATTTAAAAAATAATCCCATTTTCTCCTTTCTCTGTTTAGTCATACTCAGTGGGTGGGCTGGGCGATGAGGACTTCAACATCCCGCCCATCACTCCCCCCACCCTGCCAGACCACATGCTGCCCCCTCATCTGCCCCATGATGCCCCCTCTGGACCGTACCACCCTCTGAACCCCCCCACCAACTCAGCTCAACACCACCCGTACCAGCTGCAGGGCATGGATATGCCTGGCATGCCCGGGAGCCAAGATGGAGCTGCTATGTTGAACCAAGATGGCGGCACGTTCAGCCCGAATGGCGGCCCGATGACCAGCACTCTGTCTGTGGTAAGTGGTCATGGATAAATGACATGGATTGACGACATTTTGACACTGTGGAATGCAGTAACACGTGAAAGTTGGGTTCATAAACATGAGCTTAGAAAACATGAGCTTTATTATGTGTCCCTGGACACACACGTCCTGTTTGAATCCCTCAACTGAGCATTAAGGTAAAGAGAAGAAACTTTCTTCTTCATTCTGCACAGTGAAGAAGAAGAAAGACACGTGAGTGAAGGAGGACTTTCAAACAGTGACAGAGATGAAAGCTGTTTTCAGACTCGGGCAGACGTTGCACAGTCTTGACCTGATGTCCAGTCAGATATCAGAAGTGACACCTTTGTTGATCAACTCAAGGTGTGTCAGTGCTTCAATAGAAAACACTAATGTCCCAACAACAAGATATTTAACTTTATCATAATTATTTTACATATTATCAAGCAGCTTGACAGAGAACTGTGCACATTTTAAATGTTTCTGGCTGTAACAAGAGTTGGGCACGGGAATCTTTCTCTTAAAAAAATAAAAATATATTTCTATATTTTATATTTCTATTATTGCTATCCGTTCATCACTGCTGCGTGTCTCTGACTTTAGTCACTTCCTCATGACAGCCTTTTTGTTTCTGCTGATATCAGTCTGTTATCATTGACATTCAGCCAAATGAGATGACACCTGTGTACTCAGAATATTTCATCATCATCATTTGGATGTTAAAAAAAGTTTAAATGTACAAAACACGTTTACATTCATCCCACGCTACTTTCATTCGTTTTTATTTTTATAATTTATTCAAGACTTAATTTCATTCAGTTTCATCCAAAACTGAACTTTTTACAGTCACTAAAAGTTTAAATCGTTTGTTTGTGCTTGTTTATCAGTTTGTTTATGTTTCAGGATGAAATAACCTTATATCACCTGTCAAATACTGAGGCAGTTCAAACCTAAAGAAATATATTAGAAAAAACATCAGGAACAATTGAAAAATACTATGAAAATTAAAATAATTTGAAATTGAGCCAAAGAAGACACAATTACAAAAATGACAGAAGAAATAGTTCCAAAGAGAGCACCCATCCTTTGCTTGTCATGTTTGATGTATTTACACTTGCAGAACTTGACCAAGCTTCTTGTTGTACACTAACACCACATTTCACGCTTTAACTGCAGCCATCTGCTGTCAAAGATCAGCTCAGGAATGATACTCCACAGTATGAAAACCTCTTAATCCAGCCGCAGAATCCACCTGCGTTGTGCTGTCGCCCTCCTCGTAGCTCTAAAGTGCTGCCAGAGGCACGTGTTGAAGTAATGTCAGACAATATTCCGTGCATTTTGAGATGATATTCACCTATGAAATCATTCAAACTGAGACGAATTCAAGCTGACCAGCTGCTGCTCTCAACATGAGGAAACCACACAGTTGGATTGTGTTTAATACTCAAAAAGCACCTGCTAAAAGACACTTTATCAGAAGAAAAGGTTTGAGCACACAGCAAGCTGATATATATTAACCATATTCTTTGATATTTTATTCAGTTTAACTGAGTGAAATAGGATATCGCCCCTGGGCAGTGTTGTTTGAATCATGGCAGCTGGTCGATGTGACATTTTGCTCATATTTTAAATCTTCGTTTCACAGTAAAGTGAAACTCGTGTTTTTAGCCGTGGCATTCAGATGTGACTGTGTCATACAGTAAAAAAATGAAAGAATGGGGGGCTCCAACTGCCACAGAAACTGGGTATTCAATGGTGTGAATGAGTGTGTGTCAGGATCTATAATAAAGATTTCTCATTTTGTTAAGAATGAAACCGTCTCACCTCCCACTCTTGATCTTTCTGTGTCTGTCTGTCTGTCTGGTTGTCTCTTTTAAATTAAAATTACCCGCTATAATATTAAGAGTCGGTTTGACACCTCGTGATAAGCTCTCAACCTTGACTTGAGCTGAATTAGAGCGAGTATTAACCACCAACATAAACCGTTCTTTAATAACTTTAATTAAAATTTTCTTTGATTATTGACTCACTTGTCTGTAATTATTTTAGCGGCCTGGAGGCTCGTTTTTTATTTTCCGTCTGTGTCTGCCTCAGTCCTACCTTTTCTCTCGTCTTCTCTCTACCTCGCTTTTATATTCTCATACCAACATTCATTTACTGCCAGTCCATGAATGATGGTTGCCTGGCAACCGTGCCTGGCTCAGCCTAATCGGGATGGGTGAGGGGCGGGTGGGCTAGAAAGATTCGAGTCAATGTGTGTGTGTATTATTCCTAGAGGAGGCAAGACTCAGTCGCAGTTAATACTGAGATCTTGACTGCTCTTTTTTTTGTTGTTTTGCCTGCCGTCTGATTGAAGGTGAATGTCTGAAATTATGTTTTTCTGCATGACTGTGTTCTAACGGCTTCAAAGTGATGATCCACAATGTTTGGATTTGACAGTAATCAGTGACGTTTGTTGTGTACTGAGGTGACACAACATAAAGTCATTTCACAACGAGCTCTCTGGTCTAAACAACTTATGAACAATCAGAAGCAGTGAGGAGTTTGCATGAGCAAGAAAGACAGAGAAGTTTACAATCCTTTAATATCTCAGCTCAGTTTCCAGAACCTAAACTATATGGTAATATGTAACAATATCAAGGCAGACATTTTAAAATCAAGTATCTGTTAGATGAGTCAACCATAAAAACAATTTAACTTTAAATCACCGTCCTAATTCGAGCTGGTTGATTAATCCAAACAAATATTTGGTGACTCAGGGTTCTTCTTGGTCTTACATCACAGACATGATATGGACGATGTGGCTATCATCAGACACTTGAAGACATCATCTTTCCTGTACTGATGGATATTTTTCTAATATATTTCTAATGTTTTGTAGACCCAACAATTAATGGAGAAAATAATCAGCAGAATGAATTTTAGTTGTGACTTTTGAATATAGTTTTACACTGACAAAGGTTTTAATGTTTTTAATCTGTTTCCATCTGAGGAACTGAGAAATTTTAGAAAATTGGTTGAGTTTCCTCACAGCTCATGGACTTTGAGTGATAAAAACCCACAAATATCCTCACTGACATCATAGTCACTATATCGAAACGTAAATGGAAATGTTCAGCATCCACACTTCCATGACGAACAGCAAAGAAATCTGATGAAGACTATGTGATACAATCAAAAGCTCTAGAACAGCTAGAAAAGTGGTGAGCTCGTTTTTGGTTTAAAAAAATTCAAAGTTCATGTTGAACACAGACAAATGATACATAAGATTCACACACAATATAACAACACATAATAATACTGTAGACAGAAATATTGTTTTTGTCTCACAAATGTAACAATGAGCTTCATTTTAACTAAATGTGTTCTGTTTTACAAATTCATAATTATTCATGTTACTTTTACTGCTAATCGTGATAAATAATAACAAAAAGAACAGTTGCATGTTATCAGTAGTCCTTCTCTCATTTAGGTGAAAGACTCAACAATCCCGTATTCATGAAATACAAAACAGATTCAGAATTATTCCGCTGCATTTTTCATGAAATCCCGTCAGTAACCGCACCTCTGTGCAGATGTGAGTGTGTGCTGTGTGCAGCCTTTCATCGGGGGTTCCCCCCCTCTGTTATTCTCCTAAGCCATCATCAGACATCCCCCTGCACCCTGCCCTCCCCCCCAAAAGGAAAATCCGATTTATATTTCTCCCTTTCGTAATTCATTTAGCTCCTCTGCGTGTGACCTCATGACCTTCTGTCCCTGTCAACAGCACGGCTGGTGATGCGCCCACCCAAACCGCTGAAGACTACACCTCCTTTCCATTTCCATTAAATATCGTACTCTGCATTTTCCTTTAGTGCATTTTAAACTAAACTTTTGAGAATTGGTAAATGTGTATGTAAATGTAAATGTAAATGCAAAATTTCTAAAAAGGAAAAAAAGACATATCGTCAACATATCGTCATCAAAACTCTTCCTATTAGTTTGAGGCAAGTGATTAAAATCTTATGACACCAGGAGATTCTGACTGTGTACTAATATGAAGTCTCAACCCAACCAATGCCAAACCACAGCTATTATTTTTCAACATTTCTGCCGGCACATACGTCAATCTGAAACCCTCTTCCCATGTTAGAGAAATGTCACTCGCTGTTCCATCGCCAGTAAATACCACAGCAGCATTCAGAGGCTTGCTGCCGGTAACCCGGTTCAGGTAATGTGCTCCCAAGAGGGGCACGGCGCTACCAGACCACATCCGCTATTATTCGATGCTTACTAAGAGGAAACTCTAAATACACATCATCAACCCGAGTCCCATCTTCATATTTGTGACAATAGGTGTCAAATTTCCCATGCTGAGCATGTTAGCAGTGATAACTTTTGTTTTCCTGAGAAATGGACAGTATAACACTGATGACTGACTCACTGTGAGAATGCTCACATTTAGGCAACGCCATTTCAGACTGACACCATGAAACACACCAGAACTATTCAACTAAATAACTCCCACTTGTGCGAAACTTTAAACAGAGCAGGTGCTTTGTTGCCTCTCGTTCACGGCAGCTACAGTTTATATTAACATGCATTTTGATGCAATATTAAAAAGTGAACTGCACTATACGATGCCCTTCCCTGTATTTGATTATATACATGTTGATTCAGGCACGTTGACATTTTATCCCGCTTCATATGCGCTGAAGCTTCCCTCACTGTCTTCTGGGAGACTCACAATGAAACATTATGCATTCATGACACAGGTGTGACAGTAAAACTGTGGACAGGGCTGCCTGGTCACTTAATATCCTGCAATACATCAGCTTTCTGACAAATTATTGAGGGCCAGGATCCACGAGGGAGTAAACCGGTGCTTGTATTTATTCAGGGTGCACCTGTGGACCAGAACCAGAACATCTCCTACAGATTAAACTTATGTAATGATTCCTCCAAAGTGGAGCAAATGCAGTTTAGAATCCCTATTGATGCATTTGTACATGAGTGTGACTTCTGATCCCATCTTCTCTCTGACCTGTGTTGCCTGTTGCCACGGTTACTATCAGATTTCATTATTGGTGAATCCCAGATGGCAGCACACTGTACAAACCCTGTCAGGCAAAGGCAGACTGTGTGTCAGAGCCCAGCTAGGTCTGTTACATGAACACGTTATGTCGCTCCGATATCAACACACTTTCTGTGACGTTACAGAGTAAAAAGATATAATAAGGTACAAACCTGATGGGAAGGCAAAGCACAAGGGACCTCAAAGTCACTTAAAAAACCAGTGCGTCAGATTTAGGGACCTCTTTTTACAGTACAGAGTATAACATTCAGAATTATGTTTTCATGAGTGTGAAATCACCTTAAAAGCCTTTTATACCCACGTCGAGCCTTGTTGAATTAAAAGTTCAACAAACCTTGTTTGTCCTTGGCACACAAAATATGGTCATTTTCTTTGGTTCGTAATCAATCTGCACACAGTGGCGGTATAGAAAACGTTACTAAATATACACATTTAGTAATAATAATGTTAATTACACTGAAGATCATTATCTTCAGTGTAATTAACATTATTATTACTATTCAATGAACTGTCATGATAATGTTTTTATTCCTTTTTGTTTCACAGCCATGGGTTAAAAATATGATAGTTGACCTGTTTTTGTTTTTAATTTTTAAATTATAGTGTTGTATCAGTTTAAACACGTGCTATATATTAAAATACTGATTACCGTTCATGTTAATCTGCCATGTACTGGTGTTTGGGGGTGATCTGATGGCATTGCAATAGACAACTCTTCTAAAAGCCATTACATCCTACACACTGGTCCTTTAAAGCATCAATGATGGGTTTTACATTCCAGTGAAATGAGCTTTAAATCTAACATCACCATCTTATAAAGTTGCTTAAACCAACTGGCCACCTGATGATTAAAGACACTACACCAACAGTAAAGTTGGGATGGGAAAACTAAAACAATAAGCGGAAATGGACTAAGCACTTTATATGAAAATATTGAATAGTGCAGCTTTACCTGAACACAGCAAGCAGGGCTCTTTTGCGTTGGAACACGTTTGGAAGCAACTACAACGACACTCAAGGCCATCATGTCCGAGTGCATGAATAAACTACAGCAGATCATTTTTATGTGATTGTCTAAGTCACATCAAATAGTTTTATTCATGCGTATGTGCATAAAAGATTTTAAGAATTCAAATCGAAGCAGGTTTGATTGTGTTTGATTACAGCTGTACGTAATGCTCTAACTTTAACACTGAACGATACTTGTATCCTGTCAGTGACCTTGATCTGACTTAATCTGAGGAAACCTTTTCATCATTGACAGAACCAACTTCTTTTGAACACAGATCTTATTTCTCATCTTCATCCACTTTGATATTTACAAGTCACCAGTAAGTCGTCATCCTCAAAACTGTGTGAGAAACACTGAGGACTGAGGTAAATATTGTACAGCAGGAAGCAGAAAATAAAGAGCAGTCAACTCAAAATAGAGGTTTCTTGGCACTTCTTTGGTGGTTTCATGGCTGTCAGTTACCTCAGTCAAGGGGTAGCGTGAGCTATACGTTTCCTACCACATGACAAAAAAGGGGCATGTCATGGCTTTTTAAAGTGTTTCTTCTTTTCAGTGTGAATGTCAATTTGAAATAGCAATTTACAAGAATTTATGGCACAAATGGCTTTTTCTGACTTGGTTATGAAACCACAAATGGAAAATTGTAAAGCTGGACTGATTCGACTGTTGGTATCATTTCCAGGCAAACTCCCGGTGAAACCTGAGACTCTCCTCCATTTTCCAGCACTCATCATCACTTGTTGTCTTTCCACAGATGCAGCAGATGGTCAACTCAGATTCCCGGTTCACCAGCAGCCAACAGCCAATCGAGGCAGCGCTCGGACCCAGGAGCCAATCAGGCATGGGCCAGCCGAGTCAGTTGTCCACCATCAACCAATCCCAGCTGGGGCTGAGCAGGAACTCTGTTACCCATAATTCTCCCTCACCTCCTGGAAGTAAATCTGCCACACCATCTCCCTCCAGTTCAGCACACGAAGATGAGAATGATGATGGACTCAGGGTAAAAAACAACAACAACAACACACACACACACACACACACACACACACACACAAACACACGTTGCCTGTTTCTATGAGTCACTGAGTCGTATCTCACTGGGCTGTAGCAGCTAGTCGTGTTCTGCTGTGTGTTTTATGTGTGTGTGTGTGTGTGTGCAGACAGTGGAGAGTTGTTATGTTAATGCTATGTGTCATAATAGACCCATTCTCCCTGCATAGCAACTAGATGGAAATCAGCACCCTCACTGTTCGGCGTCTCACACTGAAACAAGCACTCTGCACCAAACTGACTGTTCATATACTGGGGAAATGAAACCATTACTGCACTGCTGAATAATATTTACCAACTTTATCATTCTCATTGGTTATGTATGGCAGAATGAGTTGGAGATGGGCAACATTATGAGTAAGTACACATGTGATGCTCGCTTGAGGAAAGAGACATGGCTTGTACCTTTACAAAACACTCCGACATATCTAAAGTTTTTCAATTCAGTTTCAGATTGCATTAAAGTGATCATTAAACATTAAAGCAGTTTGAGGGCCTGTATCTGTAATCTAAAGAGCTTAACGAAAGGCATGAGAGAAACATTAAAGAACACAGTGAAGAGATAAATAATACAAATGAAAAGGTTACAAACTGAAATGAAATCAAGCAAGTAGACTAAACTGATAGAGAGGAAATACAGTTACAGTGTGGTCAGATTAAATTTGTTTTTTTCAGTTTCAGTTTTGCAGAATAAAGAATTTTTTTTAAATTTCATCAGCTTCCCTCTATACGCGATGGTATAACACATTTATTTGTTCTGATGAGGTTTTTATCATGTCCAAAAACGTGTGTGGTTACAGAACCATCCATCAGTCAGCTCCGAGACTGTTCCTTGATTTGTCAAAGCTTCTGTCATCTCTGACATCAGCAATAAATAAACTCAGATACTTCCATTCATCTCTCAGTCTTTATCAGCACACTTAGCAAGAGTTGGGGAGTGAACCCTGCACTGAACTCTGACTCCTACTTTGATCTTGATGCCATGTTCTGTAAAATCAGCACTATAAGCATGATGTTGTTGCCATAAAATACGAGTAGGTGGTGGGAGTAAACTCAGCTACTGTAACTGCTACAATAGGATGAACTTGATAGACTTTACTACGACTAACACCTGAAAATATGTATATAGACAAATCTGACACTTCTGCTCGGTCAGCTGAAGTGCTGTGCACCGACTAAAATATGTTTAATCTGAATTAGTTAATTGATAATTAGGTGCACCAATTGAACACTGCCTCTGTTTTATTGGTAATTAGTGCCAGATTACACGGTTCGTTCAAGAAAACATCCTGTGAAATAATTAGAGATGACTGTGGCTGCTGGTGGCTGTGTGTGATGATTTTTAACCGCTCGTCTGAGAGACCTCATCAGTTCTGCTGAGTGCTCGGGAGTTTCCCCATATTTGATCTCTGTGGTTGATTCATAGCTTGACATCAAACAGGACGGTTGAGGTCACATGTCAGTCATGACAGTCATCAAAGACACGATAAGGTGTGAACTGTTGAAATGCCACTTTAATGGTCATAGAAAAAGAAAAACCCTGAAATAAAAACACAGCTTTTTTCAGCACAGAATTCAAACATTTTATCAACCTCCTTCTTCTCCTCTTAGCTGGGCAGTGGAGCAGAGAAGAGGCCGGCCACAGTGGACATCTCCAAGAAACCCAAAACACCAAAGAAGAAGAAGCGAAAGGACCCTAATGAGCCGGTGAAGCCAGTGTCCGCCTACGCCTTGTTCTTCAGGGACACCCAAGCCAACATCAAGGCCCAGAACCCCAACGCCACCTTTGGGGAGGTGTCAAAGATCGTGGCCTCCATGTGGGATGGCCTGGGCGAGGAACAAAAACAGGTAGATCCTCCTTCTTTAATTTAGCCTGCCAAGGTGCCATCACGTCACAACAGCTACTGTACGTTCACACTGACCAGGAGCAGAAAGTAATTCAGATTTGTTGTGGGGTAAATGTGAATTTGATATCAAATATGAAGAATGATGTAATAATGTATAGTCATTATGTAGATATATCTAGATTTATTAGTAATGGTCCACTGATTCTAAAATGTAAAAACACAAACATTCGGCTTGTTGAGGAAAATATTCGACAGCGTTTATTCATCTACAATAAATATTTCGACAAATATTAAATGGAGTGCAATGAAATGAAGTTCATATGTTTATGTTCTGCTCTGTAATCCCTTGAATTTTCATCGGTTTGTCCAATACTTGGAAAATGTGACAATTTATGACCAAATATTCCCATTAACCTCAGCTGTACTCTATGTTTAGCTAAGTAGCATGCTAACGCGCTAAACTAAGATGCTAAACATTATACCTGCTCCATATCAGCATGTTAACAGAGCATGCCAGCGTCATTGATGTTAGCATTTAGCTCAAACCTTCCGGGGCCTCAGTGAAGCCTCACAGAGACGCGAACACGACCCATCCTTCAGTAAAACCAGATGAAGAGCGAGAGGGACAGCCAGCAGCCAATCGTCGGTCAGGAGTCAACAGACTACCAATCACTATTGAGATCAGAAATTGCTACAAGTGGCATGTCAAGTGAATTTGACAGCATCAGGGATTCATTATTGTGGTTGTGTGTTATTAGATAACTCTGACTCTGCCCTGTGATTAATTTAGCTAACATCGCACTGCTCGTTAAATGGATTTGAAAACATTTTCAGATGCTGTGAAGTGTAATAAAGTCCCATACGAGTAACATGTTTGTGTTTCAGGTGTACAAGAAGAGGACAGAGACGGCTAAGAAGGAGTATCTGAAACAACTGGCTGCCTACAGGGCTAGTCTGGTCTCACAGGTACCACACACACACATACACACACACACACACACACAGTCTCAGTGTCTTAAAGGAGTGTATGGGTCAATCTTAAACTGATTTTTTGTTTGACTTTTCCAGAGTTACAACGATCCATCTGAAATGAAGCCGCCTCACTCCTCCTCCTCGTCTTCATCTTCTTCTACCTCAATGTTTGCACACAAACCTTCAGTTTACCCGGGGCACCCAGGCCAACACCCTTCCTCCAGCTCCCTCGCCCACCCTCACTCCCTCCCTCCCCCTCAGCACCCAGGCATGTACATGTCGTACCCTCACTCGTCACACCCTTCCCACGCCTCGAGCCCAGGCCTCAGCCCCCACCTGCCCCCTCCTCCTCCTCACACCCAGATCCACCCCCAGCTCCACACCCTGTCCTCCAGAGGGACAGTGCCGCGGCCCAGCGTCCCCCACCAGGGAGCTCTGTCCCTCGGTGGCATGACGGCGGCGTCCACCCCTCCTCCTCTGCAGGTCAGCCCTCCCCTACACAGCCAGGCTCACCTGGGGGGGCTGCACAGTCCACACCAGCAGCACCAGCAGCTCAGTGGACACTCACTGGGGATGACACACTCGCCTGCCATCACACAGGTCAGTCACACTCTGAATGTTTGGTCACTTGGGACTAGGCAGTGGTGCAGTGGTCTCCACCTGTAGGAAGGGAAGAAATGGTGTATTTGTTGGGTAGCAGACGAATCCACATTTAGTGCTCTAGTGTTTATGACAGCAGGACGGAGTTTAAATAAACTACATTGTGTGTGTTCATGATAATGAAGTAATAAAATATGAGGCTGTCATACACTTTGTTTGTTAGTCGATACATTCACTGCTGGTTTTCTAGATTTGCCACCTGTCACATTTAACACAGTAGATGCTGAGGTGACACAAAATGTTTTGCATAAGTCAAATCATCCAAGCTCATCACCAAACTGTGAATTCTGGATTTTCACCTTTTTGTTTTTTTGTCTAGTCTCACCTCTAAGAGCACTTTAAAGTCTGTGTAAGAATTAAGAATAAATATGTTCTGTGTTTGACAGACCCAAGAAGAAAGTGTTATTAACCACCCAGCCAAATTTGAATGATTAAAAATATCCACCAGTTAATGAAATTAGGTGTCAAAATCAAGTAAAAATGAACTCTCAGCTCCAGTCAAGCAGCCTGTTTGTAGCGACTGAAACATGTCAGATGAGAGATCATCTCTCTCTCCATGCTAGGCGTGTAGGGGTATGCTCAGAGTGGCCTCACTGTGTCATCGAGCCACCCTTTAGGACCGCCCACAAAATCCTGGACTGAAAACTGCTGTTTGTGTTTTTACATAACAGACATCATGTTGGCAATAATTCATTTGAACTATTTATTATTACACTTTGTTGAATCCTGATTGGTCACGTACAGCATTCAATGGCCTGTATAATTCCTGTATAACAGGCAGGGATGCAGTTCTGATCATTGACTCTGGAGAACTACAGACATGATAAAATCAATACTTTGACACAAAATATTGCAGCTGTGTAATAAGAGGGATAATAAGACAATCCCAGACAGGCTGATACACGACCCTTCTTCCTTTACTTTTGCGTCATGAAATTGCATCATGTTGTTATTTTACATAATTATTTTGTCCTAATGATTCTAAACTGGGTGTATTTAAAAAGTAACAGAGAGTTATTTGACGTCTGAAGAGTTTAGGTTGGTGCAGTGTTGGAACACAAATGATGAATTTTCTCTCGCTGATGGTCGATTTTCTGATGATTTCAAACTTCTTTTTGTTTACCAATATATTTCTGGAGCTCTCTCACCACCGCTCACTGTTTCTATTATATTAATTCGCTGCAGCGTCTCCATCTCCTCTCTGTCTTGTAGCGTCCATCAACAGCTCACTCAAAAACTCAACCATGGTTTTGTTTGTACACCTCCAGTGTGAACACTTTAGTTTGGGATTGGAACACAGCTTCAGTTTGTACTTTCCCTCTCAGGTCATCAAACCATTTCTCACACAAACAGTCAGTCTATCCATTTCCTCGAGGTCACAGCGTCTCGCTCATTTCAAATCTGCACAGACGGACGAATATATCAACACACAGAGTGGAAATAAGAAGGGTGCTGGAGCGGGAGGGAACACATCAGCATTTACTAGAGGATCTTAGGGTTGAATAGACTGGACCTGTACTCAGAAGTGATGAGCAGTTTGAAATAAATCCAGCTGCTATTAATTATCTTGTTCCTAATTATTATCCAGATATTGCTGTGGTTTGGGTCCAGCAAAAGGTCAGATTAGTTCTCATTACAAATCTGTTTCATTTGTTTTGGTTGAATTTTTGACTGTTTGTATATCTATAATGTAATACAGTCAATCAGTCAATCAGTCTGTCAGTCCGCCCCTCTGCCTCTGTGGGGAGTCACTCCATCAAAACAGGAGGAAGAGGAAGATGAGTGGCTGTTTGTGTTGAGACGATGTGAGGCGGTGTAATGATGCGTCTCCTCCAAATACTTAAAAATGGGGGTGGATTGCCACTGAGACTGACTTCCTGTTTTATCCCTCTTTTTATAGTGCACTTTTAAATCCCACACTCCCATAATCCCCCTTTCTCTCACCCATATTTTACATATTTTTAGCAAAAAAAAAATGGGAGTGGGTGAGCAAACAAAAAAGGAAAAAGTGAAGGAAAAAAAGGAGAGGACACAAACTTTTTTCTTCTCTGAGTGAGGAGGGTGAGAAATGATGGGGGAGGGGAGGAAGGGTGAGAGGGGGAAAGAGGGGAGAGAGAGAGAGAGAGAGAGAGAGAGAGAGAGAGAGAGAGAGAGAGAGACAAAAGAGGCAGATGGGGTCTTTGTGAAGGAGTGAAGGAGAAGAATTTGCTCAACAATGGATGAATAGGTGAGGTAGAGGAGGAGAGGGGGAGGAGAGGGGGGAGAACCCAACCACCTGCTGTCCTCCTCTTTCTCCTCTTTCACTCACAACACTCAGATTAACTTCCCTTTCAGCCTCACATACGCACGCGCACACACACACACACACACACACACACACACACACACACACACACACACACACACACTCCTGTCACCGCACTCACTCATTTTTCCCTCTTTCCATCTCTCTCTCCTCCCTGAAGTATCTTATGTTTAGAGACATGCTTGTCTCCTTCTCCTCCTCCTCGTCCCCTGCCTTCTCCTCCCCTCTTACCTTTTCATCTCCTCTTCACTCATCCTCAGCTCTGCTCCTCCTCCCCCTCCTTCCCTCTGGCAGATGATAAAATCAGACACTTAAAACGCTGTAATTACTGCTGATGAACCTCTGACTGATCTGTGTCTCCTTTTCACTTCACTTCATCACAAACCATTTTAGCACCAAGTGCTAAAGGTTGCTTTGTTAAACCCATTAACTCGTCTATGACGTAACCGAGCCACCATTACTGCGGCAGCATATCACATTCAAACCTGTGTACACAACACTGATGAATGTGGAGACTTTTGAACCACTCGTACAGAGAAATATGTTGATATAAAAAGTTGAAACATTTATTTTTCACAGACAGTAAAAAGATTGGACAGTGTGTGTGTGACGTCACCCACGTGTTTCTGAAGAGCCTTTTTGAAGCTCAGAATATGCAACATTAGCAGTGGCCATGTTGGCTGTCCTGCCTCTTCCACTAATCTAAAAATGGGCAGTGACGTGGATCACCGGCGGACCTGAGGGCTGGGTAACCACCTGTTATAATGACACCCACACTCTTAATTCTGCATTTAAGCCTTAAAATCATTTGAACAGGTCAGTTCTATAAACATTCACCCTCAGTACAGTTGTTAGAATGAAAAAATATCTATAGTACCAGGCTGTAAACATGTTTATTTCTGCTGTGAAGTTGGACATTTTAACATATGGAGACTGACTCACTTCTGGAGCCAGCCTCAAGTGGACGTTTGAGGAACTGCAGTTTTTGGAACTTCTGCACTAGCTTCACTTCACAGCCATGGAGATTGCTGCTTGTTTTATTCAGTCAGACACTGTTTACATTTTTGCAGCATTAATAGTGAGCTGAATCAGCTGTTAGCATGTCTGCAGTGTACATCGATGGACACTCTAAGAGTTTTTAAGCACACATGAGCTTCAACTGTTGACCCTGTTGGTAAACGTGTTATATTAGCAGCCAAACTACAGGAACTAGCATTGTGTTTCGAACACCAGCCAGACAGTTTGTTTCACATTCGTCATCCCAGTTTAATAAACAGCTTCTTTTGCCTTCAAATGAACAAAAGCAAACTTTGATGGCTTTTCTATTATAAGCTGATCCAATATTTTCCAAACTCAATGTAGGAAAAAAGCTGTAATTTGACCACCTTCGATGAAATGAATTTCACTTACAGCATCATCAGCCTCGTACTTAGATTTAGATTAGATGGACTTTGATTAAACACTGAGGGGAAAGAAATGGAATGTAAAGTCTGATGACATCATGTTGTGAGGAGACTTTTAAATGTCTCACAGTCCTTCTGTAAACGTACAACAACGACAACCACACACAAAATAAAGTGTAGTGTACGTCTGAATGTTACGTGAAGGAGGAATGTGCTGAGACCTCATCTGTACATGAAATTGGTAAAGTCTCACAGGTTCAAGCAGGCGGGTCATGTGACCCACGTGTAGTATTTTGTTCAAATTCACTGTTACACCCATGTGAAGGATGCATTGCGTGTGTGAGAGAGGCAGAGTTCATGTGTGTAATGAAGGGTTAAACAACATGTTTGGAACAATTCATCTGTTTATGAGCCGAGATCTTCCCGCGGGTGGGCGAGAAACAGAAACACAGCTCCAGCCTGACCCGCACATCAGTGTGTTTGTGAAACGCATTCAATAAAAGTTGTCTGGTCAGTTTGGAGCCAGTGGAATTATTATTATTATTGTTATTATTATTATTATTATTCAGATATGAAAATTTGTTTACACCAGTAGATGACAACCAGTGTTGCTCTTTCTTTTCTCGCTGTGATCAGCTGTTGTCACAATCGACATCATGGATTGTAATGAAGTGTTTTTGTTTGTATTCAGGGCTACCCTCCCTCCATCCAGTCTGACTACCAGCCAATAGGAGGAGGTATGCTTAATGGTGGAGCAGTGATGTCACCATCAATGGAATACCACCAGATGGGTCGACACACACCAAACCACCACCCCTCTCTGGATTGGAGCACTGATTACCATGGCAACGGGTAGGCATTATACTATTGTCGGGTTACCTTCTTTACCTTCCTTCTCACCTCATTCAGCACATTTCTGACCACAGCTCCCTGTGACACTGTCTGAAACATACTGAGACTCACCCGCTGTTAAGCTGCTTGAGCTGGACTGTGGATTTCTGTTGGTTGTTTTTCATTTCTATTCCCAAATTTCCAAGTCAGTGTTTCTTTCATAAATATTTTTCTGTCTGTTAAGGACACATAAACACCCCTGTTTGTGTGTCCTTAGATAAATAAAATGATTCCAGTCCTCTGCACACTGTGTCCATCAGCTAGCAGCAGCATCATGCTAATATGAAAACAAACATTAAAGCAACACTGTGTAGAAATTGGATTGGCACCCCCAGTTTATAATGCTACTGAATATGTTGTCACTTAGTAATTATTGTTGTTAACATGTATTTCTCCTTTTTTATTACTTATGATCAAAAACTAGCGAGTTGAAAACAGCCAAAGATCAAGCGAGGTCAACAACACAAAACATAGCAGCCAGCTAATATCACTAGTCTTACTAGTCCAACAGCAGTCAGCCAGCTCGGTGCTCTGAGCTCACAGTCCAGGCAGCTCGGCTAACAAACTCAGCTAACATTAGCTAACAGCAGCTACAGTTGGCAGCAGTTTACTTTACTGTCTGTCAGGAAACTCTGTAAATCACAGAGTTGATGCTCTTGAGGACATCAGAGGGAAAACCAGAAAACATTTTCTCCACAAAATATGATCCAGTTTCACCAAAGTCAGTGAATCATTCACCTGATTACAAGTCAGTGTAGCATCAGTGTGATTTAAAATCTGTTTGTGGTAGAAAATTCACACAGTATTGCTTTAATATTTCATATTATAACAGATGTCACAAGTGATTGCCTTGCTCACGTTTTGTTTCTCCTCTCCTCCTGCAGAGGTCTTCAGAGAGACAAACATCTCTATCTGAGCTAATCTCAGGACAAAGTCACACCAAACTTCAACCAAGCCCTTCTACTGCCACACCATGGAACCTCTAGCCTCATCTCTACACGCGCCCAGGCCAGCCTACTGCACCCTCAGCCCCCCGCCCAAGGAATTTGAACCAAACTCGAGTTCAGCACTTCAAACAAACACCCAAAGCAGTAGAATAACGGGACATTTCTGTGTATTACTAACATGTCTCTTTGAAGGGACAGCAGGACAGTGTTCAGAATAGGAAGAAGGGATTGTTTCTTCCAGCTCCTGCATGTCTCTCAGCTTGTCTGGACGTCTGTATTTTTTTTTGTACTGATCATTTACAGCATGAGACATGCTATGATTTGAAAAAACTGTATATCAGCGAGGAGAGGTGGACAGGTCCTCTGCTGTGAACATGATGATAGGTGTAAATACTCCAGCCTCCCTCAGAAAGGGAGATTCTCTCTAGTTTCCTGTCTGCCCTGAAGCGTTCACATCTAGTTCCTCATTTTGTAAAGATGGTGTTTACCGTCGGCTCCAAAAGGCTCTGCAGAGCGAGTGTACATTGCTGTAACATAAATGTTTGAGCTGTCCATTTAAAGCCAGTTGATTTTGTTTATTTTTTTTGACCTTGTAGTTGCTGAATCATTCTACGGCCAAAGTCAAGAGAACACAGCACACAAACTAAGGATTGATAACCAAATACTTGTTTCCCCGCTGGTTCTTTAAGTAGGTGAATATAAGGCTTCAGTTCGATGCAGTGCGGACTGAAGTCGCTCACACTGTCTTTAGAGACAGAAAACGTATTGTGATAAATAATGGCTGAATCGCAGCTTAAGACAAACAAGAGAAAGAGGTGAGGCAGCGTTGCCTTTTTAACCAGACGCCGCCTGCCTGTGAATAATTGCGTACGATTAAAGAAGTTTCATTGTTCTCCGGCAGAGAGGCTCAGATCTGCAGGGTAGAAAATTCAATGTATTTTAGTCCTCGAAATAATGAAATGTCAAACAATTCTTTGTTGGAAAAAAAGAAGAAATGAAAATAGTCCTTTGTACGATGACAGCTCCTCCTCCTGGCATATGTCTGTTGATAATATTGATTTGGATCCAAGCTGAGTGTGTGTGTGCGAGTGTGTGAAGTGTTAATGAGAAGGCAGAGTGGTTGATTGGGTTGCATGGTCTCTTTTGTCATCTCTATTTCTCTGTGCACAGAGGCTATTTAAGAAACTATAACTGTTGCTGGGTTGGCTGTTTTAATGTTGTTTTTTAATCAAGTTTTGTTTTAGTGTTGATGATGATGATGATGAGAGACACGCATCTCTCGCTCTGTATCTCTTTGTATTAATGTGTTTTTTGGCAGATGAAAGGACTCTGGGCAACAACAACCATGAAGATTTTCTTATTTTTAGATTCTAATAATGTGTTTGAGAATAAAGTCAGAGCTGCATTGATGTGCAGTCATTACTCCAAACCTGCCTCTTTTATGCTGTTTATTTCCGAACACTTTGTGACAGTCGCTTTAATTAACTGCACATAATAACGTACACCTTCAGCACTCCTGTGACACAGCTCACCCTGTGTTTGTATTGTGCCCTTTGCATTTATGCAAAGTAGCTGACTGTAATTGCAAAAACAAATGTCTTTGAAGTCTCTGGAAATATATATTTTAACCCTTTGTTCACTCAGATCAGATCATATAGTTTAAACAGAAATGTGATTAGGGTGTGTGCAAGAGATGGGAACACTTTTGGATCGATTACTTTTATTTATTATTTTTTTTCTTTTTTAACCAATATTTAGTTTTACCTCCAAAGAAGAATCTTTCTGATTTCAGTGATTCTTGCTGATAAGTTTGAAGTGCTTCCAGTCATTGACTGATGTGTGTTTCCTTTTACACGCTGTTGTGCCAATTATCTCTTTGGTTGGAGAGACAAATTTGACAGCAGAAGCTTTGAGGTGAAAGATTCAAATTAGAAGTGAGTTATTATTGGATGAATCTGAAACAGGAAGGTTTCCATCCAATCACAGTAATGATGTTAACAAATACATCAAACAGTGTTCACGGAATTTAGTGAACATCCTCACTGTTGTGGTCTTGACCGTCTTGAGATAAAAGTCTGTTTTGTCTGAAAGCGAGACAGGTCAGAGTAAAAATACAGTCGACGCTGAGGCAAGACTGACCTTCAAGAAGCAGTCTTCAAATCTCAAGTACTACAGCGCTGGTAAAAAAAAAACAACAAAAAAAAGTCATCCTCTTTTTATCCAGTGCCAACAGAAAATCTCATTGTCCAATACTTCCACAAAATACGGCCTTGAAAGTTTTTGAAAATAGATATAGGTTATTGACAGTAAAGTTGAAGCTCTTTTGATATTTTCTTAACGTTAGAAAATGTGCTTCATTCTCCTGCAGCTGCGTCACTGTTTCACCTGCGCTCACACAAACATTTAAATCATCATCAGCCAGATGGTGGAGTCATGGCTGATTATGGTTTATGGCTATTTGTTTTTTGCCCTTAATAAAGAAAAAGAAAATATTTGTCTGTGAGTGCTGGTGTTGAGTGCTGCACCTGATGCCGTGTTTGAGCTCTGCAGCTGAGCACGCCTGATACTCTTCGTCTTTGTTTCATCTGCCTCGACAAAGTGTGAAGGTCAAACGCACGCATGAGTGCCTCTCAGTGTTGAAACTGTAATTAACCTTGACCCGTGTCTCAATATATACTGTGTTACGTCCTTGAATTTGTGGGAACTGGGCCTGGCAAGTTCTTGAAAAGAATTTGATGTTTAAGAAGGTGAAGGAACGCTGTAACACATCCTGTCAATGACTTTCCAAATACCTGCAAAACCAGCTGTACTAAGACAGAGGTGAGCATAGTTAACATCACACCTGCCAAACATCTGCATGTTAGCATACAGTGTAACTCGTGTATTAGGTTGAAAACCCAGAAGGTCTTTTGATAACACTTATTGTTTCTTCAAAATTGTTTCGACATCCATCTGGATAATAAATAATAAATCATTTTCTGTCATAGTCTGCTGCTCAGTTAAAAGATACATTTATTTATTGACTCTTATTTCATAACACAGTAAAACAGAGTTAAACATAATCCACGCAGTGAATTATGTCCTTCCAATTTGCACAATAAAAATATTAAAGTGCTATGGTGAAAATGTGAAATCATGTACTAATCATTATGTTTCATGAGTCACTGTGCAGTTCCTCCAGGCTCTGAGAGCATTTCAGGTCACTGGTTTGGTTTGAAGTTCCACAGTTTTACTGGTCTTGTTCATTCTCACTGCTCACAAGCTGCCGCTCTGATACCCCCCGTACACTTCATGTCCAGCACTAAACTAGCTGGTGAACTCAGTGGAGCTCGTTCTCAAGAAACTATTTATGTCAGAAGTCGGTGGAGACCAAAAACAGAGCTGAAAAAAGAAACATTTGTCATATGACAGGAACAGGACTCCAAATTTTCATGTCTGCTGGGTGTATAAATACGTAGCTATACAGTATGTTAACACATTAACTCGAAAACATTTGATAATAATAGATCAAATTTGTCTTCAGCTTGTTGTGAAAGGGTCTGATTTTTGTCTTTATAAGGTTAAGAGCTGCTGCGCTGCCTTGGTGTTGTGTTTGGAGCTTATTTCTTGTAGTAATCTCATCTTGATGGTTATTGGCCCGATTGACTCCAGCAGGCATCATGATTAATAATCAATTCTGCTCTATCTGCTGCACTAATGTGGAGTAGCGACTGTGCCAGAGGTGAGGGGATACTAATAGTTTTTACATGTGTATAAATCACAAGTCATTTATGCACATTTCCATTTTTCAGTGGAAACAAGCCTACAGTGGGTGTGGGGGCGAGTCAGAGCCCACCAGGCATTTCTTCTCTTGCACTCAACATTTGCATTTCACACACAGATGCCTGGGGACGCGGCTACGTTACCACTAACAATAGGAGGTGTTGGTGGTGTAGTCCAGGTGTGCAGGCTGCTGTTTGGTAATATCTATCAGTCTGTCCTTTTGCCCTGCTCTTTATAAGACTATGTGGGTTTGTCCTCATTATCACCACTGTCAGTTTTCTGTTGTTCCTGTGTGACAGCTGTACACATTTGACATTCTGATATTTTAAAATATGATAAATGGTAAAAAAAAAAAAAAAAAGTCCCATGAGCCTTCCTTAAATGAAGTCTTTTTTGTGAAATAAGGTGTGCACGCAGATTAGGTGTTGCTCTCTTTAATCACACTCTGTATGTGTTTAATTACATTTCAATTCTATCCCTGACATGAGTCTGAGCTCACTGTTGCAGGTACACACTGCCCCCTAATGACAGCAAGGGAGAGCTGCACCAAGTATCTTCTCTGTTCACTCGCTTCGCTTCGTTCACAGTTCAGCTTTATGACACTAAGCTGCAGATTTTTTTTTTCTTTTTCCATTTGTGGAGAAAATAAAAGTCAACATTCAAGAAGGCAAAAACATGATGACAAAAACTGCTTTTAGATATCCAAGAGATTTGGGGGAACTTGTCTCCCTGGACACTTTGGCAGAGAGCCTGTAAAGATGCACCTATCAATAATTTCATTTATATTAATGTGTAATGTTATGTAATATGTCACACCCACAGAGATCACCTGATTCTGCAGTTCCTTTCAACACAGCGTCTTGCAGCTCACTGGTTTGGAGGCATGCAACTTAGATAAATTATATAAGTAAGATTCTGTGTCACACCCTCATGAAGCTGTTTTTCAGTATCAGTAGGCAGCTCATAAACACACTGTACACCACCTACCCAGCTCTAAAAAACAGCGAGCGATAAGCAGGTGTAATTACTGGAGCATTTAGAGGCTAAAGAGACAGATATTTTCTCAGGAGTTGGTGGAGATCAAACACAGAGATTTTAAAAAAACTGTCTGGTGGATGAGGAATGAAAGAGGTTTATGTTCAAGATGTTTACAACTTCACAGTTCATAACAGTGCCCCCAAGTGGCAAAACCGTTTATTAATTGAGGTATAAAAGTTTATCATCAAAAAAACACTAATTAATTCATTTACTGTCTGAAACCTAATGGATTTATTATTGGATCATACTCTGTTAGCATAAAAATTGGTTTCAACTCTAGGACAAGCAGCACTACTGATATTGTGGTGTCAATATTTTATCTTCTCCAGTATCTCATTAAATTTAGAAAGGAGATGAAACTGATTTGGTCTGAGAATACACCACCGTTCACCAGAGTGGGTCAGTGTGACAGGTCACAGTGACTTCTGCACAGCAGAGGCTTGAGGTAACACCAGCTCAGAGGGTAAAGGTTTGGTAAGTGTTAAGTCTCTGTAGGCAGCATTTAGAGGTCAACAGTGTGACCAGTGAAACCCAACACACTACCAAGACCTGTCCTGGAGCCAAAAAATGAAATCCAATCCAGCAGTGACACATAGAAACGTCAGCAACCTGCAACAATCAGCACAGAAGTCAAAGTCACTGCTGTTTCAGTTTCTGTTCAGGTCTGTAAGTCTATTTCACCGCTGTTTTTAATTTTGACTCAGTTCTGGTTGTTAAGAGCTCCCGAATAGATTGTACTTAAGACTGACTAAATGAGATAAATCATCATTTACAATGTATACATAAAAAAATTATATTGCAAAATAGATTTTAGTCAAGTATCTCTTGCAGTATAGCATATTAAGTAGCAGCAAATAACAAAACAATCTCACAAGAAGGTCCATTTAGTAGCTGTCTGGCACTTTTGAGTACATCTCATGACCTTCATCAACTAGTGGAGTTCGCTTTAGTGAATAATGTAATTTAAATATTTTAATTTTACTGTTCAAACTCCACCTGCTGATGAAAAGCCTAGAGTGGTTACTAAATAGACCCGGGGTAAGATTGTTAGTCAGTGGCTGCTTCTAAGAAAGGGAATGAACTTAAATATGACAGTAAGGTTTCTTCTTTTCTCACCTTGTAAGTCAACATGGACAAGAGCATCTGGCAACTGAGCAAACTCATCTAATGATGTAGACGCTCCAGCACAGCTACTAAATGGATGCCAAGGTGAGATTTTCTGTCAAATGTTGTTACAAAGCTCAACAATAAACTCTGAAACACAAAGAATACGACAAAGTTTTTACACCGTTTATCATTATAAAAATAGAACAAACCAAACATCTGTAAAACATCACAGGATGACATTTCCTGGCAGTCAGTGTCAACTTTCTGCATCTGATGTAAAACTCGATTTTAAAAGATGAAGTGCTTCATCTGACCTTCAAAATACTACAGATGATACATAAAGTGATACATAAAGTATCATTAACAATGAAATGAGCGGCTAGCGTATTTTCCTCTCCAGTGCGGTTGGTAGTCGGTTGGACGTCTTCTCTGGAAGCACCAGCCTCAGCTTCCTCCTGGGGGAGGATCCTCCTTCCTCTGACAGGTACTCCTGCTGTAGCAGTGCAGCAGTTGGACCTGTATCATCTATGGAAGACACACTTTGTGTAGACATACTAGGTGCAGACACACCCAGTACAGACCCATTTGCTGCCTGCATGCTATCTCCTGACACCCCTGCTGCAAGTTCTTCAGTTAAAACCGCAGATGATGTATTGACCGTTGACCCAGCAGGTACACGCCCGGCCTCTGTCTGACTGGCACTGCTTGACAGCTTTTCCACAATGCTAGGAGCCTGAAGAGTCGTCGAACCTTCTGCGCTTGGTGGTGCCTGAGTAGGGAGAGTGTGGCTCTCCTTGGTCTGGGGTGTTTGAGATTCAGGGGGCAACTGTTGTACTCCTTTGCCAGTTTGAAGGCCTGGTCCTTGGGCTGGATCAGACAGTTTTGTTATAGAGCTGTCAGGGGGCAGCTGGGTCTGTAAGAGGGACTGCCCAGGTGCAGGATTAACAGCAGGGTTTGCTGTCAAACCTGAGGCTAGTCCTGCAGGTTGGGAGGTATGCATTGGACTTGACTGCAAAGGGTTAGCATGTACAGTGTTGGCTGAAAGAGAATTGGCAGGAGACATGAGGCCTACCCCAGCTTGCTTCCTGAAGCTGTCTGGGACACCACTTGGAGCCATACTGGGCCCACTATTAGCTGGGTAGCTGGGGAACCGTGCATTAGATCCTGGGGCCACGGTGTTGAGCATGAAATTCCCTCCTGGAAGAGTGAGGCTGCTGCCAGTCAGTTGTGAGCCTACTGAGCCAAGCAGAGAAAGGTTGGAAGTTTGATTCCTGCCAGTGGCAGAGAGGGAAAAAGGATGCTGTGAGGAAATCTGAGCACTCCCCATAGCCAATCCAGCTCCCTGATACGGAAAATGCCCAGGCAGCAAATTTTGGCCTTGTCCAATTGCAAAAGCAGAGACTAATGGGTCAGCAGTATGGGTGGTAGTGTTTTCTGGGAGTTTATTCTCACCCTGGTCACCTTCAGTACTTTCCTGCCCCTTTTTGGAAGTCCCTTTGTTTTTCTCTCCTTCTTCTCCGCCTTCTTCCTGACCATCCTCAGTTGATCCTTTAGTCTTGCTGCCCTTTTTACCAGACTTTCCCTTCCCTTCCTTATCTCCTCTGTCCTTTCCATCCCCTCTTTTATCTTTACTCTTCTTTGAGCTTTTTTTCTCTGAATGGCCCTGCTCAGCTTTCCTTTTAGGATGGACTTTGCTTTTTCGTAGCGGGTTCAAGTTTAGTTTAACCTTCAGTAAGCGGCTTGACTGGACTTTAGCTTTGTGTCTTCTGAGTCTCTCCTTGTCTCTGGAGGTCCTCTCGTCATCTTCCCTCTTGTCGTTGCCATGACTGTTTCCTTCTAGGGTTCTCGACCTCTCCAGATCAAATGTTACATTTCTTGTTTCTCTTCTCAACTCTGCGTTCTTCATTATGTCAAACTGGCTGTGGTTAACATTTCCACCCCTGTCAATCTGTCTGTACTGTGAAGGGAGGCCTTCAAATAGAGGAGAGTCTCTCATGTTGGTGTGATTCCTCCCTTGTCTCATGTTCTGCTCTGGTGGTCTGTATGTACTGTGGCAGCTCTGGCAATGTAAACTCTCTTGTCCTCTGTTCTTACCTTCCATGTCAGTCCTGTAGCTCTCTCCATTCTCTCTATAACTAGCCAGGGTCTCTGGTCTGTCACTGAAGGCTTCTTTCCGTGGATGTGAGAAAGAGTTGGTATTGCCATGAGAAAGAAACTTGTTCGGAATGTCCCTGGTCAAGATTCCCTGCTGGTTCCCAAGCCTCCTCCTTTCTTCCTCTACTACCATCCTCACTCTCTTCTTTTCTATTTCCTCCTCTGTCTCCATCCCTCCATTTATCCTGTTGTTCCATCTCATCGGGTTTGGTCCCATCCCTCTCTGTCTTTCTGAGCTACACTCTGAACACACAAAATGGGTGCTGTTTTCATCAAGACGGGACCTAATGTGCCGACCATGACCATCTCGCCTTGGATCCATCGTCATGATTTCCCTATCCCAAGGCTGGCTGGTATTTGCTTGCATGGAGCGTTCCCTCCTTTTCTCACTAACATTTAGATGATTGACATGGTGATTCTGAGTTGTACTGCTGCCCTCCTCTTCCGCTTTCTGTCTTTTACTTTTTTTCAGTTTCTTTTTCTTGGAAACTTGATAATAGATCAGGACTACCAGAAGGGTCAAACCAACACCACCTGAAACATGCAGGACAGGTTGAATTTTAAACAGTAATGCCTTCAACAGGCGTTAACATTCATGCTTACAAGTCTACATAAAGGTGCTATGTAGCATTCTTTACCTTTACCATTTACAATTGAGACCATATTCAGTCCATAAAATTTCTCCCTAAGAGCACAGTCAGACCAGCATTTCATTCTGCATCAATTTCCCTTCATGTGAATAAAATTGTAGCAATAAAAGTATTTGTTCACAACAGCAAAGTAAGTCAAGCTGCTTTGTTTTGTATGTTAGCTTGTTTGTTACCAGTCAGAACCCTTTGCTATTTTGCCAACAGTCTCTTACAGCTAGCAACTGCAAACATGCCAATGTTAGACACTGCACAACCTGCATGTCTTGCATATGTCAATATCAGAACTCTATGGTCTGAGAATGATTTAGCCTTTGGGGGCAATGGACATGGACTGGATGCTTCAGGACTTTCAGTTTAGCCAGTGGATATCCAGGCCTTTTTCAGCAGTCCAATTAGCAACTTGATGCATGAGAAAAACATTTTAGCATATCATTTTGTGTTTTCAAGTGCTGTCATATTAACATTATAAATATTCTGGTGTTTTATATTCTGGAGTAGCTACTGTGATCCCGATCTTGTGGGGCTTGTTTTATCTTGCTGCTTGTTTGTAATTTGGGTTTATTATGGCCTTATAGATCTAGTAGACTGAAACATTCCCTTAAAAAGGAGACTGGAACCCATTGGTGTGCAGACCGTTTCCCTTTGTCCCCTTTCTCACCAATAAAACAGATGACTGCTGTGATGGCCAGATCTCGAGCGTACAGTTGAGGCGTCACGCTGCTTCTGGGCTCTATCCTCACTGTGATGTTCTGATTGGACGGGATGCAATTGGCCTCAGTTAGCTCGAACACTGTGGTTACGGCCGGGTTGTCAGCGCTCACACACACCATCCTACGGCCGTTATAGAGGGTCTGAGAGCAGGAGGGGGGATGTCAGGTTTAAGTCAATTAGTCTTGTATTGGTCATTTTCTCTGTACATTGGGAGACCCTGCTATACCTGCGTACAGCTCTAGTTAATTTTTTTTCCCAATGCTGTAACACCAAGTTTGTGATTTTATATGAAACACATGACAGAATCTTGCATCTCCTCAAATTACTGATGCATTACACGTCTATCATCAAACAGAATGCAAGTGAAAGCTGCATTGAAATGTGCACAGGTGAAAGAAGAACTGCTGCACCTGGCCGGGTTGTTGCATGAAGGTGGACAGGAAGGTTGCCAGATCCAGCAGCTCACAGGAGCAGTTCCATGAGTTGAGGTCTAGGTTGAGATTTGTCAGCCAGCTGAGGTAAGAAAAAGCCTCAGCAGGAGCAGAACTTAGACGGTTTCTGGACAGATCCAGAGTCTGCAGGCTCACCAACCCATCAAAGCTACAAGAAATCATATTGTACACATTACATTGGTATTGCTGAGTATAAACTGGTTCAATAAAGACATGAGAATCAATCTGTACTGACCTGCCTCTATCCAGATGATGTATCAGGTTATCTGAGAGATCCAGGTTCTCCAGATGTTTGAGGTCATCCACAGGGAAGGAACCAGAGTCCAAACTGGTGAGCAAGTTTCCCTCCAGTTTCAGGCTCCGCAGAGCCTTGCTACCTTTGAACCAGCCACCTTGGATCTGCACATCAACACAGACACGAACATCAGAGGGAAAAATACAGCCTTCCTTTACTTCCACAGATGCACAGGTCTGTGCACTGTGTGTGTTTTTCCCCATGAAGAGATACTAACCATGCTGATGAGGTTGTGACCCAGAGCGAGTACCTCTATTCGGGTTAGATTGGTCAGAGCTCCGCCCTGTAGGGCCTGGCTGGTCAGGAGGTTGTGGTCCAGCAGTAAGGTGTGGAGGACAGGAAGGTTTTTGAAGGACTGTTCACCCAGCACTGCGATATTGTTATGACTCAGAACTGAAAGAAGGACATTCATACTTGTAGTTCATCCTCGTTTGGCGTATTTTAAAGCCATTATCGTGCAACAACCCACAAATGTGCAAGTATAGACACACACACCAGGGACTGACTGACCTATGACTGTAATGTTGCTGAGATCAGACAGGGAGGCAGGCTGGACTGTGGAGATGGAGCCCTCCGTTAGCAGCAGAGCCTGGGTTGTGTGTGGAGCGTCTGGTCACACACACACACACACACACACACACACACACACACACACACACACACACACACAGTGTCTTCAAACGGGCTAACATGAATTAGAAAAGCTTTATTTTACTGTAAGTCTGTGTGTGTGTGTGTATGTGTATGTGTTACCAATAATGTGAGGCAGTCTGTTACAGATGACGGTGTCTTCAGAACAAACTAGACAAGAAGCAGGGCATGATGGGACAGAGGACACATGCTGGGCTCTGATGACTGACAGCACCCAAATCAGCAAGATACCTGCAGACACATTCAGATTGTATGAAAATAAAAATGGATGAAAAATGACATATTGGGGAAAAAAATCTTTTAATGCGTGACGTTGATGGACAGGACTGTCTTCTTTTTCTCTCTCGCTTTAATCTCTAATAATTGTCAACAGCCTGCAGCTCTTTTCATTGATGGTCGTGTGTTTATGGTGGATGTGTGTAAGACTTACTGGTCATGTTGTGTTACAGTAGAGGTAACATGGTGATGAGGTAGCATCTTTTCCACAGAGCTCTAACCCGAAACAGCTGCGTCACCATCTTCATCTGTTTGGCCTAATAAAACATAATTACATCTTTGAAAACCCGCTACGATCATCTGTCTCCTCTCTACGCAGATGAAAGTTGACTTTCTGTTCCTATCCTGTGTTTATACACTGAAAACACATACATATAGATTATTTGATTATTTTTTATTTTCCGGAATAAATATGCTCCATATTTTGTTTTAACCATTCAAATGATGTCATGGACTGTGTTAATGTTGTGTGGGGCCCTCTGAAGCCTCATTAGAAACGTCAGCGTGACTCAGACTAAAGTTTATGAAGCTCTCTGTCAGGTGTGGTGCTTGTTCACTGTTTATTCTGAGTTGCTAAGCAAACAAACAGTGATATTGTTTCGGTGATGAACTGCATGTGTGAATCATCGGGGGAGGTGGAGGTTGTCCCCAGAGGATGCTGACTGATGGACGACAGCCAGACATTGTAGCAGGATGAGGGCCTATCATGTTTCTGCTAAAGCTCTTTTCCTAATGGACTTTCCTCCAGCGAGCTATCCTCTTCAATGAACAAATGAGTTATTCCACAGCAGTAATGTTTCTGCCTCAACCAGAGTGGATCAACAGAATGTGAACAGGCAGGCAGAGAGCGGAGGGCAACAGAAACAGAGTTACCTGCAAGTTCACCTCTCATGTTCGGGTGTGTTGTTTATGAATGAATTATTTATTAATAATTGTTACACACTAGGCTCCAGCCCCACCATGACCCTGATGAGGATAAGTGGTTACAGATAATAGATGGATGGATGTTACACACCTCAAACACCTCAACTGTGCTCATTTTGTGGATGTTTGAAATCGCTTTGGTTTGACCGTCCTCTTGGATGCATGCTTTTCATGTAGAATCAATATTTTTGGAAAGTTTGTCCCTGTCAAGGACAGAAGCCGTCATATTCTGCACAAATTGTAAAGCCCTGTAAGGTAAATTTGTAATATTGGGTTATACAAATAAAATCAAGCAAATCTGAATACACTTCCTAGCTGTCTCTAAGAAGTGAACCTTTAGCTATGAACAAAGTGAATATATCTAATCTAAATCTATCTTAGGAGTCACATATTTTGCTCAGGAGACTGAACCAGCTAAACATGTTGGATGTTGGGCGGACAGGAAGACAAATAAATGCTAATGTTGCTCTGTCTTATGGAGGTGTAAGCATGACTTCTCTTGCTAGCCAAAAGCACTAAATAAGTTAGTTCTGCTGTTTTTCTGCCTCGTGGTGGCCAGTGATGCCATATGATTCATCCATCCAAAGCGATCTGCAGCGAGGGGTCAGGTAGTGTCCTAAAGGCCAGAATAACCTGCAGGTAGTTGTGGGTGTCTCAGGTATTCTGTATGTCTGTTAGTCATCATTTCTTTGAACACATACATAATATCAACTCCAATATGAAAGGTATTAGAAAAGGATCAAGACTAAGTAAATATGCTTAACACAACACAAGATGCTTACCATTTCTCTGATTAGCTTTGCTTTGATTACCACAAATTACCACAAAGTAAATGCAGATTAGTGACAGGGTGCTTTCCCCTCGTAATCCAGCCTTGGTTTACATCAGATGTGTGACCTGAGTCAGTTGCTGCTAACTGAACTGCTAACTCACTGGCTCATTGGTGCAGATTTCACTGAAGTGCTTTAGTTTCCTTTTACTCTCTGCTCTACTTTTTTTTAGAGTTAAACGTTTCTCTTGGTGCTTTTCCCATATTTTTAGTCTTTGGCACAACCCAAAACTACCTTGTGACCCTGTGGATCAGGTTCATTGCTTCCAATTAGTCGTCCCACGAACCCACATCATCACCTAAATATCTTCATCCTGCAAGCTTGAAACTGGACAGGTAAAATAGTTCAGAGGAGAAAGAAGCAGCTGATCGACATACACCACAATACACTGCAGAAAACACCAAGACTGGAAGTCTTTTTCACTTTGCTTTAGTTTCTGAACATCCACACACCTCTAAAATCATATTAACCCATTACAAACTGCTTACCTCTTGAACAGAACCCAAAGGTCCACCCCTGCAGAACACATGGTACACTCCACTCACATATTAATCCATAAGAATGAGCTGTAGCTCTGTGGGGCTGTAGACTGTTGGGGGCCGGAGCTCCATCATTTACTGGTTTCTAGCGGTGTAGTAGGTGCTCAGTAAATGTCTGTGTCTATCTTAAATTACCTGGCCTTGTCTGGAGCATGCTCAGTAGAGCCGGCTGTCACCTGAGAGGCACAGATGTCACAACTGACTCAGTTTTCTGAGTCACCAACGAGCCTTTAACTTTACTGTTTCACCTCAAGTCTCCTCTTTGTAAATGTCAGTACTGTTTAACAGGACTACCACAAAAATATCTGTATTTGTAAATGAATTTCATTTTCATTTACAACTGACAGCAAATAAAAATAATTTATTTAGTTTCTTAGATCACATTTGGAATTCCGAAGAATAATGCTGAGTATATTGTTGCTTAAAGGCATAATGGCATCTCTATTGTTAATCCACATTACATTAACACTAGTGTAATGAGTGTAATTCAATCAGTTTTACAATTCAATTCAGGAATATCAGCAATGAAATCAAAAATATTTTGGCATCTTCGTGATTAAATTAGAGCCAGTGTAAAGTAGAAAACCATTCACAGTGAATTATTTTAGGATTAACTCAAAACATTCATTTAAAAATGCACTAATCAGATTCTTGAACAGGATCAGTCATTGTGAAGACTAAGAGGCAATTATCAACCAACTCAATCTTGAGCATTTTAGACCATTTGTTTTGGTTTTCTGGCCAGAAACTTTTACAAAAAGCAGAAAAGCTCTGATAAACAAGCTGCACGACCAGCAGACAGATATTTCCACCAGGAGTTAGCGGAGATTAAAAGCAGAACTAAAATACCATAATCACATAATATGTGCATGTTATGTTTCCAGGATGTTCTGCTGCCCCCAAGTGGCCAAAATAAAAAGAAATCTACTAATATAGCTTTAAAAATGAAAGAATTTAATGTTTCGAATCATTCTTGTGCCTGTGTCTTCACTCTCTACAGCAACCGTCATATGACCACATCATCACATGGTCAGGACAATCTTCCCAGCAGCCCCTGGAGACTCAATGATGTCATGGTGGGCCTGGGCGGCCTTGTCAAGTGGATATTTGGACCCGACGACCGGACGCAGCCAACCTGTTTCCATCCCTGCACAGAGCAGCGCCCCACACTCCTTCTTCTCCTCCTGAGAGAGGACAGGAAGGAGATTTCTGTTAACAAACTGGAACATTCTATCTGGATACATTTTTCAGGTCCAAAGCTTTTCACTGCTCATTTTTGTTACAATGTTATCAATAAGTATTGCCACGGTTTAACTTTAACTGGATGAAGTCCAGTTTAATATTATCAGCCGCTGACATCCAGATAAATAATGCAAAGCTTTGTACCGGTGAAGCGTAGAAAAGAGCCACTCCGATGATGCTGCTCTCTTTAGCCATGGTGTCTCTGGGGTTAATCTCTATGGAGCCTCTGCAGCCAACAATCTAAAAAGAAAGATGACGAGAGATGAAGGAGCATACAGAAACATATCTCGATGAAGCTACACTGGGATACAACTACTGTATAGAACTATAAGAACTGGAGCTGGGCATGCAGGCAAAGTAACCAGGTGTGTAAATCTGGGACTGACCTTTTGTCGTTGGAGAGGACTTTGTGAAATAAAAGGCTGAAGGACAGACGCAGAGTGGAAGGACTCGGAAAATGGGGGCTACTAATTTCTATGCAATGTCGCTTTAAAGCACACTAGAGATGATCTTCTTCACACCCTAATGTGTTTGTTGTTGGACATTTTAGTGCCAGTAGTACTGCCGGTCGTCAGACAGGATCCTTTATGAATACTGACCGCAACACGTCCTCCATAGGCCAACATCTGGAGGTCCTTGCTGAGGTTGACATTTGACAGCATCTCCACTATCACATCTATGCCTCTGCCCTCTGTGGCTTTCTGGAACACACGCACGCACACATTAAGTCCACATCCACATCTCTGTAAGCACTACATAAAACACCTGACAGAACCAGGATGAGCCTCTTACCCAGAAATGAAGATTACGTGTGTGTGTGTGTGTGTGTGTGTGTGCATACCACGATTTTGTCTGTGTAGCCCTCCTCTCTGTGATTAAAGGCCAGGTGAGCTCCATTGTTGAGAACCAGTTTCATTCCCTCTGGCGTCCCAGCTGTCCCCAACACCCTGAGACCCAGAGCACGAGACATCTGGCATGCTGCCACACCGGTCTAAAAACACACACAAATACACACACAGACACGTGTGATACAGATGTGGACACCATTTATTTTTATGGAAATACAGAAAAGAGAAAGAAACGGACCCCTCCACTGGCTCCATGGATGAGGACGGTTTCTCCAGCCTTGGCGTGAGCTCTGCAACACACAACACATCAGATCAAACACAAATTAAAAGTACAAGGAGGGACAGGAAAAGACTCAACAAACTGGTCAAGAGGGCCAGATGTTAAAATGACTCTTTAACACTAGCATGACTTTGTGTAGCACTGTTACATATGATTCTAGGATTCAAGAATTATCTTGTATACAAATCACTTGAACATCCACTATGCATCGTGTTCTTAAAATCTCAACCATCTTTTCTGGGATACATTTCCTGTGATATATAGCTAAAGATTATGCTACACTCCATATGCAAGCTGCTTTCTGTGAAATGAACCATCACGCATATCTGTATAACTGAAATATGTATGTAGTGCATATATCTGTTATTTTCTTATCCACCTTGTGTATGCGAGCTCTGTAACAGGTGAATTTCCCCAGCGTGGAATCAATAAGTCCATCTTATCTTTCACTGTCAGTGAAGAGGGACAAAATCCACAGTCCTCAAAAATGTTTTCTACAGTCCAGCTGAACCTAGATATAATATAAAATGAGGCTTCAGTCTGAGTGAGACAAGTTAGACTGCTTGTTCCTGACAATTTACAGTACTCTTTACGGTACAATTACTTAGCTAGCTAAGCTAAGCTAACGAAAAATGTTCTCAGTTTTGTGACGTGCTCGTGTTAGCAGCAGAATCTGTGGTGCACTGTGTGTGGTTTGCGGCTTCAGGAAGCTGGTGAGGCTGTTTCTGTCGGGCTTTCAGGGTGACGACGCAGGCACACGAATAATCAGGGTTCCCACACCTTCTTTAAACATCAAATTCAAGGACTTTTCAATGACTTCCAGGCAGAATTCCCTCAAATTCAAGGACCCAATATGGCATAGTTTAAAACAGAATATAGCACTGAGATGTTTTATAATGAGAACTAACATAGTGTAGACTATTTACTAATGTTAAGTAAAGAATATCTTGCATTTCTATTCTTGCATAAAATAATGTGTTTTTTGTTTTTCCTGTAGGAGGAAATAACACCTGCACATGTAGTCAGATAAGTAGATCTAGAAAAAAGTATTATTTTATGGAAGAGTTCACCATGAGAACATGCAAATAAAAAGAGTTCACAGAAACTGTGAAGCAACACATGAAGTCTGAATAAAAGTGCTGTGAAAAAGTCAGACTCTGAGCTAGACTCAGACCTGTTAGCCACGAGCATGGTTGTGAAGTTAACCAAACTGTTGTGTTGCAGTGATGAGGTCTTACTTGTGAACCAGAGCTCTGTAGGCAGTGAAGTAAGGGATCCCTACAGCTGCACCCTGGGTGAAGTCTAAAGCGTCGGGCAGTTTGTAGACACAGTCGTCTTCTGCTACAGCGTACTCTGCATAACCTCCACTAACAGTGGCTGTGGTGAACACGCGGTCTCCTGCCTGGAAAAGATGCAGAACAGAGCTACTGCACTGACATGACGGCAGCCTCCCACTGGTTGACTCAACAAGGTAACTGCTACTGGACACATTGTTCCCTCACCAGCCTGTGGTTGCTGACAGTGCCTCGGCTTTAAAGATCACAGCCTGTGTTGAAATCATCAGTGGCACCTGCCGGACTAGTAGGCCTGTTTATTTCAGGTCAGAGGGCTTCAAACTGTGAGCTGTGTCTGTATCACCTATTTTTGAGTTAACAACTTAATCTTGGATGTCCAAATCAAATAAACGTCCATGAATCCATTTAGAATCCTAAAAAACTTTTTAAGGTTTAACATTTTTAGATCTTCTTCATAATTAAAATAGTGCAGTGACAGCTGTCTGTACGGGTACTTTGCAAATGGGAAATGCTAAAACCTAATTCAGCTAACTTTTAATGGCTTTCTTGGCTCTAAACTCCTTTGTGTCTGAATTGTCTGCTGTTGTTGCAGGACGGTGCCCATGCGTAGACAGCTGATGTGGTCAGACAATATGACCATGTAACTGTAGATCAGAGGCCACAAGTCACAAACACAGAGTAACACTCTCTCAAGCATAGTTTGAAAGAAGCGTCATGAAGACGGCAAACTGTGAGTAACACAGCAGAATCTATCTGAAGTCTGCTGACGTTAGCTAACATCCTTCCTTTCTAACCATGTTTCAGTGTTTCACAATTTTTCAAGCAGATTGTGGAAAAATGAAATTCATGTATGGATGACAAAAGACAGGGCGGTTCAAACCCTTCCACCACCAGTGTCCAGCTTATTATTTTTAAGATTCAATATTTTTCTGATAGATTTTTACTAGAGGCACAACTGAGAAGCCACTGAGCAGAGGAGACAGTGCATCCCAGAGTGTTACATAGCCAAAGCATTATGGCTATGTAACACTCTGATCGCCTGAAAAACATTCTTAAAACATTAGAACAACTTCTTCTTTTATAAGGTATTTCCTTAGTGAACAGTTTATACAGAGCACAGCTCCATTAACTCTGAGTGTGCTGACCTCTCCTCTGTTCTGTAATCAGTGATTGCAGTCTGCACACAGTGACACATCCTGATGAGTAACATCCTGTACTCAAACAGTCAAACAAACATCCATCATTAATTCTGTCCGTCACACCTTCACTGCACTGACTCCTTCTCCAACAGTTTCCACCACTCCAGACACATCTGTGCCCGGTGTGTACGGGAGGGGGGGCTTACGGGCGTAAGTCCCAGCCCGGATGTAGGTCTCCACAGGGTTCACTCCACAGGCATGGACACGGATCAACACCTGCAAACACACAGACACACACAGACATTGTGTAATAACTTATATAACACAGGCACACATGTTTACATGAGAGATTATAAGATGTGATCAGAATGTTTCCTCACTTTAACCCAAGATGAGTGACAGTATCTACAGCTTCTCATATTCCCAACATGCAACACTTCACTGTCTGTATTAATGCTCTAAACTTTATTCATAGGACAGACATGTTGAAGCACTGTCAGTGTGACTGACAGCCGTCAGTTCTGCAGGAGGGTTGTCATGCAGCACATGTCCACTCCTCCACAGTAAACGTGTGTGTGTGTGTGTGTGTGTGTCTCACCTGTCTGGGTCCAGGTTCAGGCACAGTCACATCTGAACACAGTCTGAGCACTGACGGAGCTCCGAACTCACTGACTCTGATGGCTCTCATCAGCCTGCAGGCCGACATGTTTCTCACTCTACACACACACACACACACACACACACACAGAGAGAGAGAGAGAGAGAGAGAGAGAGAGAGAGAGAGAGAGAGAGAGAGGAACACACACTTCCACAAACACTAAACTTTCTGCTGCGCTTTACAGATCGGTTAGAAACGCGTCATCGCCACCTTCTGGACCGGAGTATCAACTCATGATGGCCATCATAATAATATAATAATATACAACACACAATAATAAATATAATATATAATATAATGAATACATTATACATACATTAAAACAGACAAGATAAAAATAATAAAATGTTTTTAAAGTTTTTAATGTCTGAAAAGAAACGTGTCTAAATCATCCAATATTTTGAATACAACATTACCCTTCTGTCTGATATGTTCCCATGTCTTTAAACTCAGTAAATTTAATAAATTATTACATTATTTTTATTCACTTATTTTGTATGATGATTTGTATCATTGTTATTTAGAAAATGTTTATTATTATCGTCGTGTGTCTTTGATAAAAAAAACGTACAGGTTAAAATCTACAAACACTCATGTCATGTTTTCAAATAGAGACAATACATCTTTTAAATGATTGTATTCTAATCGATTATGTCTCAGTTTGACTACTTTAGCCTGACTACATCATGACGTCACATCCGTGTAGGTACAAGTCTGTAATGTGTCACAGCAGAGAGTTTATACACGTGAGCAGAGAGACGTGACGACAGACAACACAGAACCAGAACCAGGACCAGGACCGGACCCGGTGCCAGCCCACGGCCGGGTTCCACGGCCGGAGCCCACGGCCCCATGAGGAGCGCTCCTCCGAAGGAGCTCCAGGCTGCGGTCAGACACCGGCTCGCAGTGAGAGGACGCCTCCACGGCTGACAGACTCCGGTCCCGGTAAACCGGCCCGGTGCTTCACCTTGTGTTTGTAAAGGATGGCATCAAGAAGCCGGTACCTACTGCAGAGACTGTTCACCGGACTCAGAGCTCAGAGGGTCTGCTACCGGAGCTCAACCCTGACCTCCAGTCAAGGACGACTGCTGAGGAAAGCTCCAGGAAAACACCTGAGCTGCTCACACACGCTGAGCAGGTGTGATCCGCACAGCACAGGTACACTAACCTCCCACCTGCTCTGTGACTGACTGACTGATCATGTGATCAAGTGCTGCCTTAACAGGATGTGCACAAGAAAGACAGATCCCTGATTCATCAGGCTGCATTGATTAGAAATCAGTTTCTGCAGATGTGCAGTTTGATTTGTGTTAAAATCAGAAAAGAGGCGACACTGCAGTGAACAACAGACGTTTGGAGGTCAGAGCAGGAAGTGTTAGTGATGGCTTTATGACAGCTCTGTTCCTGTCAGAGCCAGCACACAGCACCTCCTCAAAGGGGAATGCAGCCATCACTAATGATACTGAACACACCCCAACAGCTTCAGTGCTCCTCTGTGGAACTCTGAATGTCCCCGCATTTATATACACAAGCTTTAGGCTGAGATATTTTATTTAAATCTTTTTAATACTCACATGAAGATGGTGATAGATAGATAGATAGATAGATAGATAGATAGATAGATAGATAGATAGATCACATCTCTACTGTTTGTCCTCCAGGTCCCAGCAGTCTGTCATTCAGGAGTCACACCTGTGGAGAACTGAGACCACATCATGTTGGAGACAGAGTCACCCTGTGTGGCTGGGTCCAGTACCTCAGGTATGATGATGATGATGATGATGATGATGATGATGATGATGCTGTGTACAAACTGAATGGAGAGATGTTTGAAGCAGTGTTTGACATTGACTTCAAACACTGTTCAAGGCTGAGGCTGATGGCTTTTAATTTTGGACTTCCTGTGAGCGCCATGATGCCTAACTCCACAATCCAGTTTATGATGGGAAGAGTTTCATGTCAAGTTCCAGTTATATTATGACCCGATCCATGTTTTGTTCATCCAAAACTGTTTCTGCCTCCAACAGGCAAGACCTGTTTGTCATCCTGCGCGATTTCAGCGGCCTGACACAAGTTTTAATTCCTCAGGAAGAAGTAAGGATGTCACAATATAATGTCTGTTATCAGTATTACAGCCTAATAACGACGTTTATACTAACATCAAACTATTTCCAGCACAGAGAAGAGGAAGTTACTGAAGCAAACATTAGAACTTTGCAGGACTGGACTGAGCTCCAGTTCTTGTTGTTCACATACAGTAGATGGTTAGCTCTTGTGTGTGTTGTGTGTTACTTCATGTTACTTTTCTTTTTCTTTTGTTTTAAGTCTGCTGGTCATCTGAAAGCAGTGCTCTGTGATCTGACAGTGGAGTCTGTCATCAAGGTGACGGGAACTGTCAGACGACGACCGGCAGGACAGGAGAACAAGGTTTGTGTGTAACACCAGATCACGACTGGCTGTCAAAAGCAGCTCACCTCATTCATATGAAGACATTCTGCAGTGCTGAAGCATGAAAGATATTTAACAGGATGAGAGAGACAGAAAGGACAGGCAGAAAGGACAGAGAGAGGACAGGCAGAAAGGACAGAGAGAGGACAGGCAGAAAGGACAGAGAGAGGACAGACGTCCAAACGAAACTTCACAGCTAGTTTTTACTGGCAATGAAGCTGCACCCACACAGTCCTGGTGGGTGAGTCATGCGATGATACTTTGTACCTCTGACATTCACACACAACTCACCTGTGCCTTATTCATCAATACAATAAACTGAACCAGTGATCAGGCAGCACAGATTACAAATGTCCCAATAAAAACAAACCCAACAGAAGAAATTGACAAAGTTATGTGTTTCTATTTACTGTAGTTACTATAATATTACATAACATTAAAAACATGTTAAATCTCAATTTTTTGTGTTTGATGACTGAATAAGTTGTTTCTATTATTGTCCTGTAGAGAGCAGCAGAGACAACATTTCAGAGCTGTTTCATGAGGCGTCTCTTTCTACCCGCAAACTGTCACTTTGTGTCATTATTTTGGCATGAACATTGTGTGTGAACAGGATACAGATATCATGTCCACTCAACTAATTACTGAGCAGGAACAAGTTAACAGTACTTAACATCTCTTTTTAACATGATTTGATTATATCAATTTAATTCTTTGTTTTTCTGTTGGTATTGTTGGTTTTCCATAAAAAGTGTCTCTAAAGTCCTCAAACATCGCTCGTCTCGCTGCAGAATTCAGGCTCAAACTCTTTTGAGCAGAGCCAACTCGGCCCAGTCTAGTTTTGAGTCTATAAATGTGCTGTACAGTGAACTTAAAGGTCCAGTGTGTAGAATGTAATGGCATGCTGTGAGGAGGCTGCTGATGGCAATCAGCTGACTTAAAGAGCAAATGGTAATAATCTTCATGAACATCTTTAATCATATGAATGATCTGATCAATACATTGTGACAATAGAATTCAAAGTTTCCGCATTGTAAAGCAGAATTTTGAGAGATTTCCTCTGAACTTTTTGAAGCAGTCATTTCTTATTCAGACTTCTGTTGTGTCTGTACCAACAGGATATGCCAACAGGAGAAATAGAAGTCCTGGCTGAGAGTGTGGAGGTCTTCAATGCGTGCCGGAAGTTGCCTTTTGAAATCAAAGACTTTGTCAAAGTAACCATGTTACATCAGTGTGCGTTATTTTACAAAATTCTTGTAATAATCCTGAATGAATGATTGTTTCTGTTTTCTGCTGTTCGATCGTGCAGAAATCAGAGTCTTTGCGGATGCAGTATCGCTATCTGGACCTGAGGTCCACTCAGATGCAGAAGAATCTCCGACTGAGATCTCAGCTGGTGATGAAGATGAGAGAATACCTTTGCAATGTGCACGGTATGAAGGGCGACATTCATTTCCTGAGCTGGGAAAATCTTTCAGTCACCGACAGACTGTGATGTTCACGCTTCCAAGCATACTGCTTCTGTTGAGTCTGCAAGTAATGAGACCTCAGAATGGTCGTGTCACAGGGCTTCTGGTGTGGAGATCAGAAATCTTCTTCCATGCACCAGTCATTGTTTACAGTCTCATTAGCAACTTGAGACACAAGAATGAAGCTGAATAAAAAGAGTTATTTGTATATGAATGGATTTCAGTAGAATCAAAGGACGTGAAGGAAACCCATGTAAACACTACACAAACAGTACAGAATCCAGGTCCTGACATTTTGTCTCTTTTTTTGTCATTTGTAGGTTTCGTCGATGTTGAAACTCCTACTCTGTTTAAAAGAACACCCGGGGTAAGAAGGTCCTTTATCTTTGGATGCGATGGCTTAATGTTTCTTCGACAAAAACACAGTAAGGTGCTGAAAGTACTAAAATGTAGCGACATGATGGATGGACTTTGTGTTTTGTGTGTGTGTGTGTGTGTGTGTCAGGGAGCCAAAGAGTTTGTGGTTCCATCAAGAGAACCAGGCCGGTTTTACTCTCTACCCCAGAGTCCACAGCAGTTTAAGCAGCTTCTAATGGTGGCTGGTGTAGACAGGTGGGTACAGACAACTCTGACGCCTTGGTTGTTAACTTTCCTAGAAGTACGTATGGGTGAGCAGCTTTGTTGTCACTGTGGCAGGTACTTCCAGATGGCCCGGTGCTACAGAGATGAAGGCTCCAAACCCGACCGGCAACCTGAGTTCACCCAGGTACGACACCGGTTTTATACATCTAATCTCAAAGACCGTGTGTTCTGTTTTGTGGATAGTGTCATATTTTCAGGACAGGCTTTTTCAATCCTGGTCCTCGGGGAGCACTGCCTTGCATGTTTTAGATGTTTCCTCCTCCACCACACCTGATTCAAATAATCAGCTCTTCATCAAGCTCTGCAGTGGCCTCTGCAGGCAGTGTTCCCCGAGGACCAGGACTGAAAAACACTTCACAGGATTGTCAGTGTCAGAACTAAAACAATGAAATCTGATCTATGAACTGGGACCACTTTTCTGAAAAGTAGATAAACACTTCTCAAACCCGGGCCGCCTAGATGGAAAACAAGAATACTAAGCGTTAGATCATATCGGTTCATATATGTTCCATAACCTGGAACATATTTGTCGGCCCATGTGTTTTCCAGTGTTACAAACATTTTGAGGGATTCCAACTTGTCATTTATTACATTTCCATTCATTAATTAGAAGCTGCTGAGGTGGGTAGTACAGAGAACGTAGCTCGCTCATGTACATGGTTTCCTGTTGCTTTGGTCTAGATCCAGGTACCCTTTGTACATGGTCCTGCTCATGATTTGGACTTCATTTGCCGGTTTTACAGTCCTCATCTGTGTCCTCTCCTCATCTCTCCCAGGTGGACATTGAAATGTCTTTTGTGGACCAGGCAGGTATCATGTCCCTGGTGGAGGGTTTGTTGCAGTACTCCTGGCCTGCAGAGAAAGGTTCTGTTAAGGTTCCTTTCCAAACCATAACATTTGAAGAAGCCATGAGGGACTACGGTGTGGACAAGCCTGACACCAGGTTCAGTATGAAGGTGGGTGATCGTGGTGTTGTTTGAGGCAAATCTGGAACAGCAAAATAAATCTGCTGACTTATACAAATAACTACTACTCTTTCTTTACTGATCACTTTATTATGAAGGCAGTGTGTCAGGATCCTGTCAGGAACCAAAAATCTAAAATGTCTAGAAAATAATTGCTGTTAGGATGGTGTGAATATCTTTGTGTTAAACCACAGCCTCTGAATAGATGTCTCTCTTCTGTCTGTCTCTCCAGCTGGTCGACCTCAGTGAGGTTTTCTCGTCCACAGAAATTGAATTCCTCAGATCAGCTCTCAGCCAACCAGAAGGCTCCGTTCAGGCCATCCGTGTCCCCAGTGGAGCGGTGAGAACAAAACCATTATCTGGTGGAAGAAATCCATCAGAGCACACTGTACATACATGCATCCAGCCCTGCCTGTGTGGACTTCTGTTTGTCTCTGTTTGTGTCAAATGAGATTCTCTGTCTTGTGTTTGACGACAGAAACTATTCACTGGCAAAGATTTGGAAAAACTGAAAGAAACGGCTAAGACTCAGTTCGGCCAGGTACGTTTGTCTTTCCTCTTGTTATCTTTCCTTACTTTCATATCTTGTATTTAAAAAAAAAAAAAAAAGGTTAAAAGATAAGACAGAATACACGAAAGTGAGACATCGACATTCTTTCAATTTCAGGTTACATGACAAAATGCTGTTATCATACACACATTACACCAAAGGGTGCCTGTAGTTCTGCATCTTGGTTCACAGTATATCAAAAGAATTAACAAGTTGACGGCAACAGGCTTTGACTACAGGCCACAGCGTGCATCCTAGTGTGTAACAAACCAACCTTTTAGAAACAACAATAAAAATGGATAGATAGATATAGATTGATCGATCGATCCCAAAGGAAGTTGAAGATTCAAGGTTTAGTGCAGGAGTGGGTTTTCCAGCTGCAGTGTTTTCTCATTGTGTGTGTGTGTGTGTTTTGTCTGAAGGAGCTCAGCGTGGTGCTGGTCAAAGCAGACGGGACGTTGAAGTCTCCCCTAAAGAAGCTGCTGTCTGTCTCAGCCACTGATGAGCTGCTGCACAGGACTGGAGCCAAACCAGGAGACCTGCTGCTGATGGCAGCCGGTTCCCTCCACACTGTGGTGAGAGACTCACTGACATTAAACTTGGATTAGGTCAAAAACAAAGAAGGGGAAACATTGTACAGTTCTATCATCCAACCTTTAACTCTGTCTCATGCCTTACCACACCTCTCTCCATGCTCAGCGTCCATTGCTGGGTAAACTTCGCCTGCAGTCTGTCGAGCTCCTGGAGTCCCATGGCGTTTTAGTCCGCGACCCTTCAACTTTCCACTTCTTGTGGGTCGTGGACTTCCCTCTCTTCCTGCCCAAAGAAGATGAGCAGGACCAGCTGGAGTCAGCCCATCATCCATTCACTGCTCCACTGCCAGAGGACACACATTTACTCTACACAGAGCCACACAAGGTAGTCACAGATCCACTCAAGTTGTTGTAATCATGTCACTTGGGATGCATCAAGCCTTATCGGTGTATCATGTCATGTCCAGGTGCGTGGTCAGCACTATGACCTGGTGTTGAATGGCTGTGAGATTGGAGGAGGCTCCATCCGCATCCACAAAGCCACAGAACAGCTTCACGTCCTGAACAACATCCTCAAGGTCAGTCATTGTTTATTTTACCACCTTTGGAACTGGGTTGACTCAATTATCAGTCCTAAACCTTTCTGATGTGTGTGTGTGTGTGTTTGTGCTGCAGGAAGATCCCAGTCTTCTTTCTCATCTGCTGGAGGCTCTGGACTCAGGAGCACCACCTCATGGAGGCATTGCCCTGGGTAAGAAAGACTCTGCACTGAACCAGAGTATATTTCAGTTTATCACAGGGAAGAAACATGAAGGTCTATTTTTACTCATTTGATTTAGTTTTCTAATCAGGGTGCTCAGTTTGTTAGAAGAAAAAGTCACTTAGTCAGTCTCTTGATGCTTTACTTGTTGCTAAAGTAACCACTAACTACTGTTTACTGTGGCTGATGTTAGTTCAGTTAGCTGTGCAGCTAGCAGCCTTATTAGATGGCTGAGACAGGGGACGTGTGACATCCTATATGGGTGTGCTGCAACTTGGATATGGAAAATTGGAATTTGACATCAGTGTCAAGTGGCAGTGGTGCATTGAGCAGAGCATACATACATTTCTAATATCCAGTACACAGTTCACGACCTGCTGTCTAACCTCTCCATGTTTTTCTAGGTTTGGACCGGCTGGTCTCCATTATGGTTGGAGCGCCCAGCATCCGTGATGTCATTGCCTTCCCCAAGTCGTTCCGGGGTCATGACCTCATGAGCTGCGCCCCTGACTTGGTATCTGAGGAAGAGCTGACATCTTATCACATCTCTGTCAAATGGCCAGCAGAGCAAGGCTTAAGAGGAGAAGATGAGGAGAAGTGAGGAGGTAAAGAAAGAAGGGATGAAGAATAAGAGGAAGGGGCGATGCTTCCCAGATCTCTGTGACTGCAACAGAGTAAAGAGCATGAAGACAAGCGACGATCTAGAGACTGAAGCTGATGAAGATGTCTGCCAGCTGGACAGCAGATACGAAGAGGAGGAGAGAACATGAGGAGGAGGTGATGTTGTGGCTGCAGCTCAATAATGTTACTCGACATGGAAGAGAAAAAGGAACATGGAAACGGCCTACAATATAAAACTAAAACACTGGCTGCTTCAACAAAGAAGGAAATCTTACTAGTCTCACTGATAAGGAACAACTACTGAACTTAGACCAATGAATAATCCTCCTTTACAGTTTGTTTGTATATATGATTAAAATGTTCTCAGTTTAAATTGAGTAACATTTTAAGGACTTTATTTTGCACTGCTTTGATATGAATAAAACTCTGGAGAAACAAACATTTCAAACTTTTGTCATTTGCTGGGAAGTACAAGCAGACTGAAGCGTGCAGTCACAGATAACACACAGAACCACTGGGAGCTGTATGGTTAAGGTATTTGAACATGATTTTTGAACATTTTTGGGTAAACATGAATATTTTTTATAAAGATTAGGCACTAAGCTCTTCTTTCTGGAATTTGGTTGCCCTTCTAAATGGCATTCTGTTGTGGATTTACTGTCCAGCTTATTATTCAATTCCAGTTCATGAGAATACACAGGATTTGTCTGCATTCACATATTGTGGAAATCAGTATTGGTTCATGAGGTTGAACGTGGGATGTTGACAGTCCAACCGTTTATGCAGCAGCACAAAAGCATTTCTCTAACTTGGTTCTACCTGATCTGTCTGTGTTGACACACCTTGCAATGGGTGTATTACTATTACTCGATAAGCATCGGTTTTGTCAGACCTCTGTTCACTACTACTACTCACACTACTACTGAAAGGTGGCTGTTGGTATCTGTCACCTGAGAGGATCCAGGTGATCAAAGAGATTCAAAGGCCAAAGACAAGAAGGAGGACCATGGATGCCAGAGTATGCAGCATATGATGCTGTTACCTGACCCTAACCCTGATTATTCAGTGGAGTGAGGAAATGAGACATGCCCACAGACATGTGCAGTACATGCTGTGTTCTGCTCCAGATTCAGGGTTGGCAGATTACAAAGACTTTTCTCCTTTATGTGACAGAAGATGGAAATATGGCTGCTGCTGTGTTGGATCGGATGTATGGGGAGTAACAAGGCCTGTAGCTTATTATTGTAAAATACTACCATTAATCATATGGCATGGTGTCTTGTTAATGTGCTGAGACAGCAACTGCAATAATAGCTGAAAAATCTGTAAACACGCTTACTGTACAAACATCATTGAAGATCACAACACAACATATGACCAGTCAAAAAAGAAGTAATTATGAATATATTCTGACAAAATCAATAACATACAAATCCAGCTGTGTATTTTTGCACATAGTGAACAGGAGGAGGAAAGAAGGAGACGCACAAGAGCAGATTATTAACAGACTGCTTGAGAGAGGAAAGACTGGAAGGCGGACTCAACATGCATTGTTGATTAAAAAACAGCAATGATGCTACCAGCACAGATTGCTGTAGTGAAATGCGCAGAGCATGAGAGGTTGCCATGGGCAATATTTAGCTCATGCATGTGCGAAGAATGCCGCTCTGTAGACAAGAGTTTCCTCCATGGATGAATTTTGCATGTGTGTCAGCAGAAGTGTCAGAGCGTGCATTCACTATTAATGATCTCCTTTCATTTCAAAGACAAGCGTCTGAGGCTGAGGTGAAACTGCAAAAAAAGAAAGGATTTTATCAGGGTGCTGAGGTACTATAGAAATTTGTGTACGGAAGAATAGCACTGCCAAAAATATCATATGACCACTGATGTACTTCTGTACTTATGGCATGATGCATGTTGATTTTAAGTGAGAGATTTAACACAATTACAGAAATGTCAATAAGAATCTATCAAACACTCCCTTAGCTGATGACAGAGGAGACGTGGAGGTTTGCTTGGCCAACAGCAGAGCACAATGCCACGACACAATCCTGAGAAAGGTGTAGTACATCCGCCCATGGCAACAGTTTCTCGCTGATATGGAAAGATTACATGTATGAGGTCTGACAATGCCGTATTCATGGGAAAGAATTACAAGGAACTACTCGGCAAAAGTGGGACTCAACATGAGAATTTAGCTCCATACTTGCCACAACAAAGTGGTGCAGCTGAGCAAAATTAACACACTCACACTAATTCAAACAAAATAGTTTAGATAAGAATTATTTTCCTCTCTTTCTTTCTGGTTTAATAATAGCTAGTTTCATTGTTTTCTGGACAAAATGATCATGCAGAATCCACAGTCTGTGTTTGTGTTCGTAGCTACTTGTCCACCCTCAAAGAAAACACGATATAATTTGATATAATTGATTTGTCCATGTCTATTGTGTGGTTATTATTCAGTTATTCGTGGTGTGTGCACTAAGGGTGTTTTAAGACCACAAATGAGCTTTAGGCCACTAAAAGCAGAGGGCACAGAAATACATGATGGATCTGGATCTGGATCTGAGTTGATATGTACCAGTTTGTTGGGTCTTTTCATTTCCCCCTTCGTGGGCCCCCCTCCCCAGCAGACGACTGCACAGAAGAATGCAGATGCCATCACAGTGTCATAGAAAGTCACACTGCAAAGTATCTCAGTCTCCTCAGTAAGTGGAGACTCTGACGTCTGTCCGTGTTATTGTTGAGGTGAACACCCAGGTAGTTGAATTTTCACATTTTCGATTTTAATCGAGACTCACAAACATGTACATTTATTTTTGTATTCATAATGTTTACTGATGACGTCACCCGTGATAACCCGGAAGAGAAGCGCGCGCAGGCTGTGCCCTCTGTGTCGCGTACGTCACGTCATGGAGGAAGATGTCTGAACAGAGATGTGATTGTTCCGTCCTGCCTAAGACACCAGTCAACACTCGGCTTGCTCCAGCGAGTTAGCAGCGAGGATAAGGGCCGTAGTCAAGCTGCCTTACTAACGGAATGTCGTTACAAACACAAACCACAGTGGTTATTCGGTGAATTTGGTCCCACAGACGTCGGGCGATGCTAAACGTCTTACCAACTAGTCGGAATTAGCCTGGTGTGTATTCACTCTACCAGCCGTCCAGCTACATGACAGTCGGTGGATTTATCCGAAAACCGAACGCCAGGTGTGAAGCAGCCAGGTAGCCGCTTCATCAGGAGCCTCCGACGGCGGCGGCGGCCACGTCAGCTAACGGTAACTAACGTTAGCTCGTATTTCACTGGTCTGTTTGTACGTCTGTGCTCTCGGTTTAGTCCCGTGTTCTTATTATCTAACAAAAACTCAAGAGGACGTTTATCTACGGCAATGGCTCCGATGGGTATCCGACTGTCACCGCTCGGTGTGGCGGTGTTCTGCCTGCTTGGAGTCGGCGTCATCTACCACCTGTATGCGGGGGTCATCTCCAACCGCTTCGCTTCTTTCAGGTGAGACTCCTCATTACAACACGTTATATGGCATTATCTGACAGTGTAAGTACAGTTACTGTATCAGCTGCATGGGGATAACAGTGCTATGAGTTAAATGATAACTTGTAGTTACATCACTGTAGCAGGTTATCAGGGATGTTGGAACTATTTTTTGAGAGCTGCTGTAAATATTGGGTCAGACCAGACCTTCTATAGTACAGCACAGCCAGCAGCACATTAACAGAATACATCACTCTCAAACACAAATACACGAGAAGTTTAAGCCACTTCTAAAAACTCCGGTCTGCACCACTTCCTCCAGCTGCCGTACAGTTTAGATGGCCAGATGACAATTTGGGGGCTGGTTCAAGTCTGTGAAAAGGCAAGTCAGAGATATCTTTCAAAATACATTAGATATGTTGGGAAACAGTTGCTGAAAACGTGCAAATACTTTGAACAACATATTACTGAAATGTGCAGTTAAGAGGTTCAGTTTTTGGGCGGTCCTTGAAGGGTGGCTCGATGACACGCTGAGGCCACCCTGAGCAAAGAGAAAGCGATGAATTCATCTTACTCAGAGTGTTTCAAAGTTAGTCATGTCATTTTCTGAACTCCTCTGACATGTTTTGGGCGCTTCAGAATGGCTGCTTGACTGATCCGATGAGCGGGCGTGGCTTCAGCACATTCAGTGGACACGCCCCCACAATCCTGGAGCTGAGGATTCATTTTTACCTGATTCTGACACCTAATTTCCTAAACTTGTTGATATTTTTAATTAATCAAATTTGGTTGGGTGGTTAATAACACATTCCTCTTTGGTCTGACAAACTCAGAACACGTTTATTCTTACTTTACACTGACTTTAAGTGGGCCAGCAAAGGGAAGCTGTCGATAGTTGTTGCATCCCCCCAAGGCCTCTACTTCCAATATTTCATTACTAAAAACAATACCGCAGGTGAACATGCAGGTAACGTAAGAAATGGTGTTGGATCATATAAATATATCCATTTGCATCAGTCATACTGGCTTTTTGTAAGTGTGATATTCACCAGCAGCCAGATTTGAATACTATCTTTATGGTTGAGGCTTGTGGCTAACTGTAGCTCAACTTTGTTTCATTCTTTATTGAATGTTTGTGGTGGGTCTCATAGCTGCCCAATAGGCCTGTGTACTGAACCTGGATACTAGACTGAAATATGTCTCTTAGATTGAATATTGAATGCTGTAAAGCACCTAAAGCTGCCACTTAATGTCCGGTCAGAATGTTATTGTCATCATGGGTGCCGATTTACATTTTTTAGCAGTTGTATTGAGGCAATGTCCTTGTACAACACGGTCGCAGTAGTTTGGCTTCTTTAATGACAAAAAAAGTATGTTTTTTTTGGGTGTGTGTAAAATGATACCCATCCCCACTGCTAACCCTGATGCATTACCATTATCTGGCTTTCAGTGTTCTGTGGGAAAGACACAGAATCTTTCTGTGTGTGAGATGAATAATACATATCATATATCATGAGACTGATATGGTTTCATCAGGTACTTCCGAGTGCTAACACATATCTTGTTGTGTCCCTTCGTATCTGCAGACAGAGGAGAAAAGTGGATTTGAGGGACCTGCTGGCTGTCTCAGTGGAGGCTGCAGTACTGGGCGGCAGAGAGGTAAAAACATTCAACTTGTAATTAGGTTTTCCTCGTATAGGCGTGTAACTCAGGAGCTCACTACTACATGAGAACTATAGAGCTCTGTGCTGTGTTTTCTGCTTTGAAATGGTGCTATAAGAACCACCAGGACAGATTATAGATACATTCAGGATGGGTCTATCTGTTTTCATTGCTGTTTTAATTCCACACATTCTCACCTGAACTATAAACATACATGTAACTTCTCACAATTATTATTTAGAATACTTTAAAATTTTACTGATTCACTTTTCTCTATTGATTATTAGATGATGATAGGTCATGTGGAAAAAGAAATTTCCTCACTTACTCCTGCTAGTCATCCACATTTCATGTCAAGTAATAGTTGACATAGTCACGGGCGGATGTGCCTCAGGAGGTTTAGCGGGTCGTCCACCAATCACATTGTCGGTGGTTCAATCCCTGGATCCTCCAGTCTGCATGTCCAAGTGTCCTTGGGCAAGATAGTGAATTGCTAATTGCTCCTGAAGGCTGCAACATCATTGTGTGAATGCATATGAATGGTTAGCTCCTAGAAAACTGATGAGCAGGCAGTATTGTAGTCAAAGCCATCAGTATATGAATGTGGGTGAATGATTGAATGAGATATAACTATTTACCATTTACCATCTTCCTAACCCTAACCCTAACCCTATCCAACCACAGCCGCTGTTGTGTTGTGAAGTAGTTGTGCTAGTTATTGTTTTATTGTCTCTAAAGCTCCGACATGTTCTCTGTAATTAGTGTATAAGTAACATGACCCAATCCTGCCCGTGTCATTTAACACCATTAGCATTAGAGTTTTCAATGTGTAGGAAAGGATGAGGTGAGGTGACCTTCATCGTCATGGTAACAACGGAAAACACCCTCACAGTTTGGTTAAGTTTAGTAAAATGTGTAAGTAAAATGTGTTATGTGAGTTAAATGGGACACACACACACCGCTGTCCCCTGTGTGAAAGTATTGTGTTTGTTTGATACATCCAACCACCTCCATATCACACTGGCTCTGCACACAATTGGTCATTTTACTGATATGCTCTCGTATTGTGTCAGCATGATATGAGTTCCTTCTTATTTTTCCCAGGTGAAGTTGGTGCGTGAACAAAATAGCCTGAAGGAGAAGTCAAAGGGCCATACGAGGGAGGGAGCCAGCGAGCCTCTGACCATGGGTGACCTGCAGTCTCATAGAAAGATGTTTAACCTCATAAAGAACACCTTTCCTGAAGTCACGGTGAGCACAACCAGTGTTGTAGAAGTCTCCTTTTCTCTGCACGGTGTGTCATTGTTGCAGCACTCAGTCATTAATTGTTTACTGTGTTGTTGCATTTGTTATAGTACAGTTAAATCACATAGAAAACGTCAAAGCAACACAACTGGAAACTGCAGAAGTCTTAAGGCTTTGTTTTTGATGTTGGAGGGAGACCGTCATTCCTGTACTCACTTAAGTTTGATATGAGTCATCCTCGTAAGACCTGAGAGGCCTTCACATACAGTTTGAAATCTGTAGGAATCATAATTCTGTGTGCATGTGCTTGTTTTCAGGTGAACAGTGAGGAACATGACAACATGGTGGACCATGTAACCTGGAGCCGGGACATTCCACATGACATACTAGAAAAGATAGAGGGGGGAAAGGACGTTCCTCCTGAGACCCTCACGGTGTGGATCGATCCTCTAGATGCTACAAAGGAATACACAGGTGTGCTTGTTACTGAAGTTAGATGACATCTTGGACAATATGTCCATCTGTCACTGAGGCTTTGACTTGTCTCCACAGGCGATGTAGAGCACAGAGTAAGTTTAACAGAAGCTTGTTTGTCTAAGGTATGTTAGTCGACCATTACGAATGGAAAGTTGACTTGGCCCTTTGCAGCTTCGCCCTCTAATTATTTATTCAGTTAATCTCAGACAGCCGGAAGCTGCCCGGTACAGCTTCTGTTTACTCTGACATCATCACATCGAGCCAGAAAGATTTGTAAAAGGACCTTTTTCTCTCTGTTGCAGGTTCAGACTGTGTTTTTCTTGTGGTCTCCTGAGTGTATAAATTCTACTATAATGTTTAGTGGCATTATTATTCTGTATTAAAGACAGTGGCTCAGTGTGTGTGGGGGAATCATCTTTTTAAAATGATGAAATAAAGCGCTGAGCTGTTCTCATTAGCATGGATTTATGTTGATTCGTCATAAAATAATGATTTTCTCTCGGCGGTGCAGCAGCAGCAGCCCGCTGGTTAACATGCAGCGTTTATAAGCCTGGATTAAATCATTTAGTTCTGTTGTCTGGCAACAGAAGGAGAAAAATATGTAAATGAGAACAACTAAATGGAGAATTCAGCTGTAATGAAGGTGATCTTGGGGAGAGAGAGCAGGGGACTTTGTCGATGTATTCTATCACACAGCTTCCGTTAATCTGTATTCTCGTAGATTTAGTTTAATGATGGTGAGATTATAAAATAATGATGACGTCAGCTGGGATGTCTTGTTTGAGATTTCATTAGTTTCTCACTACGCCAAGTTCTTCACAGAAATGAAACAGTATGGACACAAGTCGTTTTCACAGCAAAATATCATTTTAAAAATAAAACACTCCATGACGTTAGTCGTTTCACTGGATGAACTGAAAGTTGGCAGTTTAGAGTTGTTCATTTTCCTGTGCAACCAAAATAACTGTCAAACATTTGGGTATTGAAACACACATATTCAACCTGGAAGATCTTGGCTCAAATAACAGACAGATTGTTCCAAGCAGCAAAAGAAGTAACCCTTCATTAAGTTCACGTCTCTCTCTCACACACCAAAGCTGAAGAGGGAATTGAGAATATGTTAATTAAAACGTGATGACTTCTCATTGACTAAAACGATGAGGGATAAAACTTGACTATAACTAAGATGAAAAAAGCTGAAACAGATTTCAATGTTTTTGTCTTTGACTCTTGTTCAAGAACTCATCACACACCAACATTAACAATAACAGACTGTTTTCCTCGTCTATAGATGACTGTCTTTAGTTTAAATAAAAGATAAAGACAGCACAAACAGTTTATACTCTATGATGATGTGTAATTATAATAATGCCTCATCATTTGGTATTCTCATGGCCCTGTAACACATACTCAGTGTCCTGGAACTGGTCTGTCCCAGTTTACAGGTTTGGGACAGACTCCAAATCCATGTGTACCTGTTTACTTTGACATTCACTTGGACCAGTTGTTCTTCTTCACTGCTCTCCTTTAGTCATCTTTTATTTCTCCTGCTCCCACACATGGTCTCTTCTTGACCCTCTCTGTATCTGCTTCTCTTTCTCTCTTCACAGAGAATCTGGTGAAGTACGTGACCACAATGGTCTGTGTGGCTCTAGAGGGTAAACCAGTCATCGGGGTCATACACCAGCCTTTCACTGGGTTCACTGGTAAGTGTGTGTGTGCTTCCACTTCTTTCTTGTCTGTGTTAAACAACTTTTGAACAGGACATGGTTAGACACTTCCTGATAGCCCACAAATCTGTCATTTTTATTGACATAAATACAATCTTTGTTTTGTGAAAACAAACCTATGCTAACTTGTGCTCTCTCTGGTCTCTCCTTCAGCCTGGGCGTTTGTAGGTCAGGGGGCAAACGTGCATCCCCGGTCATCGTACAGTGTCAACCCTCCAAAGATGATTGTATCACGTTCTCACGCTGGAGAAGTGAAAAGTTTCATTCAGGGTGCGTTTGGAAACAGCTCATCAGTCATAGCAGCAGGTGGAGCAGGTGAGCAGAGAATTCTTTGACATATACAGACGTGTGTTCGTTCTGGTGTCAACATTTGACATCTCAGGATACATTTTCCTCCCAATGTATGTGCACATGTTCATGATAAGAGCTTGTCATATAGGTTTTCACGGTGGGCCACTAGGCCTCCCTCTATGAAGACACTAAACTTTTTGAGGTTGAGAAAGAAAGAGAAGGAAGAGAAGATGTTTTAGTGTGAGATAAGACTGACAGGTCAGCACTTAAGTCTGAGTGTGAAGAGTGATTCTCTCCCAACTGTGAGCTCCGGTACTCTTCTGATCTATTAGTCATGTGACTTTCCCTCAATCGTTAGCTCAATGTTGGAACATGTTGTACCTTCAGTTTGACAATAAATAACTGGGCTGCAATTTGGCTGGTTTTAAAGGTTTTTATTAGAGCTTTATAAATCCAGGGATGCTCTGCTGACCACACACACATACACAGCTGCCCAGATGGGGTTAAGAGTCTTTTTCAAGGGCACCTCATTGGTGGTATTGAGGGAGGGCACACGTTCCTTGTCTTGGGCTGGACCGCCCCGGTCCATTGAACCGTTGACTCTTTGTCCATGAATAAATGTCAGCTCTGCCTGGTTTTAAAGGCAGACATGGCTACACAAGATTCATCACAGTTTCTAAAATAATCAATCAATCAATCAATCAAAAAACCACAAACGGATGTTTGCCAGCATCTTCCAGCGTTTACACTGCTTTTTATATGGCAGCTCAGCAGCACAAGGTGAAGACGGAAATCTGCTGAACTCCTGCAAAGCTGGCAGGCTTCATCCTCTTTGGTACCAGATACTCAGACAGTGCAGCAAAGAGGTTTATGCCAGTAGAATGTTAATTTTGAGGACTGAATATCACCACATCATAACAAATCACGTTGATAATCTCATTTTCTCTCTCTCAGGATATAAAGTCCTGTCACTGCTGGAGATGCCTGTAAGTGATGCAGATTCTGTAGACCAGGCAGATGTTTACGTCCACATCACCTTCATTAAGAAATGGGACATCTGTGCTGGAGCTGCACTACTGAATGCACTGGGTAATGTAACTGTCATATTCCACAATGAGACATCTTCACTTTGTGAACAGATATATCAGGATATTACTTCAACTTCAAAAGACATTCAGTTTGAAGCTTAATTCCATTTTTAATGAATATCTAATGTGTGTAGTGTGTTACACTAATAACATGTATCACAATGACCGTAGGAGGCTATATGACAACCCTTAAGGGAGAGGACATCGACTACAGTGGAACACCGCTCAACAAAGGAGGACTGGTGGCCAGTATTGGTGTGGACCATAAGGCCTTAGTGGAGAAACTACCAGACTGGGACCCTGAAAAGCACTGAGACACAAACACAGAGCCATTGATAGTTTGGTCACATTGTGTTAAGGGCAACATGTGGCAGCCTTCTTCAGTAACTAAGCGGCAGCAGACATAACCAGGCCTGAGCGATTCCATCATGCTGGGACACCGAACATCTGCCAATCAAATACAGATTGGACTGACCGTCAGCAACATGTGCCACTGAGCAGGAACCAACATGGCTGCCAATTTAAACTGCAATGGCTCTGAACACACACTTCAGGACATGCGTACATACTTGCAGCTTGGAGAAACAGTACATCATGCATACACACACACTCACAGTGAACACTGGACTGCAGTTGCCAACCCATCTCCGCCCTACAAACCCCCGAGTCACTTCACTTCCAGAGGACAACAGGATGACTCTAATGTGAAACCTGAGGAGCACAACGCTGAACATTACAGCCATTTCCATCTTTAAAAAGTCCATCTTCATGTATTCCAGACTGAAGTCACATCAGCTTTGCTCGGTTAGTGAATCGGCCACCTGTCGTTATCTGTGAACAGGAAAACACGGTGAGCCTCAGTGGCCTAAACAATCAATGTACAATGGATTTACTGATCAACCAGCACAACAGAGCATTTGAGCTTTGGACAGCTCTACTAGATCATCACTACAGTGAAATAAATCAAGTTTAATCCTTTAATAAATAAATACACCACACACAAACAGAGTCTATGAAAGTAAACTACTGAATTTATTTGTAGACAAATCATCACAAAACCCAGAATCAGGTTTACAGGTCAAGTCCTTAATTTTGCTCAACTGTGTTGCAGCTAAATAGACAGAAAAGAATGTTTGATCACAGTGAAGTCAAGGTGAAATGGTCAAAGCAGAAAATTGTCTATGTTCTGTCTTATCGTCCTTCCCGTCTGAGACCAGTCTTTGGCTGATTAAACCTATTCTCAGGTTCGGGTTTGGACATGCCATAACTAATGTTTAATTTACTGCTCTAAGAGGTTACACAGACAGCACAATATAACTGCAGGGAGAAGAACAGAAGCATCAGTCAAAGCTTATGTTTAATGAGTCAGAGTGTGTGAAGGCTTTATCGTTGTTTATCTTCCTCAACGTCCTGTGAATAAATAAAATGAGTGGGACTGAATTGAACTGAAGTCTTTAAGCAGCGTCACACATCACTCCCTCTGCACTACACACTGTGTTGGCTGGATTGTTGAGAGCAGAGGATCAGCTGACAGGTCCTGTAGGAACAGACTAAAGACTGGATGGCGGGATGGTCTTGCCTCTGCTGAGAACAATGGACAAAACGATCCATGCCATGTGTGGATGGACTTCACAGGAGAGAAACACTGTTTCAGAGGTGTGCTTTCACCATGAATCGGGTGGAAGTTTAAACTCGTGTTGTTTTAACAAGTCTGGACCGGATCACTCCCTCCACCCTGTTCCCAAACCATTTCTGAATATTGTACTGTGCACTATTTAAAGTCATGGATGCAAAAACCACCCCTGTTATAGTCATATCTTGTCAGAGACTGGACTGTACACTGTGTTTACATACACATGTACTTGCATGGTTTTGTATTTTGAATAACCTTTGGTTGTCTAACTCATCACGTCAGCCTCGATGTCTGCAGACTGCCCGTAGGTCTTTCTGTACCGTCTGCCATACGACTGTCGGTCTGTCTAAACTGACAGTTCTACAGCTGACGTTCGTATTGTGTTCAGCAGCTTTTCTTTCTGCTGTGAAACCATGTTAGATAGTGAAAAAACAAAACACCAGCAGAATGCAAGCGCATGTCAGATCCTCTTAAAGTGACCTGTTCTCAGTTCAGTTTGTCTCAGCAGCCTTTGGAGAACTGATAAACTTGTATAGATAAGCTGGTTAAACCCCTCGTCTGGATAGTGTGCTGAACTCATTAAAAAGGGGTATGGCACGAACGGGAAGCAGCTTTCAGTCGGAGGTTAAAACTTCATGTGCTAAATTTGCAGTTTTATGATTTGAGTGCCTTTGATCAGTATTAGCTACAGCACTCTGATAATAATGGCTAATATGCAAGGGTGATGCTGCAATAGCAACTCAATATTAATATTGAAATTACAAATAGAACACTTGTTTTGTTCATATGGACGTGAATGCAGGGAGGATTCTACTGGTGTGAAGTTGTTTAAAGCCTTTTGTGGCTCCAGGGAGAGCGGTGTGATGACACAGCATTGGTTGGTTCTGAAGACTTCAGGTGTAAAAATGAAAAATAAATCGGTGAATCGATGAGAAGGCTCCAGGACACTAGCAAAAACAAAAAAACAGCCAAATCCCTGACTGGTGGTTGAGGTATTAAGGGGAGAGGGATACATAGAATAAGAAAAAAAGATATATCTGGTTCTGGATCCATTTTGATCAGCAGCGATGTAGGAGTTCTCTCTTACTGCATTCATGTGTCTAAGGGACAAACAGGTTTATGGTTTTATGGATTGTACAGGAGTGGTCGCAGTTAGAGGGACCTTCATGTCACCAGTGATAACAAATATGTGTTTCTGACCTCACTGAGAGTGTGAATTGTTACGACCCGACAGAATCTTGCCACATGTAATTCTAGCAGCTGTGTGAGTTGTTGGAAATCACGTTGACCAGATTCTTCAGGTCCAGACCTCGTCTGCCACAACATGTTAACCAATGTCCACAAATCTGGCATGCTGTTAGAATTTAAGATACCTGGAGGTGATATGTCCATTTTGGAACCATTTTAAGTTTCTTTTGTTGTGTTTTGTGCATGTGTATGGTACTACCTTTCACCCCTCTCCTACCTTCAAGCAAAGGTAGGCTTAACTTATTGTCGTCTCGGCCCGGATCAACTGAGGCAGGTCACGACATTGTAATGACTAAAATGGCTGAGATAAAAACTAGTGGTGTAGTTAAACTGACGTCTCTATCTGCCTCTAACCACTGATACATAGCAGCAGCATGCAGTGGCTGATGCAGGAAAAGACCGTCCTCAAGTAAGAACCTTAACATCAACATTTCCATTTGGCCAGACCGCCTGTGCTCTTACAGATGCTCGTTTTAATAGAGGTACTAATGCCATGTAACATGCTGTTTTATGGCTGTTTACTTGGATTTGTGTGGAGGGTTACTCTGTGTGTGTGTCTCTCAGTTGATCTGATAAACAGGTTGTTGTGCAGCTGCTCTCTCTCATCCTGCTTTTGCTGTGAATTTCCAATAAAACATCAGTGTGCATGATGGTATGGGCTTTGTCTCCTTTGGTCTTCTTGTAGCAGGCAGCTGAAGTGACATCACAGGGTGTATTTAAGTTCCAGTGGTGGAGCGTGAAGTTAGAATAGTGCCTAAATACGGTTTTGATTGCAAGATCCACATGAAAGTAGACAAATATGTCCCTGAGGTGGAGATCAAAGCTAATTGACAAATATTACACACAGGAAACAATTTGAAAATTTTCAGACATTTATTGGAGCACTGATCTTCCTTTGTTGCTTTTAGACCTTTGCTGCTGCTTTGACGGGCACCTTAGCTGCTGCAAACAGAAATAAGATGATTGAATGAATATGATGAAACACACATCAAAACATTAGGGGTGCAACGATACACAAAATTCACGGTTTGGTTCGGTTTGATACTTTAGTGTCATGGTTCAATATTTTTTCGATACAAAAAAGAGAAATTTCCATGCCTTTTTAAACTTGTAGTTTATTGAAATTACCAACATTTGTTTCAACTCAAATGTACAGTTTTACATTAAATTTCAGGGTCATACTTAATACCAAAACCAAAGTATTCAATTTCAGCAAGCAGCACGCCTCAATTCACACTGACCACCTCGAGTGAGCAGAAGCCAGGCACAGACAAAGCAAAGAGCATCCGGTGGATTTCCGAACCGAGACCATTGAATCGAACAGTTCAATACAGATACACATATTGTTGCACCCCTACAAAACACGCAATTACACACTGCTGCTGTAGTAAATTATTATTATTATTATTATTATTATAATAATTTCACCACAAACTACAGCTTAGAAATAAATACATGCTGTTTGAGAACTAATATATTTTCAACCACAGTCTGCAGTAGTTAGTATTTCTTCACGACTCCTACACAGGAGATATTTGTTTGTTGCTGTGAAACACTTACACTGAGCTGACAGCTTGCTGAGAATAGGCTGCAGAGTGTCCTCGATGTCTTTCCTTTGGGCTCTATAGTCTGAAACTGTTGAGTGTTTGGCAGTCTGAATCCAGTCTGACTTGGCAGAACAGGCCCTTGTACAGATGTTCTGTGCACAAATTACAGAAGAGATGAAAAGCACTCAGGTTAATGAGGACAACAAGAACCAGAGCAGAGCAGAAAAGACAATTGTTGGTAATGACCTATGAAATAATCTTTTGCCAGATTGTTTTATTTTATTATATTTAAAGGCCCAGTATGTATCAGCATATCTAATCATGGCTTTTATCCCAAAAAACCTGGAAGTTAAAGATTTGACTTGAGACACGAGGACTCAATGGACTCAACTGTTTGAGTTCACTTCATCATTCTTTTATCGAGGTTTATGAACAACCTTATTGAGAAAAAAATCTGCAGGTAGGACTATGTGTGTGGGCGTGTGTTTTTGTCTCTGCCTTCTCTCTCAGCATAGAGGAGAGGCCAGGTGAGACTTAGCTTGAGCTGACTTAAGGAGGTGTCTCTTGTCTTGTCTCTCTCTCTCTGCTCTGCTCTTCTCTCTCTCTTCTCTCTGCCCCCTGCAGGTAACCTGGTGAGGAGGTTGAGGCTCCGGTTCCACATGCCAGGAGTCCGTTATGTTTAGTGGAGTTTAGGCAGGTTAAGTTTGGGGATGGACACTGGGTACGGCAGCCGTTGGCTGGCTCGACCAAACTATTTCGTTTGGTTTTGATTTAATGAAAGTTATTATTGTTTTAGTGGCAACTTTTGTTTTCATGTTTTCTTTCAATATGTTTCAGGCCTTGCAAGCCCTTGCAGTCTGTAACACTTGAAGTGACAGAAAATGAATTACTTGAGACTAAACATGGAAGTTGAAGATTTGTAACTTGATTTGAGACACAATATAATGTTGAATGAATATGTTTTCAGTTTACATTTTAAGTATAAATTATTAAAAATATTCAACATTGGCTAATGGCCTAATGGTCTGGAGATCAGATCAGATCATCACTGAAGACTTGTTGGGGCTGATGTTAGCCTGATACAATGTGTTCTCTTTAGAAAATTGTGTGTGATGTCACAGATAAGTTTAATTTTTACACGGTACAGATGAAGTTCTTTTTCTTCAGATGAAATGTATTTTGATCATTCTTCTTGATTTGTCATCTGTTGAGGTACCAATCAGTAAAAAAAAAAAAAAATCAAGACCCAAGAGTTGAACCTGTATCACTGGATTCAAGGTCCAGAATACTGACCATTACACCAAGGAACCACTTTATAGAGTTCTTTTTGTTGCGTTCACAGGTGTGAGTGGGAAATCGTCTAGTCCAAGTCACAATAATTCAAAAATGATAAATCTGAGCTAGAGCACTGTCAGTGCACCCACCCACACCAATTGTCTGTGAAGGCAGTGATAGCCGTTTGAAGTGTGGTCCCATGGTGTAATGGTCAGCACTCTGGACTTTGAATCCAGTGATCCGAGTTCAAGTCTCGGTGGGACCTGAATTTAAAGGTAAGGCACCAAGCGTTAGTCTAACAACTTGCTGAGGTAGTGAACAGCTATACAACTGAACTTCATCTCTGTATTGAAGATGTTTCTTAACAGACATGTGACTCAAGCAGCCTTAGATCTGTGACGTCACCCACAGGTTTCTGAGGGTGAAGTCAGTGGACTCGTTCAACCTCCCCTGTGTCGCCAGCCTCAAGTAGCTGTTCATGGAACTGCATTTTTTGGTCCTGTGTTATATTCATTTCACGGAGGTTGTTTTTGTGAAACAAGCCTTTTTATATATCTACTACAGTGGCCCCAAAATATGCAAGAATACACAAATATCCCTAGCTAGGGACAGTGCTTAGTTTGTCCATTCTAGGGTCCTATAGAAATAACTTACTATGTCCCATATGGTCTAGCGGTTAGGATTCCTGGTTTTCACCCAGGCGGCCCGGGTTCGACTCCCGGTATGGGAACTATAATTTGTTGTTTCTTGTTCCCTACTCTGTAAGTTGCTTTGGATAAAGTGTCAGCAAAATGACTATTACTATCTACTAATGTAGATTATGTAAATAGAGTACCTGGAGTCTGACACACTGGACCTTTGAGGTTCAGTTTGCACGGACACCTAAGCACGTGGACAGGAAGTGCAAGGTGCTGTAAGATCACATTATTCATATCCACTTATGTTGTGTGAATATTAAGTAGAACAGACGTTGGACATGAACATATTGTTTGCAGACTTAACTACAAGACTAACTTAGTAAAGCTGAGAAAACTAACTCCCACTGAGAGCTGGATGAGGAGTTCCCCACCTCACTCCCACTCCAGGTTTATTCATAATATGTATTACTGTATTTCAATATAATCTTCAACTTGAGCGTCAATAATTTGTTGATTCCTGGTGTAGACAAATATGTTACCTTTTCCTCTTTTGTCAGGTTCCTCTCTGCATCAGAGATCAGGTCTTTAACAAACGCAACATACGACACCAGGTCCTGTTTAGCTTCTGCACAGACATGAACACACAAGCAGATTAACAACGCATCTTTATGAGTCAAAGGCTGCCAAACATAACGCACAACATCACACCTGCGAGGATGAGATAGTCAGCACAGTCTGTCCTGGAGTATTTCCTGGCCAGGTCTACAGGCCTCTCCCCTCTGAAGGTGTTGGTCTGTGCATCAGCTCCCAGTTCAAGGAGTGTCCTTACGGTCTCCAGATGTCCCCAACAGGCAGCGAGGTGCAGTGACGAATAACCTGCAGAACAAAGAGAACAAACTGAGGCGAGGCACACATGAAACATCTGAGCAGTGTCTGTGCAGGTACTGCTCTGAGGGGCCGTGCAGGCCAGCTCACACAGGAATACACACAACAAGGACAACACAAAAGTCATGGGAAGTCTGGCTCTTTTTAAGAAGTCAGATCATTTGACTCAGCTCACCAAGCCTTTTGGCTCCCAAACGGCTCTTCATTTTTACCACTTAGGCCTTTCATACTGAAATTCAGCCAAATTTAGTGCTGATTTGACTTATGATTTCATGTGTACACATATATCACGTATATATTCAATACATTCTTTGTACTGAAGCATTCAAGAGTAAAAATTACATTTTCTAACATCAATAATTGCTGCAGCCAGTAGTTTTCATTGCGTTGACAGACCCTTGTAACTCACAGTTCACCTGTGTCTATGATGGTTGTTTGTGGGCCCAGCTCGATGCGACAGCCTGGCTTTGCAAACTCTGCATTCTGCCTTTGTGTTTTCAAGATTTTTTAAATGGGTCCAAATGCTCCTTCTGTTTTTTCTACTATCACTCAACAGCTCATGTACCCACATGACACATCTCACAACCGACACATCACACACACCCTCTGCACAACACCTTCATCGGGCAGAGGAGTGTGTTCAGGGGCTGCTGTCTCAATCCTGCTCCGCAAACAGACTCAAGAACTCTTTGGTCCTTGGACGAACAACAGGACACTCGGTCATTGCCATGTCTGACTACCTCTGCTACATGCTGTGACTGTGACCTTCATTCATTCATTCATTCATTCATAATTTAACTGGACACAGTCCCTCATCCCCATATTAGTATAAAACATTTTTACTTCAACGGTCACTTTATATCTTTAATATTGTTTATAGTTGTACGGTGACTTTCTGTTTTTTATATAGTATTTCTATAGACGATCAGCATTTAAATCTATCATCACTACAACACAACTTAATAGTAAAAGGAAGGACGCACAGACAGGTTATTTGACCTGGACATGAGGAAATGTCATAAATGCTACTTATAATGATAATTACGGTGTCTGGTTGTATGTATCCATCTAGTAGTCATTCTGAATATTAGAAAAAAAACATTTTAGGCAAACTTAATATATTTCATATTTATTTATTTTTTTAAATTTAATTTGACTTTTTAAATTACATTAAAAGACATTTACTCATTGATTCTGTGTTCTTTTCTTATTTCTATCCAATTTACACATTTTCTTATTGAACAATTCTTAGGCGCTTTCAGTTGTTCTCCCACTTTCAACCTAATGCCATGTGAACAGTCTGAGTTCATTGGACACAGTTACTGCCCAGTGAAACTGGTGTTACCTAGTGAAGGTTTCCACTCACTCACCGCCGGCGGTCTGCTCGTTGACCCGGGCTCCGTGTCTGACCAGTTCTTGGACGACGGCGCTCCTCCCCAACATGGCGGCGGTTAACAGGACGTTTCTCCCTGCCTCGTCTTTCAGTCCGAACACTTCCTCCTCCTGCGACTCCTCCTGCGACTCCTCCTGCGACTCCCCGCGTTCAAAAAGCTCCTTCACAAACTCCAGGTCTCCAGACAGCACACATTTAAAGACTTCTCTCTGTGTGCATGTCATGTTGTACACGCTTCACGGGTCACCTGTGACTGGATCTACTGTTGCCATGGATACGGCGTCACCTGCTGTGAGCCGCAGGTTAGTCAAACATGAAGACTGTAAGTTTATTACATATCCTGAACACTGACACTGAGCCCATATATATATATAACGACATGCACATGAGGATACACACACGCACACATACACGATGTATATACGGTATATATGTCCTACATGTATGTCAACCTCACAAGGCGGGAATAAACACTTTAAAATACATCTCATATTTCCCACGCTGACAGGTTGTCTGTGAATGCAGCACTCATGTTATTTAAATATTTTATACAACAAATGGAATATCCTTGAAAAGAGACCTGTTTCTGATGATCAGGCTGAATATGAGATACTGAGCAAATACTCAAATATCAAGTGTCACCATAAATCTTCAAAACAGCTCATCCACAGTGTTGTAGCAGCTATTGAGGACATTAAAATTTTTAAACATTTAGCAAGATCATTGGACATTTTAAATCCATTTTACTGGGGACAAAACTGACCCAAACGGGGCTTCTCTTATATGCAACAGCAGCTTGTAGATAGGACACGGAGTGGATGTAGGTAGGTCTCCTTGTCAACCTCACAAGGAGGGAATAAACACTTTAAAACAGCATCACGTGTCATATTCCCCACGCTGACAGGTTGTCTGTGAATGCAGCAGACGGTCTCTCACACAGCGGTTCCATGGTGTAATGGTTAGCACTCTGGACTCTGAATCCAGCGATCCGAGTTCAAATCTCGGTGGGACCTGATTTTAAGCTTCAGGTTGAATAATCACTACCTGAACTCCTGAAAATCACTCATGTTATCTGTTAATTCAATTACAACAACTGCTCCCCATTCCACCTGCACAAGTAATCATGAAATCACACAATCACCATAGATAGACGTCATGGTTAACAGGTTTTCAGTAGCAGGAGCTACTCCTACTACTGTTCTAAATATATGGCATCATATAAACACTGTATACTTAATACAACAAATGGAATATCCTTGAAAAGAGACCTGATTCTGATGATCAGGCTGAATATGAGATCATGAGCAAATACTCTAATGGGACATTTTAAACCCATTTTTCTGGGGACCAAACTGATCCAAACTGTGATTTATTTTGCTTCTCGCTGTGCTGCAGATAACAATATGACCCACTGTCAGCGTCTACCTTAGGTACAGCTTCATGGCATCCTGGGCTGAGTCCCAGTAAGCGACATGATACTTAACTATTGGTTTACACTTACTACCTCAGTAAGTTGTGAGGTTAGGCTAATGCTTGCTGCTTGTAAAAGATGCCTCAACTCCAGATCCCACCAAGATTTGAACGCCGATCACTGGATTCAAAGTCCAGAGTGCTGACCATTACACCGTGGGACCACGTTGTGCACATGGCTGACGATTGGTGCAACTTCTCCTTTTAAGCTTTCTTCCTGTCTGATCATTGTGATTCTGAACAGGTTGATTGACGTTTGGGATTCGCAGCAACTATGTTTCTCCATGTGAAAAATCCCTGATGTTAGCTAACTAATCTCCATAAGTAGCTGAAATATTTTGAGGATCATCTTTCAAGAAGACGCTGAGACACTGCATCTATGTCAGGTCAGACTGAGTCAGTTCAGTTTGCTGTCCAGTGTTAGACTAAAGGTCTGTAGAGATCTCTGATCTAGCAAAGTTTTAAATTCAGGTCCCACCGAGACTTGAACTCGGATCACTGGATTCAAAGTCCAGAGTGCTGACCATTACACCATGGGACCACACTTCAGCATGTGTGAACACATTGCACGGCATTCTAGCTCAGAGTTATCATTTTTGAATTATTGTGATTTGGACTCGAGTTTTGACGACTTGCATTGTGTGACAGAAAATAAATGAATTGAGGCTTGTGACTTACGACATAATGACTGATGATGATTTGTCTGAGTTCAGCTGATGTTTTCAGGTTAAATTTGAACTATAAATTATTAAAAATATTCCAGATTGGCTAATGACCCTGCCAGTCAAACTCCTCACGGTCTGTAGATCAGATCATCACTGAAGACTTGTTGGGGCTGATGTTAGCTAACGTTAGCCTGATACAACGTGTTCCCTCACACCTCCATAGCTAGCTCAAATAGTTTCACGATCGTCTTTCAAGACCTAGTTATCGCATTTCCCGATCACACAGTGCACTACTTAACTATTGGTTTATACTTGCTACTTCAGCAAGTTGTTAAGCTAATGCTTGTTGTCTGTAAACACTGGTTTTACCATGGGGCCACAGTTGGCAAACCTATCGCTGCCTTCACAGACATTTATTGTGGGTGGGACTTCCAATTATCACCCCAAAGGTTTTAAGGATGATACGGAAACTGATGTTAGATAACTAACCTCCATAGCTAGCTCAAATAGTTTCACGATCTTGCTACTTCAGCAAGTTGTTAAGCTAATGCTTGTTGTCTGTAAACACTGGATTTACCATGGGGCCACAGTTGGCAAACCTATCGCTGCCTTCACAGACATTTATTGTGGGTGGGACTTTCAATTATCACCCCAAAGGTTTTAAGGATGATACGGAAACTGATGTTAGATAACTAACCTCCATAGCTAGTTCAAGCAGTTTCAGGATCATCTTTCAAGACTTGATCATAGCGTTTCCCACTCACATCAGTTGTCTGTGAATGCATCAAAAAGCACTCTGAAAAGTGGTCAGCACTCTTTACTCCAGCGATCTGATCTGAGTTTAAATGTCAGTGGGACCTGATTTAACTGTTTAGTACCTCAACAGACGACAAATCAAATCTCATTCATCAAGAAGACCAATCCAAAAAAATCTGATTATCTAAATTCATCTCTGTCATCATCTCTGTAACAGCTGTCAGTTATGAATAACTTTAATCCTTAATATAATTTGAACAGCTCATTAAATAGAAATTCATCCATAGTACATGACCAGGGAAATTATGGAGACCAAAACAGTTTTTGTACCAGGCTGTAAACATGTTTATTTCTGCTGTGAAGTTGGACATTCAGAGAGTGACTCGTTCAAGAAGCCCCCATGTAGCCAGCCTCGAGTGGCTATTCAGGGAACTGCAATTTTTGGCACTTCCTGCATTGGCTTCACTTCACAGGATGAAGTTTGCTGTTTGCTGTTTGAGTCCATTTCATCATTCATCATTCATCAGTCATTTCTTTTTTGAACTGATTTTTTTCTGGTGGACAAAACTGACCCAAACTGTGATTTTTGCTTCCTGCTGTGCCGCAGATAACAATATGATCTAGTGTCAGTGTCAACCTTAGGCACAGCACCATGGCATCCCAGGCATCCCCGTAAGCAGTGTGCTACTTAACTATTGTTTTTTTTACCTCAGCAAGTTGTTGCCTGGCCGTAACCTTAAATTCCCGCCCTACCGAGATTTGAACCCAGATCACCATGGAACTGCTTTTAACTGATTACAACAACAAATGAAATCTCATTATTCAAGAAGACTGATCAAAATCACCTGATCATCTCAGTCTCAGGCTCGACATATTAATCCCATTTTTCCCTCCAGATAGGGATTGACTTAGGATGGATGTTGACTGGCATTGCTAGCAGCACTGAATGTTATTTCCTCCCCGCTGTGCTGCAGGTAACACCATGGGTGCAGTCAAATAGCCAATTTTGCGTAGGAACCTTCCTACCTGAGGGAAAACACCTGTAATTATTAACGTAGTGTTAACCTAGCCGCCACGATAAGAGCTATTCAGATTTTCAGACTGTTCCTTTGTTATCGCCTTTAGCATAGGATACAAAAGGAAAGGAGATAATGTTGTCCACAAGTCCTTGCAGCAGCGACAAAAAAATGCAGTGATGCAGACAGCAGCAGAGTGTGACAGATGTGTTGACGTGATATGAAAACTGCGAGCTGCGTTCACAGAGTAAAAACTGTTTGTAACTGTGACATGCAGCATCCTGCAGATCATCATCATCAAGTTACCGTTGCTGATTAATCATATATCTTTGTCTTTATCTATATGTTTATATATGAGTAGACAGGAGGGTGAGCGACCATAGCACAGACTTCTGTGACGGGTGGATATTCATTCATGAAATTGATTTATTATTTAAATTCTGACGTTGATAATGAAGTCAGATTTGTAACCGGGTTGTCCATGTTTATAGTTCATGCATGAAACAACATGGTCAGAGCGCACAGGAGTACTAGTAAGCACTACTAAGTATGTCAGATGCATGTTTTGTGGTCCATCTTCTGAACTTACCACAGATCAATTACAATAACACTCTCCGGTGAGTAATGACATAGCATAGGTGGAGGAGTGCGGTGGAGGGGGGTGTTGCTATTTGGCACAAACCAGAAGGTGGCAGTAGTGAGTTCAAATATGATTTCCCGAAGAAGAGGAAGAGAAGAAGACGGTCATAAGAACTTTGACCCAGAGCTGTCCCTTCATTTCCTATCCTCGAACCCAAAGAGATGGATCCCAACGTGAAGAGGCTTCTTGCGATTGCTACTCGAATGCAAAGTGTTTACACCCCATGGCGAACAAGGTTTTTGTTCCCATCTTCCCGTGGATGTCTTCCGGTGGGCATCTTCCAGTTTGACTGACATGAAGTACATCATCGTCGGTGTAACCAATGAAGGCAAAGCCAACCTCACTGACAGAATTATCAAGAACCAGGGCATACCAGTAAGCTACTTAACTATTGGGTTATACTTCAGCAAGTTGTTAGTAAAGTTGCTGTCTGTGAATTTTGAGATGCCTGACCTTTAAATTCAGGTCCCACTGAGATTTGAAGTCAGATCACTGGATTCAAAGTCCAGAGTGCTAACCGTTAGTGGGACCACAGTGGGCAAACCTAGTGCTGCCTTCACAGAATTTACTGAGGACACCACAGTGGTAATATACATTTCCAAACCATCAGGATTGTCCTTGAGGGCCAGATTAACGTTGCATTAGCAACTACCATGTTGTTTGGCCTAATGTACACCTTAAACCTGAACTACCGTCCTGAACTCTGGTACACCTGTGAAGTGCTTCAGAAGGTTGTCATGGAGATGGAAGGCAACACTCTCTCCAAGAAAGTGCAGGTCCTTTAAAAACAGACTTTATCAGTGAACTGTCAATTTCCATCACTGGGTTTTCTTTTCTCTTAGAAAGATGCTTTGCTTGACATATTGCACCTCCTGCTTCCATGTAAGAGACATTTTTCATCCAGTGATGTGATGGAAAGTATGTAGAACTTTCTGCACCACATACGTACTGAATGTACTTAAATGTTATGCAACATTTAGCCCCACTCTATGTCAGCAAACAAGTAGGTACTTTAGGTTTTTTTTTTTTTTTTTGTCATAAAGGAGATGGGTTTTTTTTTACATTTGTTTGCAGCAGTTATGGATGTTTTTACACTTACACTTTGATATATGTGAGAAATGTATTTAAAAGGTGCTTTTTCAAAGATTTGTGTATATATGCCCAGTACGCTTCAAAAAGTATTAAATAGCACTTAAGATGCATTAACACACCTTAACATGCACACTCAGTGGACTTATTGTTTTATTTGGATCCCCATTAGCTGCAGCAGAACTTTGTATTTGTAATACTTGATGCAGTATAGTGGCGTAGGTGGACATTAGTAAATTCTTCTGTCTTGACTTTTTCTTTTACAGACTTTTAAAAGTTTAGTTAATAAAGGGACTTTTTTGACAGGAAGGAACAGCCCAAACCTGTACAAATGTACAATCTTGTTACAGCAAATACAGATTTAGTGATGAGTGAAGAAATGCGTGTTTTGTTTTTTGTTTGTTTTGTTTACTTTCTTTCTAAAAATCTAGGTCAAAGATTAGGCTGATCAGTGTAAATGTGATGTAATATGGATCCATAAAGTATGCTATGTGAAGTTTTATAACTCAGTAGTGTTAGATTAACTTGAGAAAGTTGTGTAACTCACAAAACAAGTCATGTTGGTTTAACAGGAAATATTTAGATAACATTAACATTAAAGAAAAGCATTAAATTAGAATAAAACAAAAAATCTGTTTATTAGATAGAAAATTAATATATTTAGCATAAATGAGAAACATTAAATGTATATACAAATAGTCATGTTCATTTTCCAAATAAAAAATGAGTATATGGAACATAAACACTTTTGATCATTTTGAGTGAACATAATTGTAATATGTGGAACCGACGTCCAAATTTTTTTCATGTAAATCCAACAGATTTTTTTTTCAGTGTATGTAGTAACCGTATTCTAAAAGCCATAGACCAAATAAGGTCATGACTGACAGTGATAGAATGGATCACATGACATGGCAACAGTAACTAAGAAGGAGGAGTACGCAGGGCCACAGGAATTTAAGTTTTGATCACATCAAAGGCACGGAATTCCAGAATTTATGACATCATCAAGTCCTTGTAAATAAGAGTGAGTGGTCAAATTCAACTCATTACTTCACCGAAGATCTTCTTACACGTGATCTATATCATTGTGACGGATTATACATCATTACAAGATGCTTTCAAGACTGGCTTATGCAGCCACTGCGAGTTCCACTGTTCTTGGCAGGGACCAAATGGAAGCCCTTGCTAAACAGACGGAAGAGATGAAATCCCAGCTCCAAAGAGCAGAGGAAAACGGAACCTTTCCAGAAAGAAAGGTAAGAGAACTCTCTGAAAACCTGGAACATGAAACAACGGAAAACAGAACTCTCTGGGACCAGGTTGAATATTTAACCAAGGAACTTGGAAAAGAGAGGGATGGTAGAAAGCGACACGTAGATCTGTACCGACAAGAAATTCTCAAGAATCAGGAACTGAACACTCTGACGACGCAGCTTTTCCAGCAGGTAGAAGACCTGCAGAGAAAGCAGTCATGCATGATGTCTGAGGCGAATGTAACCCAAAGAGAACTCGAAACCCTTACCAGGGAATACAATAGCCTCCGCACTTCACACGATGACCTCTGTCAGGAACATGTCGATATCCAGGAAAAATATCAAATGGACATCAGTGCAAAAGAAGAAATGACTGCCAATCTTGAGAAAAAACTTGAAATGGTCAAAAAGATCTGCGCCAACAGGATTAAAGACTTGAAAACCGAACTCCAAAAGACAAAAGACGACATCTCTGAACAGCAGCTATGGGACAATGACCTCGCTCACAAACTGGAATCAGAGAGCGCTAATAACAGGACTCTCTGTGAACAGGTTGAACGTTTAACCAAGAAACTAGGTCGAGAGAAAGAACTCAAGAAACAGCTTCTCCGCCAAGTAGAAGAGATGAAGGAAAAGTATGACATGGATATCAACACCGAAAAACAAAGGATTGTCACCCTTGAGGAAAAACTTGAGATGATGGAAAAGGACAACGCCAGCAAGATGTCGGAGCATGATCATCTGATATATGAGCATCAGAAACAGGTGTCTGAGAGAGACATGGAGTTAGAACACCTCAAAATTCTACTCCATGAGCAGACGTCAAAAAATACTGAACTTCTTGCTCAGCTCCAGACTGAGAAAACCCTTAATGACATCCTTCACTCAGAATTGGACACACTAAAGGATCAAATGATCTCAAATAACCTGGAAGAAATGTCCAGCCATGATTCACAGAACCCTGGACCAATGGAAGAAGGGTCAAGCTATGAGACAAAGAACCCTGGACCAGTAGATGACCCTTTCTATGTTTCTCAGGCCACAGAGAATGCTGTAGTGAAAACAAGAAAGCCTTCTTTGTGGAAAAAAACTTGCAATTTTCTGTGTTTGAGAAATAAAAATAAGCAAAGAAATGTGCAACAACAAGCAGAGTCCCCCTGTGTTTCACAGGACCCAAAACCTCTGCAAGAGTCTTCCTTCAGTGTGTTCCAGGACTTAGTGGTTGAAGAGTCTGGCTATATTTCACAGAACCCTGAGCCAGGGGTTGAAGACTCTCCCTCCACTTCTGAGGACACAGACATGAATGCAGAGGCTGAAGGCTGTGACAAGAATGCTGCAGTAACAACGAGGAAGCCTTCTTTATGGAAACAAACTCGACACTTTCTCTGTTTGGGAAAGAAAGAGAAGGAAAGAAGTGTGCAGCAGCAGAGTCCCCCATTGTCAACAGGACCAAAGAACTGAAGTAAGGAGAAGGGAGTAAAGAAAAAGCACCCTTCTCTAAACCTTCCTCCCCATGCCTCCCCAAAACATGTAAAACACATCCTGTGTTTTACAAAACCCCGAACTTGGAACATCACCAGTTCCTCAGCAAGACGGCAAAAGAAGCAGAGGCAACATGACTCCACATCAAAACACCTCAGTGGACTTCTCCATCCATCATACAAAATGTCCGTCCCCATGTCTGTGTGGGTTTTCTCCGAGTGCTTCGGTCTCCCCACACAGTTCATGCAAAAAAAAAAAAAAGAAAAGAAAAAAGAAAGAAAAAAAAAGCCCCCCCCCACCACCACCCCAAAAAAGAATTATGAATTATCCCTCTGTGTTTTTCAGAACCAAGAGTTAGTGAAAAAAAGTAAAAAAAAAAAAAAAAAAAAAAAGTAAAATTGTTGCTCACTGTTTGTATCTCGTTGTAACCTAATTAACTGATGAACATGCATCTGTAGCTGTAAATTAGAGGCAATTCACAATTCACACACAACAAAATTCTGCACAGCTATGTAACTTATATATAGATCCTTGACTCTTAATCAAAAAACAAATAAAATATAAATGACCTTCACGAAAAGTCCTTTGAATTTAAACAAAACAAACAAGTTTTATTAAGAATTACTATCAGGGGTAAAACAAAGAAAACAAATGAAACATGACTATATGAAAGAAAATGAATGATACATAATCACATTAGGGTTTCTCATCAGGTTCATGTGTTATCTAATGTCAGTGCAGGTAATGACTGCTTTCATTTCCTGAGCGGAATTCAGGATTCCTGGAGGAGGGAATAAACACTTTAACAGTATCACATTTCATATTTCCCACACTGACCAGTTGTCTGTGAATGCAGCAAACAGTCTTCTATACAGTGGTTCCATGGTGTAATGGTTAGCACTCTGGACTTTGAATCCAGCGATCTGAGTTCAAATCTCGGTGGGACCTGATTTTAAGCTTCAGGTTGAATAATCACTACCTGAACTCCTGAAAATCACTCATGTTATCTGTTAATTCAATTACAACAACTGCTCCCCATTCCACCTGCACAAGTAATCATGAAATCACACAATCACCATAGATAGACGTCATGGTTAACAGGTTTTCAGTAGCAGGAGCTACTCCTCCTACTGTTCTAAATATATGGCATCATATAAACACTGTATACTTAATACAACAAATGGAATATCCTTGAAAAGAGACCTGATTCTGATGATCAGGCTGAATATGAGATCATGAGCAAATACTCTAATGGGACATTTTAAACCCATTTTTCTGGGGACCAAACTGATCCAAACTGTGATTTATTTTGCTTCTCGCTGTGCTGCAGATAACAATATGACCCACTGTCAGCGACTACCTTAGGTACAGCTTCATGGCATCCTGGGCTGAGTCCCAGTAAGCGACATGATACTTAACTATTGGTTTACACTTACTACCTCAGTAAGTTGTGAGGTTAGGCTAATGCTTGCTGCTTGTAAAAGATGCCTCAACTCCAGATCCCACCAAGATTTGAACGCCGATCACTGGATTCAAAGTCCAGAGTGCTGACCATTACACCGTGGGACCACGTTGTGCACATGGCTGACGATTGGTGCAACTTCTCCTTTTAAGCTTTCTTCCTGTCTGATCATTGTGATTCTGAACAGGTTGATTGACGTTTGGGATTTGCAGCAACTATGTTTCTCCATGTGAAAAATCCCTGATGTTAGCTAACTAATCTCCATAAGTAGCTGAAATATTTTGAGGATCATCTTTCAAGAAGACGCTGAGACACTGCATCTATGTCAGGTCAGACTGAGTCAGTTCAGTTTGCTGTCCAGTGTTAGACTAAAGGTCTGTAGAGATCTCTGATCTAGCAAAGTTTTAAATTCAGGTCCCACCGAGACTTGAACTCGGATCACTGGATTCAAAGTCCAGAGTGCTGACCATTACACCATGGGACCACACTTCAGCATGTGTGAACACATTGCACAGCATTCTAGCTCAGATTTATCATTTTTGAATTATTGTGATTTGGACTCGAGTTTTGACGACTTGCATTGTGTGACAGAAAATAAATGAATTGAGGCTTGTGACTTACGACATAATGACTGATGATGATTTGTCTGAGTTCAGCTGATGTTTTCAGGTTAAATTTGAACTATAAATTATTAAAAATATTCAACATTGGCTAATGACCCTGTCAGTCAAACCCCTCATGGTCTATAGATCAGATCATCACTGAAGGGGCACTGAAGGTGTTCGGGCTGATGTTAGCTAACGTTAGCCTGATACAACATGTTCCCTCACACCTCCATAGCTAGCTCAAATAGTTTCACGATCTTGCTACTTCAGCAAGTTGTTAAGCTAATGCTTGTTGTCTGTAAACACTGGATTTACCATGGGGCCACAGTTGGCAAACCTATCGCTGCCTTCACAGACATTTATTGTGGGTGGGACTTTCAATTATCACCCCAAAGGTTTTAAGGATGATACGGAAACTGATGTTAGATAACTAACCTCCATAGCTAACTCAAGCAGTTTCAGGATCATCTTTCAAGACTTGATCATAGCGTTTCCCACTCACACCAGTTGTCTGTGAACGCAATAAATGGTTCCATGGTGTAATGGTCAGCACTCTGGATGCTGAATCCATCGATTCAAGTTCAAATCTTGGTGGGACCTGGTTTTAACTGATTGGTACCTCAACAGACGACAAATCAAGAAGAATGATAAATAAATAAATAAATAAATTTCATCTGAAGAAAAAGTACTTCACCTCTGAACTGAAGATGTTTCTTTTCTGATAATGTGACTTAAGCAGTGTAAAAAAATTCTACACAGAAGTTTTGACAGTTCAGTTTAAGTCAACATACCTAGTTCAGTCCCAAGAAAAACTTTTTTTGGTAATCCTAACCAAACCTTAAAATTCATATTGTTGAATCTATTTTAGGTCAGACTGAGTCAGTTCAGTCTGACAACAAACATCCACAATATGATGCACATTTTTTAAATGTGTCATTTATTTAAAATGCTGACATTTCCTGTATTTGTTTCAAACAGCTCTGAAAATACTGAATAAGCTTAAACTGTGTTTTTTACGGTAAAATTTTTTGTTTCCACTTCCATGTTTCAGTAATTCGGACGCAGCTCACAAATATAATATACTATAAACCTGACTTTTATTCTTAAACAGTCAGTGATTGCATATAAGTGAGCTTGGCTGAGCTTGTCTTTAGTCAGCATTGAGGCATAAACAGACTCCCTGGAGCACCCAGTGGGACAGGTGCAAGGTGGTGAACAGGTCTGCCTCGAACACCAAGCCCACACCCATTGCATTCCTCCGCATAGACGTGGTGTACACCGGTGTGCGCAGAGTATTCTGTGGTACAAAAGACATGCCAGTTAGGAAGACAGAAAAAATCATCATAGCAAACTGTATTGTAAGTATTGTATGGAGTCCTGCGGTCCCCACCAGTAACCAGAGGCGTTCTGTCTCCTTGATGAGGACTTTGAGAATGGGCAGTTCAACAACCAGAGCTCTCGGTTTACTCCTCACGAGACAGCCCTCCTCAGTGTCCCAGTCTGCCCCTTCCAGATACAGGCCGGACACATAGCAGCCTGCAGGGAAAAAGGCAATCAGTCTTCATAACCTATCGCTAATCATGCTGCAAAACTTGAAGATCATCTCATTACCCTGTCCAGGTCTGTCACTGACTTCATCATCACTGCGGTACTTGGTCACCTGTGTGTACATTACAGTAAGATCCAGAGACCAGCCATTTTTCCTGCATGCAGCTTGGGCCACGGCTGTCAGGTAGGACTCAGGGATATGGAGTCCTGATAGCCACATAACCTTTGGCTCTCCTTCATCAACCTGATGGACACAAGATACAAAAAATATATTCTCAATTCATTTGTCAACTATTCTGCAATGACATAATGTCGCAAACGCATTCTCACCCAGGAGCTATACTGTTCATAACGCCTCTTGAAGTGGCTCATCCAGTTGCCGAGGGACTTCAGAGTGTCAGGAGCCAGTTTCTTCCAAATGGCTGGGATCTGACCATTAAAAAGGGCCCAAGCGACCTCATCCAGCTCACTGCTCATACCAACCTCTCCAGCCAAGGCCTAGGGCACACAAGAGAATCAGAGCAAATCTAACCCTGTGTGAAGCGCAAAGCAAGCATAACATCTATCTGTCTGATCTTGTTGTCCTGCCCTTTCTTTTTACCCTCTGCAACTCAGTCAAAGAGCGCTGCATGCAGACCACTAGTTTGTTGAAGCGCTCTAGTTCTTGAAGCAGCACCACTGAGGTCGGGGAAATGTCTGTGCCAAGCTTTTTACGGATCACGTCTATGTCGAATAACTTGGGCAGCTTGTCCTGGATTTCCTGGGCCACCTGGCTGATGTACTCATCCCTACTAATGCTTCCACCAGATTCACCTGAGGCACACAAGGGTATGTAAAGTCCATCAGAGAGGAAGCAATTGACAGTTTGGTGGCAAAAATAGCATTTCTATTCCATTTTAAATAAATAAAGTTGTCAAATCACACCTGTCTGAGGCTGCAGATCTATTAGGTGAGTCCAAATGTCTTTAGCTGCCTGTGTGTAGTATCCTATATCTGCGTTGGAATGAAGACCCAGTACCTCTGCTGTATTTGCCAGTGGCATGGCTTCAATCTCATCTGTAACAGAAAACAGACTAAAGCTGTGAGCGACGACAGAAAATAATGTTTCCTTTGTGTAAAATAATGAAATAACAACTGACCAACATATGTTTTCTTGGGCCCATTTGGAGGGATCTTGTAAGCGACAGCCTTGTCCTTGAAGAAGTGGAAGCGCCGAAAGGTGTAGAAGAGAAAGTCTCCAAAATACTCATCCACGTAAACAGTCAAGACCCGGCGATCAAAGCTATCGATGGCTCGCCCACCATACATCACCTATAATACATTATAAATGCATAGCACATTATAAACTCATAGCAAGATTATAGATTGCCAATTTATGAAAACATAATGAATTGAGCCTAACCTCCCCAATAAGGTATTTAAGACTTCCCCAGGGAATAAATTTGTCTCCTTGGTTGTGAGCTTTGGTCAGATAAGTCTCAAGGATCTCCAGACACACCTGTTGAGCACAGTTGTATTGTTTAATCACTGTAAAATGAAATATAACTGATATTGTACCACTTAATAGAGACTAAAAATAAATAAAAACATAGTATAAATGAGTCCTGTGCCACTTACGAAAAGGTCCGACTCATTGAAGTCGTACGGGACATTCCAACCAATCTTGCCGTACTTGCGTCTCTCCTGCACCACAGCATGGAAGAATGACAGCACATACACCAGGCTGCGGAAGGCAGGGTGCGGGCATGTAGTCAAGGTCCCACTGGAGATTTTAGAGTATGTGGCTATCATGTTTAGCTTGAGACCACTAGGAGGCTCCATCACTACCTGCAAATAATATTAAAGTTCATGTAAACTAGTTTCTCCTCAAAATATTTACCATCAAAATACATTCAGCTTTCAGTACTTTTAACAATCAATATTCATATAACTCAATAACTCATATGCTTAGATATCCATAGTACAGTTTCCCTTGTTTTGAGTTCATGTATTAATGTATCACTTTGTTTAAATGAGAGAGGTGAAAACGAATGGCAACACCTTGCTCAGCAAAACATTCAAATACAACACCTAGTTCAAGAAATACTTGTGCCACTACTAAATCTTGGAAAGTCAACCCTGTCACCTCCAAAAAATCTAAATAAAATACGACTGAAGGTGAAAAGAAAATGTTGCTTCACCTTCAGAGAGTTTTGCAATATACCGATGGGGAAATCCTGAATGGGATTGGTGGTGATCCACAAGCGGAATTTGGGGTTGGGCTTGGTGATCTTCTCCAAGCACTTCTCCAGTTCCTTTAGCCACTTTACCATCAGGTGGCAGTTCTGTAGCATCAACCACTGACCCATGGACGCTGCTTTATCCAGGAACTGCAGTGCCACCTTTATCACAGGTACAGAAGACAATTACCCTCAACATCTTTACTTTTTAATGTTGATTAGCATGCTGCTACCTGCTTAGTTGGTAAGCAGGTGCATATGTTTAACCTGACCACGTCTTTAAAGCTTTGTGGCTCAGATATGGAAAAAAAATCTTTAGTACCTTCTCTTGGCCTTGGCCCATGGCAAGGAACCTGAACTTGTTGCCTCCAAAGCCAGACCTCTCTGCTAGTTTCATGAGGTCACTGGTAGGATCAGACCCAGGGCTCAGGATGAAGACAATGGGAGAGGAAGGTGTGCTCTGCTCATAAATTGCATCACAGTTGATCATAGGGGGCTGTACATATCTGAGCAGAAATACAAGAAAACATGGTTATTCAGGGTTTGATTGAAATTTATATATGTATACTTAATTGCATTATTCCAATAGAAACACTCTCACTTCTCGCCCATGGTATTAGTGACATAGTCAGTCATAGCCCTGTAGACTCTGTCAACGCGGAAGCAGCGGAGCAACAACAGCTTCTGAAAGTCTGACAGGTTCTCCTTATATTTCATGGGGAATGGAGACTGTTCTGGTCCATCTAAGTCATACCACTGAGGAGAAAACAATGCTCAGCCCTCAAACGAGAAAGTAAAATGAATGCATATGATGATTCAAGTCTCTGTGGTCACTTACAGTTTTCCAGTCAGTGGCATTTTTCTCTATGTCATCAGGCAGAGAGCCAAACTGCTCAGGAAAGAGCTCTGCGAGTTTCACTATGTCCTCCCAGCCCTGGTCTGGAAGCCAGTCACAGGGCTTTTTGTGCTTGCTCTTTTCCAGGGATAGATTGCCTTTACACACAGGGTGGCAAAATAAGAAAAGAAAATTTGCTTTGAATATTGTGTGCATACATGTTTATGTGTGTGTGCTTATAACAGTTCATATTCTCTGGATATCTTACCCTTGATAAAGAACTCTAACTCCTCCTGAGGCGCCCTCCCTTCTGCTTGCTCAATCTTGATGGCCATGTTAAAGGAAAAGAGCAGCTTGTGTCTCTCAAACAGACCTAAGCATATTAAATTAAGTCAGGTTATAAAATCTATAAAGTCATCATAAATACTTTTCCCATCAATCCCATTGCCCAACCTTTATTATTTCACCTGTGCAGCCGTAGTTATAGACACTGTATGTCAGAGTGTTTATGATGTTCGTCAGTCTTTGACTCAGGCTAGAGTTGGGCAGAGATTTGCGCAGTGAAAAATCAAACACCTCCAGGTAGGAGGCCAGAGAGTACTGGTACATGCTGTTCACCAGAGCCATTTCTGTCAGTACGAAGAACAGAACAGCACCACGCTTAGCAGCAGGCCGGTAGGCTTCTCTGAGTTTATCAATGTCCAGAAATGTCTTCTCAGCCAACTGTAGCTTCTCAAATACCTGATGACATAACATCGAACATTAGCTCGGATTAATGACTTCAGTTAAATTGTGATTATTCCACAAGTTAACTTCTGCTGCAGTCAAACTGACCTCACTGGCTTTTGACTTTGTTTCCTCCAGTGTGTGAATCAGTTCTGTGTTATCCAACATGTTGCTTGTAGATGTGGCCAGCTCTCTGAGCAGGGAGTCCTCAAGGTTCTTCAGCAGCTTCTTATTGTTGCTTGTCTCTTGGATCAAATTCTCACGCTGCTCCTCTAACTCCTTTTTCTCAAAGCCCATGATAACACACAGCAACTGGTCCTCCAGACCCTTAAGGGTCACTAATAAATGTACAGACACAGTGAAACAACATTTAGTACATGTTCAAACGTTACAGACAAACTATGGCTGCCATGTTAAATTATCTTACCAGTATAGTTGATGACCATGGCTTTTCCAAACACGGAGGGGGGAAATTTGGGGTTAGCCAGTTTGGTGTTGAGGTAGAGTTTAAAGTTGGGATTATAGTCAACCTCCTTGTCACCCAGCATGATGACCTGTCTGCCCTCGGCTCCTTTTACATTCTTCTCGAGGACATTGTCAATCACAGGGTCGATGTACTCATCTACATCTTGGAAAAGGAATGGGAAGCCATATTTGATAGCCAATTCTAGCTGCTTCAGGAAGTCTGGATCATTGAAAGACGAGACCTGGGGGGGAAAAAAGGATGGTCACATGTCAGGACTGGATATAGTGAGTCTTTCCAAAGATCTGTCGAAAGAAGTCATTCCAGGACTTGTGAGCAGATATGACACATAACTTGTATGAGCACAATTTGTTTTTGTACCTTAAGGCTATTCTTTTCTTCCTTCTTCTTAATCCAGTTGAGGGCTTGCTGTTGAGGGTCAATACACATGGGAAATCGGCTCCCCCTAGTTGTGAGGATTCCATTCTGCAATGAAAGCTCATCTGGAGGCAAGCCCTCTGAGCCCCATCTGTCACATACAAGGAATAAAGATAAATCCATATATTTGCAGGAAGTACCTGTCCGACTAAAGTAACACCTTCATATCATTTGAACTAACAAATTCATACAGTATATTGTCTTCTTGTGTTTCAAATTTCAAAGTCATGAGCACACGCGCCTCCTCACCTGCTGATTTCAACCTCATCAGTTAGAAGATTTTCCACTTTAAAAGGTTGGCTCAAAGGGATGCCTCTCTCTTGCACATCCGTAACCCATTTTTGGTATACCATTTCATTCCTGAAGTCCCAGCTGAAGGCCCCCTCGTAGCTCAGAAAAGCAGCAGAGATCAGACAGTCACCCAGGAGAAGCACGCGTCGCTGCTTCAACTCCTCCAAATCTTGTGTCCAACTGAGTGGGCATAATTGAAAAGAGTAGTAGCAAATAAAGGTAGACAGAGACAGAAAGATGAGAAAGAGCAATTCTTAGCATGTTTGCTTTGGCTGATAGTTATAAGGGTGAATTCACATGTTCCTTTTTTTACAGCCTCACCGTTCATTCTCAGAACTTAAGCCAGAGATGAGTTTGTCAGCAGCTATCAGTCTCCTCTCCATGAGCTCAGCCTCTTCTTCTAGCAGTTGCTTTTCCTCAATAGCAGCTTGATACTTCTCTCCAAGAGTCTGCAACTCATTCTGGATACTACTAAGCTCACTCTGAATGCGGTTCAGCTCCCGCTTACTCTGAAAGAAGTCCTTCTCCAGCCGTGCCACCTAAGAAATTATTTGGAATTTAAAATGTTTCATCTGTGTTCCTTCTTATTGACCATGATGTAAAAGCACTTACAAACCTCACATTACCTTGTCTCTCTTGGGTTTTATAACCTTGGCAACATCACAGTAACCTACAACAGCCTCCACAAACTTGAACATTCCCGAGCCAGCCTTACTGATGGCTTGCATCTCCTCAAAGCTTGTGCGGAGGTTCCTCAGGAAGCCTAGCCAGGGAAAATTACAAAGAAAACAACAAATACAGGGGTACATGGGTATTACTATTGCTACTATGCAGTTTCTATGGTTGTTTTTATTGATGTTGTTACCATCTTACCTTTGACAGTGTTGATCTGGCTGTTACTTATCGAATCACAGTCCATCTCCATCAGCGTGTGAAGGAAGTTTGTCTCCGACATCATCGTCTTGGCTGACTGCCAACTGATCTCCTTGTAGCCACGGATCACCAGGATGCACTCACAGACCACCTGCACCTGTTTGGGTGGCTTGGCAAAGGATCTGCACAATGGACCGGCAGGAAAAGGCAGATAGAAGGAGAGGACAAATTAACAGATGGAATCACTTGGCTTTTTTGGTCTGGTATGCTAAACCTTGTTTTTTCATGACTGATCAATGTTTGATTAAATATATATTTGGGAATGTTAATCACCTCCCGATACATAGCCATGTCAAACTCATGACTGACCGTCTTCTAGCTTTTTCAACCACAGAACAGTAAATTTTCTCTGAGTAAAGAGAAGAGTTTACCTGATCTCTGTGACATCTGATTTTTCCAGATCTTTCAAGGCATTGCGGGCTGCTTCTAATACTGGCAGAGCTTCCGCCAGGGAAGCTTCAGCTTCTTTCTTCTCCACGGCTATCACTTTGTTCTGCTCTTGAATCTCTTCAGCCTTGTCTTCTGCCAGAGTTTTTTTCTCCTCAGCTAGAAGGAAACGTTGTTGATAAGTGGTTTGTGACAGCTCTGTATATTTTCAGAAACCTGCAGTACATTGTGTTTGTTACAACCCGATGTTAAGAAATGCTGACCAACTCACTGACCTACAGTTGTGTTTGCAGTTATCTCATCCAGAAGGGCCTCACAAGCTGTGGACTTTTCAGCGAGGACCACCTTCTGCTCTGCTAGCTTCACATTCAGATCAGCCAACTGCTCAGTGGCCTCCATAAGTCTATGCAAACCTCCCTCCAGACGCTTGCACTGAGCTGGCCCAGGAGAGAGCATGTTAAATCATCACAAACATATTAATGCACAATAGCCATGTGGCACCAGGCTAACCCTTCCCACAGAGGAGGTAAAGAATTTATAAAATGATCCATCTTCTCACCCAGGATATATTGGCCTTTTTCATCCAAGAGCTTAGAATATGTGTTAATGAAGTCCAAGTAGTTCTTTGGAGTAACAAAGTTGCACCGCCGGAGTTTCTGCAGGAATAGCCTGCTGTAGTCGCCCACAGAGCTATGGACCATGCATACATGACCTATCACTTCTTCAGAGTGTTTCTCAGGAATCATTGGACTTTCACCTGGAACAAAAGCAGAGATAATATTCCAGCTGCTATCATCACAGCTAAATAACGTCAGTTGATATAAATGTGTGTTAAATTACACACCAAGAAAAGACTGAGCCACTGCAAGTAATGCCTGTGGAGGCCATGGCAGGAACCAGTCTATCACAGTGTTGTTCATCAGCCCTGAAAAAGAAGTACACACAGTTAGTAAAACAAAACCTGAAATGATACTGAAATGAAGTCAAGCCTGAGCCTGTATTTCACCTGGGAAGTTCCTGCAGCGTGACCTCAGGGTGTCTCCCACTGGAGACATGCCTAAAACAATGTGTAGGTTGTTGGCACTCTTGTTGACAAAGTAATGCCACACACTTTCTTTAGAAGGACCTGCTCCCATCTTAAGAGCCTCATCCCGGAGCTGGTTAATAACTGAATCCCTCTCATCATCAGGGAACAATGCAGGAACAATTCCTATGAAGACAGAGCATGAGCAGAGTACTATGGCTGTAGCTTTTCAGACAGAAAAATATAGTGTGAGCCAGGAGTGTTATCAAACCTGAGGTGAGCATGTTGTTAATGAGCTCCAAGAAGCCTTCCTCAACAACATGGCCATCCGTAAAGAGGAACACTGTCTTCTTATTTTCAATGCCTAGCTTCAAGTACAGTGCTTTCAGTTCATCGCGGAAGTTGGACTCACTGTATCCTCTGCTTAATGTTATCTCAAACACCTGGGAGAAGGAGATAACAGTAATGAATGCTTGAGATTTCTTCACAATTATTTCTATAGTTATATTATATCTGTATTTAATATTTTCCATAGTAGAAATAAGTTTTCTTTTCAAAAGATCACTATGGATGTATGATTTCATGTTTCCAATTTCTCTTTTAGCAGCTTTGAAGTTAGAATACTGTCACTATAATCCAGAACTTGTTCTAAGGTTCTTCTTCTGTTTGTGCCTGAGAATTTGCCCTTCACCACACCCCTCATGGTTCTTGTGTTTCACAACCTCACAGCCGGCAGCGAACGCAGCAAGCTTGGTGAGGGACTGCTTGCCGGAGCCCGTTACACCGACGAGCAGTGCGTGGCCACGATCAATGCGAATTATGCGGTGCACCCGGGTCAGATGTTCCAGAGCATCATCAAAGAGTACAAGATTCATTCCTGATTTGTTGATATTATATTCCTCTAGAATTCCCTGCAAAATGGAAAAACAATTCAGTATATCTAAAGATTATGGTAGTAGATAATTGTAACACATATCAAAAACTACTGTTGCATTATTAAACTATTATATTCCATTAATAACTTTAGACTGAGTAAACCCATCACAGTTAATTACACAGTTAATAACTTGACAGTACCTGAAACAAGGCTTTTGCAACATCATAGTCCCAGATGTCCTTGTAGATCCTTGGTTCAGTGTCACTGAGTGCTGTCCCATAGTCTCCAAAAAGAATTGGGTCCCTCATGACTGCCTCCAGGTCTGACTGGAAATGCTCCTCAATCAGGTTCTTTATGTGACCTTGAACCTAATGGCAAAAAACATTAGGTACAATAGAAAAGTAAAAAACAACACACTACAAAACAATCTGCTACACAGATTTTGAGCTTTCAGTTGAAGGAACACATATACTGTATACGCGTATAGTGTTTGTCCCTGTAGTCAATACAATGGACAATCTATAGTAAATATCAACAACTATTATTAATAATTATTACCAAGGTTTTGTCAGTTTCATCTATGAGTCTGTCATGGAAGATTCTCAGGCACTCATTTCTCCACACACGCACGAATTGCGTGATAGTCGAAAAACTGTTGGAGAGAAATCATGTAAGACATTTAAAAACATAGACCTCTCCCTGCAAAGTTTGTTACCAGAGCAAATGTGCTCAACAAGACCTGTCAGGTTCAGTGAGGGTCAGTCCATTGAAGACTCTCGACAGATCCCTCAGGTTGAAGATGTAGTGGAACTTGGAGGGAGTGGGTGGCAGATCTTTGATGATGTTGTTGTAAAGTTCCAGTGTGCAGATGATGATTTTATCACAAACACTCCGTACGATATCACTGAATGGCTAAAATATTTGATCAGGTTTATTAAATCAGATGATTTGTATGGATGACTGAAATTCTATGTGTATTCTGTATTCTATGTGATTATGTGGGAAAGAGATACTCACTCTGGTGTGGCCTTTGATAATGGAAGCATAAATGAGTTGGAGGGAGTCTACTGAAGGGAAGGGGATGTTGAAGACACTGAAGAGTGAGACAAAGCGGGGATCCACTTCATTCCTCCCGCCTCCTGCCTTTCCCATGGCAGCAATAAAACCAAGATCCTTGAGGATTTTGTAGTTAAGCTCCTTCCCTCTGTCATATATGCCTCCTCTGTCCAATAATAGCTTCAGAAGTGCGATAGGCTGCTGTGTGCCGTAACTATCCACCTGGAGGTGCATAGTATATTGTGTCACACATACAAGCACTGTCACTTACCACACTAAAGGAGACAAAAGACTTGGTTGAGAGCAGGTACCTTTGGCATGTTCATATCATCAACAAAGATCAGCAGTCTCTTTCCCATAGGAGGCCCATAGGTCCCTTTGGTCCTTTTCTCCACATTGGCCTCAAGGTTCCTCTGCAGGTCCATTGAAGTGGTCCTGGATGAGAAGTTGATGATCAGACTAATCTACAAACAGAAGAGAAGACATTTAAACTAAAGTCCAAATTCACACATGCATGATTATATATATGATTATATTATAAACTCACCCTTGTATCTGCATTCAGGTTCTTCAGGTAGTTATGAATGGTGGCAGTTTTGGAAGTGCCAGACTCTCCAACCAGAAGCACTGGTCTCTTTATCTTCACCATCTGTTCCAGGATCCAGCTGGCTCTCGTGGTGTCGATAGTTGGCACTAAAGCAAAGATGAGGAAATCAAAGTGGAGGAAGAAGCTTTGGAGAGACAAAAAGATTTGTTCTTGCCTCACAGCTCACAGAATTGACTTTTACCTAGAATATCAGCAAATTTCATTTCAGGGTTGTGGATGTATTTGGTGACCAAGGAATTCCAGGGAACCCACTTCACTTGTGTTCCATCAAAATGGAAATCATACAGAGTTGGGAGGTATCCTGTATGGATGCAGACATTTTGTTATTAAGATAGAAAAGTGATGAAACTTATATTGACTTATATTAACTTATATTCACACATTCATGTGGAGAATAAAACAGTTAAAAAGTAAAACTGTGTTTGTTCTCAATCATATTTTTTTTGTTTAACCAACCTTAAAACTACAATGTTTTCTTTATATTCGACAGTTTCTACAGTCCTAGGTATGTATAGTCATGTTCAAAGATATTTTTTGGCCCTTTTATTACAAGCTTGTATTGTATAGAGACAGCTGAAGAGTGACAGGAATGTGGGGAGAGAGAGATGAGGAATGACATGTAGCAAAGAGCCACAGGTCGGATTTGAACCCTGGACCGCTGTGGCAAGTACTGAGCCTTTTCACATGGGGTGGGTGCTCTACCAACTGAGCTAAACAACAGCCCATACAATATTGAATATTACCCTAATCAAACTGTACCTAAAGCCGTATAAGCTTGATAATGCATGTGAATTTCATAATCAGTACTAATTCATGCTTTTTACCTGGAATCTCACCAGGGCCAGCCAGGGATTTCTCATCATGTACTGTCGTTAAGCAGGAAAGCCTTTTGATGAACTCATCAAACTTAATCCTGCTGCTCTCCAACAATGTGGCACCTAATGAGCAGTACAGAGCTTCCAGGAAGTAACACTCCAGGACTTCAGCACTGCCGCTCTCATTCTCAAGCAGCGCATCCAGTGTCAAGCACAGCTGAATTACCTGAACACACAGCCAACACATGCACAGTTCATCTTCATTTAATTCTTCCTGCATGAATACAACAAGACTGGCACTGGAGTACACTTGAGATAAGATGAACCTACCATGTTCAGATCTGTCTGAGGAACAACAGACTTCAGTTTCTGGCCTTGTTTACCATCAACGATACCTTCCACAATCATGTCAATTGATCTGTGCACATATTTTTCAAACAGTTTGTTGAGCACTTCTTGTTCCTAGAAAACAAAGACAGCGTCAGAATGTTATCAAATAATAAACCATTACATTGTGTATATATTTTTTCTCATACCTTGCCAGGTCTGTTGGTCACCCATCTCTGCCAGTATGGGGTGTATCGCAGGTTTTGAGGGTCAACATAAACCATCCCACAGCGGGAAACAGTAGCAGGGGAGGCATAACGCAGATCTGCAACCTGTGATGATGAAGTTTTATTATATCTGTAGGGCTGCTTTGCAGTAAGTGAAGGTAAAGACACTGAAACTCAGACAAACCTCAAACAACAGGGCACAGTGATTCTGTAACCGAATCCGTTCTCCATTCGCTAGAGTGAGGAGCTTGTTGTCATCCATCACCGAGTTCATATTCTCGACCCACAGAGCATCCACGTCCCCATCGAACAGGATGTACCTGGAGTTCCCAGTCCATATCTTTATGTAGTATGCCACAGAAATTCTTTCTACTTCTTAATGTAAGAACGAATGCTGCCCCTGGCACATTGCACATCTTCATGAACTGATTGATTAAATGTCTCCTTTAATTTCTTTTTATACTGTACCTCCGCTCTTTTTTGTCAGTAGGCTTGTTGATGTCCCGGAAAATGTTGGATAAGATCCCATCAGTCCAGTCTCGAGTGTCAGGGTCCAGAATACCGTAAAGTTCAATGACACTCATTGCTTTAGGGTTCAGGGGATACAGCTTGGTTTGCAATCCCAATCTGATGATGAGATAAAATAAAATTTCTATTGTGCACATTAAACATCAGCATGGTGCTGTAAATCTACATGATGTAAACCACTGACTTGGTCTGAGCTTGGCACAATGTGCTGATCACAACTGATTTTCCACCACCTGTTGGACCCACAATCATAGTAGTATGTCTGGTCATCATGGTCTCGTACAGCTGCACCACTTTATCCACCTAAAACCACAGACACAATAAATATGAATGTGAATATGGCATATAAACACTTCACTCATATCGTGGACCCAAATATTTGAAAGTGAAACTCTTTGAGTTCCATGAGACACCTGGTTAGGCAGTATGATGTATTTGTTCTCTTGGAGGATCTGTTCCACGGCAGCGTTAAAGTCAGGGTAGTGAACACGAGGGCAGTCCAACCCAGGGAACAGGTCTGATATCAGCCCGAGGAACAGAGGCACATCCTCAAACACAAACTTAGGCAGGTTTATGTCCCTGAGGGCACGCATCAACACCACGTCCTGCAATGAGACCACACAGCATTGCAAAATATTAAGGAACAGAATCAATATGTTTACAAAAATTGGAATAGAGAACATTTTCATTCATTTTAGATGTCATTTTTAAGCCATTCATTTTTGTTTTCATATTTTGTCTGCGGCATCTGTAACACTCCTTGTCCTCTGTTCATTATATGAAAATAACACATGAAAACTGTTCCCCAGTCTCTACCTCACTGAGGTCTGGTGAGCCTCTCTTCAGCTCTCCTGCCATCACTAGGACGGACTTCAGAGCTCGCAGGCCAAAATCATAATGGGACTGCTTGGAAAGCTGCTCACGAGCCAGCTTATACAGCACTGTCATCTTCTTTGCTAGCACCTGAATTGAGCAAAAATATGAAATCAGTTACAGTTATTAGTTTTGCATGTTGATATATTTTAAATGTTTATATCATCTTCCATGGTGACATTACATTTGTGCTAAATCAGAACATTTTCAAAGTAATTCATCATAATTAATCCCTGCATTTCAGAATGACCTCTAACACTAATATAAATCTTGTCACTGTACATTATAGTAATGTTGCACACATTGTACATGGTTCATTATACATCCGCTGTAACAATGTCATTAGTGTTTTGTGTGTGTGTTCCTCACCTTGGCCATTAGGAAGCCCTCGGAGAAGAGCATGATCTCACAAATCTGCTGCAGGTCAGGCAAAATGACCACCACAGGCCTGAAGAGGGCTTTGACTGATTCTGGCAGCTCTGTGCGTCCTGCATAACCCGGGTTCATGGTGATGAAAATACCTATGCGGCTGTCCAGGGTAATCTCTTGCCCTTCAAACTGTTGTGCATAGTGAGAAGAGGTTTGGTTTAGGGGGAATAATACTACAAACTCTTCTACACATAGGCTAAAAAAAGCAAGCTATCAACTTAATTATCCCAAATGAAATAACCTTCAATCTTTGTGATTTTGTTTTTTTGAATAGCTGAATTATTTGATGTATTCATGACTGCTTCTGCACAACTACAACAGACTTACACTAAACCGTTTGAGATGCAGAATGAGAGCACTGCGGATAGTCTGGATTTGAGAAGAGATGACTGACAACACTGAGGCATCGATTCGATTGAACTCATCAAAGCAGCCCCACGCTCCACACTGGGCAAGGCCAGAGAGGATCTTTCCTACAGCCTGCACACAAAGGAAAGGAAATCAAGGACAAAAGTAACAGAGCATGGTTTGCACACTCGACATACATACAAATGATGAGTATGAACATACAATAAGTACATAACAGAAGCGTCATCTGATCACAGAGAGGTGTGGTTGCATTTTTACATATGACACACTAATTAGCTGGCCTGAATCCCTGTATCCTGCCTATGTACTAATTGTACAAGAAGGTAAATGGGAGGGAGTGCAGTTTTTTCAGTTAGATAAATCTAACCGTCTCTTGCTGGTTTCTTCAGTGTTGTGTCTACCTTGGCTTTAAGGTACCAAAACATTTTCCATTAGCCGTTGACTCTTACCAGGCAGTCCATGCCCTCACCGCAGTTTGTAACCACACAGAGCAGGCCTAAAGCCTTGGCCAGATCTTTGGTGGACTCTGTCTTTCCAGTGCCAGCTGGTCCAGCAGGAGCTCCACCCAAGTACATGGAGAGGGCCTGCATCACAAATACACACCCACAAGAGGCATCCAGTTGTCAAAACCAGTTGACAGAACAATTTACATGTGCTGTTTGGGTATTTTATTCATTTTGGATATCATAAATTTGCAAAGCATGTCAGACCTGTGTAATAGTGAGGTAGATACGGTCCGTCAGTGGGGTTATTACCAATCGACCGTTCAACCCCATGTATTCATAGCCATAAGAGAATGAAGCACTGCACTGGCGCACGAACAGGTCATCAGGTTCCCTGAGCCAGTAGAATCTTAGCTGGCTTTCCCACTCAAATGCTCGTGCATTCGTTATCCTGGAAAGAGAATTCAGTAACATTTTTTACATTGCCTTGCGAGATTTAAGAAAAACTGACTCACAAATGTTAAATTTACCAGTTTTGCATAATGTTGTCGACAATGTCTCTTGCATGTACATCGATGATAAGCACAGTGTTAATCTTTCGTCTGTCGTTTTTCTTCATAGGTTGGGCAATACGTGTTACAAGCTCATCAATTTGATGGTGCACTTTCTTTGAAAAGTTTTTCACTGCGTCCTTGTCTCCTTTCTCCATGGATTCAAAGGCATCCTCGAGCTCCCACGTCCACCACACTTGATTTGCAGCTAGCACCATCATGCCCTGGTACAGCATCATCCAGTCCACCCTGAGAGACATGGGAATGACAAATATACTGTGGCTCATTTGCACACAGAGACGGGCAGAATTGCTCACACACCCACATGTATTAACTACACATACCTGCTTCTGTCTTCACAGTAGCAGTAGATTGCTTCTTTAGTGATGAGTCTATTAGTCCTTCTCATCTCCAGTAGTACTTCTGTCATCCATTCCTCCACCCTGCCCTCCACTGGCACAGGCTTCTTCAGCTCCATCACCTCTCCTTCAGCAGACACCATGGCCCCAGCTACTGTCTCGCCATTGCTTTCCACATCAAACCTCAAAGATGCTATGTTGTCATACATCTTGTGGAACAATGAAAAGAAAAACATCTAGGAAAACATTTCATACATTTGGACCAGCAGTCATCCTTTCTGTCTTCTGAATTCCTACCTTGATCATGTGCTCCTGGACACAGGCCGGGTCACTGCTTCCTAAAATGCTGAGCAGTTCATCATCAGAAATAAAAAAGAAGCGAGGAAACACATTTCGTTTGGAATCCAGATAGTCATTTAGACTCTTCTGGCACTTCTCTAGGCCATCGCTCAGTGTCTGCAGGTCTGTTAGTCGGTTGGGAACCAGGCAACACCGCTTAATGTTTGGATCCTTCACTGTGTCACTCATTATCTACATAACAAATTAAATAAACAAGGAGACAATATTATTTTGATATATCTAGTAACTTTGCTTTTGTCTGGCTAACATACTGTATATATGGTGAAACTCACTTTTTTAAAGTTTTTGTCAATGTTATCAAATTTCTTGGCTTCTTCAGGTAACTGCGAACTAATGTCTCCACCAATGAATATACTCTCCAGGTACATCCATTTTCGTTGTACCAGCAACCATACCTGGGCAAGAAAAAACAATTTTCAAGAAAATGGATCATGATGGAAAATGGGAGATTTCGCCACTGTTACTGACCTGTATGGTTTCACTGATAAGGGACAGATCTTTTTCCCATTGTTGTATGGTACCAAGAAAAGGTCCAACAAAAGAGGCTCCTGCCATACCCTGTAAGTTCATGGCATCATTGTCTACATTTAGCTGAATCTCATCCACTGAACCCAGAATAGAGCCACATTGCCGGGTGCCTTTAAAATAGGGGATCACACTGAACTTCATGTTTTCCCAGGTCTTCACCACCTCCTTCACTCCCTGGAAACACATGCACAAACATACACACATGGATAATATGTTTGATTTGTGATTTCACTGATAAATTGATCCCTAACTCAGACTTCAGATAAATCAGAAAGTGGTAAGCTTACCTTTTCAATACTGAGCTCCTTTACAGCAGCAGTGACAATGTCACCAATGACATTTGCATATTTGTGCAACTCAATTGCAAACATGTTCTCCAGAGTGAAGCTTTCAGAATTCATCTCGAAGCTAGTGCCAGTCCTGTCCATCAGTTCCTTCCAGTGTCTGTGGCCCGAAATATAAGATATGTCTTAATTCTTATTTAGAGTTTTTTATTTGACCTCGCCTTACCGGTCAACATACACATTTAATATTAAACTCCACTATGAATTATTTGGCATTTTGTTTTAGGTGTCAGATTTATTTGGGTAAGATGTGGTGTCAATCTGTAGACTGACCTGTCTCTGAGGGCTTCATTCTTCAGGTCCAGCAGAAGAGGCAGAGACTCTCTGAACTCCTTCATGCGTCCTTCTAGGAAGAAGGCCACAGGCAATGCCTTAACATCTTTTGGTAACTTTTTCAAGCTTTTGATGAACCCATCAATGCCCTGCTGTAGCAGCTCCATGTTTAAATCCACCCACAAGGTCTGAGACCACTCTCTCTTTGCATCCTGAAAGTCATAAAAGACAAACACATCAAATACTCAAAGAAACATGTTGACATGTTGAATTAAGTTCAATGGATCGGTTGTGCCACCATATCCAACCTTCTGAGCTTTATAGACATCATATATCTGCCTCAAGCCCTTCATTTCCTTCTGAATGCTGATGACTTCTGGGTACACAGTGACTGGCAGATCCAGCAGCTGTTCAGCATTAGCAAGCTCCAGTTGTTCTGCCACTACTTTGGCAAGGTCTGCCTCATATTTTCCCATAATGGTCAATCCTGCAAAGAACAAAAGAGAGTCTGGTCCCTCCACTATATGTCCACTATATTTCAACATCATTGGGTTGCAGAATTCTGGGAATTTTCAAAAGTTGGACACTTTCCATGGGAATTAATGGGAATTAACAGGAATTTATGGGAAAACACTTGAATAAACCAGGAATTTACAACATTGAAGGTTGGCCCTTAAGAGGGAAATTAAATATAGGAGGGGAAAAAATATTTTAGCATAATATTGACGAAAAGCAACCGAATGTTCACACATTTGAGTGAATTGATTATATTATGGGGAAAATGTATTTTATGTATTGTATTAATGTTTAACTTTCAAATAGCACATAAAACATATTCATACAGCAGACAGCTTGCTGATAAGTAAGATGCTAAATAAGCTATAGCTGGCATCCAAATTTCTAAATGTCCAGTTAATTCCCATAAATCCCAATTAATTCCCATACATTTTCAAAATTGCCATGGAATTTTCTGATTCAGAATATTTCCAAAATTCATGAACACATTCACAAGCTTAACTTCCCATGGATCGTTTCTGGAAATTTACCAGACATGTTCCAATCCCTTGCAACCCTATATATTATGGTTCTGTATATAACAACTAAAGGCAGGATTCATGTGCACAATTACCTTTCTCCAAATCATCTCCCACAGCTCCAGGACCATGCATGTTGAAGCTTTCAGCAAAGATAGATACCTCCATCTTAAACTCTTCAATCTTCTCCATTGTAACCTTTCAGTATAATGAGGGGAGAAACTAATTGTAAAAACACATTTCTAAAAAAAACAAAAAACAAAACAAAATAATAAAAATGATGATCTTTTAGCCAGATTGTGCTTGTGGTTTTGATGCCTTACTGCAGTAAAAGATTTCTTCACATCTGTCAGACTTCGATCCACTTGTCTGGATTCTGTAAACAGGTCACTCCACATCTGGTCAATCTTGGCCACCAGCTCTAGTTCCTCCTCTCTAACCTACATATTGAAAATAGAGCATAAATGTTCAACAGGGCACACAATGTAAGCTTGCTTTAAAGGGACAATGATTAAGCATTATCACCATTAACACCATTACCTCTACATTGTACATGGCCAGTGTTCTGTATCTCTCCTGGATATCGAGGAATCTCAACTGTACATCCAAAGACATGTCCCTGATGGCTGAGATGGTTTTAAAGACAGACTTCAGGTCTTCAATAGTGTCAGGGCTCTGTTTCAGCATCTCAGAAAGTTCCTGAAGTATAAAATAAGGATAAATCATATATAAAAGTAAAATAATATTTATTGTAAAAAATGCTTGGCACAAACAATGGAGCAGGACTTAATACCATCAGTTCATCTCTCAAACTGAAGAGATCTTCTTTGGCAGACTTGTTGAGCAAGCTACCAAGTGAACTGATCCAGGACTCAGCAGTCTTCTGCACTATTTGAGCCAGAGGCTGCAGGTTTAGATGGACAATGTGCTCATTCCTAAACAAAGGCTCCAGCATCACTTCCTGTTTCATATGGGAAAGGGACTGAAACTTGTCATCATACATGACACAGGATGGTTTTCTTGCAGCAAACTTTTCATTGACAATGGTTTTGTTCTTTTCCCAAAGGGGCCGATAGCGTTTCCAGTGGTTAAGGTATTGATCCACAGACAGGAGCAGCCGCTGGATGTTCTGGGACACTGACTTTGCACTCTCATTTATCTGAGGATGTGGACACACTTCACTGAAGAAGCTCAGTATCACCAATTCCTCTTCACCATCCACCCGTTGTGGTTTGCACTCAATACAGGTCCCATTCATCCAACGCACAAATTGCTGAAACACAAAAATATGGACAGAATAATGAATAATGTTACATTTTCTGCATTGGATTTTTTTTTAAATACATGATACTTAAGAGACTCTTGATGATCTCACCTTGGTGCTCTCTACACAGTTTCTGATGCACTGCATAGTCACCCGGTATATCTCATTGCTTCTGGGCTGCAACACAATCTCAGGGGCAGACAGAATGGCATAAATTTGGAAAAGAGCAGTACTTCCCATGAGTGCCTTGTCGAACGCCTGGATGTTCCTAAATGTGGATGTCAATAAGAGGGATGTTACAGTGGTTGAGTCAGACCACGTGCTGCATTTCAAGGAGCAGCAATTACCACTGCTTGCAAAGTAGGTAACTTCAGAAACATGAACATCATTTAATTACCTTAGCACCATTTTTATAAGGGATTCATACACCCTGCGCTCCCAGTATGTGTAATAATGTTCCATGTCTTTGGCCTTGCCAGTGGTGGTTTCCATGACCAAATGTTCTGTCTTAGTGATGAGGGGTCCAATGTCAGCATACTTCCTACTTAGCAATGTCAAGGTTTTGGCCCGCTCTTGCTCAGTGTGTTCAAAAAACTCCTTGACAGCTTGAAAAGACATGCAATCAAGTCAATGAAAACAAGTTTGAATCCTTATACAATAACTATTACATCCAATATGTAATATCCTTCTATTAGTTCTACCTGGTAAGTCGTTGGATTTATCTGCTACCGGAAATTTCAGTAAGTTGGCCATTTCAATGGATTGCAACTTGGATTCAATCTCTCTCTCATTGTTCTGAATCTTATTGACAACTGATTCAAACTTAGAGACAGCCTGAGTGCCTCGGTTGATGAAGTCTTGGACGCCTAAAACCAAACACATATGATATCAATTTTATAGACAATATTAATTTCAACAGAGATATTTCAACAGACATTTCAGGCTCTGTAAGCAACATACTCAAAGAATTCCAGTTGACTCTTTGGGACCCATAATTCAGTTCTTTTCTGACTGCTATGATTCGCTGAGCCAGCATAATGGACTTCGTCTCACTCAGGCTGTCCATTACAGAGTGATAGGAGTTGACCATCTTCCAAAGATCAGCAATACAACTAAAAAAAACAAAACAGGTCAGTCCAGAGATTACATTAATCAGTGGTTTTGTGGTTTTGCATAAACTTAGCTACTGGTAACTATCATTACCTCTGGAATTTATCCCGCTGTAGAGCAATGCTTTCAGCCTGGTGAGGCACAGAGTAGTCCAGCGAGTCAAAGTAGTACACCTCAGAAATGATTTCCATGAGCTCTGGAGGAAAGTTCACTATGTATCGCACATCCTGTATGCCTGATTTATCTGGTGGGACATCCTTAAAATGAGAATAATCATAACAAATTAGAGCATATGAAGAATTAATCTACCTGTTTTTTGCACAATACAAAGTAAGATTTGTAAGTGAACATACATACCGGTCCTGTATTCGAGACCAACAGGGTTTTTTTCATTAGCAATGGAATCATGCGTTTTGTCTTAGCCAGCCAGTCATCATACTTCTTCACCCCATAGTCCCTGAGCTGCACTGCCATTTTCTCATACTTGTATACGGCCTGAGCAAATTGCAGCAAAGGTCACTTAAAGGCTTTTAATCACATTCAGATGTTTGAAGAGTTTAATATTTTCATTGAACCACATAGCTGGACAACAGTGAAATAACTCACCTCATTCCTCTGTTCACAGCTATGCATCTCTGGCGCTTCCAAGAAGGGAAGGATTGTTTGTTTGGTGCGGTAGGAAAGTGATCGGGCCCACCTGATGGCTCCTGCCACAGGAGGCTCACCCTTACTTAACTCTGGGTTGTCTTTCTCTTCCTCAAAGATTTTACATATCTTGTCCACCTACAAACAAAGACACAAAGGCATTCCACAAAAGTACATGAATGCTTCAAAATTCTAATGCTAAGCTGGTACAGCACTTTGAACACCTTTCTCTTTTGGAAAAGTAGAGTGTAAAGAATATGAGACTATAACATGAATCTAGTCATAGTTTGCAGTACATATCACATTATTTGATAGTATGTGAAATTGTCTACAAAGTGACATATCAGTACCTCTTTGCAGTACTGAGTCAGGATGTCATTGAACTTTCCCATCAAATGGTTATTGATGACCACTCTGGAGCGGATGTGTTTGAATTTCAGGAGCATCTTAAAGGCGGCCGCTGAAGAGCGCAGTGTCTTGAAAGACTGATCAATGAAGTTGATGGCCTCTCTCTCAATATCCTGAGCAAACACATGCAAGACATTATTCAGCTTAGGTAGTGCGAAAATACAGAAAATTGTGCAATTTTATAAGTACAAGCTAACAAATACATTGAAACTGCAGTGCTTAATTATTAAGCACTGCGGTTTCATGTCATTTTGGTCTATAACACATTTTCTGAATTCTAAACTCACTTGAACTTCAGAGTTGAAGTCCTGCATGACCACTTTCCAGCTGTTCATCTCACAGATGTTGAAAGGATTAAAAGTGACACCCTCAATGGGCAAAATCAGACTGTTCACTCTGCACAGCACATCATCAATGCCTTTTGGGTCACCGGTCACACTTTTAAGTTCTGGACCAAAAATGTTATTGAGCTCCTCCAAAACCTGCACAACACAAATCCACAGGAATGCATTCAAAAAACACTGTTGCTTTTTTTTTTACATTCATTTTTTACATATATACATTCACAGATTTAGTTAATAAGTGAGCGGTCAATAATACTTAAACTTATGAACACTGACCTGCAAAACATTGTACAGGTCCTGGCAGACAGAAGCCATGTAATCAGTCCTCCTAAACAGTCTCTTCCGGTCAAACTCCCAGCGTGAACTCCTGCTTGATTTTTCAATTTCAGCACGAACCCTGAAGTAGGATGACTTCCACTGGTCCAGAACCTGCTTAGCGACATGAACCTTGGATTTCGCCTTGTCGCTTTTTTCTCTGTCCAAGACGTAGCACATTGTTAAACTCAAACAGCATTAAGGATATGGATTTAGAATGATTCATTGCATATTATGTTTATGTACCTAATTATAAAACTTCACATTACAACCTGTTTGAATCAATTCTGACTGAACAATGAACTTCCAGTGTAAAATTGAAATGTACTGCATATCCACACATACTTGAATAGTGTGTGGACATTAATTGCTTGATCCACACGTTCACACAGCTGCCAGGCAATGCGCTCCATTAGAGGGACCATACGCTCATTGGTGTTATAGTGACAAGACATTATCCACACAATTTCCAGGCTGTCCATCAGAGGATTGATGTTGTCCAGGATCACACCAAAATCTGCTCCAGTGGCCATATTCTACAGCAAACAAAGGTAACTTTGATAAGTGAAGGGGAGGATGGCAGAGCAAGATTAAATACTGTTGGCAAGTGTGTTTTTGTAACTACTGGTTCTTGGTGTCAACAGTGAAAAGACAGAGAAAAGTTCAGCAAGAACACGTTTATAAAGAGTTCACCGTGAAGTGTCTTTCCATTGTGCCGAGAAAGCGTAAATTATCATCTGACTCCACGCGGTATTTGGTAAGTTCAGCAACTGTTCCTTCCAGGGTTTGAACAACACCCGCATCTGCTTTGGTCATCACCTCCAAGATCTTTTTCACCACAGGGTTTTTAAGTTGCTCACTCTGAGCATTCAGGATGGATGAACGCTCCTGCCAAAAAGCTATCTCAGCCAAAGGGCCGGATGCCTGGAAGAAAACAGAAAGTGGATGTTTCACACTGGTCTTATATCACTGTTTGTGTTTATACTTACTTCTACCCAATAATTACATTTTGAGCTAAGAGGGATTTAATCACTTGATAATATTTTAGACATTTCAGTAGCAGCATAACAACTATACATGTGATTATTGGGCATGATCCAAAGTCATTCAGCGAAAGTTTAACTTCAACTTGCAGTGGTTGAAATTCAGAATATAAGGAGGCTCACAAACCTGTGGCTTTTTGTTTTGCTGCTCCTCGATAACAACGGTAATCTGAGTCTGCCAGTTCATCACACACTGCTCCAGCTTCTCTACCATCTCTGGATTAGAAAGCAGTACATCCACATCGGGCTCCAGGTCTAGTTCAGGGATGTGCATCGTAATCTCATCTGCAACACAGAGGTTGTTCTTTAGATCTTACTGGTTAGCATGAAATGTTATGAAATGCACATGAAATACAAGGAGAACACAAAGCTCATGGCAGTGACAGCACAAAAGATGAAAAAAGAGAGGGAATAAATGGGGAATGCCATGAATGGAATTAAAAAATAATGAGCCATTGGTTTATCTAATAAAGCAAACCTTGAATCTGAAGTTTCCTTTGGAAAGTTGAGTTGATCACTCCCAAAAACTTGCATGTCCTGTTGAGCAACTCATCACGACCCGTGACTTGTCTGTTCACTGGACTCTCCTCCTGAGGAGAATCTGCCATGCTTTGATATCCAGTGCCAGTTATCACTTGCTGGGCAGAAAGCAAGTGCATGTACACCTGACGAGACAAAGGCAAAATACATTTTGACATGTTTCCTGCTGTTGTTACATTACATTTTAATTTGACTTTAGTGAGTGCTGTCAGCTGTTGCTGTGTGAATGCGTTTACATTTTACTTACATTGGCAAGACTGTTTCTAAGCACAAAAAGAGGATCTCCATTAAACAAGCCAAAGTCAAAAAGTCTGGGCATCAGGTCATTGGCCTCATTCATGTCAGCTGGTTCATCAATGGTCTCTTTTAAAAACACAAGTAGCAATCTATTGGTTAATCCTTTTCATGTGCAGTAGAGGCTGGAACAATTTTGTTTTTTGGATTGATACTGAACTGTCATCTCACCATTTATGTTCCTGATAAAGTACAAGACACTGGATTTCAAAAATCTCTCTGGATATTCATTTACTGCTGCATGAAGCTCAATGCGATAGACGACTTGAAGCTCAGTCCTCTGAAGACCAAAATCAGACATGGATATGAAGAGTTTTATTAATAAAACACTAATACATGATTTCAAACAGCGATAATCTGAAAACAATTAAGGAGGTTAATTAAAATGTCATCTCACAGCGTTGACTTCTTCTTCATTTGTCTCCTCCAAGCCTGAAAGTACCTCTGCTTCATCTTGGATCCAGGACTTCTCAGTATATGCAGAGTCTCTATCATTATTCCTTGCTGAGAAGAATCCACATTAAAACATTACTTAACTGGCGATGCTTGTCCAGAAGATCCAGAAGATGCTGAGGTAAGAAGTATTGACTGGGGGAGAGTGTGGGAGATGAGGATGTTTGCAAAGCTGACATCCATCATGAACAATTGCTCTCACCTCCTGCATGAAACTGTGGAGGCCTTCTGCAACAGACTGATACTCCCACCATGTAAGAAGGAACACTACCACAGGATGACTTCATGATTTTTTTTCTAGATATTTCTTATTTTGGGTAATTTCTTACCGACCTTGAGTATACCAGCTGCTGTTACAAGTGAATTTCCCTGTTGTGGGGTTATTTAGGTCTTATCATATCATATCTTAACAACAGACCTTTTTCACAGTAGCCATTTTGACATGACATGAAATAGTTGGGTTTCCTGACTCTGTTTCACATGAATGGAACTGAGCCTTAATTAGTATCTGTTGTGGAGAAATTGCTGGAGTCAAAGGTCAATGATGAGGTCAGGAGGGAAGAAAGTGTTCAGGAGCCTCTGATGTCTTATGCTGTAATATTTATTGTTGCTTGGTCAAAGAGAATTAGAGACACTCTCAAAGTACATCAGAAGTGCCTGAGTCGGTCTCACATTCTGCTGAACTCATGCTGGTGGATAGACTTTAAACCCCAAGATAACGCCACAAATACTGTACGCCAAGAATTAGTTAAAGAGGATGTATATACCCATGTTAATGTTACTGGCAACACATTCTAGACTGGAGAGACTGTAGTCTGTTTATGTTACAGAACGGCAAGCTATCTAGGAAGACAACATTCGGTCACCACAGATAGGCTGGCACCTTCTGTTCTCAAGCAAAGCCAAACAACTACTACTCCCGAGAACCTCAAGGCCCACACGTGACCTAAAACGTGTAACCTAAGGATATAAAATTCCATAAGAGTATCATTGGAAACATGTGTGTTTACACTGCTATTACATGTCAAAGTGGCTGTTGTGAAAAATGTCCATGAGTGTTACCACAGTTAGATTACTGCTCAGTGATCTTAGTTATTTGAACGGGTAAAAGAGCTATAACCTGTCAGACATAAGCATCAGGCCACTCTGAGGCATTAATAAACAGAATGACATTATCTGACACTTTTGTCAACTTACCAACTGGAATCTCAACTTCAATTTCTTCCTCTCTGATGGTCTTGAAAAACATAAGACACGATGGCACGTCTTCCACGGAGACATCGTCCAAATAACGGATGATTTTCGTCTCTTCTTCTCCATCTGCCCGACTTAGCAGTTCATCGAAACTGTTGGGACCGTCCGGTAAACCGAAACCGACAGACACGCGTGTCCGTATCCACTCCACCCGTAAATCATCGTGAACCATGTTTGTCGATTACAATTACTTTAACATGTTCACAGTCAGAGACCTTAAAGCTTTAACTGCTTTCGGTTGCGAGACTGTCCCAACAATCGTGTTGTAGTTTCTCGTTGCCAGGCAACCATCAAACGTCCCAGTTTGCTGTGCAACCCAGAGTGTTGTCTGGAAGGCAGCAATCTGTGCCTGTCTGTAAAGTTTCTCTAAACTTTTGAATGCTCATGTCCAACTGTGTAGTACTTATTGCATAACATGCTGTTCTCTAACAAGGTGACAAGTGTGTGATCCACGAATGTTCCACTTCATGCTGTTCCCATGACACCAAGAAGACACCTACCACCAACCTGCAAGTTTGTGAGAATTAAAAGTACCTGTCCTTATTAAGTCAGGCAAACCCTACACTGGATGTGTGAAGCACTTCTATGCTTAACAAAGCACAGGTTGTAGGTTCAAATCAAGGCAAAATCATCTTTGGGCCAGGTTGTCACGCCATGACTGAACCACCATTCACTGAATAATGCTAAGCACCATTAAAAATTGTATCATTCAGATGGATTTTCAGGAAGAGTAGCTGCAGAGATGAATGAAGCAATAACAAGTACGTACATCGTTTATTGTTGTTTTGCCAGGACAGAGTGAGGAAAGGTTTTATTAAGACAGTAACAACAGCAATTAATAATGCATTAAAACATGCATTTGTTTTAGACTGTATTGTAGTAATTATCGTTGAAGACAGTGTAACTGTGTCTCAGTTTGGTCATCAGATTTGTGTTAACTTAATGTTGGCTCAATGAGACCATAACATATAAAGGATGCCACACAAAAGTTCCAAGGTTTGCAAAAGAAAAGATTCTTTATTGATAAATTCCCGCTGGGGAAGAAAAGAAAAAGGACAAAAATTGAACCTATAAAGTAACAAACAAGAAAGAGACCCCGGCCAAAAAAAACAAAAGAGAGGGAAACAACCATGCTGTGGGCCATCACACCTTCCACTTCCCCACTAACTAGGGAAAGACAGGTCTAACCTAACACAAAAAACTGGACTACTGGTGGTTTCAACGCAAACTAAAATAAGAAAACTCTGCTATCATGGACAGGTCAAAAAAGAAGGGTTACCTTCTGCTGCTGCCCCAGAGTGAGAAAGAGCAGCCTCCATCCTCCTCTTCCTCCGCTTTAACCCCTTCCTGATTACCAAATTGACTGCCACCTGTGGAGGAAGGAACAACAGGAGGGAGAACAGCAGCCACACAAAGAAAAGAAACACCCACTACCTGGCCACACATGACAAAATGATTTTGCACTTTTGGTATGAAATGATGAGTTTGCTTGTATTTTTGGTGCAAGAAAAACATGAGCCCATTTTTTATTTATTTTTTTGTATTTTTTTGTGGCATAATGGTGATCTTGATGCATGAGGTGTGGCTTATGTGTGTGTTTTTCATTGGTTGAGCAGAATGTCTATTTGTTGTTATTGGACAGAGGTGTGTTTGAGGGAGTGGTGTATGTAGGTGAATATGTATAAATATTCACCGTTCTGGTAGTATTTCTCACACAGACTGCAATTGTGAAGGTACTGCACGTACGTTCAGTAAAGGAAAGAGAATCGTCCCTTTCGTTTAGATCAGGATAAGGTATGACATGATTTGTGTCTATTTTCATTGCATTTTTTTTTCTTTTTGTATTTTTGTGTGACACAGATTTTTGTAGTGGTTTTGTAAATGGAAGTTGCTGTTTGTTATGTGTCTTTTACAGCGAACATGTCATTCCCATCGCCATCCAGGTCTTTGAATGTGATTGACCCTGAGGTGCAGGCTCTTACAGAAGACTTTCAGTTACTTTGTGTAAGCGCTGTTCAAATGATGTTCCATGTGTTTTAGCTTAATGTATAGGCTATGTGTTTCATGTGTATCATGTTCATTTATCGTGTTTTTTTTTTTTTTTTTTTTTTTTTTATAAATAGGACATGTATAGGGATGAAGATGTTCCATCGAGTGAGATCTATCTGAAGAGTGTAGCAGTTGTGGCAAGAGCCACAGAATTGCTGGAAAAACGGTGTCAGCAGTGTTATGCCGCTGAACAACAGTTGTCAAGTCTGCAGAAGGAGCTAGCAGCATTAGAGGGCATGACTATGTGTCAGAACCCAGGTAAGTGTGCTTAGAGGAGACACCAGTCAGTACATTTACATGCAGCAAGAAATTCAAATTTCTGATCGCATCAGACTTAGTTCGGACTTTTTAAAGTGCTTGTAAACACCTTAGTCCAATCTACACTGTGTTCCAAATTATTATGCAAAAAGTTTAAGAGTGGTAAGGTAAGATTTTTTTTGTTTGTCAGTTAAACTCGTGGATGGTAATGTGTGTCAGGGCTCTGCATGTCACTGAAACCAATTTCAGACACCTGTGCTAATTAGTTTGACAGGTGAGTCCAATTAAAGGGAAAACTACTAAAGGTTGTTCCACATTAAGCAGCCAACCATTTTCAACCAAAAAGGACCCCTCTGCAGCTGAAAGGCAACAAATGGTTGAATGTTTGGGTCAAGGCATGACAACAATCAAACTTGCCAAGAGACTTCATCACGATCATCGCACAATCAAGAAGTATGTAGCTGATTCAGAGCACACACGTGAGTGCTGATAAAGGAAAATCAAGGACCCTTTCCTACAGGCAACTTCGTCTGATCAAAAGAGCAGCTGTGAAAATGCCCTGTCATAGCAGCAGACAGTTTTTGAGGCTGCTGGTGCCTCCTCCGAACAAGATGCAGAATCCTCCAGAGGTTTGCAGCTGTGCATAAGCCATCCTTTCGACCTCCCCTATCCATTGCACACAAGCAAAAACGGCTCCAGTGGGGCCGGCAATACATGAAGACTGACTTCAAAACTGTTCTGTTCGCTGATGCAACCCTTGATGGTCCAGGTGAATGGTTGGTTGATGGCCACCCCATGCAAACAATGCTACAGCACCGAGGAGGTGGTGGCGTGATGTTTTGGGCTGGAATCATGGGGAGAGAGAGCTTGTCAGCCCTTTTAGGATCCCTGATGGTGTGATAATGACATCCATAATGTATGAAGTTTCTCGAACACTTTCTGCCACGGTTCAAAAAGAATTGTGCTTTCCGAAACAAGAATACATCTGTGGCTGCTTTGGGCATACGGAAAGACAAACTTATGGTGTGGCCCCCATCCTCCCCTGACCTCAACCCTATTGAGAACCTTTGGCGCATCATCAAGAGAAGTGTCTATGATGGCGGGAGGCAGTTCACATCTAAACAACAGCTCTGGGAGGCTATTCTGTCCTCATGCAAAGCAATTGAAGCAGATACCTTCCAAAAACTGACAAATTCAATGGATGGGAGAATTGAGAAGCTCCTTTTGAATAAGGGGTCCTATAGTCACATGTGACTTTACCTGTAATGTTTTGATTTAAAAAGAGTTTGATTTCAGTTAGTCATGACCTGCTAATGCTTATAATTTCACAATTTTTTTTTTTTTTTTTTTAAATTACCATTATCATTGGGTGGTTCATTCAAAAACATTTGAAATGTACTCTAATGGGTGATGGCTGATAAATTATTATGGCTATTCATATAGATCATTTCGGAAAATCTGAGAAATATGATTTGCATAATTTGGAACGTGGTGTATTTCGGACATCTCAAAATTGTATTAGAACACCTAGATAATTAATTCATAGCCGGATATTTAATGCCACAGACACACACAGCAATCGGCTCTGAAGTGGATGGTCCATTCTGCACATACTCCTCTGGGGCATTTACCTGGAAGCCACAAGAAGTTTTTTTTTTTTTTTTTTTTTTCCCTTAAATATTCATTATTAGGACGAAAATAATGTATGAAAAGTACGCAGCTGTAGCATCGTCCATCTCCTCGTGTGTAATCTTTGAGGGCTACAGCGCCACCTAGCGTGCATGTGAACGTACTGATTATGAAAGATTTAGAAGACTGACATGAGACAGTAGAAGATGTTAATGTTTTTTTCTGTTTTCAGAGTTATCTGACAAAGACTTGGAGGTAGACCTGGAAGGACTAAGCCAAAATAGTGTGTCTCCAGAATCCACTCAAGAGGATGCACAGCTTTTAGAATAGTTACTGTTTTGCCACTGCCATTTTATGGTTGATTCTTTTTTTTGTGTGTGTATTATATTTTACTGTGTGGTATTTTTGTGTCCAATAGGATTTGTGTGCTGTGGTGTTTTTATATTTATAATACTTACTTTGTAATTTTTTTTGGAAATGTCAATTTTGAAAACAAGATGTGTCTTACTTTATTCTCATTCATGATTTGTCTGTGCTAGTCTCACTTTTCTTTAGTCTTTAAATGACCCATAGAAGTGAGGTGATTAATACGTGTTTTGTCTTGCTAAGTTCATTCATAGACAATGGTATGTACGTCAAGGGTTTTGTGTAACCATTTGCATATAGTCAGTGCATAATTGGCTGTTTTAAATTAAAAGGGCAGTTTGCGTTGTAATTCAGTGTGCCTGAAAGAGCACACTGTTATTCACCGCGCCTATTATCGCACTTTTTTTTTTCTGCCTCGCTGCTTCTCCTGCAGTTTTGGTTGCACATAACCAACCACCAAAACGATTGGCTTGGCCAGGAATCGTGCGCCTAACGGCTTGCTGAATCGCCAAAAAACATGACTGGGTGTGTATTAGAAGAATGTTTGACAGAGAGGAGAGGGAGAGAAAAATTCATCGAAAAATAAATTTGCAAACTGTGCTCGAGGCAGCAAATGTCACTCTACAGACATGATTACCACTCAACTGCTCAGTCTACTCCCATGTTAATTTGAGAAGAGAAATTTCCAGAAGGAGCAGGGAGCACCCGTTCTTTCTCTAACTCTCAAGGCCAAAGTTTATACAATTTTTCACCTGAAAATCGGCAAGGGAATTGTCTCAGTCTGCGTTTCAGTGTTTTTTAAACTGACTCACTCTTAACGTGACAGATATATAATATTTCAGATCTCTTGACATGAGAGTACTATTTTTAAAAATAAAAAGTCAAATGTTTTCTTTATTGTCTATTTAGTTTATTTTATCTCCTCCATAATTTTCCTTGATGGAGAAATCAGTCTGGGCTCTTACGGGTTAATCAGTAGTCTATATGCTCATATATGTTTACAGTACTGTTTACAGTCAAACATTTTGATGCACTGTAGGCTTGATCAATCAAGCCTATGGGTGGAGATTAGTTTAATAAGTTTTACAGTTTTTGAAGTGAGTGATGGACTTCATAGTTTCCTGTGTACTTCAGAGCAGTTCAGTTGCTTTTATTGTCCAATATTAAATCCAAAAACATCCGATGGTCACTAACAGGAGCAAGATATCCCATCATGCATTGCCAGAAGTTGCCAAGTATTATTCCGTTTAACATTTGATTCTGAGGTTTAAAACAGGTTGTTAATACTTACAAAATACGAAAATAAAAAGTACAGGACAATAATCAAAAGAATCTAATTTAATAAAAATGCAGTAGTAAATGGAGTATTATGTGGGACCACATTAATGTGGTATGTTTTAATTGCGCGACAGCGATGATGTAATCACCGGCGCCAAGAGAAGTGTCTAAAAGTGTCAATCTTTTTTCTGTTGAGCTCACTATATAGTCCACTACATTTATTTCCCTATGTAGGGAGTAGGGAATGAGTGAGTGATTCCGGACACAGCAACAGAGTGCATGTGCACAGCTGTGACTAATTACTCTGACCTGTAGCTGACCCTGGTTGCTTAGTAACCTCAAGCCTGCCTACCTTTGACTAACTTTATTGAAGTCTCTGTATGATATCAATGACTATCAAGACTACATTTTCAATGTCTGCCATTTTATCTTTCTCTCTCGCAGACACAAACACGGACATGTAGAGACAGATACAGACACACAAAGACAGACAGACAGGGCAGACACACACAAAAACACACAGAGACAGATAAGATAAACACACACACACACAGACAAGACAAAATTATTTCAAAATAAGAGTACCTTCAAAGTAAAAAAAAACTTTGCAAAAAAATGATTTACAGGCACAAGACCACACAAACACGAAAGCACACACATACACAGACAAGACAAAAGTCTTTCAAAATAAGAGTCCCTTGAACATAAAACACTTTAACACCGTAAAACTCTGATTAACAGACACAAGATCACATGCACACACACAGACAAGACAAATACGAAGGTCTTAAAATAAGAGCCCATTAAAAAGACAATGATGAGACAGCTTGTTGTATAATAATAATACTGAATTTGCTGAGCATTGTCAATAATAATGTATGGGGGTGACGGGCCAGAGTCCGGCACACTCAAAATTTCTTAAGAAATTTGTCTAGTTGTAATAACATGATTTGAAGATAAACAAAAAATAGTCTAAAAAATAGTATAATAAACTGTGATCAATTATGCAACAGTTGTTCTGCCTGGAGATGACGTAGCTTACACACCTCATTAGCATTCTCACCCCCACATCCCAAAAAGGTCCAAGACAAACGAATGACTAAGGCAGGGGTCTGGAACCTTTTTGGATGAGAGAAAGCCACATATTTTAAAATATATATATTTTTTTATTTCTGTGAGAGCCATATAATATTTTTCAACACTGAATACCAATAAATGTGTGCATTTTTAAGTAAGAGTAAGACCCAGAGTGTGGCCATGACTGGTTCTGAATGAGGGTTTTATAGCAGGCAGCTGCTCTTCCCGGTACTGTGTACCGCCACTGAATCCTTTAGTGGTACCCAGTACCGGACTGTACCAGCTTATTTTCTCCCCTGTCTGCGAGCCAGATGCAGTCATCAAAAGAGCCACATCCGGCAACCTACATCTGTAGGTCGACCTGCCGTCCCCTGGTCAGCAAGATCCAAGTTTGACATCTCCACAAAAGACTGCGCTGGCAAACAAATACAACAATTTAAGAGCAATGCTTTTTGATGTAAAATGTAAAATGCCTTTTAGAGAGTAATAAGATAAAGGCAGAAGGATGATGTGCAACAGCGATTTTGGGGGGTGGCCTGGGGCACCCCCTGAAATCTCAGTGGCCACCACTGTGGCCACCCCAGATCTGATAGGTAGTTGGCCAAGTTCGTCAACACGAGAAACAAGAGAAATGCTGTCAATCAATGATGACAGCCGATCAACTGATTTAGAGCCAGTTCTACATTTTGAACTATTACATTAATTGGTCATACTGAGGGTATGACAGCTGACCTCTGTTCAGCGTACATATGGCCAATGGCCATACAGATCAAGTGTCGGGTGACCCATGGAGACGCACATTGTGCACATTGCACCTGCTAACGTTACTGCTGCAGCTGCTGGACTGTGAAAGGAGGATGGTGAAAGGAGGATATGCCGGTCAATTCTGTCGGAGGTATGGTAATGTAATGTTTATTTATACCATAGTTCCCTCTGAATGTGTAGGAAAACTTTATCTAGCACTAAGTAGCAGCTAAAAGAGTAAGATGAACTACACTGCAGTGGTTGCCATAGCTAGAATACGAACACCCGTATTTTGCACACTGATTCTAACCCAAACTGATTATGATCCTGCTTGACATTTGCTATTAATTAAAAGTGATTTGACTGATCATTTGCTAATACACCACAAACAATCTATTCTGAAGAGTTTGGTTTAGAATCTGCACCTATCACGACCCGCGGGCCTTGAGTTTGACACATGTGCTTTAGGAGGACAATCTTCTATCCCATTGTGGACACAATACTTGGAGAGTTAGACAGGCGCTTCTCCAAAGACGACTGTGATATGATGAGAGGAATACAAGCTTTAGACCCCAAAAGCAAATGTTTCCTTCAAGAGCAAGCAGTCTTTCACCTGGGAAAAATTTACGAAAATGACCGAAGATCTCAGTCATGAACTCTAGACAAGAAGGCTTTTGCAAAGGGAACAGCAAAGTGGAATGCAGAAATCAAGTATTGTTGAACTTGCAGTGTTCCTTGAACCACATAAGGATGTGTTCCATGAGCTTTTCTGTCTGTGCAAAAAAGCACAGACAGAAAAGTGTTTTTGTTGTGAAGACTTGTTTGTTACAACTGCAGGTTATTAGAATCCTGTTCAGAGTTTTTGTTCTGTTGCCTGGATTGCTGTTTTAATGTAACCACAAGATGGCGCTTCAGTTAGTAAAGCAAACAGGTAACAATACAGGTGACACAGATGATGAGCTGATGACTGATAATGTTATTCTATAGGATGAGTGCAGATAAGAGCAGTTGAATGTTGCTAATCTAATCTAATTTGTGAAGACATAAGGACTTTAATCCACTACAAGGAAATGGCTCGTAGAAAATCTGTACCCTACCCGGAACATATTTTACTGATGAAAAGTAGTTAAAGTAACCAGATATACTTGAGGACTGTGATAATAGGAAATGGAATTTTAAAAATTACTTCTTTTTTTTTCTTTCTTCTTCTTTCTTTTTTAAACCAGAATAGATACCATTATTTAACATTTGTGAGACAGGCAATCGTAAGAGAGAGAGGGGATGTGACATGCAGCAAAGGACTGGGATTTGAACCATGGTTGGCTGCGTACATGGCATTAAACTCTGCTATGCCATGGCCACCCCACACTAGCTTTGTGTCCCATCCTGGCCACCCCAGTAAAAATGTCCTGGATACGCCACTGATGACGTGAAAAGAGAAGTTCTGTAATAGAAAAATGGGATAACATCAGGACGTCAGAACATGATAACAGCATGAGACATCTAACAAATATTTAGATAATAAATCATAAACTATCGAAATAGATTTGTATGAAGGGAGAATTACCAAATGATGAAATAAAAATATATTTATGGATTCTGGATTTAATTATTCTTCCACTTCCTGTGGGTAATGCAGTTTTTGTCCTCACTATGTTCCTCTCAGTGGAAACTGACAGCTGAATTCTCTGAGACAGATTTTTGTAGCCTTCCCCTCAATCACAATGCTCAGTAATTTTTGCTTTCAGGTCATTCGAGAGTTGTTTTGAAGCCCCATGTCGCCACTCTTCAGAGGAGAGTCAAAGAGTAGAACATCTTGAAATTGGCCACCTTAAATACCTTTTCTCATGACTGGATACACCTGTGTGTGGAGTTCAACGCTGAATGAGCTCACCAGACCAATTTTGTATCCCAATAAGTAGTTACAGGTATTCAAATAACTAAAATGACAAGGGTACCCACATTTTTGCACAGCCTATTTCTAACCTCTGATTTAATTACATACAATTGAATATCGCCACACTTTTGTCTCAGAAACACCCCAGTACTCAGCTTTGATTAGAAAATGAACGGCATGCCACTTTGATCATTTCTTGTGAATGTGTAAATTATTAATTTTACATTAACTGTATCTATTACACATCACAGCCCTGTGTCTAAGGAGCCTCACACAGCCTCTGTCCACGCACAGCAATTCTACAGCATAATTTGCAGCTACAACCACCTTTGCCATTTCAAGTTATTCCTCTAGATAACCCTGAAAACGAAGTGACAAAAGAAACTGCAGACAAAGAGAATGTTTATTTTCCAAAGGTAACTTCAGAAACAGGTCATTTTACAAAATGTGAAATGTGTATCAAATCTGGCCCACTAAATGAAAACAGATGGCTCCACATTGCTCGTTTTACATGTCAAGTATCTGATGTCATTATGCTTGTTTTTGTAATTTGATAAGTCAAAAATCCACAAAAGAAATAAAAAATACAGGATGAGAAAGAGACAGCAACATAGATGAAAACATTTTGATCACTGAGATTGTCTACACCATCAGACACGTTGGCTACGAACAGGAACTGACCATTTTTTCCTTCCTGTTCTTTAAAAGTCAACTGAAATGTGGGTTTAACAGAACGTCAGCATAGTGACAAGGTTGATATTATTTTAACGTGTCGGCCTGTTAATATTCAGTACTAATCACAAAGTCCAGCTCCAATTGACTGGAATGTCATGTTTTGCATTCACCTGCGTAAATGAACCAAATTTCATGGCAATCTATCCAATAGTTGTCAACTTAGTTGCCTAAAAAACAAAAATCAACCTCATGATGATGGTAGAGGAAAAATCTTGGGATCAATAACATCATCGTCCATGAATGTCTGTACAAAATGTCAAAACTATCCATCAAATAGTTGTTTTAACCAAACCAGTGGGCTGACAGTATTAACCATGAAGCCAGGCTACACGAAAAACCGTCAGCATGCACATGTATGTGCTATCATTGACCTGCTGTTTGTAAGCAGGCATGCTACATTCTCCCTCCCCATACCATCTCCATCTTGTGCACATGGGCCTTGGACGATTTGGAGAAGGTGCTTTTAACCACATTAAGAGGAGCTGCCTTGCCACTGAGGTAGACCTTATTGACACATGTAGGAAGCCACAACTGTTCCTTCTCCTTCTGGTGCTCCTCCTCTACACTTCCTGCTCCATCCTCCTTGGTGAGGGCACACGCAAAGATGTATCCTGTCATGAAGGCATCGAACCCGGCCCGATGTGTTCCTGCGTCAGCCTTCTTCTGATCGTCAATCTTAGACTGTGGGTCAATCAACTTTTCTTTCTCGTCTTCTGTTCTCATTTCTACACCATTCTTTGTGTCTCTTTTTGCGTTTGTGTTGTCATCAGATGTGAAAGATTTTCTGAAGTCCGTGCTGTCTTCACACGCTCTGTTCCCGTCGTTATCCGTTTTCATACTTTCTTCTTCATTCTGTTGGGTGCTTCCATCATTGTCTGTTAGAGGTCCACTTTCTAAGCCCGACTCAGCCTTTTGCTGGTCATCTGGTGTTTCTTCCAGATCCACCTCCATGTGGGACCTTTTGTTTTCGGGGGCCCCCTCAAAGACAGAAGACTCCTCCTCTGCCTTGCCTCCACCTTTCTTCTTATCTCTCTGTCTCTTCCTCCTTTTCCTCTTCTCCCCCACACCTTTCTCATCCTGGAGGATGATCAGGTCAGTGTCATGGGATAATGGACACTGGGCACCATTTGGACACCAACCAAATGCCTGTCACACAAACACACAGTAACAGAAAGACATGGAAGTTAATAAAGGTAAACACATAGCATATCATTTCATTTCAGCCTAAGAGTTTTAATAAAACTTTTGCTGGGTAACAAAGTCATAAAAAAAGTTGACTCACAGAAAAGCGCTGGCAGATGTCAGTCTGTCCCTCTGTAGAAGCTACAGCTGGACACGATCTGTAGTCCACATAGCTGGACATGTGACCGGCATACTGACAGAACTCTAGATGAACATGAGGCCCTGTCCCTTTAGAGGTCATACTGCGACTGTTATCCAGCTTACTGGAAGGAGGAGGAGATTATATGGTCAAACTTAGAGACATCACGATGTCATTAAACATCAACGCAATGATACAAACACAAAAATGCACTGTGAGGTGTTCCAGTATAGAAATCAACAGACACAGCCATGGAAACCTCATTCTGTTAAAATAATTTCAATAAAAGAGGAATGAATTCTCAATATTCTATTTATGTAGGCGGTCCAGACACTGATGAGCACTTCAGGAATTTTCTTAAGCATTAGCAAGTGAGCACTTCTGAAAAACACTGTTGGTGTATTTCTTGGTTGGTGTGTGTGTCCAGGAGCCAATACTCACCATTTCTTATAGGCATACTCCAGATAGGAAGCAGTGAGCCGGAGTTCAAATTCAGTGACATATTTAGTGTCATATATGCCTGCAGGAAACATCTCAGACAGGTCAGCTGTGAAGGTGGCTAAGCGCTCAGGCAGATGAGCATAAAAACTCTGGTAGAAAAAGACAAAATCGATTTCATTCAAGAAAAGTCATTAAATAAGTGCAGCATGCTGAGATGAAGGAACACTGTTTGTTTTAGTTTGAGTTATATGATCTGTATTGTTGAATTATTAATTTGCTTAATAACTAGATACCAGTTAGTGCTGGAACTGAAATTTATTTCACAGGCAAGAAATCTGCATATTTTGTATCATTTCTAAAACACTGAAACATGTCATCACATTTTCCCAACTAGTGCCTTTCTAGTCTTTCAACCACTCAAAGCACTTTACAGTACACATCTCATTCACCCATTCACACACATTCACACACTGATGGCAGAGCCTTCAGGAGCAATTTGATGTTCAGTATCTTGCCCAAGGACACAATTTGAACCTGAGACAGTATTTCTGACTGAATGTGAAAGTCATAAAATACAATGAACATAAAAAAACAGAACAAGAATCAAGCAGAAGAGCAAGCCTAATAACTTAAATGGTACCTGGTAAAGGAAGGCCATGTCGATAAGACCGTTGTGGAGCACCAGAGGTTTCTTAGCACGCAGCAGTTCAGTGAATAAGGCCCGGATGTGGACACCTCTGTCGTCTGATCCTCCCTAACAAAGATGTAGAGAGAGAAACAAACAACATCTAAGGACAAAATATCATCAACTACAGAGGAGTAAAAATGACATACATGACATACAACACAGTGGGTCAGGACAAGAATGAAGCACACAGCTGACCACAGAGTAGCACAACACAATGATCATCACCTTATCATTGCCCTTGCAATAGGGGATTCCAGAAGAGTACTGCTTGTTGAAGTCAAATCCATGCTGCACCAGGAACTGGACTGACTGGGGCTCTATGATGTACTCCTCTGAACACAGCAGGGTGAGGTTATACACCTGGACCAGGTATGTGTCTGCAGCCTGGGGAAGTAGGGGAAGATATATAATTAATACACCAAATGTGATGTGTGTGTGTGCTTATTAGAAATATAACAATCATTTCATATACACAATATGACAAAGGGTATATTGAAAATTGTGTCCACAAACAACTGGGGAAGACATCTTTTTATTGTACCTTGTTGTCCAGTTTCTTATAACAGGCAAATCCCAGAGAGAGGATGGAGCGTGATCGGGCGGCATGGCATATGGCTTTGTACCGGTCTTCTATAGATCTGAAACATGACAGTGAGAAAAAACACTAATAGGCAGTAAGATCAGACATGATATTAACTCAAAAATACATATTTTGCACAAACTGTCAATATTATTTCAGGTGAGTGTGTTAGGATAATTAACACCAATTAGTGATTAGTTCAGCTCTTTTCAAAGATCTGTCTCGGCTCCCTTAGAAGAGCCGGCTCTCAAATGGCTCTTCATTTTGTATTTTGTAACTCGTAGCCTTCTATATTGGCCTAACTTAGCAATTATGAATGGTTTGTGTGCTAGTAAACAATTTTTCATTCAGTGTTTTCATAAAATGTTTATTTTTATGCATTTTTTCATCTGTACAGGTTTGTTGTTGACCCTGCTCTGACGGATATTTTCATATTTACAAATTCTGCACTCACTTGCAGTCTCCAATATCAATGAAATGCAGCCAGATGCTTCGGCTTTTTCAGTTTTTTCACTTATTTCTTCATTTTTTCTTTAACGTGTTGCTCTGTGTTTGTACCTGACCTGTACCACTACACTCACAGCCTTTTTGTGGGGAGTGTCCACATAATAGTATGATCTGTTTCCTGTCCTTACTGAGCTTATGCAGCTGCCATGTGGTGAGGGAACGTACTTCATGAAAATTCACTTATCATTCACTGAGACTACTCCCGAGTCATAGAAACGATTAGCTCAAAGTGAATGATACGTTCACGAACGACACATCGCTTCAAAGGATCGGCTCTTAGAGGCGACCCGTTCACGAACATCAATCACACTAATGCTTTTACTCACTCAGCCAGCAAGGACTTCCTGTTTCCAAGACCACTCAGCTCCTAAAACAACACGAGGACAGCCTGTTACTTTCATACCTGGTTAAATCACGTAACAAAACAGTGATGTGTGAGGTACTGAGAGGAGATGGACCGAGCATTAAGTCAAGTGCAGACACACAGATTGGACTTACCGTGTCCAGTGCAATGAATGAAGACGTCTTTATGGCCAGCACCATAGCAGGCCAAAGCTCCTTGAAATTATCATTCTGGACATCAATAACGGGGACGACCAGTGAACATGCCATGTTTGTCTCAACTCAAGTGTGCAGAAAGTGGTTACTTTGGAGATCAGCTGGCTAGTTACAGAGTATCTCTGGTATAGTCAGCGTTAATCACACTGCAGTGGTTTCCATCATTAGCTGCTCTGTGCTTGTCTCTTATCTTCATACACCTGGTAACTGTTTAAACAGAGGTTCATTTATCCGTACTTGTTCCGGTCGGTGGCGTGCAGTCTGTCTGCACCGTAAACATGTCAACGTGCTTCTCGGGGTCCTGTGACAAAAAAAAATAGTACTCGGACTATTGCCTGAGCGCAAATAAAAACACACTGCCTCTAAATCACAGTCTAAACTCTAAATACACATACACTAGTTTAAAAATGGATAGCGTATGTTCTTTTAGTTTCAACATCTCCTCTCTGTTTTACCTTTCCAATACAAATTTAGAGCAGGCGTTTACGATAGACGCGTATAAACAATACGTCACTGTAATTAACTGTCGAGGTGAAGTGCGCCATTTTGGCTCAAACAAAGTCAGAAGCATTTTATCTCTCATGAACTGTTTTTAAAATTGTACACGTAAATACGATGCAAAAGTCTGTATGACAGCACTCCTGTTTCCGCGGGTTAACGCGTAATGCTAATGTAACTTTGTTCTTGTTTTTTTTAAGTTGTTAGTTTAAAGTAATGATTAAAATACTCTGCTGAGCTTCTCTGCCAGCCAAGCTAACTTTCCCTGTCGTTCACTAAATTTAGCCCTGCTGTTTGTTTAAACTGCGGCTATGGGAGGCTGCTCCGCTCCGAACTGCTCCAACTCAACCAGCATCGGTAAACAGCTGTTCAGGTTCCCCAAAGACCCGGTCCGCAAGAAGAAATGGGTGGTGAACTGTCGACGTGACTTCGAACCAACTCCTCACTCCAGACTGTGTCAGGTGAGTCTGCACAGAGAGCACGGTGTGTGGTCGAGTCCCAGCTGGGCTTCATGAAGCAGTCATACAGAGACGATGCGTTAGTCTAAGCAGGTGTGTGCAAACTTTTTTCCACTGAGGGTCACATACAGAAAAATGCATGCAGGTTCTGGGCCACTCACTCACCTCTAGTGCAGGGGTCTGCTGCCTTTTTCAGCCCAAGGACCCCTTGAAGAGAAACAAAAAGAACAGAGACCCGCACATGTAATTCATTTTTTAAAAGATGTCACATTTCAAAAGTAGCTTATTATTACATATTAATGCGTGCAGTTTACTAATTATGATTTGTTGTATTTTTTCATTTCTCACAAATTATTTTAGTTAAAATTGTCTATTAATTGGCAGGCCCCTGCAGTCCCTCTGCGACACCCTAGGGGTCACAGACCCCTGGTTGAAGACCCCTGCTTAAGTGTATTTAAGGTAGCAAAATCAAATGTAGCTGAATTATGTTTGACAATTAAATATGCTTATATATTATATATATTATATATAAGCATATAATATGCTTAAAGAAAAAAAAACATCTCCTACATCACAGCTTTCCATTTATTTTGTTACATCAAGGGTTGGCAGCTCACTCTCAAAACAGCAGCCTTATATTCAGTCTCTTATTCAGTATGGGATCCCCCTTCATAGCCCTGTATGAAAGAGGGGATGGGGCTTACACATCAGGTAATGTTTGTTAGAAAATGTTATCAACTTAAATTGACTGAATTTCTGAAGTAAGTGGGCTTATAAACACATGAAACACGGAAACAGCGTTTCACAGTGGAAACAGTGATGCTGTGCTTTGGACTGAAGGATGGCTGACAGGTCAGCTGTAATTTGGTGCGAAGGGTATTGTAGAGCTGGCTGTCAGTCATTTTTGTTTCTTAATCTGCTTTTGTTCAGAGTCATCAGAGAAAATGTTTGCATGTACGTTGAGCCAAACAGGCTCATCATTCTTTTTGCGTGGCGTCTCAGAGGAAACTTGGCCTTTTCCAAGCATCGGTAGAAGTTGGGTATGAGGGGAATCTGATGTTGATTCTTTAGAAGCTGCCTCATTCAAGACAGTACCTCTGCCTAGTGGTAAAATTTGCAGCGGGCCAATTAAAAATGGACCATGGGACGTAGTCTGGAGACCCCTGCTCTAAAAGAAAAAGACCCAGAGTTATAAGAAGGACCATGCAATCCAAAATAAAGTGTTTATTCTTTAATGGTAATTTATCTCATAGGTTCAATTGATTGTTGCTCTGTAATACTCCTTTCCTTCGGCCATGTCTGAATGTTGCAGTCACTCTATGAATGTTGCCTCTTGTGTTTGAGTTGGATATAATGTGTGTGTATTCCTCTCTTGATTCTCCAAGGACCATTTTGAACAGAGCCAATTTGAGGAGATAGCGAGGTCTCCAGCTGGAGGAAAGAAGCTGAAGCCTAATGCCATCCCCACTCTGTTCAGCATCGGAGAGCCTCCTTACCCGGCAGTCACCACTCCATACATTTTGCTGCCCATGAAACCTGAGCCAGGTAACATGAGGTGCAGATGAGCACTTCTTTAATATTTGTTTTGCATTATCAGATGTGACAGATGGGCGTACCTGTCATAGTATTGCTCTCTCTGGTTGGTTGGTTTGTGTACACCCTGTTGTTGTTGATCAAACATGAGCCTTAGACATGAGCCAACATCCTGTATCATAGAGGTGTGAAACTTTTGCTGCATGATTTGATTCAGATTCAATCAAATCATGTTGATGGTTCTGATGCATCTCAGTAAAAAAAGTAGCCATGTGCAATATAATGTATATAGAAAAAATAATATTACTGCATATGGCATATCCAACAGTCTAGAAGCTATAGTTTTTTCGTAAACATAACTATTGCTATTATTGGTACATACAAGTCAGTTCCCACAGAAGTACAGGAGTCACATAATAGCTACTCGACTAGCTTTACTCATTGGCTCCGGTACTTGGGCTGTGGTTTGCTGTGTGCTGTAGGTATTGCTGCTTGCTTAAAGTGACTTGGTGTGCCACATATGAGTGATCCTCGTCACTTATCTGTGACAAGGTGAACTGCGCCTCCTCAATTCTTGGTTGGTTAGCTGCTCGGTGTATTCTGTATGTGTATAAAGAAATACAGGATGTGTATGTGGTAGGAAGATGTTGTGGTTGCATACATCTTAATTGCAGGGGCCAAAAATATAACTAAATGAATGTAATCAGTTATATTTGGTTAGATTTTGTTCTATTGTGGGTAATAACAATAAAACAATAAAACTATAATAAATAATAATAAAAATAGTGTAAAATGCCACATTCACAATAGCTTGCTCTGTGTCCTTCATGGGGTTTAAATAGTGCAAATAATATGCTGTTTTTGTGTGTGTGTGTGTGTGTGTGTGTGTGTGTGTGCGCGTAGTGGAAAAGGAGCTGAACTTCGGGGACCATGGTTATGCCAGACGCACCCCTCTGCCCGGCCTGGAGGAGGAGGATGCAGAGAGGACTGCTGAGGACCAGCAGCCCTGCACACAGTGTCAGCTCCTCAAGAGACAGCTGGAGCAGGAGATGCAGCACACTGCAAGGCTACAAAAGGAGGTAAGATGCACAAATGGAGAAAGTATGAATTTTCAAAAAATATCTCTAAAATCCATCTTCTTCTCTGACTTTCAGGCAGAGGAGATGAAGAAGCGTCTGTATCGGCTCGACCGGATCGAGAAGGGTCTCCAGAACTTTCTGTATGAGGACCAGATTCGCGCTTTGTCCCTCACAAAACGCTCCCGCCGTGCTGTCTGGTCTCCAGAGACCATCATGAAGGCCCGAAAGATACGCTGTGCAGTTGGCACAAAAGGCTACGAGTACTTAAGAGAGCTAGGATACCCTTTGCCCTCCTACAGGACTCTATGTAACCGCCTGGAGACTAAGATCATGGTGACGACTGACATGAGCTGTGAGGAGCTGGAAGAGCTTAGCCTTGGGCTCATGGCCACCTGTGACAGTCCCACAGGTGTTGGGGACAATGATGAGGAGGAACTGATTGGTGTTTTGTCCTGATTGGACAGTCTGCATGACTTATTGACTTGAATCAAGAGACGCATGTGCAGAAGATGGATCTATGAAAGACTTAAGCATCAATATAAATGTATGCCTCGCCTGACAGAGATTGTGAGCGGCCTCATTTGAATTGTCACCTGGGCGTGTTTGATCTGCACCACTGAGACATGGCTTTGCCCAATTTATTTGAGATGCTGGGACAGCAGTCAGCCTGGGTTTGTGCTTATGGTGTTTCTGAGCTGCAGTGTGTGCTGCCATGTGTGAGGAGAGAGATGAGAGTCTGGGATTGTGTGTAAAGTGTAGACATAATTTGCACAAAGCCTGTTTAATTTGCTGCTTGAGCGTTCCACTGACTTTTACATGCACAATAAAACTATTTAGGATACTCAAATGTGTCCTAAATACTTCAAGCAGATAAGCTCACATTCTGGGTTAGGTAGCTTGAGTATTCTGATGAGGACTACTGTGTCATGTAATTATCTCACACTATAAACTGTTTATAGTCTGTACATCATGCAAGCTTTATTTTTGTTCAAATTCACCTAAAATATTTATCATTTCATGGTGCGTGTGTGTGCGCGTGTGTGCACGTGCGAGAAGCTTTAGCACACAACTGGGATGAAAATGTGTTGGAACATGTTTGGTCTCAAATTGTGCAGTTTGAATAAACATCTATGACAAGTCATTTAAATTCACTGTCTCCAGAAAGTTCCAAAATAATGTATTGGTAATAAATTGTGCAGTACGAAAGTAAACCCTTGTCTTCACATTTGAAGTGCAGTTCAATCAGTTCCACAGATGGTATCAAACAGAAGCCCAGGCCCGTCACAGTAAATCATGACACTCAAGATCCAAAACACTGACACTGAGAAGATGAAGTCAAGAATTCATCATGTAATGTGACATTTCCATGCATAGTGCACGTAGGTCTGCATATGTGGCAGCTCACATTCATGTTATACTGTTTACACTGGAACTGAGATGAAAGCTTCTCACTCTTCCACTAAAAACTAACCTCAGGTGTCCTTTAATACGCTGCAAAAACTAAATACTCACACTAGCTTGTCAAGCAATATGTGTTGTTCCTGTGCGAGTTATCTTTACCCTACATAAAACAAAGAATGCTGTTTACTTTGGCCCAAGTTGGACTTTGAGCAAATCCCTCACATGAGAGATTAAATATTTGTTTTGCTGTTACTGAAGCAGAAGTGCAATATAAAGACCACATTTAGGTGGAGGGAATGATCCAGGATAAATCAGCGAAGACTGCCTAATGCATTTATAAACTGCTGTTTCTTTGACAACATTACAACTCTTTGCAGTAAGAGTGTCACTTCGACCCTCTGTGCTATTTTGGTCATTGATTCTGGCTGCTTACCTCTTACAAAAGTAGAACCATGGTTTTGTTTGTCATAGGATGGCATTCACCTCTACACAGTCAAAAGCCTGACTCACTCATCCAAAAGCAAATATTAGTCATGAGATCAATATCAAAACAAAACTCTGAGTCTACAGTCATGCTAGCAGCTCTCTATAGATGGCGGTGCTTTGAGCTTAATACATAATAATTGTGTATGAAAACAGAAATATCATAAGTCCTACACTAAATACTGGAGCAAGTTTTAAAAAAGTTCAATCTGATAACAGTGCTAGAGGACCGCGGGGGAGAGATATATCCACATCAAATGTAATGACAATCCATTCAAGAGTCAGCAAAACAGTCATAAATAAAAGCCTGAACTGATAACTGCAGCCTGTGAACACCCTGATGGAGAACACTGCTGCTCTGCAGCTCTTGGTTGAAGACAGTAACCGGGGTAGTTGACTTGTGACACTTGTTTGAATCTAGTTGGGGACCTGTGTGCTGTAAAATTCTTTTTGCAGAGAATGTAGGTGGTGGTGAGATACAACAGCAAGATACTGTTAAATGAAAGCCCTTTGATATCAAGGGCTCTGTCATGTTTCGTTAAGTGTGTGCATGTTTATATCACTTGATGCATTTAAGATTACAGACTAGTACATGTCAGGGTACACAGTGGTTCTATCTCTCTCTCCCTCTCTTCTGTTTGATTTGGGGGCAGTGCTTAAACATCCCCACAGGCTTTAAAAACAGCAGGCGTTTAACTGTCTGTCTATGTGGGTCAGGACTGTGGGTGGACAGAGGTAAGAGTTTCTTTTTGGGCTTGTTACTATAGAGCTTTTATTTTGAAAAGTAGATTACTGCATTAAACATGTTAACCAAGTGTATTTGTCTTTTCAAAATATAATTCTGTCTCCACTTTCAGAATCATTTTTAGGCTTGTTAAATTAACTTTTAGATGAATTCAGTTTGTAACCACAAAGTAAATTTAACTGAAATACTAACAGAAAGCACATTCACGTTTATGCAGACATTAGGCCTACAGGTTTTGGATGTCACTGAGGCTGTATCTCCCTCCCAGCGTCTCTCTGTCTTTGCCTTTCATTCTTTGGTCTGTTGGCAGGTTACCCTTATAATAAGTCTTTTGCAGATTATCTCCACTGTGATGAGACAATGAGGGTTTACATTCTTAATTATTTGGGGATCAGACTGACATTTGGTTAGGGGCAGAGAAACCTGCCAAAGACTGAATCTGTCTTAAACCTAGACTGCCTGCATGTGCTGTCCTTCACTGTAGTCTACAGACTGCATCGTAATTAGACTGACTTCATATCTTTTCTAAACTTGACTTTCCTTAATCCCTGTTTCAGATTTTGTTATATGCATGTCTCAACATTTGGTTCAAAAAGGCTACATGTAGCACTCGTGTGACAAAAGTGTCTTTTGGTCAAAGTAATGTGGATTACTGCATGTCTTTCTCATCAGGTAGACTCAGTCCAGCCAGCCAGGGAGGGACAATGCATTCTCTCTCATCACTGTGGCTGTACACGGCCATGCCAGGTCTGTTGTGGGCCTCGCAAGCCAGTCTACTAGTGGAGGGTGACAACGATGCCTCCAGGATCTGCAAACCCGCCCCCCACTGGACCATAAAGGGATATGCACCCATGCCAGAGCTGCTGGGGAATGTGGTTGTGGTGGCGCTACTCAAGGCCAGCTGACAGTTCTGTCTCACTCAGGCCTCCAAGTAAGAGACTTCACACATAGAGGCATATATCAGTGATGCAGAGGGTAAAAACTGTCAGAGGGCAGATTCAGTTTGTAAGATTGTTGTTGAAAATCGCTTTTTTTTTTATTTTTTATTTTTTTTTTACACAAGACATTTTAACGTCTTTAATGTCACAGTTGGAAGAGCATAATGAATAATTCAGTTCAATGTTCTATTCAAGCATTCCATTAAGTCATGACAGAGTGATCTTCCGGTGCCTTTTCTACTATGAGAAGTCAAAATGTTAAAATTGTTGGTGGTTAAGTTTAATAATTATTTTACAAGTTTACAAAACGTGACTCTGGACATGTCTTCATGTGAGTCCTTCAAAAAAAGTTTCAAAAAATGTCAAATTGTTCTTTCTCTAGGGAGAGGTGACAATGCTACCTATCAAAATCGAGGATTGTCAATACCAGTGGATTCAGGCAGGTGCCTGAATGCAACATTATTGGCTTAATTCAATATAAATATGATACTCTAAGTTGTCACTTTGTGGCACTAACCACATGCTGCTTTCCCATTAGCATTCTTGGGTAGACTGTTACAACTTTTAATGATAATCTAATATCCTCCCATATTCAAGAATTAGCACATGCTGTATATTGTGTTAAATGTTTGCATGTTAAAGGTCTGGAGCGTGGACATGGCCCCTAAAGACCGCACAAGGGTTTACGTTTTAAGGCAAAAACCATATTTTTTGTAAAAATGCGAAACATAATTGGTGCGGTGGATAATGCCTTGAAGAAGCCCTTGTGCACTGATTTTGAGTAAGAGTTGGTGATTCTGTCTATTCCTCTGTAGCCTCGGAGGCTTGCGTGCCAAGCTGAACCGCAGCAACATGTCAGAGGTGTCATTCATGATAGTGAATGAGCGAGATGCTCAGTCCAGAGCCATGTACTGGGAGCTGAAGAGGAGAGCACCCCCTGGTATTCCTGTGTACCAGCAGTCTCCCTTTCAAGATGACGTGTGGGAGGCTTTGGATGGTGACAAAGATGACTTCTTGGTCTATGATAGGTAAGGCAAGCCACCAGTTGGACATGTAAATTCAATCTAGATTATTTTTATGTTATGTGTTAGCTCTTTGATGAGAATGCAAATCCAGTAGCCGTAGCTTGTCAGGCTTTAGGGTCTCGTCATGATTTTGCTCCATTTTAATACATATTTCCAAGAACCAGTTTCTGGATCTAAGATAAAGGTCATTCCTATGAAAGTTTTTGAAAGCATAATTGTTTCTTCCATGAATAACATGCAGAGATACACAAAGGAATGTACTTTGAAAGAGCCTGCCAGGGTGTAACTATATAATTTGTTTATGCATCATATTGTGAACGAAAGAAAAGAGCCGATGAAATTACAGTGATTTCCGTCTAGATCTTGATTCTGTCTTTCCTCTCCAGGTGTGGTCTGCTCACCTTCCATATAGTGCTACCTTACAGTTTCCTGCACTCCCCCTACATAGAGGCTGCAATCAGAGCCACTTATCATAAAAACATCTGCAATTGCTCTGTGAGTAATCACAAAACACCCACACGGAAATGCTTGCATACATACGTAAGTGGCTGTGAATAGTAAGAGATGTTCCTTAACAACAGAAATTCTGTGTTTATGATTTACTGACTTATGTAAAAGGAATAAAATTCCACTTTGAGTTAAAACTGCACAAATACCAGTGGATCAAATGGCAATGTGTAACATGAAAGTGATTCCTCTTAGTGACAAACCTCAGGGAAGTCTCACACAATCTGCATTTTACTGCACTATGAGTTTGTTTTTATTGATCACCTTGCTTTTTCAGAGATCAGCTAGCTTTGTACATATTGCTAATAGTTTTTGTATAGAGTGGTTTTAGCCTTTTTGATCATTTCTTTACTCGCCCCAGTGTCTTGAGTAGTAAGACTGGCCTTTCAGCTAGCTTAAGTGGCTACTGTCTACTTATAAAGTCCTGACAAAATCCAAGTAACTTTAACCACTGCTCATTTTGAACAGCAAGAAAATGTGTTCTTTGTTCCCCGTAAATCTTGCTTTTACCAATTCAGTCTCCCTTCAGACACAAATTTGGGGAAAATGAAGGTTTGCTAGCTAATGCTGGCCAAAAACAAACATACTGACAGATATACGTATAGCACCTGACTGACTGACTCAGTCTGTGCTGCAAAATAAAGACACCAAGGAGTTTCTTTTGGTTTGTGTCTAATAGAGGGATAGAATAGAGAGAGAGAGAGAGAGAGAGAGAGAGAGAGAGAGAGAGAGAGAGAGAGAGAGAGAGAGAGAGAGAGAGAGTAGTGGTTGGGTGACATACAGTGCATACGGAAAGCATTCACAGTGCTTCGTGTTTTTTCATTCCAAAATGGATTCAATAAATTTTTTTCCTCAAAAATTCTGGACACAATTCCCCATAATGATGGCCAGCTCTAGTAAGAGTCCCAATAGTTTCAAACTTCTTCCATTTACGGATGATGGAGGCCACTGTGCTCATTGCTCAAAGCAGCAGAAATGCTTCTGTACACTTCCCCAGATCTGTGCTTCGAGACAATCCTATCTGGGAGGTCTACAGACAGTTCCTCCGACTTCATGCTTGTTTTGTGGTGTGACATGCACTGTTAACTGCGGGACATTATATAGACAGGTGTGCGCCTTTCCAAATCATGTGGACTCCAATTAAGCTGTAGAAACATCTCAAAGATGTTCAGTGGAAACAAGATGCACCTGAGCTCAGTTTTGAGCTTGATCACAAAGGCTGTGAATACTTATGTACAAGTGATTTAAATCCATTTTGGAATAAGACTGTAACATAACAAAATGTGGAATAAGTGAAGTGCTGTGAATACTTTCCATATGCACTGTAGACAGTGAATGAGACTTCGAAAAAGACGGCTAAACAGCAAAATAAAAGTAGATGTATAGCAGCCTAACATTACTTGGAGCTACACTGAGTGACAGGCTAATGTCATGATTATGGAATTTCTAAGACACTGAGATGATTAACAAAATCATCAAAAACACTATAAATGATTGGTAAACACAAAAGATTTAGGCCAAAGAGCTAATGTTTTAGTTACTGTGATCTAATTACCTGTGTTTCATCTTTTCCAGGCTAATTCTACTTTATCAAGTAGCAAACACGGCACCTCAACAAATGAGACAACGCAGTTTAATGTCAACCAGACAGCTACAATACCTGACTTGGAGACTGATGTTCCAGATCGTCTTGATTCTCATCACGACCATCACAACCATCACAACAACCACAACCACCAACACAACCACAACCATCACAACCATCACAACCACCAACACAACCACCACAAGCCCCATCATACCAGTCACAATAATTCATTTTCATTTCAGTCATCATCAGCACCACCAACAGCAACACTAATACCCACAACTGACTTGGACAGTGATGATACAAATTCTCCTCATTCTCATCATGACCACCACCACCACCACCACCACCACAACCATACCAGTCAATAGTTAGTCCCAACAGCAGCTTGCTACTTTATCTAGTTAGCAGGTTTACTTAGTATTAATATTTTTGTTTTTGTATTTTTGTTGACAGAGCATACAAATCAAATCAAATCAAATCAAATTTTATTTGTATAGCCCAAAGTCACAAAACACATTTTGCCTCAGAGGGCTTTACAATCTGTACAGGGAGTGACACCCTCTGTCCTTAGACCCTCAGTTCCAGTGAGGAAAAACTTGCCCACAAAAACCCTTTTAACAGGGGAAAAATGTGGAAGAAACCTCAGGAAGAGCCACAGAGGAGGGATCCCTCTTCCAGGATGGACAACAGTTCACAGTACAGCAGTTCACTGAGCACTTGAATCTGTTTAAACAGCAATTTGATTGTCGTTTCTCTGTTAGCATGTCCACTCCTCACACCTCTGTGTGGAGAAAGTAGCCAGTCCTACCCGGTCTTCTTCCATTAATGAAGTCTATGGTGTAAAACCTGCCAGCAGGGGGCTATAGATGGATGTGTGTGGAGAGAATGGATGGACTGATGGTTACTGTCCCCCAGACAGAGTCAGAGGATGCTGTACACAGCTGCTGAGCAAATCTCAGTCACATTACTGTGCAAACATTTTTCTTCCTGCTCAGTTTCCGCTTCTCTTAATCCTGGATCATTCAGGGTCGGAAAGATTACCAAAAGAGCTTCAAGAGTGTTAAGTGTGGTCCTTTATTCATTTGAACTGAAAAACATAATAATAAAAATAATTTACATCACTGAGTTAACATATGCTATATTGCTCTGTTTAAGCAATTTTAAAATCAATACAGTTCATGTAAGTGGTGATGAATTGATTTCCCATCATCAACCAAAAATCTGAGTCCGATGAAAAACGTATGCCACTTTAAAGATGTAGCTATAGTTGGTCTATGATGATGGGAAAGAAAACAGCTAGTCTAACTCTGTCCAAAGGTAACAAAATCTGCTCATATTTAACCAAAGTGTAAAAATGATAAATTGTGTTTTTATGGGTGATTACATGCTCAAACTGTTTCTTGACTGGAAGGAGTAAGCCCAGCCTGCAGTCTGCAGATGCCATAAACTCACATACGCAGCCTACAAATTAGTGCTGCAGTCTGGCATCATGGACAATTACAAAGCAGCAGCGTATAAGAAGATCAGTAAAGAGAAAGAAAGTGGAACTACAGCTCTAATACAAGAAACGAGGAGCAAGGTTTAAGGTCTGTAACTGAAGATACTCTACATAGAGAAGGCTGCAAATTCACACCTATGGCAGATTTTGGATTAAGGTGCTAAGCAACAATGAGAAAATACCTGGGTCGTATCGAACAGGGTAGTCTCTTCAGCAGAATTCAATGAACTGAAGCTGTTGTAACAGGAAATGGTGGCCCAACACATTAGCAGTTACACCTTCGGGGATGCTTTGTATTTACAGTATCAAAGACAGTCCAGTCCCTCAAGAGAAACAGACTGTGTATCTCTGAAAATGTTGGTCTACTGGAAAGTATGCACTATGATCTTTTTGCTTTGTTTAAAAGTGTATAATTTTGACTCTGATAAAAAAGCCTTCATTCTAAATCTTTGAACCGACCACAGTAGAAGTCTGAGTGGCATTTGTGATTATTTTTAAGTGGTTCACAGTATTCAGAAGTAGTCTAAACTATTTTACAGAATGCTGGTCGGTCTCTTAAAACTGCACTTTGAACATTTCCTGTTTGATTTAAAATATAACAAACAGAAACAAACATGCTGTTCCATCTAACTTTTTTTTTTTAAAGTGACTTGTTTGATGAGGCATTGATGAGGTTGGTATTCCAATTTCAATTAATTGTAATGAATACATTTAAATCAATTCTCTGCTGAATGTAAATAATTACACAATCGTAGATCACTGATATGTAAAATCTAATTTATTTTATTAGAACGTTTAAACAAATGTGAAATTTCTGCTTTTCATATCAACTCAGTATTTTTCTATTGGACCCCACTCATATTAAATAGATCATTATGCGGGGTCTCATTTTATTTATATTAACTCAATACAAACATAGTTATATGTAATTAATAATATTACTTGTAACCTGTTTCTTCATTTTATTGAATAGATACAGTGCATCTTTCAAACACTGTGTTCACCTGTTTTCTCTTATAATAAGACTGTTGGAGCAAAACTCTGATTAAACACAGGGGGGCGCTCACGGCCTGACACAGACACCAACGCACACGCTAACTCAGCTCTATCTGAAATGTACTATAAAAGAAGCTGAAGGAGAATAACTGACCTGGATGGATGGCAGCATAGTCATATGTTGAATATATATATATATAGACAAACTCATCAGCCTGTCATCTACATTAGGCAGCCATTCATCAAAAGGATTATTAGTTATTATCCATTATCAAGAGATATATTTGGATTAGTGAACTTAATCCTTGAATTGTAATCCTGATTATCTCTTGCTGCTTTAATCAAATTTGTTTCAAAAAGAAGCTGTCCTTTATGAACATTACAGAATGTCTACAAAGTTCATTTGATCATTTTTACTGCTTAAACCAAAGGCAGAATAGCTATTTTTACATCCCATTACAAATAGATGTCATTTGTTCTGTGATGTCGTTTCAATATATCACCTTGGTGAGAAGACTTTTTTGCACCTGAATAAGAATAAGACCGGAACCATGTTTTAATGTAGTGTAGTCTTTGACTACACCTTTGCACAATAACATTAAGACATAAAACATTACAGATAGATACAACATAGAACGTGATCAACAAGAAATGCTATTTTTGTGTAAATTTGCTGTTAAAATACATGAGCATTAGTTCATACAGGTAGAAGTAGATGTCAGCAAGTAGAATGAAATAACAGTAAAACTGCAGTTTCGTGGTCTCAGTGGCACTGGGACAGAAAGATATATGTAAATATTTTCTTGTCACTTTTCTTCCACTTATTTTTTAAGTTGCACCTCTTCTAACACCGTGTTTTCATTTTGTACTGAACAGCTAAGCCATTTCTAATTTTTTAACCCTAGCCCCTAGTTGAACATTACATTTCTACAGAAAAAAGGCCACATCGTTATTTTTACCAGTGTAATTACTTACATATATCTTCTTAGATATTTATGTCAGACATTAGCATAATCTTTGCCTGAGGGGTGCTTTTCTCTTGCTCCTCTCTGTATAGACAATAGAACAGACAATTAGCCACTGGTCTATTTTCCTGTGCCAATCAGCTGTATTTTTCTGTGCTAACTGATCATTACATGGGCGGGACCGAGGCTGATGGCAAAAAGCAGCCAGTCAACCACAAACCCATCCTGATAGCATGCAACTTTGTCTGTCTGCACACATGTTCTGTGAGGTACTTACTGTGCCGTATGTGCATGTATGACAAGCAGGTGGAGGGGGAAAAATCTAAACTACGCAGAGCCACTCTACCAGCCGTTCTGTTAGCCAGCGTACAGGCACTGGATAAACACTTGTGCCAAAGAGTTCAACTGCAGCCGATCATAATGACTTTGCTCTGCTAAACTCACCCCCACCATCATAACATGCTTCTAGAGACTGGTCTTGGCTCATCTTAAATGCTGAATCACCCACACTGGACCACTTTCAGTTTGCCTACTGCCAAAACAGGAATACAGAAGATGCCATCTCCACACTACACCATCCTAACACACCTGGACAACAGCAACACTTATGTGCGAAAGCTGTTCAGCAATTTCACTTCAACATTAGATACTATCACCCCCTCTAATCTGATCACCAAACTCAGTGACCTGGATATCACTACCTCTCTATGCAACTAAATACTTGACTAATCCTGAGTCTACTCCCTCTTCATCTATGACTGCACACCTGTACATGGTTCCAATACCAGTTTGCAGAAGAGACAATGGTGACTGTCCTCACCAGCACCTGATGATTCGGTAACAACCTGACCATCAACACCAGCACCAAAAAGACCAAAGACATCATCGCTGAGACAGACCTGTCTTTGAGGACCTCTCTTAGACCATGAACACTCAAGAAGGCTCACCAGCATCTCTACTTTTTGAGGACTCAGGAAGTTCCATCAGTTCCTTCAAATTCTGGTGAACTTCAACCACTGCACCATCAAGAGCATTCTTACCAACTCTGTCACGGACCAGAAAGCTCTGCAGAGGGTTGTGAAACACTAATTCCCCATTCCCCCACTGCCGAGGCAGCACAAGCGGCGTAAGTGGGGGGCGCACAACATTGTCAGGTCACAGACTGTTTGCTTTCCTCCCCTCTGGGAGGTGCTACAGGACACTCTGTTCAAGAACCCACTCACCCACTCTATTCATACTGTTAACACTGTTTATATTATATATATATTAGGTAACTAACCTACACTTCATTACTATTACACTTGTATCTGAAATTACTGTTACCTTCTGCACATGCTGTGTTTATATTATTAGTATTAATATTAATTTTAGTGTATTCATTTCAGCAGCTTTGGGACTGTCCAAATACCTCTGGTGAAAACACTACATCACCTACAGCTGGGCAGTATTTCCCTCTGTGTGTGTTAGCCTCTGTCTTCCTTTCCTTTTCCACTCTATTCTATTTTAGGATTTTATCATTATCATACTCTGATTGCTAATTGAACCACTCTACTATGTTAATGTGGCAAAATGCATCTCGGTTCACTTCTTTGGTAATTTTGGTCATCACTTCTGTTTTTATGTTTTAGCATAATTCAGTCTGATCATTTTGGATACTGGTAAAGCAAAGAGAGCGTTCACTTGCATGCATGAAGACAGTTGACTTTACAACATCTTTGAATGAAATATAACACTTGTATGTGAAGCAATACAAATGTTCCAAAGACTGAAGTTAACTGGCAAGTCTCTTCCTCATAGGACGTTGGGTATATGTCCTACAAACCTATTCAAGTAAGCTACTCAACTCTGATGAGCCTAACATGAGGCCCCCTGCTTTGTCATTGTTCTAACTATACTAGACAGATTAACAGCAGTGATGCTCCTAAACTAGACCATCTGTTTTCTGCTTGCAGCTCGATGAGCAGACAATGCATCACGTAGGTTTTTTTTCTTTCTATATGGCTGCAACATACATATATAGGTCAGTATGGTGACTGACTGCCATTATGTAACAATAATTTTGCTGACCTTAGAGGTAACCTCCAAGCCTTTCATTAACAGTTGGCTTTAAAATTCGATGAAGTGAAGCTGAGACAGTTGAGTTGACTGAGGAGATTGTGTGTATGAGAGGGTTTGTTTTGCATTTTTAAGAGGTAATTATTATACAAATTGAAAGGGGAAGTGTGTGGGGGTGGATGAATGCTCAACATCCATTATGTTAATTTAGGAACATAATCCCTGCATAGGCCCCAAATACTATAGCAACTCTATGAACATATGGACCAGTGTACATGTTGACATGACAATTACATACAGAATCTTGGACACTTGTTTTTTTGATAGTGACATTTGTCCTTTCTGTCCTGTCACCATTACCAGTTAGTGGTCCACAGAATCAAAAGTTTTGATACAACACACACACACACACACACACACACACACACACACACACACACACACACACACACACACACACACACACTACCATTCAAAAGTTCAAGGTTGCCTGCCACAAAAGCTTGATTTGGTACACTGAGAGGAGTATTCCATATTTCTAAATGGTCTTTCATGCTATGTTTATAGAAATACCTCTTTACAAATAGATGTTATTTTGGTTTGGAAATATTTAGAACCCAATCGCACTGCTGTGGTTCGATAATGGTCTAGGCTCACTTTTGGACTGGAAGACAAATTGAAAATCATTTGGGGTAAAAAGACAACAGTATTCATGCAACACTGTGGGGACATTGGGGGTAAAATCTGGGGGTAAAACATGACGGTCAGTCAATCAGGAAAATATCAAGAACTTGGAATGTATCGAGGGCAGCCACAAAAACTGTCTACAGTCTACGATGAAACTTGCTCTCATGTGGATCACCACAGGAAAGGAAGACCTCTGCTGCAGAAGAGAAGTTCATCAACAATGGCTCCTCACATTAGTGAGACTGTTATATGGACGATATGTTCAGATATGAAATGCAACATACACATAGCAGGACGTGCCATCCCATCTGGTATGAGCTTAGTGTGGCCATCATTTGTTCCTCAACAGAACAATGACTCAAACACACCTCCGGGCGATGAAAGGGCTATTTAGATAATTACATTGGGTGTGTATTTGTCAGTGCAATGTCTTGGGATCATAAAGAGCTAAATTATTAGTAGTATTATTAGTATTATTATTATTGTATTTTCACTGTCTGTGAATTTCTGTGTACTTCTGCTGCCAGTCTTTTGTTGTCACCCCACATATTAAAGCATTTATAGGGAAATTCTTTGTTAACAAAGTAATACAGAAAAAGGAAAAAGGAGAGCAACTTTTCAAAACAGGATCCACCTAGCAAGAATGCTAACAAACGTGCCATACTGATGCTGTAGATATTCAAATCTATTTGCCCTATTGGCATGACCATAATTAATTCAGCATGTTGTACAGTCTTTGATGTTTGATTGACAAGATTTTATGTCTTTATACAGACTGCAGTGCAGGAGGAAGTCATGTTCTCCCTCTCTCTTACAGTATTTCCCCTGTTTTGTTTGTTTGTCTGTCTCCTTCTTTCTCACTTAGAACCACAATCTATTTGCTTGCACTGACCTCGTGAACATGGTTGTGTCTAATCTGTCAGCATAATTGTTCTTTTCAGTAATTCTCTCACCAGAGCTACCTCACCAAGAAGAGTAAGAAGACAGGGAAGACAGGTGTATGATAGCTGTGGTGAAAGAGAGAAAAGAGCTGAGATGAAATAATTAGGAAACAGGAAGAGCAAAAGAAAGATGATTTAAAAAACCATTTCAGCTTGTTTGCCATGTTAAATGTTATGAAAACAATTTTATGTAAGCCTGATTTCAACATATTGAACATACAACAATGATCAAAAAACTAAATATAAATATATGTTTACATTTCTTTTTAAATTATAAGTGATATATTTATGCTAAACACACACATGCGCACACACACAGATGTTTAGTATATTTATGAGGGTCTTTCATTTATTCACTGATTCATTCATCTAGTTCAAAACCACAAATACACTCAGCACACATTAACCCTTGTTTCATCATTCCCTTCCCCCAGCTGCTAATAAATGAGACTCTTTAATTACCATTGGCTTTATTCTTCTCTTACATCCATTGGCTGGCAGTCACAGCCAATCAGCTGTTGGCTGCCATTAGCTCTGTATCCAGCACTCTCCATCTACCCCCCCCCCCCCTTTTTTTTTAAGATCAGGGTTCCCCTCCCCAGTTTAATCCCTCTTAACCAACGGGGGAAAGCCCAGCCCACCCCACAGACCTCTCCAGCTCCATCTGTCACCATGTATAAGTATAATTGTCTGAGACAAGCTATCCCATCTGCTCCCCCTTGTGGACAGAAATGAAAGAATTACAAGAAGAGTGGCTAAATTATCAATATCCTACCCTAATTTCCCCTGCTCATACCATGTATCCCCACTCTGTTCATTTCTCTTTTATCTCCAGCATATGAAGCACTTTGAAGTGGCTAAATCAAAATTCCACATGCCATGTTAATACCCATCAGTGCATTGGTGACGTCTCTCCCATGGTTCAGACAATCACCGTTTTACATCATTTTCTCCAAACAACGTGTGTCTGCAAGAAAGTACGGTCTCACATGGCAAGTTTGTCGCTGGGTTAAAAAGGAAAAGTAGACGGCAGAGCTGCATTCAAAAGCAAAGAACAGTTTTAAATGAAAATCACAGGTGTAAGTAATGCCATTAGTGCCATTAATGTGCATCAGTTCTAAAGCTCTGCATGCTTGCTCATAGATATACATGACATGAAAAAGGTTCTATTGTGAACTTTAAATAGGTATACTGTGACAGGTCCGCAATTAAAACCCCATGTGCATCAAAGTAACAAAAAAAGTGCCATATGGAGCATAGAACACAGACCAACCATCAAATATTATAGTCTGATGAGCCATCTTGTGTGAGTCATTATAACAGCTGATTTCCTGGTTGTATAATTCTGAAGGAATGTGAGCCCCCCCCCCCTGCTGAGCAGCAGCATGAAGTAAAAGACTTGTTCCATTCTCCGATCAGCAGATGGAAACATGGCGGAAGCTTTACAGGAAGTATTCAACCCGTTCATCCCTCAAAGAACTAAAAGGCCTCTGTCAGACAGATGTACACATCCTAAGACCAAAGAGCACTCGTAGGCTGTGTTTTGACAGACAACAGCACTGGGTAAACTTTACAGGCTTGTCAAACGCCAAAGCACACAGCAATGGTTCAAAAATACTTCAAATACTAGTTTCTGACCACTAGTAGTGTCAAAAACTAGTATTTGAAGTTTAACACAGGACCAGGTATCCATGGGTGCATATGCAGACGCACATTCCTGCACTGATGACAAAGGATTACAAGCAAACACAGATTTTTAAATATTAAAATAAATGAATTTGCTGATGTTTAATAGGGATGGAACATGGTTCAACACATTTGTTAGTCCTCAAGGACTCACACACTGCACTTTGAGGAGAAAACTACTGCAGAGTTTTCCTGCTGTCTTTATCGGCAGATTAAAAAAAAAACTCTTCTGAAGACTTTTCTGAAGGCTGTGTGATGTCTGACACTCAGCTGACATCAGATAGTAAGCACTTTGTAGGCTGTGTATGTGTGTGTGTGTGTGTGTACCACTGAGTGTAATACAGCACCGTATGGCCAGTACTAAAATAATAGAGCACACTTGTGTAGCATTATAAGCCATATTTTGCTGCTGGCAAGCACTTAATCCGCTCTCCATCTCAACACGAGAGTGATACGAGCACACACACACACACACACACACACACACACACAGCTGATTGCCAGGAGCCCATTTAAAGAGTGATGTCCCTCAGCCTTACTGCGGGCACAACTCCAGGTTGATTCTGCTGAGTGTTGTACAGCTCAGGCATGACTGACTTTCTGGCACGCAGTCACTTTGATCAACTTACAGTTTTGCAGCCATGAGATGGGCTTCATCTCAAGTGTTCAGTGAGTTATGGCGCTTCTGAGATGACGCCACGTCAGCTACAGGTGTCACGTAAGCTTCAACACTTTTCGCTTATATTTGACATGATTGAATAATTTATGATCGGCATGCATGCTAATGGCAACACTCTGAATGCCACGGCTAACACAGAGAAACAAACAACAACAACAACAAAAAGAGCAATCAGTGTGCAGTGAATGTGCTTAAATCTGTTTCCTGAATCTTGTTTGTGAATGACTTTGTGTCAGTCTCCTTGGTAACAGTGTTAGCCAGTGTTTGGGCTGCAGTCAGCTAGAGGCAGACTGTAATTAATAATCCGGTTAAAGGGAGAGGATATTTAAGTGCTCTCGAAGCTGCTGCTAACTTCCTAGCTAGTGAGAGGTACAGAGATACACACTGTCTCTCTGTCTCTTTCACCACACACGCACACACACACACACACACACACACACACACACACACAAAGAAAGACACACACAATTGTTGATAGTGAGAGAGGTTTGGCAATGAGAGGCTGATAAGTGTGCTTGAAGGTGAGCCACTGGGTTGTTTCATACAATGAGGGTTAACAAGAGGCTGCAGCAATCTCACCGTGATGGGAGCACACTCAACCGCAGACAAGCGAGTGTTAATCAGCCAACCAACCAGCTACTGGCTCCCTGTCAAGTGTGTGTTCATGTGTGTGTGTGTGTGCGCGCGCGCATGTGTGTGTATGTGTAATTAAGCATGAAACTCTAAGTAGTTGCCCATACAGACCCTTTTCTCCTCTCTGTACATTTTCAACCTCAAGCACAGGATAAATCACGTCTGTTAAAAAACATCAATCAGTCACTCTGTCATCACTTGAGTTTGTGTGTGTGTGTGTGTGTGTGTGTGTGTCTGCGCTTCTTTGTTTGCTAGAGAACTAGCCAAGCCCCATCTGTTGGTGTCATCATCCCCATTTATGGACAATGGGATGAACCCGATGCCACCTGTATCTATGTGATCAAAATCATATGGGGATGTGCCATTTATCATGACAGGCAGATAGCTTGATTTATGGTTTTTATTGTTTGTTGTTCAGACAATGGCAAAAGAGATTTGATTCAGGCGGGTCTCAGACACACTGGGAGTATTTCATTTGTTTCATATTTGCATGAACCTGATTATAATTTTCCATGTTAGCCCAAAATGCTGTTTTACGATTTCGTACCTGAGGCTACAACTGCCTGATAATCATCGCTTAGTGAGTCAGTAACAAAGGTCACTTCACTTCATCACTCCAAAGAGCCACAAAATGGATAGTTGGGCCTGAGTTGTGAGCAGTTTCTGAGACATGAAAACACAAATATCTCAAATGTCTCACTGGCACTGGTAGCTGGTGTAGTTACTTTATCTAGGCCTACCATTAATATCTGGATTTCAGCGTTCAGTAATGAAACTTTTTTGGTTTGACGTCAGTAGACAGAATAAAAAAGCTGTTTCTTGCATCTTTGTCTGTAATTTATTTCTCTGTGTTTCCGGTAAACACAACAGGTCAAATAACAGATTTAAAAATGAAAATGACTATCTTTGGCAGCACAAACCCAACATTACAAGACACTTGAAAGCCTTCTACCAATCACTTCTCCAATCACTGTGCCTAAACTGTGGTCCCTTTCTCTAATCACATCCATTCACACTCACAACGCAAAAAAACTCCCATTTTCTCCCATATTATTCTATAAACTTAAGGCTTTAAAGGTGTTTTTTACATAACACAAGGCCAGCTAACATATAGCTTCATGACAGTCCTATCTGTAGCCAGGTAAAACCACACACTTTATACTGCCTCTAAACTTCCATCCATCCATTTTTCATAACTGCTTATCCTGATATGGGTCATGGGAGGCGATCCTAGTTGATATGGGATGGGAGATGGTGCACACCCTTGACAAGTGCCTGTAAACCTTTAAACTGTCAGTGGTTGTGCCTCATTCTTTTTTTTTTAACAATATATTTTACTCTTTGTGTTACGGCATTACTAATATTTCCAAAATGTGGATACTGTAGAACACCTGCATGATTGTCAAAACACCTCCAGGGGCTAAATTGAATGCACAGTTAAAATTCCTGTTCAGTCACATAATACCCAACAAGTTCTTATTTCCTGAATGTGAAGATCAATATTTGATCACAGATGGTACAATGCTGCTTGGCAACAGTGTTTAATATGCTGTGCTGTTACCTGTTTGTCAAGAATTTAATGAAAGTGATAAAAAAAAGTGTTCATACATTTCCCACCTCAAACCCTGCTTTAATCTTGCACTAATACCTCATTGTCTTTGTAAATATAATGCGGAGATCAGCTGATAATTCAAAACTAAAGCCTCTGTTCACTGGCTTGCTCTAAGGTGTATCACAGACTTCTTTGTCCTCTGTTGAGGCCAGTGTAAGCCTTCACCTCTTTACATTATTTAAAGCACAAAGGTATTTCTTGACACCCCCTTTCTTCTCCTCTTTCTCTTTGCTTTTTTCTTCGCTCTACTTGCCTTTCATCTGCTCTGCTGATCTCTCCTCTTTACCTTCATATCTCCTCTCTCTCTCCTCCTCTTCTTGCCTCATCTCCCCTCTCACCTGCATATTTCCCCCCCCTCTCTCCTCTCTCCCTTTTATTCAACCCACCTGGACTTTCCTTTTTCTTTCCCCTCGTTCTCCACTCTCTACCTGGCTTCACTTCTTCTCCTCCTTCTCTTTCCTTGCCCCCTTCCCGCCATGCTTTCCTCTCATCTCCCTCCACCCCTTCCGTTCTCCTCCTCCCCTCCTGCCGTCAACCCTCCTCTCACCACCTCGGTTCACCCTCTGATGATTGCAGAGCACATTTCATTTGACATGAAGACAAAGGGCTGAGTACACATGTGGTTTCTCTGCTAGTCCTGTGTAATATGAAATATTAATGCAGGCATAATTTGGCTCCCTGGATGAGGGGTAGAGGTGGGGGTGGTGGGGGCTTTATAATCACCAGTGACTACCGTTTCCTTCCCCAAAGGATGGTAAGGCTGTCAGGGTGGATTGAGAAACAGTAAAGATAACAACAACAGAATGCTTACTGTTGGCAGCTACCGCGGCCTATTTCTGTCTCGGTGTTTAATGGTTATATTGGCTCATTGCCCGAGTTACTGAGGCAGCTCTTGCTGTCAGGCTTTTCAAAGTTAAAGGTGCTATGTGCAGCATTTTTCAGCCATCAACAGTCATGGTCAAATTGGTTGTGATAGACTGGTATAATTACCATAAACAATTGGAAGCCTCTCATGCACACCAGTGGCTTTTCTAGTCCTATATCTCATATTTGTCATAAACAACGCTGCTGCACAGAAGAGGTTTCTATTTGTTCCTCCTTTGCACTGTGTAACTTTATGCTTCGGGTACTCTCACTGTTTAACTCATTGTGGTGAAACAGGATTGTATTTTAATGTAGAAATTGTTTTATGCTTTCCCTCTTATGTCGTCTTCAACTCTGTTATTGAGAGTTTCCTGAATGACAGTAATGTAGACTGCTGCAAGCTGTAGCTGCTAGTTAGCTGTTAGCTCAGTTTGTAAGCTGGGCTGCCTGGAACTGTGAACTCAGAGCACTAGGCGAGTGCTAGAGTTTGTACAACAGGCACTTCGGACCGCCGGGAAGAGGAGGTGCTGACAAGGAGCAGAGCTGGTGTCGTGCCAGAACCTGGGCTGTGCGAGCCATCAATTTAACTGGGCTCAACAGCTAAGAAAGCTAAGAAACTGAAAAGGAGAGACTGATGGAGCAAGAAGCCGGTGGACAAGAGTGAAGCTGGGATTGACACAAAATCTTCAGGAAATAAAAGGCTGAAAGATGCTATGTTCACCAGCTAGTTGCTAATTTGTCTGTCGCTGGGTGCAGGACAATATCATACAATATGTTTTAAATTTAAAAAGGTTGTGGGCAATACAACCAAGATTGGTACAAAGTCAGCCATGCATTGGAATGTGTGAGAGTATTTGTGTTCAGTTTATCCACCTTTATCTGGCTCTTTCAGTGGTTCATTTGGTGAATTATGATGTACCTAATCAATTAACCCATGTGTTCATCTCTTTATATAACGCAGCACAGAACTTTCAGATCAAAGACAAGCATGATACACACACACACACACACACACACTTTTTCTCATGGGAATCAGCTTTCCCTCTCTCGCTATCATTCAGTCTACATACACACTCACATGCTGGCTGACACCGTGCGCACACAAGGTCATAATTTGCCTTTCACGCATTGAATTCTCTCTGTATTTTTTGTCTTCCACTCTCTTTCACACTCACTCACACAGACAACAGACACATAAACATCTCTCTCACACACACCCCCACATAGGCTACAGTTGCATCACTAGTGAATTACCATGCCGTTCCGCGTTATTAAACATGACACTCGGCCCAGATAATGGAGCCTTTTTTCATCTCAATTTGGAAGGCTAATCTTATTGCTTTGATTAGCAGAAGCTTCATTTGCATATCAAGGCCTCCCCTCCTTTAATTCCTCCATCACAAATCCCCTCTTTATAACTGTAGATAAAAGGAATCTATCTATATGTATCTTTCTTTATCATCTTTTCTTCATCCCCCCTTTCCCTCTCTTGTTCTTCGTTAACTCCTAGTTCATTTGTTCATATTCTTGTTTTTTCTTCTCTTGTTTTCTGCAGTCATCTTCAGCTCAGCTTAGTTCTTCACATGTACAGAAAGATGACTATCATAACATGAGAAAGGGAGGCAAAAGTAAAGCATGACTTCATCCAAATGTGATTGGACATTAGGTAATGGCCAGATATCCTAGTTACTTATTGTCCTGTAGGATTCACACTTGAGGAACTGAGATCAGAGAAAAAGGGACCGTTTCAGCAAAAGCTGACATTACAGCCTACTATTAAAGTGTAACCATAAGGTTACAACTTCAATAACAATAAACTTCAACTGCACTTTGCTCGCTGTTCACTGCTGTGTATGATCAGATTTGGTTTGACCTTGAGACAAATAAAACAAAATAAACAGAGAATAAAGATGAATAAAAATAAAAAAATGTTTAGTCTGGCACGTTCTGCATAAAATCTAATTCTGGTGGCAAGAGAAACAAATGTATTACTTTGGTATATCGATAATGTTAAGACTTAGCCTCTCGCTAAATCTGATCACTTCACTTTCTTCTTACTTGCCACATTGTATATTTTGCAGCCTTGACCAAATGCTACACCACATCGTAAAAGACTGAGATGACTCTCGCTACACAACTAGGATTTATACATGTGATTTATTTGTCTATTTGGTGATCATCTTACTGTCAGATCAGCAATCACTGCAAAGTGAAAGTTGTGTGTTTGTGTTGTGTTGTTCAGAGGCAGTGTTGGCATACAGTAAATAGACATATTTGACTACTGTATAATCAATTTTGCAGTAAGAGCTGAAAGAAGAAGATTTTAGAAACTTTAATAGTCACATTTTTACACGTGAAATTATTTTTCCACATTTGACCCATCCACTTGGCACCTGTTGGAACACACATGCACAGGATCACACACATGGTAGTGGCAGATGCCTAATACATACACATACACACACACACACACACACACACACACACACACACACACACACACAAACAACAGCCCATCATTGTTTGAAGGTCAATCTGGAAAATTTCAAGATCTTTGAATGGGTCTGCAAGTGCAGTCCCAAAAACCATCAAACACAATGATGAAACTGGCTCTAATGAGGACCACCCAGGAAAGGATAAGTTCATTACAGATACCAGCCTCAGAAATCAACAATCAGTGGCACCTCAGATTAGAGCCCACATAAATACTTCAGAGAGTTCAGAACGGAGACTGTGGGAATCAGGCCTTCGTGGATGAATTGCTGCAAAGAAACCACAACTGAGGGAGACCAAGAAGAAGAAGAAGATGATTGTTTGAGCAAGGCACACAAAGAATGGACATTAGAGCAGTGGAAAATGTATTCTGGTTTGATGAGTTTTAATTACAGATTATCAGTTTAAATTGTGGCGTCTTTGTGAGATCCAGAGAAAGTGAATGGATGGTATCTGCATGTGTGTTTCTCACTGTGAAACATGGAGAAGGTGCAGGGCTCCTTTGTTGATGCCTCTGTTGCTGATTTCTTTAAAATTCAAGCCACACTGAACCAGCATGGCTACCACAACATTCTGCAGCAACATGTCATCCCTTCTGATTTGCACTTAGTGGGACCATCATTTGTTTTTTTCTGCAGAACAATGAGCTATAACGCATCTCCAGGCTATGTAAGAGCAATTTGACCAAGTAGGAGAGTGACTGAGTGCTGCATCAGATGATCCCACCTCCACAATCATCTGACCCAAACCCAACTGAGATGGTTTGGGATGAGTTGAACTGCAGAGTGAAGGAAAAGCAGCCAACAAATGCTCACCATGTATGGGAACATATTGACGTAGATGTTAATGTAAGAGAGACGTCATGTCTTTTATGAGGCGAATGCATGCACCTGGGTAAATATTCTTAATTACATTCCAGCAGTTGATTCGACTATTCATTTACAACAAGGTACGATACAAAAGAAATTTACATTGTACTACATCTGTGGAAACCGCATGAAGAAACCACAAACGCATAAATACTATGCAGAAAATAAATGCTGGAGGATTTTCTAGAAGCTGAAATGACCTAAAGATCAACCTATGCCTGACGTCACATCACACAGAGCACACATTTACCCAGCTGATGTAAAAAAATATATATATAAAGATGCTGTCATGGGGGGAAAGGGGGAACTGATGAGACGTGGGTTTTCACTTGTGCAATTGTACACACTGACCTGACCTGAGTGTGTGTGTGTGTGTGTCTGTGTGTGTGTGTGAATGAGAGATAGTAAAAAAAAAGAGATAGAGAGTGTCTTTTATAGGATGTTGGCCAATATGATGTTTTATGCATCTATAAAGAACTTCAAGGCCGTGCTGACTTTTCATGGTTCAGAAACACTATCAGTGGTCTGTGAAAATGATTGCATTGTGTGAGGTCAGAGTTAAGTGCAGCGTCAAAAGCTTTTACCTATTCACAATTTGTCAGACTTGAAAGTCTTATGTGCTTCAGTTATGTGATTGCCTTAATGGACAGTTTCAGCGTAACTGATGTGCACAAGCAACATTATATTGCAATTCTATTAACAGTGGAGCAATATGGTGCTCTTCTTAGGAAAATGACTTTTGTCACATGAAAGCAGACATCTGATTTACAGTGATAGCTGGAAATCGAACATTCTGTATTTTTAACATGATTAAGGCCAAACCCTTTAAAAGCTCTTTCACACACTATGACACAAATGTATGTTGTACAGCTGTGTACAACATACATGCTGAGTACATGCCTGTGCATGCCGAGTGGCATGCAAATGCAAAATATGAAAAACTGAATAACATAAAACAAAAGTATTAAATACTACTCCATATGTTCCACATTTCTTCATTTCCACATTCATTTAATATGCTCTTATAAACCATTTGCTGTCTTACAATTAATGAATGATAGGAGCTGGCCCAGGTTTTCTGTGTCTATTAGTGGTTTTGGTCAACCGATCCAATGAAAAGACCAAAACCTAAAATGAAATGTTTGTGGGTATCCAGAGCCAATAAAAAACAATATCTTCATATTACTGTACGATTCCTCTGTGCCACAGCTGGGTGACATCTCCCTTCAGTACCAGTGCTGTACTTTATTTAGCTGATTCCACATACACCTCCATAGCACCTTAAATACCTGGTGTACTAAATTCACACATGCCAATAATCCCCAGTTTATTTAAAAAAATGAAACTATATGTTCATCAGTGCTTTGGAATGAATCCCAGAAACAGGCTTACCAAGACATCTTGGTTTCCTTTAAATACAACTGGATTCAGTAATTAAGATTTAGAAATTCATTAAGCTTGCAAAACTGAGTTTTGAAACACAGCCCCTCTACCAGACAGTCATAAGATAATATTACAGTGCATGGTTATATTGTACTGTAGTGTGCGGTACAAATTTCCAAACAAATGAATCAAATAATCAAAAGCAAAATAACAAACAGTGAATGTGGTGCATTTGGGGTCTGCTTATAATTCATCTCTTTTCCTGCTTATCCTAGTCAGGGTCATGGGGGGCTTGAGCCAACTCCAGATGACATTAGGAAAGTGGCTGGTACACGCTGGACAACTCCCATTTGTAATAATAACAAATGTATTATTTGTATCCCCTTACATAAAAGAGTTATAAAGTACTGAAATGACTCATTAGGTGTCATTGTATTCTGCATTTTTCTCAATGCCAGCATTGATTAAAGACCTTGAACAAGTATATTATGTTCTTTTTTTTATAGATGTGCACGTTACAATGTAAGATAACAGACCACATCAAATAGATGGATTGTATTTTAAAACAAAGCTTTTTATTTGATTTTAGACTCAGTTGCAGTAAAAGTGGAGGTTACGATCATAAAGCCGTTGCAGGAAAGTTCAATGACCCGGAGGTAAACTACCAGCTCACCCTGATGAGCAGTCAGCATTTTACTCACTGCTTGGGAACTCCATAAATGCCCGTTTATGCAGGTTATTGCCCTCTCCCTTGTAGCCTATTGTAGTCATCCTCTTAAGCTGTAATTGCTCTCTTGTGTCATCGTATGCAGATTAGAGAGGTGCAAGAGGTGTACAGTATATAAACAGGGAACAGTCTTGGTCTCGGTACCTTGCTTTGCCAGCTCAGCTCTGCTCGCACACTTCCACCCACCAACACCACCAAAATGGCCTTCAATGGAAGATGGGAAACTGAGACCCAGGAGGGATATGATGCATTCTGCAAGCTGCTTGGTGAGAGGTTCAATCAACAATCCTTCTCAGCCAAAACAACACATGCATTTTACTCCTGTCTTCTGATTTCATGGACTAACTTGGGCTATTATAACCATACACTCCTCTTCTCTACCCACAGGTATCCCTGATGACATCATTGAGAAGGGCCGTGACTACAAGCTGATCACAGAGGTCACTGAGGATGGGGATAACTTTTCCTGGACCCAGATCTATCCAACAAATGCCAAGGTCACCAACAAGTTCACCATCGGCAAGGAGTGCGACATGGAGACGATCGGAGGAAAGAAATTCAAGGTAGGAAGCAAAGAATCCAGAGGTTAACATTCTAGCTGTGCAGGGCAGAAATATAAATCTATCAAGGTGATTATAGAACCAGCAGGTAGGATAAATGTACCTCATTTTCCCAAAATGATTGTAACCTGTGCGCTTTCAGGCTACTGTGCAAATGGAGGGCGGCAAGCTGAGCGTGGCCTTCCCCAACTACCACCACACCTCTGAGATCTGCGGAGGAAAGCTCATTGAGGTAAACACACTCACTTAGTCTTTAAACGCTGAGAACCAAGTGCAATGACATTTATTATACTCAAAACCCTGCAGGGATTAATAGAGTCATTCGTGTTATATTTCTGCTGCCAAGGATAGAGGTTTGCTAATGGGAGAAACGGTCTCACATTCCACAGTGTCACATTTTACCCTTTTAAACCAGTGTGTCAGTGTGATATGCTGATTTTAATAAGTCAAAGTGGCTGTTTTTAATGTATTTCATGTGAGTGTAAGTTGAGAAATGTATTTCAGTATGTTTAACAATTATCTTTTACTGAAAAGGTCACAAACTAAAATGCATATAATTATCCAGTGGAATTGCTTTTGAAAAAATTACAGCCACCATTTACATTTTCACACTGCTGCGATTAGGAGTCATCATATAGCACTGCCAAACATATTCCTTGTTTTAATACTAGACTTGTTCTTTCTGTTTCTCTCTCCTTAGACCTCCAAAGCTGGTTCTGTAGTTCTCAAGAGAACCAGCAAGAAGCTCTAAACGCTGACTGACCTTGGACCGCTTACAGTTACAATGGAGACCTCAGAACTATACTGCAATTAATAAACTACAAATTTGATACTAACATGAATCCGTGTTTCTATCTGTTTTCTGGTCTATGTGTTTTTCACTGTAGTTCCACACTTTAAGGATAATGTGTGATTTTTAGACATGAGAAGATCATTTTGAAATGAATAAATATTTTGAAATCATTTGACTTAATGCAAGTATCAGATGTCACTGCTCAAAGGAAGTCGGTGGATCTTAGGAGCTAAGGGTTTGTCAGCAGACATAGCAGCACAGGGCTCACTATAGAATGTTTGTGACTGGAAGAAATATGCTTCACTGCAATGTGTCAACCTATGAGCACCATGTAAAAAGTGTTGCAAAAGTTCCCTTGACACCATTTAGGCCTCATTAGCGATGGCATTAGATTAGAACGGCAATGATATTTTCTGAAGATTAAAAAAAAGATGTTTCATATCAGTTATAAAACACAAATATTATTATGAAAGAATGTGACATAGTGGTAAACAAATATCTGGATTTGTTACCCATATGTACTAATTTGGGTTGGTGGAAGATGTCAAACATCATCACTGCAGTATCTCACTTGTATGCAACAACGCTGTAATGTATGTAAAGGCTTTTACTTTTGATCATCTTTTACAAAAGAAGTTACGATCTTTATTAGATCCCTTTTAAATATATTTCAGCAACAATTTAGTGACGTCAGGCATAGGTTGATCTTTAGGTCAATAAGTTCAGTGACAAGTGCCAATTTATTGTGCTGTATAATTAAAATATATATTAGAGGGAGTACTTAGAAAGTCTTACAAAGTCTGATGACTTTTATTTCAGATTGACATCTCAGACTACAAATACAAGAAATCCTGCATTTCAAGTTTAATAATTTATAAATGATAAACTAGCTATTGGCTAGTATTTGCATATATTTATTCATTCATTCATTTATGCAGCTCATCTGTTGGAGTGACTGCTGTACAGCCCAGTCATCCATTCATTCACTGTCAGTGAAAATGTGCTCGACTTGATTCTGCGGATAGGACAAAAGGCCCCATCTAGAGCCAGTACTCGGGTTGTGTCTTGCTGGCAGAAAGGAAGAGTATAAATATACTTTGGGACACCTATGCCTTTCTCCAGTAGAAACAGGAACATTCGGCAGCATGGTGCCCAATCAACATCTTTCTAACCAACAATGCATATTTGATGACGATACACCATTGACCATGTATTTCTTTTTCAGGTTGTCCTATTTCTTTAGAAACCTGTTTTGAGGACACTTGGTCCTCAAGGACCAACTCCTGAATGATAAACCTCATACCCAAATTTCAGGAACATTTCTTCGGTTGCCATTCTTATGTGAGTAGTTCTGTCTTGTCTGCACAAAAATAATCTATCAAATGTTTGAAGCAAGGCAACTCATCATTTGGAAAGAATGTTGAGAAGAACTTGTATCTGTATTTACACAAATATGTGCGCATTTGCTCCACTTGGAGTTTGGTCTGTAAGCCTGCATCAATGCACTCGTTGTTGGGGGACTTTATTACCTATTTTCACATAAGATTAGTTGGTTTGGAATGACACTTAATGTGGCAGACCACGCCACATGAACACGCAAACATAGTGAGTGGGTAGGTGGAGGGTGTAGAGAGCAGATTGGAGTTGGGCCTATGTGCAGTACACTCTGTGCTGTCACTGGTGGACAGAAGCTATAATGCAACAGAACTATTGTTTAACATGGTACTCACTGTATATGTTGCAAATATGAGACATGTTAACTGATCAAATTTTTTGACAGTTGCTGAGAGCATAAAATAGTACCAGCTATTTTTTCTTCTTCACTTATCTCTTCTACTTCCTTCTACCTTTTTCTTATGTTCCTTCCTTAAACGTGCCCCATGTTCCTCGTCCGCTGCTTCTTTTCCTTTTAGCTTCTGTACTCCCATTCTCTTTCGTTCTCTGCCCTCATGTCCTCCCTTTTCCTCCCCTTCTTGTCTCTCTCCACATCTACCCTATTTCACTGTGGCTCCCAGCCAAGCAAATAATCAGTTAATTAACCAGCTCAGTCCCAGGATCATTGTAGCAGCTCTCAGAGGAACACTGTAAAGGCTCTCATGTCTCTAAATTTACAGCTTCATTAAGTGGACTGGAGTAAGGTACAAATCTTTTGAATAAAATTGCCTTACTAGTGCCTCAGTGCATGCGTGTGTTTGTGTGTGCATGTGTGCTGGCCTTGACTCGAGTGCTGGTGACTCAATAGCTCCCTAATGAAAACAAAATCCCGTTTTTTTGCCTCTGAGGTGGTGATTGTTTTGGTGTAATAATGAGACGTCCTCTCTTGCTGGCACCGATGCAATCAAGATCTTACACTCCTGGAAAATTAGGGTTGGAAGGCAACAAGCAAGGTGTCATTTGAGCATGTTTGTGTAGCTCAGCGCTGGTGCAATCACTCTGCAATATCACTTCCTTTGTCTTCACAGACAAACAGGCCTAATTGGCTATTTCAAAGGCTACTGTTTCTGATTGACCATTCTGCTTCTTTCTGATTGGTCTCCATCTTGGCATCCAGGAGTGGAACGAAAATGGCTTAACATCTTGATTTTCTGTTGCTCTTTCTGTTTTTCTAGTTTCAAGTACACTTGGAGCCAATCTACAATATGAACTTGCATTCCTCAGAAACTATTTCTTAAGTCACAGTTTCTGTAGTTCTGCCATTCTGGCAACTTGTTATTGACGGTGTACTGAAGCAGCACTATAATCGGCCACCAATTCAGTGGAAAAAGTGGTGTTTCAAGCAGTGCCTCTACAAAGACTTTATTTCTCCCCATCATTGTGTCATATTACCTTGGAGTCTATGTCCATGAGTCCGTCTGTGTAGTATGTGGTGGTGGTAATGAGTTTGACCTTTTGTAATTTAGTGAGTCTTTCTTTCTTTCCTTCCGTAGTTTTACAGTGCATTTCACATCATGGCGACCATTATCACGGCCACGTTTAGTGGCTTTGTTTGTGCAGGAAAAATGTCCTGAAAGAGCTAAATTTTAGCTAGCGTGGTGTGGTGTGTATGGAGGTGAAGAGGCAGACTTTATTGCTACACGTGTAACAGAAAGCATGATCATGTGTTCAGGACAGGATAACAAAGTGGTAAAGGTGTAAAGGTTAACAAAGTGTAAGGGGTGAGTGTTTGGACATCATTCTATTGCTGATTGATTGTTTAATTAGCTAATTTAATGCTGTGCATCTCAGTCAAACTTGTTCAACAAGCTCATCCAGTAGATTAAAGATGTCAGATGTCAGAGTCGCTGAGGAAAAGCTGAAACCGTAGAGCCAGGACATTATCACATCTAACTCTGGATTGGACAATTTATTTCGGCCAAACTAGACATTTGGAACAGTTGAGACTAACTAAGATATTTTTGGTGAGTTCTATTTTATTTCTGTCAAATTTGGCTGTATTTTCATGATGAGTTAACAAGGCAATTAAGCTGGTCATATTATTATATTTCATTGTAAGAGAGAAACTTGAATTAAGATTGTGTATGGCTGTGTTTTTGTGATTAATAAGGAAAATAGGTTAATCGCTCATGTCCCGGTCGGGGGAGAAATATTACATTTATAATTGATTTTCATGTGGTGCAAAGCTGGTCTTTTATCAGGTTTTAGAAGACACTGCAGTAATGAAAGGATAGATACAGCCAATACTGTGGTGCTTATAGACCTAGACTTTCTTTCCATTGGCTCCTCAGCCACCATCTGTGCTTCACTCTCCATCGTTCATCAGGTATTATATCTAGCATTAGTCTTGCGTGCTCTATAGCAAACAAATCCATAGCATGTACATAATGTATGAGGGCAAAGCTAAAATTGAGAATTGTTAGCTTTGTATAGGGAGATTTTATGGCAGACCAACGGAAAATGTTGAATATGGCTGTAAAGGAGAGGGAAGACGTGAACACCTGTACAGGTTGGAACCAGGTATGACAAAACCGTTTACAGTATGTAGCTGAAAATTATTATTATGCTGTCCAGTCTTCAGCAGTGCTGGTGTGGGTGACTGGTTTATTTTGGGTCCAATGCACTCCAGCCATAAAACATTATGGTGATAAATGTCTCACATTATGCCAAGAACTGTTCATGAAGAATCTATTATAGGGTTGTAGTCTTAGCTTGTTATCCACAATAATCTAGACTTAGATTCCATTTAATATTACTTTATTTATTGTGTTAGAACATTTTGTCCTGTTGTTACAACACGTCACATTCACACACCTGATTCCTACTGCTCAACAGGAACAATACAGCACTTCTGATTCAAAGCACTCACAATGATTAGCCCACCCATACGTGCATATTCACTGACACTACGTCACAACCATCGTTCAGTATTTTACCAGGACACTTCAATTGTACTTGAGGAGTGAGCCAGTGACCCTTCGATTACCAGATGACACACTCTACCACCTGAGCCACAGTGAGTAACTAGCTAGTTATGCTAATGATGTTATAATGCTAATGCAGTTCTTAGTCAAATATACGTATATGTCCATATAAATACATTCATAGCCAAAATATTGGCACCCTTGCATTTCTGTCACATAATGCGCTACTGCTTCCAAGTCAGCAGAGGGTCTGCTGCCTTCATGGTGGGTGTTTGCTGATGTTTTCGGGTTGCTTTGCTGCTTCAAGCACCAGATGTCTTGACTGTGTTCATGGCATTATAAAATCTAAAGGCTACCATAGAATTCTGGGGTGCAATATAGGGCCAAGTGTCAGAAAGCTGGGTCTCTGTCCAAGGTCATGGGTCTTACAGCAGGACAGTGACCCAAAGAATACGAAGTGCTGGAGCGTTCTGTGTCAAGCAATGAGCAGATCTAAATCCCATAGAGCACCTGTGGAGAGATCACGGGACAGCATTTGATGGAAGGAACCTTTCAAATCTGAAAACTACAGAGGTGTAAGAAACTCACTGGTAGTTACAGGAACTGAATGAGTTAAGCTATTTTTTACAAATATTAAGTTGAGGGATTTTTGTGTCAAATATCTTTTTCTCCATTTTTTGTAGAAAGAAATAAACATAAAAATGACCAAAGCATTTGTGTGTGTGTGTGTGTGTGTGGTAACATTACCTTTGGTAACATTAGTTTGTATAATAGAGACAAAGAACTGATTTGGTACAGGCAAAATATCTTAAACTTTTACTCACAACATGTAACCTAGTGCTACTAGTCAACTCAAAGTGACTTCATGAAATGGACACCAATGGTTTCCAATTTCTGAAATAAAATAAAAAAAAACTTTTTTTGTATGTATCATCACTCAATCTTCCCCCAGCTCAAATTTCAATCAGAGCCGCTCACATCACAGCGCTTTGGAGAGCGTATTATATGAAGGTATGCAGAGAAGGAAAGTGATTCAGTGGAGGGATTGAGATATACTAAAAACTAGAAAACAGCAAAAGAGAGAAAATACTCTGTGTAGGATAATGAAGGGGTGACATAACACAATGTGATTGGCACATTAGGCATTAATAACCCTGGATTTGCCTGCAATAACCATGGTAACACTGGCAATTTGCTTTAAGTTCTTTCTTGGTGAAAGGTGGTGAGTCTATATGGAGAAGAAAGCCGGGGAGCTGTGTGTAGGGCTGAAGTTAGTATTAATTGCATGAATTTTCAGCCTATAGTTATCTTCTTTGACAAAGATCTTCCTGCTTTTCTGTCAATGTCAATTGGGGTCAAACAAAATAACAATAATTTATATCTACTCTCGTCAGTCAACTAATGCACGTAAACGTCCCCTATAGCTAAGCGCTGCTAAGCTGCTAGAGAAGACCACTGCTAGTCGAGAAACGAAAGACCGGAGGGACTACTTAACCATCTGGGGACGGATTGGGCGGACCTGCCTTTGGGCGGAAGTCTAAAGTTTTACATATCTGTGAATGTCTGCACTGTTTTGATTCCACTGAGCACGGAGATGTGTGGTTTCCTTGTTGTTCTATGCCACCGTGTAAAAGACCAATCGAAAAATAGATGACAAACAACACATGTGAATATTGCTTCATCTGAAGTGTTCTGATACTGTATTTTCAGTTTTCCAGGAGAAAAGACTTCAAAGAGTAAGACTAACTGCTTGGTTTGACGTTTGAAAAGAGCATCACACAGATGCTTCGCTGAGTATGTCTGCAGAACTTTCCAGAACTCTCTCATCAATTGTATGAAAGACCTGGATCGCTGGAAGGGCCAGTTCAGAAGTAAAATGCACTCTGGCATGACTTCTCTCTGGGAACTGTGGTAACACTAGTAACAAACTAGTTTGTTCGACAAGGCGACCATGTCAGAGGACAAAGGTGTTTCTGGCTTCTCTGAACAGCAGGTTGAAAAGCCTTCTGCCACAGACAGCAGCAACATGCACTGACTGTTTAAATTTGGGGATAATGGTGAACACAAACTTTAGTACATCACAAAATCAAAATGTTCCAGAAATTGTGTGAAAAATGAACAAAGAGAGCTTCAGAATAAGTTCAAACTTCACACACTTGGCCAAACACTGAGTAAAGTGGGCTTGCTTGTTGGACAGAGAGTTACAAAAATTACTGGAAGCAGACTCCTAATTGCAACATTAGAACGATGTGGGAGAAGAAGAAGGACGGACCAATATTGAGGTTGGAACATACCAGTGATCTCTGAACAGACTGCCCAATGCAACCCTGAAAAGAACAAGCATTTTAGTGAAAGACTGGACAGATGGATTAAGACCAGTGAAACAAAGGATATGATTTTATAACTTTTATAAATTTCAACATTTTCATCCATTAAGTGCATCAGATGTGGAGGTGTTTCAAGAATGAAGGACTGTACTGTACTGTCAAGATGACTAGTTTGCTAGTACAGTGGTCCTTTATTCATGTCTATATTATTCAACCTTACAATGAGCTTTAGACTTTCAGTCCTGCAATGACGTCTGCATTCATTCCCACAGTCAGTCCTAAAGATCTCCATGAATCTTTGGGCTTACAGTCCTGCATTCTGTCTGTCACAGTTTGAACAGAGGGAGAGTTAGAGAGAAGAAATTAGGGTTAGGGGTAAGGAAGGGTTAAGAGTAGTTGTTCCCCCGGTAAAACACACAGTATCGAAATACATATCAACATGATACAGAGTGTCTTTGTGGTTTTTTGTGTAGTGGTTCTGCTGAAAGTCTCTGCCTCTTACATGAAAGCTTTCTTTGCCGCCATCACAAAGTACTTGCTCATGATGGCAATTGTTAGCTTTCTGTGAACGTCATAAAGAGTTCAGTTTTGACCTGCGCTGTATGGAAAGTGAAATAACTTCTATTATGATTTGATTACTTTCTTAATAATTCATCTTTGGCCATGCCAGCAGACACCAGCATGTGGTGCACAAGAGAGTAGCCAATGCTTTTATAGTAAGCTTATGGAATTAACACTAATTAACTACATAAAACACCATTGAGTCTGGTCTTGATTTCATGGTAACATTTGGGTGCAGAGAGGTCGTAGTGATGACTGTCACTGTTCACAAAACCTTGAATCTAATTTAAGCACATTCATCATCCTGTCCACTCAACAGGGCCATTTACACTAGGAATTAATTTACAAATAACTTTCTGTAATATCTCAGTTGAAAGAGCCCGGGGAGTACATGGTGTTCACTCAAACTATTGGTCTTCTTTCTTGTCAGCCAGGAAGCTCATCTATTCATCCATCTATTCATCCATCCATCCATCTATTCATCCATCCATCTATCCGGCTATTCATCCATCCATCCATCCATTCATCCATCCATCTATCCAGCTATTCATCTATCTATCTATCTATCTATCTATCTATCTATCTATCTATCTATCTATCTATCTATCTATCTATCTATCTATCTATCTATCTATCTATCTACCTATCTATCCATCCATCCATCCATCCATCCATCCATCCATCCATCCATCCATCCAAAGAGGCTGACTCCTCATGCCCTGTAGCCCAGGATAGGACCTCTCTCCAGGGGGACAGTAGCTGGCTTTGTTCCCCTATCATGCCTCGCATTCCCGAGACCTGCCCTGGTTCCTTTAGATGCCGTCTCTGTGGGCAAGCAGCCTGCCAGACGGGGAACCAGCATCCACCCAGACAGTAGGTCAGCCATCCATCCATCCATTCATACATTTGAGTGGCTGACTTCTTGTACCCCCTGGCCCAGAACAAGGCCTCTCTCTGGGGGACAGTAGCCAGCATTGTCCCCCCACACCCCACCTCCTCATGCTTCACATTCCCCAGACCTGCCCTGGGTCCCCCCTTAAGGCACAGGGCACTTGGCAGAGCACGGGCCTCCCTCTACGCCCCCATTTCCCTTTCTCTTTCTAATATCGCTCATTTAGACCCCCTCCCACCACACCATTACCACCACATTTCTTTTTTTCTGAAGGGTTTCGCTCTCAAGCTCTAAGCTTTTACTGATGCCCCTCTTTTTTCAGCAAGCCATAAAACTGACAGTTAACAACCTCTCTCAATCTCTTACATCCATTCTCTCTCTTTCACTCCCACACACTTCTTTTCCTGAAATCCTCTCTTTCCCTGTTACATTTTGTTGCTTGAATTCATATAATCGGAGTGCATACCAAAATTATACATCTATACAGTATTAGACCTGTGATAACTACTACCTGCCCACTTTCTTCCTATTATTTTCTCTGACCATTTCACTTTCTCTGAAACAAGCAAACCATTCTGCAGTGCAACCTCAACATCAACCACCATCTCACCTCCTTTTAGCCACTTGCTCAACACAAAACACAAAAACCTGATCCAGTGCCAGTGGCTGTCTGTACCTACAGCCCACTCCTATTCAGTAAGGAGAAGGGTGGGGGCGTAGGCCATAATTAAAGATGGCGGCACTGCCGTCGCACAATGGCTCTGCACAGCGAAGGTTTTTATTGCATGTATTTTTCTCAACAGGAGAGTGGGCAGTCTACCCTCTGTGAGCATTTAATTGGTTTAACAGCTGGAGAGGACGAGGAGGGGGCGGGACTCCAACGGAGGAGAGGAAACAAAGACATGGGAGAAAAGTGCGAGTCGTAGCGATTTTATATTTGTGGCGTCTGATGTTGATACATTCATCAGTGGCAGACTGACTTTAGTTATTGTGCATCAGAGGGGGAATTAATAATTTGCAGCCCTGTCACCTCACATCTGCATCCACACTTTTGATTAAGGGGCTGTTGTAATTGCCTGAGCAAAAACAGGCTCATTGGCAGGTAACATTTTCCCTGCAGCATGATGGATATTAATATTATTAAAATAAAAGATTAAGAAGGATTTTCAAAAACATACAGTGCCGTCCACCCACTTGTGAGTCCGTGTGTAAGTGTTTCGAATGTGTTATGTGTGTGCTTAGGTGAATGTGGATGCTGACAAGTGTCTTTGTCTGTCCTCTGACAATAAATGAAAACTGGAGCAGAGCCTTGGGGCAAGGTGAGGCCATAACGTTCCTCTGGAGGTTTCAACTAATGGAGATCCAGTGTTGGGTTGGTGGACCGGCCCTTAGGGACACGATTGGGGATTAAAATGTAATGCAATGTAAAATGTAATCCACTGCACACATGTACAGGCTAGAAATTGCAATGTGCAGCGGGGTGTAAGGGGCTACACTTCTATACTGACACTATCGTATTCAGATACCCCTCTTTGTGGATTCAACTCAGTGTTGGAATATTCTTCCAGATTTGATCAGATTTTTCTATTCCACGACTTCAAGTAACATTGTGTAACTTGTCTAGCATAAAATGACAGATTTTAAGTGATGTTGATGCTATATTGATGTGTAATTAAGTTAATGGTGTCTCTGTCATTTGCACTCTGCACCCCGTAAGTCTATTCTTTCACTGTGTAACCTGGTGCTCTGTGAGAAGTACACACCATTTTACAGCAATAAAGTACACACCAACAAATATTTCACTGATTTTAGTCAAAGCAGTTTTTGATCTGGTATCTAATGGAGAAAATGAGTTCTGCTTTTCCTCTGATGTCCTCAGCTCCTGTGCATCAACTCTGTGAGAGAATTTCTTGATGGAAAGTACGGTGAACTGCTCCAAACTATAGCTTCTGTTAACTATTGTTAGCTCAGTTTGTTAGCCAGGCCTGGACTCTGACCTCAGAGCACCGGGGTAGTGTTCCACAGACATGTTGGACCATCAGGAAAAGGTTTTCGGGCTGGGGACAAACAACAAGTGTTAGCAAAGTGGCGACTCACTAGTTTTTGATCATAAGTAATATAATAATGTCACAAATACACATATCCAACTGTCCATTGACCACAGTGGAATTACGCTCTGAAACTTGGGACACAAAATCACAATTTCTACATGACGTCACTTTTAGGATTTATATTCACAAGAAAACATTTTCAATATTGAGGTAATGTGCATCAAGTTTTGTGTAAGGACAATATTATCCCATCTCCTTCCAAAAAATAGCTCCCTGAAACTGTTGCTTAAAAAAGTTAAATAAAAATGATTATTATATTAATGTCCCATTCAAATATTGAGCTTAAGATCTACACATACAAATGCCTTCAATAAACTGCAGTCAGTGTGTGGTCTATTCCCCCTTAATCTCATTTACTTTCATTTGAGTGCTCAGTTTTTACATCTGCAGTGTGACTCAACAGAGGAGAAACACTAAACCTCTCCATATCACGGCAGACACTTTAGCTACTCGAAAACGAATCAGATTTTATTCTTCACAGAGTAAAATGACAGGCATACAATAAACAGTCAAGTCGAGCTAACACAACTGATTATAGGCAGAGTTGAGAGAGAGATATTTCAAGGCAGATCATGCAATTCACGTCAACAATTTCCTCCAAAATCTTAAGAAAGTGCTTCAACATTGACACTGACTGCGCTCAGTGACTACTTCTGTCTTTAAGAAAAAGTCACAATATAGAAAATAACCCACACCAATTTGTGATGAACAAAAGAAATGTTGATCATTGTTTTTCCACTTTTGGGCAGAACAAAAAGCTGCATATCACATTTAACTCGATCCTCAACCTTGACATTTAGCAAACAGATACCTGCTAACTCATCCAGCATCCACAGAGAAACACTAACAGTCATCTGGAATCATGATTCAGCAATGTTTTTGTTACTTGCACATTTTCAAAAGGTTTTTGAAGTACAGTGTAAAGAATGCTAAACCATGACAACAAATGTCTGTAATATATAAAAAATAAAATATAAACCACAGCTGACACTTTTTACTGTACAAACAACAGTTTTTCTTACAGTGAAGCCCTAGCCTTACAAAGCACAGACATAACTTTAAGATCTTTATTTTTTTGTATTATGTATGATATTAATATTATATAAAAATATTTCATTACAATATTTGTTCAACTGGTTCATGTTTGGACCAAAAACCAAACCAAACCAAAACTGAAAATTAAGGCTTCTCCAAAAGCAACAGTGTCTACATTCTCACAATCAATCAGAATGTCACTAAAGTGGGAGTAGATGCTCACAGACTGTTATTACATACAGTACAGCAAGTTTTTCCATCACACCTATGGATTTCACACACTTAAACGTAAATGAATTTAGGGGTGGAAATTGAGCAATCCAAAAGAATTGTATACATACAGTCATACAGTCATAGTAAGGTGACCAATCAACAAAAACTGTAATTCATATGTACCAAAGACTAATATCTGGCTTACACAGCAAACTGCCACTATGTGCACTATCTGCAGCATTAATTGCACAGTGTGTTGCAACAATGAGAAGGATAATTGAATGAAAGGGATGAAATACATGTGAGGGAAAATGCAAGGATATCATTTCTGAGGGCAAAGGTGCATAAAAAGGAGCATATTATGTGAGACTGTTGAGGTCTTTACAGGAGGTAAAGTACTGGGTCAGCATTATCAGCTCTTGTCTCTTCTTACATGTGGTAGTTGAGTATTCTTACAGCTTTTTTTTGGGTGTACACAGATTTTGTATATATGCAGGTGCCTGATGTATAGCTTGCCATTTGTACCTCAATACCTGAGCAGATTGCTGTTGATACAAAGGATTTATGCAACATATAATACACCCATGGTGTCTTCAGTGTGCCTATTCATCAGCAGTATATCCATCATGATATACCCACCATGTGGCGAGGTGGGATGCTATATAGATGAAGGGATAGATTATAAACATGTGTGATGTGTTGTGGTGGGGGGGACTTCCCACAGCTACACTCCAGAGACAGAAAAGCTTATTTCACACTTCATTTCATTCTAATACAGAGAACAACAGCATGGGAAGACACACTTATACACACACACACTTGCGCACACAAACAAACACTTCCTTAATATATTCCAAATGTGGGCAAACATATATACACACACAAGCACATGAACTTATAAACGCCATACATTTCCATGTATAAACATGGATCTATGCACACATTAGTCTGTCAACCACATAATTAATAATGTTGAAGGATTAGGAACAAGGGAAGGATGGAATCAAAGAGTAATGAAATATGGTTTATATCAGATATCCTGTGTCTAGCTAATCTCTAAACAAAAGTATTGTTTGTGTGGGCTAAAAAAATCAATACTATACGGCTCATAACCCATAAATGTATTATTCTGAAATGCCATTGTTTCTTTGCTAATAGACGGCGACGGTATGATTATGTTCTGATTCTGAAAGAACAGCATCACTGAAAGTGAGGGCATGTTAACTTGATTGATTACATGGTAGTTTTAGACAGCTGACTGTCACTAATCCATCTAAAATGTGATATTTCGACTTGAATCTGGCAGATATATTCAGAGTTTGAGCTTCTCAAACTCTGTCTATTGTCTATGCATGTGTGTGCTCATCTGCATCTAAAACAAAGAGGGCCACTTGTTCTGGACCGCTCTGTGAGAACCAGCCCTGAAAAGATGTACTTCAACCTCTCTTGGCTCACCATTGAATAAAGTATTTCCTTAAGCATATTGTTATTACCATATTGCACAATAAACTAAAGGTGCCAACATTTTTGTTCAGATAGTTTACTGTAATAACACACACAATCACAACACCAGATCAGCCGGTATGGGTTATATCGTAGTAGTCGGCCCAAGGGTGTTGAAAAAAAACCCCATAATTTACAGTGCTACAACACAGTGGAATACCTTGAATTCATGTTTGTTATATAATGTGTTCACTGTTTGTTGTGGATCCAAGGAAGAGTAGCTGACTGTCATACTGCATAATGGTGTAAAGTAAACAAAAACCTATAAATGCTAATGCTAATTGTGCTACCCTGTGTTTGTTTGAGTTGAGTGATGTTTCTCAAAATACACCTACTCCTGGAATCCCAGCATTCCATAAGTTCACTGTATTGCATTAGCAAAGGAATCTCTGTAGGGGCAAACAGCCTGGCTGAGAGGCAACTCTGGAGGCTCCGCAGTAGCCTTGCTAGCTTAGCTTTTTGGAGTGCTCTTTTTACACCAAAGGAAAGAACAGAACATGAAGGCTTGTTAAATCATTTTGGAAAAGGTAACATGCAACATTTTTTATGCAACTTAACTTCAGTTTACTGGGTGACTGTCAAAACAGAGAGCTTCAGACAGTCAGTCCCAGCAGGAACAGGTTACTGATGTGAAGTTGCATTTTGGTACAGAGCAAAAATGACAGATCGGCACAGCTGCAGAGCACATTTGATTTTTTCAGTCATACATCACATCAATGAGTGTGCAAGATATGTAACATTAAACTGGATCATCTTATCAGCTAGTTCAGTGATTAACCATTCATGCATCAAGGAGAAAAGTGTCAAAATATCATTTTTACATAAAACTGTTTACTGAAAGCATAAAAGGCAACTTATCAGCACCTCATTTACTAGCCAGTAATTAATAATTGAATGTGAGTACTTGAATATGGAAATTATTATTAAGATTTCGAGATGTCTTTATTGAAGCTTGGCCAAGGAGAATGGAGCATTTATATAAGGTATTTGATAATTGGTAATTAGTCTCCAAAAAAGGAACAAGGAATGCTGTTTATTCTGACAAGGTTATCTGCCTCTGTAAAGGCTTCTACATTATGGACCTATCTGTTGTCTATGGAATGCGGCAGCTCTATATTCCTTAGCTCTTACACTCTATACCTCTTACTTCGGTTGCCATAGTAATGATCCGAATGGCGTCTGCTTTCCTAAACACAAACATGCTGCTCTGTATCTCAAGGAGAAGAGGTCAGTGTCCCTGTGACAATCAACACTGTCCCTACAGTGACCTCAAGACACATGCTTGAGTCATGTAACCCCATATGTGACATGACAAAAGCCTCCTTCACTTTGTTATTGTAGTGCTCTGACACACGCTGCTCAGAGGTTATGACAGGTCAGATTGACAGGCCTAAAGATGACCTACAGCTATGACATCATTATTATTAGATGAGACGGAAATACAAAGATGCACACGCACACAATAACACACGTGTGCTCGCTCCTGTGACTGAAGCGATCCTGTAATTGCATTGAGCGATTGGAGCTGACACCTTGCACTTTTCATGTTATCAGTCATTAGTGAGAGTGAAGAGCATTATGAGTGTGGTAACCCCCCACGCACCGCACATAAAACCCATCCCTGCCTTTCACATCTCATTCATTCATTACTGGCAAAGGGAAGGGGAGAATTTAAACACAATTTCACAGGTGAGCCTGAACAGATAGAGTTTATTTATTTACTGGCATATCACTTGACGGTAAGCACACAGCCAAAGTCAAGTGGACGGCCATTTGCTCCTCTGTTTCCTCTGCTCCACGTAACCACAGGCCTGATGGTGTCGTCGGGGGAAAGGTGAAGGGGTCAGCAAAATCCTCTAATCCTGTAATTATATTATGAAGAACTGGACCGGTGTCTATGGGCAAGTGTCCACATGCCCAATCCCCAGATAATCAGGGAAAAAAACTCAAACAGGCTTATTGGAAATCAGACGGTGTAATGATGGTTTATAGGAACAGATTTTCAAAGAATTCCAGTTGAAATGTTCTCTGCTTCTACTGTACACAAGACAAGATGGTGACATGCAATCCTTATTACCACCAGTACATCCACACAAGGATCAAAAGGGACAAATTAATTCATTAAAAATACAAGAACAAGCTATCTTAGTTGAAAAGCAGCAGTTAACCTTCCTCTTGAGTTAGGGTCGCCACCGACCTGTTTTAGTTTTTAAATGCATAAAAGACTTTGTTTATGGCATCAAGTCTTCTTTTCTTTGTCAGGAACCTTGATTTCAACAAAATTAACCAAAAAAAAAAAAAATGCTCTGGTTGAAATTGTGTCATCTATGGTGTTATGGTCGGTTTTGACCCAGTTATAAAAATAAGATTATAAAAAAATAATTAGAGACAAAATTGAAATCAGCCAACACACTGGCAACCACCTCCTCTCCCAATCATATGAGCTTCAGGGGATGCACCAACCCAACCCAAAGAGGCAAAGCCACAACCCCAGTCAGGCCACCTGAATCTAAAAGAAAGGTCTGCACAAGCAGTAAAGACAGAAAGACAAATGTAATGTGCTTCCAATGCAAGAAATATCTCTGCAAAGAACACACAAAAAGTGTCAGTTTTTGCCACACATGCATCTGAACACACACACGCACACACAAGCATGTTCTTGCACACACACAAGCATGTTCTTGCACACAGAGACTTTTACTCTGATTTAGCTTTATAATAGTTTTGGAAGTAGTAATTGATTTCTATTGGTTTGATTTGTTTGATTGGTTGTTGTTTATTGTTTGAACTTGCAAATTTTGTGTTATGACCTGTTGTGTTTCAATGTGTTTATATTGAAGTTCTATTGCTGACAAAAATATATTTTTTTTGCATTTTCTTGAAGAAAATATATATGGGTCGAAACTGACCCATGACACCATAGAGGTTACTATAGTTATTAATTTTAAAATGAACAAATAAATCAGGCAAATTCATTTCAGAGATATGTTCTATAACCCTCAGTAATATTCAGGTAACACAAGAACCATATATTTATTTATATGATTCTCTTGAGGTTAATTTTTCTTTTTCTTTTTTTTTTATAAAAATCGAGCTATAATGATTTAAAAAAGGCCCAAAGACCCACACCAAAAATATTAAACCCAAAATTTTCATGGATAAGGAAGCCTAACAAGGTAACCAAGAGATGAGAAAAAAATTGGATGATAGGTTATTGTTTTTAGTGTATTTCAAAGCTGATTTAAGACACGGGTCGAAACCGACCCGCTAACACTGGGGGTGGTGACAGAAAGCTAACACAGGAGGAAGGATAAAGATCCTGTATGTAAAGCTTTCTTTAATGGAGAAAATATCGCTGAAATGTAATATAGTATGTGATAATGATGGTGTTGTGGTGAAAACACAGGTTTTTTCCATTTATGTGAGTGTTGGTAGTGTGTTTTTGGTTGCACAGGGTGTGGGCTGCACGTGTCTCTGCCAAAAACTGCTACGTCCTGCAGTGAAGAAGCTGAGCTGGATCTAACTTTTGGAAAAATGCAGCTAGATGTCATGCTGCAGCCGCCAACCAGACGACCAGATTGATGATAAAAAGTTGTTTCCTGGTTGTTTCACAGCAGTTAGATTCAGCACAAATAGAGACACCCACAGTTTGCCCCCCTCACCTCTAAACACTGGCTACAACCCTGCAGTCACAGTGCTGGATTCTGTCTGACGTAACCTTACTGTGAAAATGTACAATGTTAGATCACACCTGCCCTCAGGTAACTTCCTGTGACTGTAATCTGACACCCTGAACTGGTCAAAAAAATCGAGGTTACCCTTTGTTCTTCTCTTCTCTTCCCACTCTACAACCGGACCTGATGGTCTCACCTCAGTGCAGGCCTCCAAAAAAGGACAAGAAAGGATCTCTGTCCTTAAGATGTCTGCTCATTAGCACACCACTAACTGAGAGTAAACAAGTTACTGTCTGCAGCACACAAAATCTGCCAGCTCATTTGACAATGACAATGCACAGAGCAACCCAGTTTCAAAGACATTCCACGGAACCAGAACCTTCCTCAGACCTGGCTCAGAGGATCACTGGCTAACATCAAGATCACACAGCACAGCAACACAACTCTCTTCCTTTAAGGACTGGTAACGCACTTGGGCATATAGCCACACATAGCTTAGCACAGCGAAGCAAAGGACTTCTTAAAGAACATGCAGATTGGAGACCCCAGTGAAGCAGTGTGTGTTAGAAAATGTAGACGCTAGATTTAACAGGGCAAGACAGACATCAGTCAACCTACATTTAATACATCAACAGTACAATACTAATAGAATACAACATAAATGAAGCTGTGTGTTCATTCAGTCAGACTGGATGTGCATCTCATGAATATAACACTGGAAGAAGTGAATTATTCTCTGTAATTTTCACTTTTCAATTTTGTTTTTGAAATTGAATTTGACTTTGAGAAAACATGACATTGATAGAAAAAACGACCAATTTCTGAATAAATTACATGACTCCAAGTTGTATACAACAAAACAGCTCAGAACCAACCAATTTGTTTGTCTGGAGCAAACCACAAGTAGCAGAACATTGGTGTGGAAAGAAGAACAGATTTATTAATTAAATAACATAAATAATAAAAAAAAAGACAGTAGAGATAGATGCTCAATATGAATAACATAAAATTCCAAGATGCACAAGAATCACTGGCTCTTAAAGGTTTGGTCATGTTGGGGAGTGTGTGTTATTTTAATATTTTTATTATAATAATACAATATATTAGATTACATTTCATATTTTCATATTGTCAGCTCTTGTAGGATTTAGTCTGAAATAAGTAGTTCATGCAAGTTTTAATCATATTTAGTCATTGTTCTTAATTGTTTGTCAGAGAGAATCATGAATTATTGTCATATTAACATTATTTTAGTCAATAATTCATTTACAAACACTTAGTTGAACAAGGAAACTATAAATCCATGGCTGTGTATTACAATTAGGTGTAAAGAAGTTACTTGGCAAACATGTAAGCAGGACTATATAATCAAATATGGTAGAAAAGTTAAGCCTGTAATATTCATAAGAACAAAAGAGTTAGACGGAGAACCAGAAATTCACAGATCACGGACAAGACATGGAAAAGAAAAGGACTGATAATAAAACACTGCATGAAAGTGTTACGGGAGAAGATGTCCAAAGGAAGGCACCATTCAGTATGGCCCTATGAGGCTAAAGATGTGAGTGGCTAGAGGGAAGGCAAAAGAGGAAATGGAAACTTTAGGATGGTTTAAGAAAGTAGGATTGACACAAGTCAGTGCAGTCAAAATGATGAGAAAACTACTGCAGGAAGGAGATGAAAGACTAGCAGGAAAAGAAAAGAGGACATGAGAAATAAAGCAGAGTCAGAAACCATGCCTCTCTGCTTTTCAGCAGCCAATAGACCCACCAACCTGTTCAAATAATCAGAACCCAATTTAGGACAGGGTGGTTTGTAGACCAAGAGGCGCAAACTGAGGATAACAAGCTAGAGGCTGACAGTAAAATACAGAGAAAGAGAACATTACAGTTACAGAAACAAGCAAACAAGTCAAACTGAAAGAGAAAAGGGCCCGAAGCAGCTCTGGGTCTATTAAATCAAGCAGAAAGGGAGGAATCAGACACGGGAAGGGAACAATCAAGTAATCCAAAGCAATATCAGAAAACAGAAGTTAAAGGGCTTGATCCATCCAATGCTTGAAACAAAATGGAGTATCAAGAAGGAGCAGAGGAAAATGACAGCAGACTACAGTATAGGATGAGCACTTCTAAGCCACTGGGCCTCTCTGACATTGATGCAGGCAAAAAGGAAGTTGGCGGAGCAATGAAAATACTGGAAGCAAAAAATCAAAGAGCTAAAAACAAGCTTCGGCCTGCAGGGGCAAGACACAGTGATAAGAGGAAAGAGGAAAACCAACACCCAAAACGGGGCCAAAAGAGGGCAACAAAATAACCAAAACACGATGCACAATTAGAGACGTGACAGGTAAACACACAACTGTACAATTAAATGATGGTCCTTTGCCCAGCTCACAGAAATGAAGTCATTAACAGCAGCATGTAGACTGCCAGAAAAGAAGGTAGAACACAATGAGAGACAGAGAGAGAACACTGTCACGGAGAAAGCTTATGAATCAGAGAAATAAGTCATTTGAATGTTTCATGGTGGTTATGTTCACTAACACATTCACACCACCCTCAGATGTCAGTGAAAAAGGGGGCAATCATGATTATACAAGACCAACAGGGGAGGTTATCTTGTGTCTCCAAGTATGATGGTCACCATTTTTGACAGCCAGTGTTTTTACCTCCAATAGCTCATATTTTACCACTAGAAGGCCCATTCAGACCCTTGGTGATAGAGATATGACTCAGCACATAGGGAATATTAGGTATATCTCTATTGATGATTTGTCAATTTAGCAGGTGGGAAGTGGCCGCACCCACACAAGGGCCAGATGCTAAATCAGTGGAAAAGTTTTTGTGTGAGTAATTGTTTCCGAGGCTTGGTTTGCCTCATGACATAAAATACATTCACAGCAGAGTTAGTCAGTGTAACAATGAAAGTGTTCGTTTTGCATTAGCAGTGATATATACAGGATTTCATTTCTTGGAATAAAAGTAGCTGGCTGGACTTAGATGAGTAGTTGGCTGTTTGGCCAGCAGCCACTACTTATGGAAAGCTCTACAGCTGGTATTGAATAATTTAATGATGCAGGTTCATTGAGGAAGTTGTTCTGCCATCAGACAGTATTATCACAGAAGATGGCATGGCTCTGATGGGCAAACGCATTGCTAGTTCATCGGTTACCAAGAAGACCTTTTTTTAACCAATGAAATTACATGTAAAATGATATATTTTCTGTGATTGGTTGGAGTTCGAGACTACCCTTTTTAGCCAGTCCAGAGAGTGGTTGTTTGATCCGCTGTCCAAATTCGGTGTTCACACTGACCCAAACAAACTCCAAGAGATAACGTTGGTGTGAACTAGCTCAAACATTAAAAAGTTGCAGGCCTCCAAAAAAAGACAAGAAAGGATCTCTGTCCTTAAGATGTCAAAAAGTACCACTCCATTTTTGTTTGATGACAATAATGATGCCAGTCCAATATATACACATATTGACAACTCAAGATCCCTAGATCTGGAGTGTGTGATGGTTAGCTGCGTTAAGAGGAATGGTAAGTGGAGTACGGGGTTGGATGGGAGTATGATGGGTGGAGATGATATAGTGCAGTGTTGGGATGGAGCAGGGAGAGGAGGGTGACTGAGGGTAAAATGATGGCTTAGGGCAATGAAGACGATGGCTGAGGTGAAGAAGATGATACAGAGTTAAAGCTGGATTTTCTCCTGTGCTCCCTCATGATGTGCTCGATAACCTCTGAAGCATGAGCTGTGTTCCACCAGCTAAAATCATTTTATGCTCCACATGGTTTGTGATGACTGAAAAGAGGACTGAACTCAGCCTTCCAGCTTTATGTTTTTTATATGTGAAATTTATTTTCTGTGAATGTTTAGTTTACTGTTCATAGAAGGCCATAGTCTAAGGTCAGGCTCAGAAGGGGCAGACAGCATAAAGGTGTGATCATCTACCTTCAGAATACCATGGGGCCCATGTGCCAGTGGGCCGGAAGTAAAAAGATAAAATATGCTGTAAGTAGTAAGCAGTAAGTCCAGTAAGTAAGCAGCCCAGCAGAGTGACACAGTATTTTCAGTGATATATTAAAAGCTGCACTTCACAATATTTTTCGATAATGGATAAAATGAGCTGATCTGTAATGTGAATGGTTGCCTATAGTCATGAATCCACAGAATGATAACCAGACTGTGTAGGTCTCCTCATATCTACAGAGCATTTTAGCATCTTTCAGCTCATTGTTTTAGTTTTCCAGCAAAATCTTCAGCCTTGCTTCCAGCTGCAGATGTTTTCAGTCATGAAGCTGCACTACACTGTAAAGTATGCTATCTACACAGCACCAACTGTCAGACCAGTTAGTATGAAGTGTTTAGCAGCTAAGGACCCAGATTCTTTGTTCAAGCATTGGTCAAGTCCCAGAAATGACTCAAAATAAATGTTATTCACTTCATAAGGCGTTAGATACGTTAGATGTTGACTGCAAAGCCTATTAGGATAGCAAAATAAAAGTCCAAGCTAGCACAAAGGGGTTGACATGTACAACCCGTTCACAGTGGCACACTCACACAAACACTAGGCAAACATAATGTCTTCATTGAATGGCACATTACGTACAGGTTTGGGCCCTATGAGATCAAACTTTTAGTCAGGGCACAAAGCCCTGTCCCAGTTTCAGCCCTCACACCGTCCACACATATACAAAATAGTAGGCTATTTCTGGTCTTTCATGAAGCTGTAGCTCTGTGTGTGTTGCGCTGACCATGTAATTTACACACTCTGCACCAGCTGGACGGTTGTTTTCTGACACAGAAACTACATACAAGAAGGTTGCTCAATTGCTAAGAACTAAGATTTAAGAATATAGCCTGACAACAGAAAAGTAAAAGCAATAAGGACAGAATAGATAAATGATTGTCTATAATATATACATATAATCATGTTTTCTGTCTTTGCCTGTTTGTGTGTGTTTCTGGGCGTTGCCTCCGCTTCCCTTTCACCTGGCTAATTACCAGCACGTCTGCAACCTATCAACCAATCAACTCGCTCAGGATAAAAGACAGCTCTACCTTCCAGGCTCCATCAGCTTTTTCTGTCTCCCTAAGGTCAGTCTGTCTCTTTTATTTTTGCCTTTTGCCTCTCATGTAAGCTCTTCTGGTTTTAATATTTCTCATGTCAATCCAAACACGTGAAAACACAGCGCTTGAGGTAGAGTATTGTGTGGACATAAATAGTGGACAAACTGCATCGATCCAGTAAGGCCCCATTTACACGGACACAGGTATTTTTAAAAACAGAGACATTTCCCTTCGTTTGTACCTGTATCTTTTACACGCAAACGGTGAATTCGTCTCTGAAAACGAATCTTTCTAAAAACTCCGGCTAGAGTGGAGATACTGGAAAACAACGTTTTTTCGTTTGCATGTAAATTAAGATAAACAGAGTTTTAGGCAGCTGATGCACCAAAAGTGTGACCAATGTTTACCTTTTGCTATGAGGATGATTATGGAAGCATTCAGAGTAGACATTTCTTCTGGTGCACTTTTCATGTGTTTGCATTTGCAGACACAGCGGATGTATCATGTCATGACCAGAGACGAATGAGGGCTCGGAGGTCAGCAATTTTGCCACTTCTCCCACCTATTCGAAGACCCAGTCACCGCCAATGTCACCGGTTTTGGGTCCGACCCGGGTGGACTGCTGTCTCGTGGGATAATTTTGAAAATGAAGTGGTTGTCCTGTGTCCAGTGGCGTGGAAATTTTAGGATGTCATGGTCATCACTGCTGGTACTCTCCGACTTGCTGTGTCCTTACATCGAGGGCGAGATGACCGTCACATGGTCTCCTGTCGGTGTCATTAAAAAAAGTTGCCTGCACATTGTATTACCTGTCCAACGAGGGTAGACTGTGCAAGACAGCCAACGCTTTTGGTCTTGCTCGATCAACTGTGTCAAAAATAGTAAGGGAAGTGTGTGAGACAATAACTGTCCACTTAAGTCTTATGTACATACAACTGCCCACATCTGAGGAGTCTGTCCAGGAACTAATTGAGAAATTTGAAGAAGCACACCGCCTCCCTCAATGCATAGGTGCTGTGGATGGCACACGTGTGGAACCACCTGTGAATGCCACAGATTATATCAATAGAAAAGGGAGGTACAGTTTGAACATTCAGGCTACCTGTGATTATAAATATTCTTTCATTAATGTGGTAGTTAAATGGCCTGGGAGTGTTCACAACGCACGCATTTTTGCAAATTGCGCACTTAACGACTATCTGAAAGCTGGAAAAATCCCAAACAAATAGTTGAGGATGAAGAGGCCATATCAGTGTACTTAATTGGAGATCCTGCACACCCTCTGCTCCTATACCTCATGAAAGAATATGTGACTGGGGGGAGTAATGTTCAGGAACAGTATTTTGGACTATCTTTGTGTCGCACACAGGTGGTTATTGGGTGTGCATTTGGGAAGCTGAAGGGCCGGTTTGGAGCCCTGAAAAGAGCAATGGACATTAACCTTGATGACCTTCCCTTCGTCATATATGCATGCTTCGTCCTACATAATTACTGTGAGGCTGCCAGGGTTACAGAGGCTATTCAATATGACCAGAACAACCAACCTGATAATCCACCAACTGTCAGAGAGGGAATGTCAGCTGAAGGGAAGAGGGTCAGGAGAGTCCTGACAAAGTTTCTTGACTGATAGAGACATCTCAAATGTGTGTTCTAGTGTGTTCCTACACGGTTTAAATTTATACATTTTAGTACAGGGTAATGCCTGTAACGTGTTAACGCTTGGATGTAATGTATTGACATTGCCAGTGTAAATATTACTTGTTTGGTGTAATGCCATTATCTGCATAAAGAATGAGAAATTCCAAATGGTCCTGTGTGAAAACTTTCTAAAATACTGGAGGTTGATCTGATTTGACCCATATTGAAGAATCACACTACATTTTTCAGACATTTTACTTCACTTGACAAACAAAGCATAGTGCTGCCTCCTATTCAAGCAAAGGCACTTTCCAAGGAAAACTATATACCGTAATTTCCGGACTATAAGCCGCAACTTTTGTCACAAGCTTTCAACCCTGCGGCTTATGCAATGATGCGGCTAATTTATGCATTTTTTTCTAACGGCCGCCAGGGGCGCTCGAGCAGAAAAGGTAAGAGTGAGACAGGTGGAATATGTGTCGAGGAAGATGCAAGTTTAATGTAACTTCGCGCTTTGTCCATGAATAAAATTAGCATGAACAGACCCTCATCATAGAAAATGCAAGAAGAAATGCATATGACGCAGCCCTGTTAGTGCTGTGCTACCGTGTTGCTGCTGTGTTACTGCCGCGTCTCAGTGACTTTTACCGGTGTTTTTTTAACCAGCCCTGTTAGTGCTGTGCTACCGTGTTGCTGCTGTGTTACTGCCGCGTCACCGTGACTTTTACCGGTGTTTTTTTAACCAGCCCTGTTAGTGCTGTGCTACCATGTTGCTGCTGTGTTACTGCCGCGTCACCGTGACTTTTACCGGTGTTTTTTTAACCAGCCTTGTTAGTGCTGTGCTACCGTGTTGCTGCTGTGTTACTGCCGCGTCTCCATGACTTTTACCGGTGTTTTTTAACCAGCCCTGTTAGTGCTGTGCTACCATGTTGCTGCTGTGTTACAGGCACTGTTTGGAAAGAAAAGCTAAGGTATATTATTAAAACTTTGAAAACTCTTTCTGTGTACCGTCTTTCTTTGTAAATATCTCATGTTTCAATGTGGGCACATGCGGCTTATAGACAGGTGCGGCTTATGTATGTACAAAATGTTTTTTTCTTTAAAAATGTACTGGGTGAGGCTTATAATCAGGTGCGCTCTATAGTCCGGAAATTACGGTATACAAAAAAACTAAAGTAAAAAGTTTTAAGATGCCAGAACTCAAGACTCCCTGTAAATGTATATATTACCAAACTGTTGGTACAAAAAGTGGGGGTAACAACCTTCAACAGATGAATCAGTTGAATTGACTGTGCTGAATGGCACTGCACTGGGTGGTCTGTTGTCATAGGAGTGTGTGAGTGGTGGTGCTGGTGGTATGTGTGCATATACTTGTCCATCAGGACCTCTTCCCTTAAATGGCATAATGTAATATAGTTGTGGTGGTGTATGTGGTGGCTGCACAACTTGCCGCAGGAGAGCCAAGCCATCAGCAATTGATGCTGTTAGCCTATCCAGGGTCTGTGGTATTTTGGATAAATTGTCGGCTGCCCTGTTTTCAGAGGTCTCAATAATGTCCACAAGTTTCTTCTTCAGATGTTTGTTCTCTCCAGGGGCATTCAGCCACTGGGCTTCAGCTGGCAGCTTTCGCTTCGATCGATCATGCCAGTGTCCCTGCAGTCTAGTCTTTACAGAGTGGACAAAAGAAAATGTGTTCCTATTATTGCACATTTGCAGTAGTAAACCTATCCAAATATAATCACATTTCATATTTCACTTCCCCATTGTCATATTGTAGCATATGAAGAGGAGTTATGTGACTTCTCTGTCTACTTTTTGCATTTTTGCCTTTTACCTGTACTTATTGGGCATGTTTACACACTATGGAGTTATTGTGGTAGTTTCCTTCAGGATGAATTATTCATCTTATCACAGATACACATTAATTGATAAAGCCAACAATACATGACAATTACATGACCAAAAATACATACAGGTCTCTCCTCTGCTGCACTGTGGGGATGATGGCCACACTGCCATCGGCTTCTTGCGGTTGATTCGTCCAAGGACGTCGAAACCGTTATGGCGGGGGAAGCAGAATCCTCCAGTTCATTGGTCTTCATGCCGGAGGCGATGGTCATATTAGCTGGGGAACCACCCCAAACCTTTTCTCACAGTTCCAAGTAGAGGAGCACCACTCTTCCATGGCCGCTCCTGCATCCAGTGTCCACTGCATTCCTGTATTTCCCTCGAATTGCCTTAATTTTGGTTGTCAGATTGGCTTGTGTTATGTCCTCCTTCACATGAGGAAACTCCTTGTTGGTGTCATTTCTCCAAGGATAGCGCTAAGATGTCGACGTACTTTGTTTTGCAAGATTCCCAGTCCACATTTTCATGGGCTTTACTTGCCTTGTAGTTCAACGTGACATTAAGGAGCATTTCAACTTCGCTATCTGTCCAGACAAACGAACCTCCAACTGTATTTGTTGTCCAGAAAGGAATAAGAAGGGACTCTTTATCCGGTGTTATCGAGAATTCTGATTGGCTTGCAAAGCATTCTCCTTCTTCCTACACTGCCGCCCATAGGCTTGGCGTAGTTATGATGGCGCTCGATGGCATATTTATGCAGATTGGTGTAAACAGAAACTTTTTTTAAAACGATGCTGTGTGCACAATGTTATTTTGGAAAACGGAGGGAGGAAAATATTCATTTCTCAACATACTCGGCTATGTGTAAACGTAGCTTAGTGAGAGTGCACTTTCAAATACAGGACGGCAACCAGGCGGTAACTTCTGAGTGTGAAGTGCCAAAAACTGCAGTTCCTCAGACAGCCACTCAGGGCTGACTACGGAAGTGAGTCATTCTCCATAAGTCCCCATGTTAAAATGTCCAACTTCACAGCAGAAATAAACATGTTTACAGCCTGGTACAAAAAACAGTTTTGGTCTCTATAGCTATAACATACGTCCCCATGTTAAAATGTCCAACTTCACAGCAGAAATAAACATGTTTACAGCCTGGTACAAAAAACAGTTTTGGTCTCTATAGCTAATTTCCCCGTTCATGACAACTGTACTGTGCGTGAATTTATATACAACTGACGTGTTCAAATGATATTAAGTCTTATGCAGAATTATACTGTTAAAGATGGCTTGTTTGAGCAACCAAGCGTTCATGTCTTTGCTGATTTTTAGATTAGGCAGGAGGCAGCAGAGGCAGGGCTGCCACAATGGGGGCTACCAGAGCCACCACACCCCGAGCTTCACATATGGCTCTTCAGAAACCTGTGGGTGACAGCACACATATGACATTCACATTTACACTGACTATGATCACCTCCTGTGACCTTCCTCAAAATCTTGACACAGAAGCACTACACACATCTACACAGAACAAAGACATGAGAGTGAAAAGTAGCTTCCCTTCTTGACATTATCTGATTGCTGACTCTCTCATTACATTTAATCCTGTTTAAACATGCAAATGAAGGAGCAAGGAATAACACACACACACACACACACACACATGCACACACGCACACACACACACCAATATATACACAGACAAATAGCTATATCGGCTAATGGACACACACACACCAGGCAAACAATGTGTTCAACTCACACAAGCCATTTGGCCAATATGGTGGCTGATGAGACCATAAGACCGGTTGTGAAATCACATCGTAACACACACACACATTTACACACACTGCACAGACACACATTTCGAATCACCCCCATCACCATTAGACACATCACACACACACACACACACACACACACACATGCACTCTTCAATCAGGACCCAATGAGCCCATACAGAGAGAGAAATGGGCAGAAAAGAGTTGGGGGGTTGGGAGATACAGGACAGACTATTTGATTTTTGTAGCTTTGAAGTAATGTCCACAATTTCACATAGAAGTCTCTTATTTGATGGGAGTCTATTTTGTTGGAGTGAAAGGAGCCGAGTTGAAGGCTGAAATCAGAGGTAAAAAAAAACTGTTTGGTATGATATTTGATGTTCTCTTTCAGCTTTTACCTTTTTAGATTCATTTTTCCTTTTTGTCTCCAAACTATTGTCTCAGGTACTTTTCTTTTATCTCAGCCACTCTACTCATTTTTGGGCACTTCTACCAAGGATGCCAGTTATTTGGTCGCTGCTGAAAAAAAAGTGAAATTCCATTCATAGGAAGACAAAACTGTCCACGTGTTTAGACTGTCTGGACAGGATCAGGAGCTCAGAGTTCAAAATAAAATCACCAAAACAACTTGTTTCAAGAGTTGTAAATGAGGGGAGAGAAATGGGAAATGACATTGCACAAATCAGTGTATGGGAACTATACAATGATGTGTGGTTATGGGAAATAATGGTATAGTGGTATAGTTATGGTTAAACCAAAAGCTGATATTTCTGACCCACTTGGCTGTGGTTGCACTGGCACAAAAACACTACATAGATATCTTATGGGCTTGGTAGACAATCTTGCATTCATACAGTGCTTTTCCAGTCAAGCTGCTTTAAAATCCATTTGGCACATTTATACATTGATGTCTGCCATACAATGTGACAACTGTTCATCATGAGTGATACAGAGCTTCCAGTCCAAAGCATTCAGTGATGATGCTAAGCTCCTCATAGACACACACAGCAATTTGGGGCTCAGTATCTTGCCCAAGGACACTTTGGATTAATTTGGTGTTAGGTTAACAACCTACATTACCTGAATGTAACAATACAACACCCTATCTTTTGCTCTGTTTTGGTCTCCACCATTTCCATTTACCATGGCTCTTTAGCTTATTGGCTGCTAACTTTGTGTTATTGAAATGATTCCCTAACTACAGACAACCTTTTCAAATTACACATTTTTTTGATTCATTTAAAAATAAATAATAAAAACAATGAACCCAAACTCTGGTCTCTTACATATAGCCTAACCTTCACACACACACATCTGGCTTGCCATAGAGACTTCTGTGTGGACACTGAGTGTTTGGATGGATGGAAATAAAACTGATACTTTGACCCAAACCTTATGTGTCTTTTTGTATACTGCATTTTGTGCATTTTATTTGAACTACATATTGCCATACAATAGAATGAAACCAAATGTGTCATATAGGGGGTAAATGAGGCCAATAGTGTGGAGTCCATATGGGTCAACAACATGGGGTCCATGGGATGTAGATGAGGGCTAACCCATGGGTTTCTAATGGGCAAAGGTCAACGGGGCCACTTTGATTAAACTGGACTAATCACTGCTAGATTATTTAATCATGTTTATAAATGTTATCAAGCGTATAAGTTAATAGCATACAAGGACAGGGTACTGAAATGGACTTAAAATAAAATGATGTCCTGAATCTCAATCAGAATCACCATTTGAAAGAACAATGCTAAGAGTTAAAGTAGGGGTCCAGCTAAAACATGCTGAGCCCACTGTTCCCAGCTGCAGGGGCTTTGGTTTATCTTGACCACTTCCATGCATCCTTTCTTCACTCCTTCGTTCTCCATTTTTCCCTTATTTCTTTCCTTCCCTTCTTCACCCCTCCCTCCCTGGTCCTACAGTTTGCTTTTCAGCTCTTTCTCCCACTGGATGTCCCACTGGGGGCTGAGAGCCACCACAAAGCCCTGAGACTGAGTGAAGGAGAAAAGAGCTGCAAAAAGAGAAAAGGGAAGAAAGAAAGGCTCTGGCAAAATAGAGGGTGAGAGGTCGGAGAGGAGAAGAGAAGAAAAAGAAGAGAGCAGGCTGAGAAAAGAGCTGTAGAGCAAGCAGAGAATACAGGACGGAGGAAGAGTAAAGACGAAGGATATTGAGAAAAGGAGGCAAATAGAAGGGGGAGAGGGATAGATATTCAGTGGTGAAAGAGATAGAACAAGAGAAGGAGAAAAGAGGCTGGAGAGAGGATAATAGAAAGAAGACAAAGATGAAAGGAGGAGCAGAGAGAGAGAGGGAGAGAGAGAGAAAGGCTGTAAGGGAAGGAGGGATTGGATTTGACACCAACAAGAGCATCCAGCAGAGTAGAAAGGTGGAGATGAGAAAAGGAGAAGAGACAGACTTGATGAAAAGAAATCAAGCTTTGAATGAGGAGGGAGGGAAAGAGTTGGTTGCCTGGAGCCGGTGTGTGAGTGTGTATTGGAGAGGATGGAGGGTCATAAGTAGCTGCTAAAAGGCTTGTGCCACCTCTGCTGAGGAGGAGCCTTTTCTCAAAACATCTCATCAGAGACGCTCCCATCCGAGCAATCTGATTGGTCAAGTAGACATTTCGAACATGATCAAATCAGCATGACACCACACCATGGTCAAAAAACAGACGGCTACTAAATGAATGAATCTCAAACATTTTTTATTCTTTATTTCAAAGGTTACATAGACAAGAGCCTGAAAGGCTGATGACTAACATATGGATGTTAGTATATCGTATAAAACGGTAAAGTATCCAACAAATGCTCATGAAATTAAAACATTGTTATAAACAGGGTCTCATTTGTGAATTTATTTAATTTATTCATGAGAATAAACCAAGAACCACAGCAGGCCTCTGTAGACTGTGACCTCTTGTTAGGCTGTTTCTTGCAGCTGTTAATAATTAAATCACCTTTGTTTAAAGAATATGATTTATGGTGCTGTTTTTGCTGCTAGAATGCCCGTTTATACAGGTGTGTGCAGCTCTGATGTGCAGAGGCAGTTGTGACCACTGATTTGGACTTGTTTGGACTGAATATGGGCTGAAGCAGAATATTTCATTAAATGAAAACATGTTTTGATTTTGTAAATGATAACATTAATCATTACTACTCCACTACCAGCTTAAAAATACATGTGAACTTCATGAAGGCATAATGCATCTATGGAAAACACACATATTAAGATTGAGCTAGCAAGAAAGGTAGTTTTAGTTTTATATTCATTCAGTTTAGGAAAGACCGCAATTTGTTAACATAAGCTCAAGTTGGCTGGCTGACGGGGAATACAAATTGTCTCTCCTGATGTGGGGTATGTCTAATTCCTGGAGTAGTAAACTGGATTCCATTACATATAATGCCTATTGACATTTTGACATTGTTTTTCAGTTATTCTTCAGACCCCATGTATGTCTGTAAACAGAAAAACATGAGTAAAACGTTATTTGAGAGAGAGCTACCCCACAGCACACTCGTGAGCTTACCGTAGGTTAGATGGTTGCACACCCACCCTCCCCCTTACCACAAACACACACTCGGTCCACCCATGCGCTGTCTGGCCAGTCCACAGCCTGTTGACACCTCGGTCTTAATCATCACCTCTGTGTCAAGCTGACAAAATGTTCTGCTCTGATCTGAGGCTGTCACACACTCGCCACATTTACATGCACTGAAGAAATCCGATTATTCTCAGCTTTCAGCAGTAACCTCATTTCTGAAATGTTGTGTAAATTAGAAACCTGCTTTCTTTAACAAGGTTAAAGGATTAAGAAAAGCCTGATTAACACATCTGCATGACATTGTATGGAGCCTGGCAGGTATCAAAGGTAATATTTCTGGTAATTCCTCTATTGAAATAATTCACTTACACATGCACATTATTTATTCATTTGTACCTTCACACCGATTCATTTGTTTGTTTTTTTTACATACTGTATGGTGAACTTAACTTAACCAAATGGCTGGTTATGTAGCCCTCATTTGGAGCCAGATGTCTCTGGTCACCTAGAAAATATAAGTACAATATTCACATTCTTTCAGCTCTTTTTTGGTCTTCACCAACTTCTAAGGGGCTAAACATTCCACTGTGATCACCAGCTAGTTTGGTGCTGAGCAGGTACAAAAACTGTTTGACAAGATGAAGAACGCTACCTTGGAACCTCCTACCAGATCAGGGCGTCCATCTCTACATAAACATGGTCATTATGGTGGCCCCCTGAATCTTTACCACAGCTTCCAACTCATGGCTTTTGCTGCAGGTTATCCCCTTCTCTCTTTCCTGCCATTCTTCTGCTATTCCTGTCAATGGAGCCAAAAATTCATCTTAAAAAAAGACACCATTGTTTTGTCAGCATGTTGACAGTCCAGAGGTCCAAATTAATTTCTCATTATAAAGAGGAAAAATGTATTTTCATGAAATGCATGCAGAATTTTCAATTGGCTACTTGAGCTAGCCTAATAGCTAGCACATCAAAGTCTATTCTGATCACCATGTCAAGTCAGGGACCCACTAGACACTTTTCCACAACATAGTGGGGTCATTAAATGGGGTGACACCCTCACAACAAGACACGGCAAGGCTACATAATGACCCAGCTGTCAAGCTGATTCTGAAAAACCTGCCTGGAGCATTTGGATTTGTTGTCAAGTAGTTGGTGGCATTGATGGTTACAATTATTCTGTCATGGTTTTGTTACCACATTCAGTTCTTTGCTACTTGTGCACCAAACCAGAAATCCCTGGTGGATAAACACCAGTTAAATGTACATCATTTGAAAATTTGTGTTTTAGTCCTTCTGCTGGAGTATGGAAAGAGCAACCTTCAGGGTAGGATTAGTTTTTCACTAGGTGTGTGTTAACTTTGGAGGCACCTCAGCTCCTAAAAAAAGTGGCAGCACTTGTCTCTTCATTTATTGTAATATATATATATATATATATATATATATATATATATATATATATATAGACTGATACATGATTGACAGAGATGAATCATCTACCACCAGTGCACATTTTTAACCAAGAGCATAATAATGTTTTCATGTTTTTGTTTGTCACCAACAGCACTGAGCGGTATGTATTTACTAAAGATGGAATACGAGGCAGGAAAAAATGTATTATGGCAATATTCTTTGAAGCAATATGAGCATAATAGTATTTGAAGCCTTTTGTCCAGTTCGAGGAAATGGACAAAGGTAGTGTTGACTACAGCACTGAAAGAAATCAATGTCAATCACACAGAGGGATGTAAGGAAGCAAGGTGACATGAGAAAGGAACCTTGATGGGAACTGCTGACAAAATTGAATGTCAGGAAAACCTCCAACCTCCGAACCATTGTGTTATCTCACTGTAAACACAATATCCTTCACAGATTGAAGCAAAGCTCCACCAAAGGTTAGAAATGGGACAATATGTGGATAAATCAAGGTTAAATAATGAATATTACAAGTCACAACATCACAATATTGCAAACATTGGTCTGCTGGTATTGTGGATGGCATCACTGACTTTAGTGGTATTACAGGGCCAGTGTGTAGGACTTAGTGGCACCTCACTGTGTTGCCTCATCATTCTTTCCTTTCTAGAGTCAAGAAGAAATGTGTTTCTGCGATTCTGATCTACTGTAGAAACATGGCAGTTCATCGACTCCATGAATGAGGATATGCAGGTCTGTACATATAAAAGTGAAAACAGTAAAGGTGATTATACACTACTGAAAACATAGTTATGCATATTTAAGTAATTAATTAAACAGAGACACCTAAATCCCTAAAGGGTAGGCTCCACTGAAAACTTTGGATTGTTTCTATTTGTGAGTCTGAACTTTGAAGGAAGCATGACATTTAAAAAACATCAATACAGTCTTTAATAGTGAGTTGGCATTGCTTAAAAACTGAAAGATGTTTAAATGGAGGTATAGGATTTGTGTTCGGCCAGTGAATGCCTAAAGAAATAGTTTGACATTTAGAGAAATATGATTGTTCACTTTCTTGTTGAGAGCTAGTTGAGAATATTGATACAACTGTAATGTGTTTAGTAAATATGAAGTTACAACACAGTAGCTTAGCATGAAGACTGGAAACAGCTCTATCCAGAGGCAACAAAAACTGAATACCTACACATCTAGAGCTCACTAATTAACACGTTATGTCAATAATTAACACAATACATGTGAGACCATTCATTTGCAATGACTTCCTTCAGTTAGCACATACGCCATACTACTACTAGTTGTTAAAGGTCTATTAGTTACATTATTGAGATTTAAGGTATAAACACAACCATATTTCCACATTCAAAAGCCGTGAAAAGCTTTCCACTCCTGTCTGAATCACTCCATCTTTTGTAGTTCTGTATGATTTCGATACAAAGAATTGTAAAAAAAGATAACAGTACACTTTCGTATCATTCCGTTGATGGTCTCCCACTTGGTTGTAGGCTACAGACAAAAAGTGTCATTAGTAACTGTGTGAAGGGGAGCTTGCGGAATCATTTCAAACCCTGCCTGCCTACATCTGTCCAGCCACTGTGTAAAGTGGACAGAAGGAGTTTGAGACTGGGGTTTCAACAAGTACATTGTTTAAAGCATGCTGATCTCTTAAGGCATCAGACCATGGACAAGGTTGAAGTAACAGGTCTGAACTTCAGGTCTGGCCATCAGAAGCACCTAATCATTTCTGGTGGCCTGGTCAGCTGACTGACCTGGAATATCAAGACAGTATTAAAAATGCAAAATTAGAATACAACACGGGGCAGATACACTCACTCAGAATTGTAGACCATCAGCACCCCCACCTGCTTTTGCTTTGAAAAGCCCTGTAGGAAGGTGATGCAAAATATGCAAAGTTACAGATATGTTCAGGAGCAAGTGACACAGTCAGTGTGAAAAAGAAAATACATGCTAAGAGGCTGCACGTCATAATAACACAGCTATACTTCCAGAGTTCATTCAGAGTTCAATTTAAATAAAATAATAAAAACACTTAAAAAACACTTAATCATGTTCAGGAGATGTGTCTGTGTGGAAAAAATCCAGAAAATAAAATTGAATGAATGAAAATGGACAATGGACAACTTCTAGTTACTGAGAGCTACCACAGCTTTGTGATAATCAACACTTGCCCAGTCAGAGCTCTGAACAAATACTCCAAAAGTTCACAAAAATGATACGTATGAATATTTATTCCAGTAGCATTAGTAATAGAAGCACAACTGGCTCTTGGAACAGAAGAAATGTTGCTGTTTTTTGAAGCAGCTTGTCTGAATTAGAGTAAAAGAAAGGCTGGCCTGGACTTCAAGGCCTGAATTATTACCCCAGTCCAGTGCTGTACAGTAGCATTTTTCATTGTGAATGGAGGAAAATAAGCACCATAACACTATCATTAATACCAAGACTGTATTCTGTTTGGAAAGGACACTGAACAAAGTACAGATGGTGTTTGATCTGTGCATCATCATCATCATCATCATCATCATCATCATCATCAACCTTCCTTCCATCAAAATTTGTTTGACATCTGTTTGTAACAACACGGTGACATAGTGCTGTCACCAGTTTCACTACTTGAATATGTCATTGTGTCAGTGTGTCAGGGTTCTGTGCAGCCCATTCCCTTTCCCCTGTGTTGCCCTGGTGTTTCCTCCTCTCTATTTTCCATGTCTGTTCCCAGTCTTCCATTGGCATCCATGCGAGTTGGTGAGTATTACGTGTGTCTGTGCAGATCCTAGCTTCCCCTGTTGTGGTGTATTCAACTGAGCACCTGCAGCTGATCATCAAATCTACTCCTCGGCCCATGTGCGGTATTTAACCTTGGCTCATTCATCCTGGCTCTGCCAGATCGTTCAGTCTCCCAAGTTGTACAATCACCTCAGCCTACATCTGCATAACACTGCCAGTTGCTCAGCTCAGTTTGGAATTCAAGATACACAACCCAACTCTACTCCTCTGCCAGCTTCCTACCCCACCCCACTCCGTAAAGACCACACCCCAGATATCAGACTTCACCACCTCTCAGTTTAGAACCTAAACCTGGCTTTACTAGTATATCATAAAGGTTGAAAGCCATTCTACCATAACAGAATGGTTGAACAGTAGAAAACTGAAGGCGCTAAATGAAATTCAACCATCATTCATTTTTTGATTTACACCTGTGCTTTTCCTAATGTGACATGTCAACATGTCTCCTGTGAAAAAGGCTTATGCACTCCCTGCTGGCTTTTTACTGTCTTCTATATTATTCCTTCTTTCTGCAAGCAATCCCACAATGCAATGCCCAGCTGCTTACATTTGGTAAGCAGCTGGACATGGACATGGTACAGAAGCTTTGGTATTGTATCCGCAGCAGTGTTGAAAAATATCAACACTCAGTCAGATTCAACAAGACAATCATCATCACCTGTCATGGAAAGCTGGCCAGTTTTTGTCCTTCAAATTTGAGCTGAACTGTTTTTTTTTTTTTTTGAGGCAAAGTTGTTGAAACATTTATAGTGAACTGCTGTGAGCTGCCGACAGTGAAATAAGGCAGGATTACCAACTGTGCAAAGTGGGAAAGGCCCCAGGTTAACTGTGTGACAATTACCATGTGGTCATCTGTTTAATTTGAGCTGAAATGAAAAGGGCCTCAAAGTCATGCATTTTTAATATTATGCCTTCTATATTATATCTTTGATGCCACAGCAGTCACCATGCCTGTTGGGTTCAGTTACCATAGTGTTACCATCAGTTACCATAATCTATCTTCTCAGTAATAAATTTAAAAAGTTCATGGTCTCCTATAGCAATAGCATTGATGTTAATCCTTGAACTTCCTTCCTATAGCAACATGAAAGAGGGCAGATGGAAAGCAGAATTAGTGTTACATCCACATCACTTGGTAATGTCAGGCTAGTAAATCTTTTTAGAAATGGCGTGCCTGGCTTTGTAGTTTGTCTCGTCTGTTTTGTTGCTGCTTCTTGTCAGATTCTCAGTGGATTGTCGATACAAGAACCTGTAATGTCAGATAACATTACTGACACAATGTGACTGCGTCTGATCAAGCAGCTGCATCTACCCAACGGTGGAGGAAACTGTCTAATATATTAATACGTGTTGAGAACTGTACATACAGAATATTGTTTTATTGATTGCATTGCAATCCACGTCAACATTTCATCCATTTGCATTCAGACAGCACTGCCATGTCTTCACATTCAATTATTTTGCCTTGTTTCCTCTGTGACCTGCCCAAAACAAACAGTGTGCAATCTTTGCCCACTGAGCTGACTCACTACAGCACCTGGGACTTCATTGCCTTGCTCAAGGGCAAGTTGATAGCAGTGATTTAAGAAACCGTGGTGAAAGAATCACTTTTTTCATCCCCCTTACCCAGACTTTGTAATCTGGTCTGCGGCTCCTCACCTTCTAGTCATAAAGCAGCCTCTTCACTTTTCTCTTTGGACACAGGAGAGCGAAACAGTAAGAAGGAGACGGAGAGAAAACAGGATATGGAGGGGGGAGGCAGGCAGGCTAATGCAGGGGAAAGAAAGAGAGAAGAAGGAGTAACTGCAACAGCCAAAAAGAGTGATTGCCTATTGACTTGATGAGAGAGAGGATGCATCATTATATAATTGTAAATCCCAGAAAGATAGGGTGTAATAGGGCTGTCTCTCCTCCCACTGCTGCTTTGGTAATTTATCCCTCTCTCTTTCCATCCCTTTCTATCTCTCTCCTTCACCCTGTCACCCATCAATCTTTTTCCAATTACTTGCTCTGTCTATCCACAAATCCATCATAATCATTTCCATGGTAACGGGTTGCATCCTCCATTGGCTTTGGCCTATTGTTCAATATAATTGCACGCCAAAAAGCAGTCTTTAGAAGAGGGAAGGGGATACACAGGGAGACACATATCTGGATATTGTCTCGGTGCTCAGCGACTAATGTCTCTCTTCTGTCTCTGAAGAGTTCAAAAAGAGACTTCAGAGGAGATGATTTCAACCTTGGTGTCCATTCATCACACATTTCAGCCATTATGCGCAGATTGCCTTTATATTCCAGGCTGATGAAACGTCTCCTCCGTCTGTGCAGTTGTCAATTATTGTGAAACTGAGATGGTAGAACTGTCCATACAGGGTCAGACGTTTTGGGCACTCACTCCAAAAATCTATCAAGGTGGTTTTTATTTCATTCAGTTAGTCGAGCACTAGTCAAGAGTGCCTTTCCACATAATTGCTAAAGATTGCTTTTTCACTCAGACACAGCCTTTGAGGTAATATGATTGGTCTTCTGACATGAGTGCCAAAACTATCCATGTATCCACTTAAGTCTTCATTTTGTGCACAACATTATTCAAAAGCTACAGTCTTTTTTGGCATGAGTGAGTGAGTGAGTGAGTGACAAAAAAAGGAATGTTATGTCTAACTCAGTACAGCATGTGCAAGTGGAGATCATAGGTAGTGACAACAGCGTAAAGCAAGTTAAAGAAAGTTTCAGTAAGCTTTTTCAGCAACCGTTTTAATATGGCAAGCAATTTCTAATGCTAGCAGCAATCAGTGCTGTTTGTCTTTGTCTCAAAGTCAAAAGAAAGGGAAGATTGCTTTGGCTTTTAAAGATTAGATTGACGTTGTTTCATTTTTATCACAAAGAGATTGAAAGAATGTTACTGTGTGAACGGAGAGCTGAAACGTGTGATTTAAAGTACATCTGCATTTTTGTGGCCTTAGGAATGGTGCCACCGTCATATAGTTTGTGAGCAGCACACTCTGCAGTCTATTGTTGGCAGAGTCGTGCAGAGTCTGTAAAAAACGGTTTATTGTTCAACTGTAAATTAGCCTGCCTCGTGAATCTATCTTTGCCACAAGTCTTTGCTTCAAACAGTGTGTGTATTTATTTTAGAAATGGCCATTTATTATCAGAGTAGTTTGTTTTCATTCATGCATAATGTATGTGCAAAGTGCTTAACTAAAAAGTTGCCCAATTTGACGGTAAAAAAAACAAAGTGCTTTCTTTTAAAGCTGGAGACACAGCAGCACCAATGTCTGCATCCAAATGCTACTGCTGCAAATGTGCATGCAGATATAGCCCTCTTTAAATTATACTGAGGTTCTGTATAAACACACACACACAAGCCTTATAGACAGACGATTAAGAGCAGTAATGAGCATGTGTTTGCAAGTACTTTTTCTTTGTAGACTTTGCTCCACAATATTGCTTCATTACTCTCAAAGTATTAAGTTAAGCAGTATTAGTCGGCAGTTGGCTCCAGGCTTTCTGTGTCCTGCTGTGGCAAATAGCCACACTACTGTGTGCTGCACCCATTCAAATGAATGTGTATTCTCTGACCTGAGGCAATTGATATGTATAGGACACATAATGGTGTGAATTCAATTAGCAAAACAGTAACTTTGTTATTCATGAGGAGAACTTGGGATCGTTAACTGCTGTAGGTGCTCTTCCTCACTATGGTCCACAAACCTCCGGCTCAAATAAATACAGCTGACCACCCCCCTTGCAAAGATCAATGTTGAAAATCCTATACATAACTCTATGCTGGATTCCAATTCAACACACTCTTCCTGGTCAGTGCATTGCTACGCTCATGTTTCCACTGCTGACATCCTGGAATAAGTTATGTCACCTAACCTGAGATTACAGAATGAGACGACTTCTTGAGTGAGATACGTTTGGTTTCTGTGTAGGTTGGTGTTGTCAGACATATACCAATTTCTAATACCAAAGCCAGTGTGTGATTTCCCATAAGGATTACATTGTAGCCCATTTCATAGCTGCAGGCTGCAGTGGCCTCACTCAATGCTGGACCAAATTCAAAACCTGTTCTCCCCATTAGTCACTTTGATACAGAAAAATGAAACCCTTTAAGACTGGGTCAGGTGCTTGCTTTCATATGAATGGTTACACCTATGCATACATATAATAAAGCATATTTGACTGAGACTGCAGATCCTAGCTGCCATGCCATGCTGCCATGCTGATCGGAGACTGAGAGTGTTTTGTTATTGTGTTGGTTAGTGATGTGTAACATCCTGAGCCTCCCATCAATCTATTGACCCCCTCCTCTCTCTCGCTCTCTTGCTCTCTCGCTCTCTCTCTGTCTGTCTGTTCAGCTGCATCAAGTCACACAGGCATATAGCATAAGCGACAGGAAATTAAGAGAACTGCCTTTTAAAATAAAAGACCAAAGACCAAGACTTTTACCAAAAGTCTAATTTAATAAACTGTTTGCATCACGCATGACAAGGTTGCAGCACGTTTTAGACACTGTGTATGTTTTTGAGGTATGTCAATAGTGAAATATGAATGGGACAACTATTTGCCTTTAACCTTTTGATGCACAAGTTATGCAAACCCATTCTAATACACAACATGGGTCAAAAATTCATTTCACATGGTTTGTTTGTGTTTCTTTGTTTCTTTACTGTATCCTTTAATATCAGTTTCATTGTTTAGTTTTTTTAGTTACCCAGAAATCTTTGCTTTTAGTGTTTTTTCACAGTATAACAACACATATATTTGTGTATTATGACATTAGACCGATTAGTCATGTCAAAAAAAAAAATACATGGTTTTAAAACAAGCAATAATACATTCAATATTTGTAATAAGTTTGAATAGTTGTCAGTTTGTTACATAATGTACACATATCAATGATAACCAACAGCACTGATATTGAACTGCAGTGTGTCTGCAGTGAATGTGTGTGGAAAATTGATGTGAAAATACAAAACTAGCATTTGTTCATAAAGAAAAAAATAAAAACAGTAATGTGTGGTAATCAAATTATTTTATGAATGTCACAGATATTAACTGATCTGTTTGTTGATGCAGCAAAACATGGATGATATATGATATGTTTATTAGAAAGGTGAAACAAATATGTTTTTATACAAGAAGTAAGAAAGGAAACGTGAAAATAAAGATTTAATTGAAGAATATGTGGAGTATTTATTGATTTTTTATTATTTTAAAAAGTGTATTTACTGCAAAGATTTATAAATAAAAGGTTAGTTTTGACCCATGTTATTCATGGACACATTAAACACTTGTAGTATTCCATTGTCATACTGTATATAGAGGAGGATATTTGTTTTGTTTTTTGTTTTGTTTTTTCAAATCAAACATAATGCAATACCGTGAAAGGCTCAAACAAACTCTGAGAAGAGAATGGCAGATAAACCAGTTTCTGCAGCTGTGGGAATGGAGGAAAATGAGACAAGCCAGAGCGGGTGCACAGTATAGGATGATAAAATAAGGTGCCAGTGCACCAGAGCAGGCCTTGAAAGAACAACTGGTAGCAGCTTTAAGGTTTAAAGTATAGCTACAGAAGCTAAAAGGAATCAGCATCTATGCATGTATGACAAAAAAAAATGTTGTAAAGAGTGTGATCAATAAAGGACTAGAAAAGTGATCACAAATCAGACATTTAGAAGCGCAATGAAAGTGACAAGTTTATTGAAATATTTAAATTAAATAATGTTGATAATACATCTGTTAGTGTAGCAAAGTTGACATTTGAAGTGCTAATGTGTCAGTTGTCTGTAAATGATGTTGTTGTATAAAGTAAGGAAACTAAACTGAATGAGATGAATGGATGATGGAAATATAAAATATCATAGTGTGTTCCAGAGTGAGAGAAAAGATCTGATATGTAAAATTTGTTGAATTCTACGTCTATTTGTAACATTTTATTTTGAAAGCTGTGATCGGAAGTCTTGTCTGAGATCCTGTCTGGTTTGACACTGACTGCTGAGTATGTGTGTGTGTATGTGTGTGTGTGTGTGTACTCGGCTTCCTGCTGCTGCTCGGTGTCCGCACACCGTCCGTCTCGTCAGTGTTGATCGGCTCGCCATGGCGGAAGGACGCAGAGAACAGCCACATCCTCTCCTCTCCTTACCACCGGCCAGCAAGCGACCCTGCCTGCGCCCTGCTCCCCGCGGTCCCGGCCCAGGGCCCGGACACGGCAGCGGGTTGCCCAGCTCCCGGTATCGTTCCCCCGAGTCCCTTCTGGACTGCGCCGCGAAGGCAGTAGCGGAAAAGTGGGCCTTCGAGAGAGTAGAGGAGCGCTTCGAGCGGATCCCGGAGCCGGTCCAGCGCCGCATCGTCTACTGGTCTTTTCCTCGTAACGAAAAGGAGATATGCATGTACTCTTCGTTTCAGTGCCGAGTCGCCGGCGAGGAGGGTCCGTCGGCGGCTACCGGCGGGGCAGGGGGTGCTGGGTCCGGAGCTACAACCGCCGGCGGAGGCGGAGGATCTACCGCCGGTACGACGGCTACTGTGGGGGCAGCCGGAGCAGTGGGAACGGGAGACGGACTACCTTTCCGCCGTGGTATCAGGCTACTAGAGACCGGCTGTGTGGAAAACGTTTTACAAGTCGGTAAGTGGAATGTTTCAGTGTAACCGAGGCGAAGCTTTTCGGCACTAACACTGGAAAATGTTTCCAAGTGTGTGTGTGCTGCTGCCGGAGCCTCACAGGGGATGATTGATGGAAGTTTTCCCTGCTATCGTGGAAAGTATGCAAAGCGTCTCTTTCCCCGCACATATACCCACACACGGCTCCGTGTGTGTTTTTTAGTTTCGTGGGCTTACAGGAAAACAGCTGTTGTGAAATTTGGAGCTTTTATCGGCCTGTGTGTGGAAAAGGGAAGCGAAGACACGGTCGCTCGCTAGCTTAGCCGACCAGCTGCTGTTAAAAAATTAAAGGGCTTCCTATTGTGGCTCTTCATTACTCTGTAGCTGTACCGCGGGCGACGGCGTCTCTGCCCCGGTTTGCCTTTCACGTTAAAGCCTCGCTCGCTGTGTGTGTACCGGGGTGCGGGGTTCAAACAGGACGAGCCGTGTTACAACACTTTCTATCAGCACTTTTCTTCCTCTCCGGGGCTCCTCGTCGACGGTCGGAGCTGGCTGGAGCCGTAACCCCGGCAGAGAGGCAGGAGGGGGGGGCGCGCGGAGGAGGAGGAGGAGGGCGGACAGACGCGGATACAAAAGGAGCCAGCGTTACAGCGACGGGCTTTATGTTTGTTTGTGCGACTCCCTGTTGTAAAAGTCGTTTTTTCTCAACTGGCCGTCGGTTGAGAGTGGCTTAGCCAACTAACAAAGGCGGTTATTGGATCTCTTATTATGATTAATCCAGCGCTAATCCAGAACCCCCCCCCCCCCCCCCCCCCCATGATTTCTGTTTATTTGCGGCTGCTGGTCGGACCGGACAAAGAGCGCAGTCGCCACCAACGTGGAAAATCCACGCCGCGAGTGTTTGTGTTGTTTTTCTGCTTAAAGTTAACCCCTGACGTCTCTGGTTCTAACGTTAAAGTGCCCTTTCTGAGCCGCGAGCCCGCAGCCTCTCTCGGCCGCTCGCAGCACAAAAGGCTTCCAGTTGAAATGATCGATAAGTGTCTCGCATTTCCAGCGCTGCAGAGAGCCTGTTTCCAAACAAAGGGCCATTCCGCAAAGCTCCACATCTCCACTCAGCGTTCTAATGAGCTTCATCACACCCCGGGCTCTACACGGCCACAAAATGAGCTTCAGACATCAGGGAAATTGATGAAATGAAACCGATGGAAAACCAAAAAAAAAAAAAAAAAAAAAAAAAAAGCCTTTATGGTTTCCGGGAGGATTTTTAAGGCCATATGGTGTGAGAGCCACTGGAGCTTGTCTGGGGTTTCATGTTGCTCCAAGGTATCTGGGGGAGGTGGGGAGAGGGGTGCAAACTGTGGCTGCTGGATCTAATTGCAACTTATAAATGCTCATCGATTTCACCCCATAACTAAATGAAATTCCAGCCGTATGAATATGAAAGTGATATTCACTCTCAGGGAGATTTGTTGCTGTCTGGCGTGACGGCAAGTTTTTTTTATTTTTTTTTATTTTGCAAGTTTGAGTCTGGGAGGACTCAGAGTTCTTGGAGTCCCATTTAGTTGTGGCTTTTAGTTCATCGCCTCAAGGCTTGACATTTGTACCAGATGCAGAGATGGTTTGTAAACTATAATTTGAGCGAAGGATGCTGGAGCAAGTTAAAAGTGATGACCTACTTTTAACACTTCCTGTCATTACTAACACCTCAACTAGGGACACCCACATTGGTGAAACCATGTGTCTCAGCAGAACAGGCTACAGTCTGTAGCGCGTTTGGTGTTGAAAGAAGCCGTATCCTGTTGGGTATGAACTCACTTTAAATTGAAACATTTAAAAACACAGTGCACACCCGTAAGCAAACACTTCCAGTCTTACCTGCCTGTACCCGTCAATTGTTTTCCAGCCCCCAAGGTCAGTCCTAGCAGGCGGGCGGGCGGGCTGGCGCATGGTTTTGTCTTTCTGTCAACAAAACACAAAACGGGCTTAAATAGCTGTGTGACATGGAGATAAGATTGGGCTGGTTCGTCACTCTGCACACCATGGGAACCAGTCAGCGTGGAGGCTTTACCCACTGACTTGAAGACAGCATTGTGTGGAAATCCTGCGATTTAGCATCCCCCAGTTTCACATGTGCACGGTTCTACACGTGGATCTGTTCTGATTATATTACTTCTGATGAAAAACCAGCCAGGTTTGACCACTTTGCTAACAGCCAAACATCAAGACACAGCAGCCAGCTAATATTACTGACTAGTCCAACAGCAGTCAGCCCAGCTCAGCGTCTGTCTTTCAGCCTTTTATTTCACCAAGCTCTCACCAACAGCTAAAAGTTAGCCCCAGATCTCTGTCTGGCGTCTTCCTCTGTTTACATCCTCTTCAGTCTCTTCTCCTCTGCCATTTTTGTCCAGAAAAGCTGGTCTTGCCCTGCTTCTTTGTCAGCTGGATTTAGATAGGCTGGGCAACCAAGCACGCTCATTCACAATACACTCATTAAGGATCATGTTACACACCTGTAAACAACAGTCTTAAGATTGCTTTCACCTGACACGACATAATTTAATCACCACTTAAAATAGTGGCAATACTTGTTTTCAAAGAGGCGAGAGGGACGAGCCTCACAGACTCTCAGCTCTTAGATTAGCAGCGAGGCATGGCTGCGTGCTGACGCATGCATGCTGATGGTGTCTTGTTTAAAATGTGGCATCGTGAGATTGTTGGAAAACTGGTATTAAACAACTGAACCGCATGGTAGGCACATTCATTGTTTAGATAAGGTTGCATACTGTACTTTGTCTGTAGTTAGGACAGCCAGATTTACGTGGGTGTCCTGAACATTTAAAAACCACCAGTCTTATTGATTATGGGCAAGTCAGGCCCCCTTACGGTAACTCTCCCCCACATTTAACTCCACGAAAAATCTAAATGACTCAGTCATGATGCATCGAACAACCAGGAAACACTAAAGCGATGTGCTGACAGGCCAGACTATCATGAGATGTCATATTTTTTGTTATTCCTCACAGCTATCACACGCTCAGCAGGAGCTTCTTCTCCTACAAACTCCTGCTCGTCTTTAGACTTGTTTTTGTTGCAGTTTCTCAGAATCGGTGTGCCTAGAGCCAGAACTGGAATTACTTGTGTTTTTTTTCCCCCAGGTAATCACTAATGGGATCTGTGGTGTGCTCCTATACTTGCCAAATTCAGTGTCTGGGTCACAGAAAGTTTAAGACCAGACTAGGACAACTGTTGACTGATGTTTCCACAGTACTAGATGTTAAAGCAACGCAAAATCTCAATTTGAAAAATGTCTTAATTTCAATAATCTAAGCTAAGCGTGTTTGTGTATGTAAACCACCCCTCAAACATGTCACACACACACACACACGTGCAGCCAGAAGCCCTTTTGCCAGAGCCTTATAAAGTCCTCAGAAAGCGGGAGGAAGGGATATTAGACGAGGGAGGGAAGGGGGGTTTCTTAAGCTTTGAGTCAAGCTTTGGGATTATTGGGTCATGCTTTGTTACCCAGCTGTAGAAAAAGCCCTTGTTCACAGAAAGGGAGGGGTGGTGGGGGTGCTAGGAGGGGGATCTGTGTGTATATGTGTGTGTACATCCCCGTCTCCACAACGTTACATAAAGCTGTAATGGGTCCCTGACGCCTTTTGAAGCGCCAGTGACTCTGACAAAGCGAGGCAGCCAAGTTGAACAGGATTAAACTGTGTGGGACAGTCAGTCAGTGGGCTGCGAACACTGTGGGGGCTTCTTAACTCTGAAATTGTGAACGTTTCAGGTCCTGAAATGTTAAAAAGTTCCTACAGCTGTCCCTTTTTAACGAGGTATCCAACATCAAAACTTTTTTTGGTGCTGAAAACAGAGTACAAAAAGTCGATCAGTTTTTGTTTTAGCTGATTTTCTCGCCGAACGCTTATATTTGTCTCCAGTGCTTCTTTTGTTCAGCGGAACAAAACATGCCTGTGTTTCACGGTGTGTCACTTTTACACCAGTATTCAGCACTTTCAAGCACTTCCTTTTTAAGTAGCACAAAGTAGCTGTTCATGTTCAGTGTGTAATTCTGAAGTTTTAAATCCAAGATAGATTAATTGATTCAGATAATGTATATAAATGTTGAAAATTATTTCCCTGGTGAATGACTGTGAGACAAGAAGGCAATAGGAAGAGCCCAACCAAATCATTTGATTAATGTCTATTAGGGCCATAGCTAATGAATTTCATTATCAGTCAATCTCTCGATTATGTTTTTCATTAACTGTATAGTCTATGAAACTGTGGAAGAAAGTTCCCAAACCTCAAGGTGACTTCTTCTGATTGTCCAACCAACAGTTCAGCTCCCGCGAAAATTCAGTTGTGATGATATAAAACAGAGAAAAACAGCAAATCTAAGCACAGCATATACATTTAACAATGGATTCAAGAAGCAAAGTTGTCGGCAATTAATATTTTTGTATAAATATATTTTGCATAAATTAATCATTTTAGCCACATATACTCTGTGACTACATGTTCCACATTTTGAGAAATCCATAAGTGATTATTGCTGCAGGCAATCGAGATGACATTAGAACAAAACAACTGATAGAAGTAATAAAAGAGCAGGCGTTGGATTGCATATTTTATTTGCCATCACTTGTTTTTACTTTCTACTGTACGTGATGTCACTACATTTACTCATTGTTAGTTCATGTATGATTTGCTGAGTGTGTGTGTGTATGTGGGAGAGGTGTGGGTGGTAGACTTGCCAGTATTTCCTCAGATGTAATTTCTTGGCAGAATGGCCGCGGGGTTCCTTGTTGTGGAAAAGCTTGCGAGCCTCTGGTGTAAATGTGCTCTTTGGTTGCTCAAGAGCGTTGCGATAAAAGACATGAGGAGGCGGTGAGTTCATCCTCGCTTGCCTCATCTCCCATCTTTCTTCTTAAGTCAACACTCGGAGGGGCCGAGTCCACTGACACAGTTCAAGTTGTCATCGCTCCGTCCGTTCTCCGTCCCGTTGTTACTTTTCTGTTTTCTTTTCTAATTTTTCATCCGCTTTTCACTCTGTAACAGCACGTCTGCTTTCTATCTTCCATGCTCTTTTATGTTCTTCATACACACCCTGCTTCTCTTTCTGTAACTTACATCAGTAAAAGATGACTCGCACTTTGATCATGTTCCGTCTGCAGGCTCCAGCTTAGTAAAGAGCTGTTAGTAGGCCGAGCAGAGATCTTAAAGTTTTTTTCTTTCTTTTCCCGCTACCCCTCCGTCTCCCCCGCTCTTCATGTGCGGGGCTGCTGCTGGTTGAGGAAGTGTTAGTGGTTTTGGCAGGAAGACTGGGAGAAGCTGGAAAGAGTCGGTCATGACTCTATTGAGTTGACAACAACACTCTGAGCGTGCGCCTTGACAGCATTTCCACACTGTAGGGATGTTGGCTCATATTCTTTTGAGTAACTTCATGAGTAACTTCACAGAGGTCGGACCCCCATATGACTTATCGTATCCAGGAAGACATGTACATGTGTTGGAGGCTTTCATTGGTCCTGCATGCTGTTATTTAAAGGCTGCTGTAATCAATATTTATGAATTTATATAATTGAGCACTTTGGAAATAAGTCACCATTTTTTGTCATTCCCAAACTAGTAGTGAAATTATTGGTTAACTGCAGTCGTTTATTTAGCAGGTAAAAAAGCTGCATATTTTCCCAAGAATTACAGGAAAGCAAAAAAATTTGAGTGAATACACTTTTATATTTGTGAGACATGTTAGCATCAACATGATGAAGCGATATGTCGATGTTGTATTTACAGCTTGTCAGGCTGCCCCAAGTGGCAAAAAATCCAATAATCCAATGATAATGTTTTTCTGCTTCCTACTCACTTCTAGTCTTATTTGCATTCATTTCCTCAATTTTAAATTTGTGTGCTGTTGTAGATGTTTTGCATGATCTATTGCTCCATTCATCTAAAGCAGTGTCATTTAACTCTCCTGCCTTGTTTTCACCGTGAAGCCCTTTGTTTCTATATTAGACTGCGACACATGGTGAAGTGCTTAAACTTTAGCTGCAATAGTAATTGCAGCTGAATGCTTGAACATTAGTTTGCAGAAGCACATCTTTTTTATAAGTGCAGTTGTTCCTGTCAATGTATATATCCATGTATATTCACAGTCGAATCCATTCTGAGCCACAACTTTAGTCACTTAGCGCACACACACATACACACGCACAAACTCTCATGTAGTCTATCTTCAGTCCTTCCCCAGCGCGCAACCCAGACAGACAATATTTAATCAACGTAATTAATTCCATGCCCGCCACACTTGAAAAGAGAAAATCGGTAAAACAAATCGTCCCTGCACTCTTATTAGTTCCCGGAGAATCCCGTGAAAGATGAGGCCATTAGGAAGACGCTCTGTTGTCGTATTCATCAAAGGGGGAGAGGCACCTGTACACACATGTGAGAGCGCATAAGGGCCGATTATATAAAATCATTAATCAGAGGTTGTTGTTGAGGGCTGCCTCCAGCAGACAGCGAGGCCGCCATCTGTACATTACGTTAGATAGAGACACAAAAAGCTTGATAGAAAAGAGCAGAGATTCACAGATTCTCCTTTTGTGCCCAGGCTTGTTGTTAAGTGCTCGACACTTGTCAGCTGAACAGCGGGTCCAGTGCTGCAATCTTCTTCAGAGGTTTTGTTGATTATGAACCTGGACTGTGCAGCATCCCCTCTGTGGCTGTCTGTTCACCGTCAGATGACAACCATTAGTGTCCTGGCGGAAGTTGCATCCTTCTCCGGGACTGCAGTGGGAACTACAAAATTTACACACAGGAAGGAAGCGCCTTGTCAGAACCTTGACGTCGCCGCACCATTGTCGTCGCTGCACAACACTAGTTTTGTGTAATTTGGTAGTTTTATGTTTGCATCTTTGAAAGAGCAGGAAGACGAAGTGATTCGGTTGGAAGTTCCACAGACCACCAACCTGGTCATCAACAAAGAGCAGCGTGCAGTTAGCGCAGCCACAAACCGTAATGTTGTAAATCTCAAAAGGCATGTGCCAGCTGCTGTTGCATGAAGGCGGAGGTTTGCGGGTGTGTTTGCAGTAATGTGAAGACACGTACCAGGCCTGATAGTCTCATTTATTCTCCAAATAAAGAGCTTGTTAGATGATCAAACAGTGTCTGCAACCCCCTCCGTTCACACCATTCTGACATCACGATCAGATGGTGGGATCGTTGGACATCTCACAGATACCTACAGTCTGACATTCACACCCACTTCACGTAGCGATTGGCAAGGTGGTGAGAAAGACAGCAGCGTTTGAACCTCTTTCAAGCTGCCTTTTTTCATTCTTCACCTCTTCCATCACTTCATGTGTGTCTGCAGAAGAGTACAACACCATGAATGCCTTGAAGGAAAGCTTTTCAAAAACAGTGCACTGTTATCCCCATTTTGATCAATTATTGCTCCTCATCACTATGACGACAGGCTCTCCAACCCATGCCTTTCACCGCAGCAATTTGGAAGAGCTACTTTGTTTCAAGCCCATCCGGCTGTACGTCTTTCTTCAATCACGTGATGCAAACTTCGTCAACTTTTTGAGTGAAATAGCGTCACTTCCTAGCAGAATAAAACATCTTGTGGGAAAACAGACACTTCAACTGTTTGCAGAGGAGCAAATGGAAACGCTTTCATTAGCTGAGTATAGATATTATCGGTTGTTAAGCTGTTTATATAGCCCGATATCGCACATCACAATGTGCCTCTGGGAGCATTACAGTTTGTACAGCATACTGTGTTATTGAAAACAATAAAGTACCAACATTAACATAAAATTAATGAAAAACTACCTGGATTATTATTTTGAATGGCTCCTTTTGTGCTGTATCAGTCTTCCTGTTTAAACCTGGCCTCAGGTGTTTCAACCACATTCTAGCTGCAATTTCCAGCGATACCATTACCACTCCGGACTTGGCATTCTTTGCCATTGGTACTGTTTGCTCAGCTCCATCCCTCAACGGCAGCCCCCTTCTTACAGTTGTGTAACAGTACATGTGCGTACAGAGGTTGTGTGTACCTCCACATGTGATATAAAAACACACAGCAAACAGTGTTTTCATACCTACCCATCCTGTGAGTGTTTTCCTCTGCCTTTATTGCTTTTACCTTGCGTTGTGGGTGTGCAATTATCAGCCAAGATCAATGGTGGGCTTCTCCTTTTTGGCTTTTTGAGCTGTCAGCCTGCTGTATTCTGTTATTGCACTGTTCCACACCTGTCTTCTCCGTGTGTATTCAAAAGTGTGTTTACTATGGTTGTTGTACACATTTGGCCCCTGTCCATGTCTCAGAGAGAGGCTGGATTTGAAAGCGAAGACTGGAGCTTGCAGACTGGACCATTATGTCCTCGTTTGGTTGTAATTGCCTAACAAATGTTGGGGAGAAATGAGAGGAATGGGCACATGTGGAAGACAAGGAGCTATTTGAAATGCAAAATAGACCCAAATCAAGGTTGTTAGCCATGGTCGTGGGGATGTAGTATTCTCTGTACTACTCTTTCATGTAATATAATCTCACAAGTAATCCCACAGGTGATTAAGTGAGACTTTTTCAGAGACACAGCAATGGCAGGGAACACGACAGGAGGGGAAATCCAGGATGATTCAAGCGGGGGAGGAAAGCAGGTAACAAAAACGTAAAGAGGTTGTTATCCTTCCTGCTTTTATTTCTTACCCGCCACATAAAAGACAAAGAAGTTTAGCCCAGATTAAAACCATGAAACGTGTCTTCATTTTATTGACCCCCAAACCTCTCTTCCTTCCTCCTCCTCCACAATTACTTTGTTCATCTCTGCGATGTCATTTCATTGATTACTTGATGGTTGGCTAGAACTCATTCAAGCAGAACCCTTATTCAAAGTGTGTGTGTGTTTTCTATCCTCTCTTTTTTATTAGCTGCAGGCATTTTTAGACCCCTGAAAGCTTAAAGGGGTAGTTCAGGTTTTTTGTCATAAGGTGATATGATCAAGGAACAAGTTTGCAGCACACAAAAAACATTTGGACGTATCCTTATATTAATAAATCAGTGAGATAAAAGGATAGTCCCTTTTAAATCCAACATGAAACATGACCATTCAAATAATTCTTGCCTTTGCCAATGTTAAATGTGAAGATTAATACCATTTAATCTTTGTACATTAGCGTAGCATAAAATTATTTGCAACCAGGATATAACCTGTTTGTGAGTGAAATTTGTAAGGGCTGCTTGGTGTATTTGTTTAAATGTTGACCCGTTGAATTAATCACCAGCTACTTGGCTTAGCTTAGCTTAGCTTAGCACTAGCTGCTGACTGTAGCTTTATATTAGCATACACACAGGAGGTTGGTATCAATCATCTCATCTAACTTTCGTCTAGAAAGCAAACATGAATATTTCCCAAAATGTCAAACTATTCCCGTCAGAGTATGTATGATTTTTCCCCCTTTGGTTCTTTCTTTGTGCGCTAAAAGAGCTGATACAGAGACTAAACGATAACACTGGAAAGATCAGGGACTCTCCAATCCAATTAGATTAGATTTGACCTTTTTTCGCCGCACACCGTCATCAGCTGCAAGTTTCTGGGATAGATGAGTGTGGCTGAGTGGAAGCAGGTTTACTGTGAATACACTGACTTTGTACACGTTACAGTCAGACGTACACATTGTGAATATTCAGCATAATATTATATAGGACAACAAACAGACAGTAGGCGTAATGTGAGTGCCACACATCTGTTGCACTCTAACACTTTCCCCATAATGCCCTGCTTTGTGTTAGCTGGTCCTGATCGTTTCCTGATCTTGGCACTGACACTTTCCATCTTTCTTTGAACGCAGCACTTTATTGTTGTCGCCCCATCTCCACTTGAAATGGGCAGTTGTAGATCATAGACATCAGGCACTGATAGCCATCACTCCTCTTTTGAATACACGCATGGGTTGTGTATTGCGGCGAGTGCCTGCATCCTATGTGCTTTTCCAATCTCAGCAGCACTCAAAGCCCCTCTCAACAACAGTGCTATTACTGCCAACCAGACAGACGAGGGCCCATAGGAGTTCATTGTGTGTGAGGCATCCATTATAGTTGGATTAGAAACTATTTCCATACATTTGGTTGACTATGATCAGAGGAAATGGGAGTCAGCAACCATGATATGTGTCTTTTTTTTTCTTTTTGCATGTGTGCAGATTATTATTATCATGGCTCACAGATGTGCTTCCTCTTCGTAACTCTGTCGTGTTCTTTTGAACGGGGTGACCTCTTCAAGTGATTTGATTTTTTTCTGATTGCTAAGGTTTGTCTCCCTCTGGTCATCTTGGGCTTTTCATCGCTCCTTTTTCTCTCCCCCAAATGTGTGGATAAGGTTTTAAAGGAAGCACTTAGTGCTAAAACTACGAATAATTATATCACTTAGAGACCAAGTCCCCTATTATGGTGATTCAGACTGTCAGTGTGCATTAGCAAATGGGCCAGGGCCTCCTGTGTGGCTGAATTATTCTGAGTCGTTTGCTGTGTGAATGTGAAATGTGACCAGCGCACCACTCTTTAACCCCCCCCCCCAAAAAGTGCTAACCACTCCCACTTCCCTTTGTGCCAGTCGTCAGGCCCACTTTATCAGTCTCTATAGCTATGTTTACATACAGCTGCAAATGTCCAACAAACCTTTTGAAATGTGGCAAAGATTTTAATACTTGTAAAATGAAACCACCTCAAAGGAATGATTGGGAAAGCATTCAGCCCAATCTGATTTGTATTATGAAAAATAGACACAAAATTGTTCTTCACGGTATGAAAATACACCATCTGATATCCATTCAGCCAGCCAGAAGACCTCTGCAGAGTTGTGCCTGTCTGCCACATTCCTTAAAGCTAAAATAAGTCCAGTATTCACTCCTCTTCAAGCTCTAGTTTGGTCTCCACAGATTCCATCCATTACAAAATGCTCTAGTTGATGGCTAAAATAAACATTCATCACTATGTACAGATCAACATGTTGGTTTAACTTTGTCTTTTGGGTATAGATAAACTGTAAGCGTCTTCACAACCCGTCTGACATTTAATGCTTGCTAATGCTTTTATATAAATGAAATTCAGCAGTTTGCATGTGCACATAGTTCAGCTTCAGCCCTTTTATTACATTTCTGAGAAACTGTTTTTGCCTCTGTCTCACTGTGACCCCTGCTCTGTCGAAGGCCTCTTCCTCTACCAACAAAACAGGCAGCTAACTGGTAGACAGCGTCTCTGCCTCCTCAGCGCTCGTTAATTGAACGCTGCATTAATGTGAATCACTCCAGTTTACCTTTCCCCACCTCTCCAGTCTTTTTATCTTGTCTCGTCCGTATGCTGTTCTACTGCATTTCCCATGTCCTTCCTCCTTTCTCTGCCTATCTGCCTGCCTCCCCTCCACTTTATCTCCATGCCTGCTAATAACAGCACTCAGTGTGGGTTTCTTCAGTGGAAGGCCTGATACGGCCCATTAGGCTGCAGTCTCACCAACAGGAGGAGGAGGAGGAGGAGGAGGAGGAAAGGGAGGAAGGAAGGAGAGGAGGGAAGAAGATGAGAGCTGAAAGACAAATGTAGAAATACACCCAACCTGTCACCTCTGGCTACACACACACACACTGCAGTCACAAAAAAACCCAAAGGGGAGGGAGGGACCTCATTAGGCTCTCAGCAGTCCATCACACACAGGGGGAGAGAGAGGGAGAGAGACTACTGAGCTCTAAGGTGGGGGAGGTGGATGCCCTGAGAAAAGAAGGGAGCAGCGACAGAGGGAGGAATGAAATTGAATTGATAGGAGCAGTCAAGTGCAGCAACACAACATACACACACATGAACACACAGGGGACAGCAGAGGACAAGCTCCCCCACACACACACCGGTCCTCGCCTATGAAGCATGATTAATGCGGTCAACAGCCGTGAGGATCAGTCTGGTCGAGACCTCTCACCCTTTTACATGCATGCGCATACACACACACACAAACGTTGCCCTCCTCCTCTTTAAGTGTCTCCCTGGCCTTTTCTCGCCCGGCTATTCACACACCCTCCTCACCCCTCGTCCCTCCTCGCACCCAAACAAAGATGGAGGAGACAGACACAGTGGATTTTTTTCCAGCGCTCCATTAGACTGCTATATTCCATTTCATTCAATTCTAAAGGCCTATTATGTGTGACATTAGAAAAACGAAGTGAGCACAGCAAGTACCCATTGCTCAGTTTTCTGAACTTTGAGGGGGAACAGGATTCATTAACAGTTACTGCAAACTCAATTGCAATGGAGATGACATAATAAATTAGGACTGTTTGTAACAGGTTCATGGTAAAATTTATTGCCTTCACATAATAACCCGTTGGCTTCTGCCTTTTTCTTCTCCCTTAGTTGTACTGCAATGGGGAAATGACTAGAACTAGTTTTACATACTATTTTGTATGTTTTTAGTTGGGTATATACACTGACATTCGAGATGTTTAGGCATGTCGGTGAGTGGCTGTTGAATAAAAGTTCACAAACACAAATATTGAATTAAACTCATGAAAGATGAGGTCTTAAATAAAAAAAAAATGTTCTGTAATCTCAACATTTAAAGTCAGAAATGGCAAACAATAGAAAAAGTAGTCTGACTCACCTACGAACGCATTTGTGCATCGCTGTCGAGAGCACAAGAGTTCTTCCTATAACCGACAGCAGCTCTTGCCAAACATCAGTTCCTGGACTTGAATACACATCGAGCGGACCAGCACACACATTAGTAGCGAGACAAAATCAGAGCTGTGTCCAGCTGTAAATAAATTTCCACAGATATATAATGAACAAATGGATCCTAGGTAAAAAAGCCTCTCGCTAATGCAGCGGTTTGAAACATTACCTTTGCAAGATGGCCTCAAGACGTTTGAACCCAAACCACTTAAACTGTCAGTTCAGATGAGGCCAGTAAACTGTCCATCACTGGAAGCACATAATAGGTTACTAAATGTCCACTTTAAGGCTGTGAATTATTTCCTGTTCCTTTGCTCGCTCTGTGTGTGTGTGTGTGTGTGTGTGTGTGTGTGTGTGTATGTCAGAGCGTGGTTGTCATGCTGTAATAAGATTAGGTGCCTTCTCTACTGCCTTACATCACAGGACCATTGTATTGTGTGTGTGTGTGTGTGTGTGTGTGTGTGTGTGTGTGTGTGTGTGTGTGTTGCCTGTTGGTGGACTTTACTTGCTCTGTCCTGTAACCCTCAAGGGGCCCTGTGTGTGTGTGTGTACGTACGTACGAATGTGCGTACTGTAAGTGAATGTGTGTGTGTACGTGTGGTGTTTCTTTCCACTTCCTACTTTTTCACTTTATTTTTGGTTTTACTTTGTGTCTTAACCTTGACAGAGATGGTGTTGAATGCAGAAAAAGATCTGACATCCTATCAGTGACTCTCCTCCCTTTTGCCTTCCCTCCTTTTAACTTCCCTCCTTTTAACTCTCTGTTCCTCTCTTACGCATTCAACACACACACACACATACACACACACCAACCATGACCTGCATGTTCTCTTCTTTTTTTTTTTATTTTAAAGTCTAATTTTCACCTAGTTAAATTTTGCCTCAAAAAAGGGAGCATGTGGCGTGCTAAGCACTTTTTTTTCTGCCATGGCAGCAGAAAGGAAGTCTTTGTGCGTGCGCGTGTGTGTGTGTAAATCAGCTTTCAAAGTGTTGTGAGTTCAGTGGGACGCCACACCACTTCTGTAACAATGGGATTAAAAGCTGCGCTTATGAAAGAAGCAATTAAATGCTATCTTATCTCATCTGCTTCTAACACCAAAAAAGCACTTTCATAATTTCAAGTTTTTCGTCTACTTCTCTGGAGGCATCCGCAGGTTTCCCGACAGATGCCGCTGGTTGGTAGACAGCCAAACTGTTCTTTGCATCTGATTGGTTATTTGAATTTATCAAGTGTGACTGTGCTACAACTTTTTACTCTTTATAACTTGCAAAAAAATCTGTTTAACACTTCATGTCACTTTTTGTAGCTTGATTTAAGAAAATAAAATAAAAGAAGTTTAAAAATAGGTTTGCTCAGCTGTTTGCTGCACCTGCCTGCGTTCCAGTATTCATATTCATTACAGGACATGTTCCCATGGTGAGATAACAATTGAGCTGATTTCAGAGCTGTTTAAAGCCACATTATGCAACAATAAACGAACAATACTCCTCACCCCGTTCACTCTTACTTCTCCTCCGTCTTTTCCACTTTTGCACTGAAACAGGCATATTCACGGCTATTACCTCTAATCATCTTTCATCTCTTCAGGCAGAGTGGTCGGGTTGGGAAGAGGACGGGTGAGGCAAAGCAAAGAGATGTAGCGATGTGGGTGGCGGTGGGGTGGGGGCTGGCTGTGTGATTGAAGAGGGTTTGTCAGGATAATTCTCTCTGATTGGAGTCACTGTCCCCTCTCCGTGTCGCGGTGAGTGTCAGAGCTGCTACTTACCCTTGACTCGGCCTCTTTGTCCTTCATGTTATGCCCCTTTCTTTCCCTCCTGTCTTGCTTCTGTCCACTGAGGCACGAGTCCGACATAAAAGAGGAACATGTTCTTCTTACGGATTAAGTTGAGTTATGGTAGTGAATCATTTGTAATCAGTGGAACTTCTCATACATATATTAAAGTGTGTTTTGAAGAGAATTTTCCATGAAGCTGAATGTGCTGAACAGAGCTAACTGAGGGGCACAGAAGCTGCTTGCATCCAGCAGCTGATTGCAGTCTGTTTTCAGCACAGGCCTTTTTGCAGTTGGAGTGTCTCCCAGGGCCGTGCAGATTGTTTCGCTGACCTGACCCGGCCGCTCTGCAGCTGATGGGCTTTTGGTGAAAGAAGCTACGAAATGGAATTTCACTCCAGCTGTTTTGTTTTTTTTAGAAGAGGGGCTGTTCTGACCACGGCAGGCAGTGTTTCATTTCACGTGGACTAAACATATGTATACACTATGAAGTGAAATGATGTCGACTATCACACACTGAAGAGTCTTAGTAGATGTTTTTCAAGCCTAACCCTACTAAATCAAGGTATCAGACATCAGGCTGTACAGTGACACTTCTGGGCAACTAGAGCCTGTCAATGCTCTGTGGATTTATTACAGTCTCAATATTGTTTCCATACACACTAAACTAAAAATATTTAACTACACACACACATTCACAGAGACACACACTGGATGGCCTACATCCCGAGGTGGGTTGCCATGCTATTTAACCACTGCCTTTGTTGCAGGGGTCTATAGCTGAGCCGGGCACACCTTTTAACTTACAAAGACCATTTCAGTTAGAAGCCAGTGGTTACGGAGGCCTGGGGCCACACTGTGTGTGTGTGTGTGTGTGTGTGTGTGTGTCCTATGGTGGGAAACTAGACTATGATCAGACCCCCCTCCCCCTTTCAATTGTCCAGTTCCTGCTGTTTTCTTTTCTTTTACTCCTCCTCCTTTTTCTCACCACCTTTCCATTCAGCCTAACCTAAAGTAATTCCAGTCAGACGCCCTTTAGCTTTAGGTGCCCTGTCCAGCTCGTCTCTCTGAAAGCAGAGGTTTTACTGTTGCCCGAGGAATTGTGTCAACCAACAAATAAAAATGAAAGGCAGCCTTGTTGGCGTTTTGAAATGGGGTTGCTATGCACGCCGTTTAGGAGAACCTTTGGTAGTTTGACTCGGTGTATTGAATCTCCGAGGTGAAACCAGGCACTAGTTTTAGTGCGTTGCCAGGTGACTGATTCAGCTGGCTCAGTAGACTGCAGCGCAACAGTAGATGACTGGTGAGTAGAAGGCAGAAGAATGCTTTTGATATCAAATACCACAAAGCCAAGAAAGAGTCATTTTCCCAAAAGCCAAGAAAGGCCACAGAGGGCCTGCCAGGACCAGCTCTAAAATGCTGCTGGCACTCTGTGAAAACCTGTTACTTGATTATTCTTGGAAGCTACATTTCCCATGCCAACAAGATACAGAGTTGAATTTCGTAAATGATCCAGGCTGAAGACCATCACCTTATGTGAGGAGCTGAGGAGCCAACTGTAAACATTCATCCATTCATTTAAGTCATTGGAGAAAATTACCAAATTAAAGATATCATCTGGTGCTCAAACATTTGATTAACTGGCAATACAACTGGCATATTACTCACAGTGAAAACTATTAATTGCAATACTATTGTATTGTCTGATCTAATATAATTAGAATTCAAATCAGCAATATTTTTACATCAGCAAAGGACCCATGTCGCTGTCTATTCTGAAATCCACAGAAAATTGTCAACCATCAGCACAGCCCAGCTCTTCAAAAAGTTTGAACTTCTTTCAGGACATTTTTTTGGTTTATGACCACTAACTTTACTGTTTGGTCCCCCACCACTGTTCTTATCAACCTTTTTTCTGGATGTAGGCAGCTGTTTTCAGTGAAGTTTCTTATACATCAGCATGGTACACTACCTTGTCAACACCAAACAGCAGACAGACAAAAATTAGCTGTAACTGTAAAACTTGAGTCAAACTTTTAGGCTGGTTATTCATAGAACATAGCATCAGTCTATGTAAAAGCCATGAGTAGTATTTTCTTTCTTCCTTCTGGCCTCTTTCTGTCTTTGTAGTCACATCTCTCCCTTTCCCCCTCTACAGTATTGTGTCATGGCTGTCTGCTAACTTAAGGGGGAGTTTCCCCATTCGCCTGTCTCTTCTCCCTCAGGTCCTCACACTGAAAAGACCTCTTCTTTTGCCATAAATACTTTGTGAGTGTGTATGTGTGTGTGTGTCTACAAGGACAGGCTGCTGTGACATTTCTATTGAGCTCAAAGCAGAGAGAAGGAGTGTTAATGACACTAGAAAGCAACTATAAGATCTCCACGTCTGAATCTGTCACTCTTTCACACACTGATGAACCTGTCCCACCCCCCCGAGCTTGAAAACTTAGAGCCTCTCTTTGTCTTTTCTCTTTGTTGTATTTCACGTACTCCAAGCTAATGATCACTGCATTGACTTCCTATCATAGGAACACAGTCAATGGACTTTTTTTTTTCTCTAAAAATACAACAGAAGATATTTGAGCTGCAAAGAGGGCTAGGTTTGCACCCATGTGTACACACACACACACACACCCTCAAACAACCCTGAGTATGTATCACCAATCCAATGTTTGTTCCCTGTGGGTTTAAAGTGAGACCAGCCACCCCCATATTCAAACCTTTCTTTAAATATCTGCAGTGCACGTCACTATCCTCATTCTCATATTTCCTTTCTTCTGATCCTTCCTATTTAACAGTCGTACCTGAATGTCATGAAGGATGTGTCTCGATCTGTCATTACTCATTCTAAAGCAGTACAAATCATGGTGGAAGGTATTCTACCTGCTAAATGCACTTGAATTTATTGTACTGACCAACACTGTGCATTGTATAATGATGCTGTACTGTTGTATGGCGAAAGTTGAGGCTGTATCAAATTTTTTGCAGATGACACTCTAGAGTACTGATACTGGATTTCTTGGACCCATACTAGCACTGGGGAGTAAAATGTTAGGTCAGCCATTTTGCAAGGATCCCTCTAACATGGTCACTTTTACCAAAGATATGTAATACAGGCCCGATTTTACAGTTTATCAGAAAACGTTATTGTCCAAAATGTCATAGAATGTCATAAATCATCCCAAGCATCTGTTTCTGCATTATATCCTGTAAAAAAATAAGTAAATAAAGTTGAAGCGAAACAAATTGGACAATATATACACCAATACTGATGCATCTTTGACAGGCTGATATCAGCAGATAAAATCTTCTTCTCATATCATTTAGGTTGTAGGCATCCCACTGGATCTGTTGTAGAATCGGCAAAATGCTAATACAACTTAAGCAGAGTTGAGGGTGCATTGCTTGTCAGTTAGTTTGAGTAAATGCATATGAACTGAATGAAGTAGCCAGTCGTTGGAACCAGTAGGTTTGTTTTCATGACAATAAAAGCATGAAACTAAAACAGGATGTCGAACAGCACAAAATCCATATAAAGAAGTGTTTGCTCTAAAAGGCGAGTTCTCTGTGGACCTTCGCCTTTCTACATTTTCTCCATAATTTCCACTGGGAGTCTGAAACCTTAATGGCCCCTGTGGGGAAAGTGGGTCTGATCACCACTTTACCCTAAACATTATATTACATTTAGTTTTTAGCTGAAGCTCTTATTCAGGGAGACCCATAGTGGTGTTTCTAGTTTGTCACTGTCAAATAAAGTGTTTTAGATAGAACAGCGTTTGGTCTTCCTTTTTGAAATGAGGAGAAAAAGCCACAAATCTGTGTACGGAGAATCCTCCCAGTGTTTTCTGCTAACATAAGCAAGAGCTTGCTGGCCTCCATGCAGAGCTGCCACCGAACACTACACCATATTTCCAAGCACTATTCATTAATTGATTTCTTATTGGGACCGAGGTAACAGGATTAGTGCTCCAAGCATCCAGGAGTCAGGGAGGGAGGGGGACCTTTAACCCCCCCCACCTCCTCCCGCAGACAATGGCTGTGTGTGTGACTGTGTGTTGGTGAGGGTGTGTGTTTGTGTCCTTGCCAGATGGGACCAGTATTTCTTCACATATATAGAAACACACGCATCGCATTCTCCAGCTCTCATCCTCCTGGTTTGTGTCCAGTCGTCCATTTCTCTCTATTGTCTTCCAGCAGGGCTGCGTTGACTCTCCTTAATATTATTTATTGTTGACATTATTATGATATTTTATGGCTAGAAAATCATTTTAAGCTTGAGCTTCCAATAACTAGTTCCTTTAAGTAATACACCCCCTATAACTACTTTACATATCCACATTTCAACACATGGTAGATGCTGAAAATAGAGTTGTCAGTCAAGTGTCAACCACTTTGCAACTCTATTTTCAGCAATGCCAAAATAGAGTTGCAGAAAGTGGCTGACATTTGGATGGAAACTGTCCTGGTTGAATCGTCATCAAATATCTGATTCATTGATGATACATATGTCAATGTTTTTACATTAATACATGAGGGGAGGAGTTAATTATGACTCCCAAGGCGCATTATGGTGAGAACCATCCAATCATCAATGGCTGACCTTAAGAGAAAGCGTTTGGAAATTTACCATTGCAAGAATGGAAAGAAAGAATATTTATGAAAACGAGTAACTCCTTCCATTCAGTCTGCGAATTCAAAGGCACCATTGTAATTTCTGTCCTAGGTTTGTCCTGATGTAACACTTTGACACCTGCGATTGAACTTCCAGCCCTGCGTTTAGTGGACGACCTGCTCTACCTGCTGAACCACATCTCCATCGCTTAGAACCTGTTCCTGTTAGCTGATTTCACACAGAATACACAGACATAGTAGTACATTAGGAAAAAAAGTTATTTCATGAATATTTAAATCATTTATCAGTCATATTGTTATACTTGCTGCACCTTTTTAATAAAAATGGTGTGGAAGAACAGAGGAGAAACACATGGCTCTGTCTCCCATTTCAATCTCCAATTTGCTCTCGGTCGCTCGTGTTTTACATCAGCACCTCCTCCACTTCTTACCCTTCTTCCTCCTCCCTCTCACCCTCCCTCCGTTGAGACAGAGTCTATTGCCTCCTCTCACTGTTACTGTGGAGAAACCGGCAGCATGCGTCCCAGGAATGAGAGCATACACACATTCCTACACACACACACAGACACACACACACTCACAACCACTCGGTGCCCTGCCAGCTTTGCGGGTCATTGTATTTGGCACGTGGCCACTATCTCTCCTACACTGCACACACACACACACACGCACACGCTCTCTCTCGCCCCTTGCCTGACTCCTGCCTTGGCAGACAGCTCCTGCTGAGTAAGGAGGCCCTCGCACTCTCTCTTTCTTCCTCACTTTGCTCTCTCTTTTTTTTGTACCTCTCGTTTGTTTTCAGAAGCAGCCTCCTCTCCCCCTGCGTTCCCCGTCCACACGGTAGTCTCCTTTCATCTCCCCCCACATATTAAACACGTCCTCAACCTGCAGAGGATAAGTAAACCAAAGGCACTCCCATTTTCACCCATTTCCCTGACGCCAGCCCCTGTCTTGTCAAATCCTTCAAAAGGTTTTCACCATCAGCCGTATTGCAGCATCACTAAGCTGCACCGCATGCTTTTGAATTGACACGTTGTAACTGGATGTGAAGATTTAACTTTGGCCATTAGTCATGTCTTTATTCTCCTGCTGGCAGTAATGTCTCAACAGCTAAGAATTAGAGGTGGGGCATCAGGGATTCAGGCAGCTGCATTTAGCCTTAAGATATAGATGATGTTTCACAATGGCGGGTAGTGTATGGCCAGGCTTGCCCAAACCCCCAAGCCCCCCCCCCCCCCCTCCCTCAGTGACTCATATTCAATACAGGCTGCTGCAAAAGCAAGAGTATAGCTTTATACAAATGAGGTTGGCTATATAGAGACAAGCTTAAACGCAGATGTAGCAACACTTTGGTTACTTTGGCCATTGTTCAAACTCATACACACAAAGCATGCTGGCTGTTCATGGACATGTACAATGAATGACGTCTGAGTCACTGGGACAAGTGTTGAGCTGTTTGCTTACTGTAAACGGTACAATGACTACTGTTCCGATAATAACAGTATTTAGGGGCCTAGTAAAAAAAACAGGGCAGGCCGTGTGTTCTTTACTACCACGCTGTCCAGTCAGAGATGATTACACTTGCACGTATTTTCAAGGAGGCTGGTCCTGGTATGAGAAATATTGTCAAACTGCCTCCAGCTCATTCTTTAACGCAGATTTTGGAATGAAGGAGGAGGCATATGCCCACCCCTGATTTGGGGGATTATCAATACTCAGTGCTCATTGCTTTCAGCTGATTTTCTGTTAAGGAGATGCAACAAATTTCAATATAAATTGCCTAAATAAAAGTGTTTTGGACAAAGACAAGGTCCGCCTTTCCTTTATCAATGCTTGTATTGTTTAACTTTTGAAAGTCTGGTGATTGAGGGTGGTTTTACTGCATCTGGGGAAATGTATTTCCCATTAAACAAACTGCAGATATAATGTTTGTTCACTCCACTGCTAGTTAAAGCCTAAACAGACTATTACTGGACATATATCTAAACTTACTATATAGAGTTACTAATGGAGATGAATATGAGGAGGTTTAGACTAGAGGTCAATGGTCCATGCCAACTTTTTGCACTGGTCTTTGTGCTCTTGCACACAAAGCCATAAAGAGCTGCAAATGTACAATTACAGCTGGTGCCATTGGTGAGTCTGCACTCACATTGTCTACAGCTCCATGCTGATGATTAGCTTCTGATCTGTGTGGCCAACAGTTTTTTTTTTATCAATTGCACAGAACAATATTCTTTTGTTCAGGAACAATGCCTTTGATAATGCTTTATCTGCTTGTCAGTGGATGGAAGTTTGGAGTTCCTCTACAGGAAATAACTTGTCATGTACAGTATGCTGGTCAACTTGTGGTGGCCATGCCTCATGGATCCATTTCTGGGAATGCCATGTGGTCAAGAGAAGCTGTATGTAGCTGACATTTCCACAAGTTTGCATATTTAACAGTACTGACGAAAGAATCCGCTGGCATGTCTGGTTTCACATCAACCTTCCAAGTGGCTCTCTGGTGTGCTTGCTGCAGATTTGTCCATATTGGGCACATGGCCACAGTGGAAATACCAAGACCATGTTCAGCTCTAATACTGATACACAGCCTGGAGTCAGGAAGATGTAAGAAGTGGTAATAGTTGTGAAATTGAACGAGTGAAATTGACTTGTGTCAAAATCTATTTTCATATGGAACCATGTGAAACAATTGATTGTGATCACTGACAGTGTTTGCATTATTAAGTAGTGTTTATTCTTCATTAGGGTATAACATGTTCAAATCAGTTCTGAGCCCATAAACACTTGGTACCCAGCACTACACTCGAAGCAAAAGCCTGTCCCATATTAGTCCACCTCCCTCCGCAGCCACCAACTGAATCTTGTTGGTGGCTGCAGTTTCTCTGTATTTCTTTCCCCACTCTTGTTTCCGAGATGAAAAGAGGATCCTGTTGTGTTTTTGTGGTGAAGCCCCACACTGCCTCTTTTCACCGGGATCTGATGAACAGGACTTGTTTCAAGTGTCGAGCCTCTCTATGGCCCACACTTTTCTTTATACCTGAGAAGAGAGGGAGAAATTATGTGTGTTTGTCTGCGTGTGCTTTTACGTTTGCATGTGTATGTGTGTGTTTCATTGTCATGCCAAGGACAAGCGGGCTTGTCCTGTGCCAAGTGGTGCCAAGCCAGCTGGCTGTCGCTCATGCTTTTGTTTTGTGGTATGCTCTGTATTCAGCCCACAACACACATTGTTGTGAAGAGCCTTTCGCTTGCTCTCTCTCCCTCATCCCCTTTTGTGTGTATGTGTGTCTTTTATGGCAGTGACCTTGATGTGGGGAGAAAACTGGAAACACAAGTGGACAAATAGAGAGCAATAGAAAGAATTAGAAATTAAATGCTGCTACATTTAATTACCTACTTAATATTCAACAACATTTGACTTTGGATGTACTGCAACCCTGGTTTTCATATGTTGATACACCAAAGAGGTGAAGAGGTGCTACTTGGCTTTGTGGCCTGTTTGTGACTTCTGTTGCCTGACATCTCATAGTCTCCACTGGGTGCTGTTGGCAATTATGAAAGGAGCTAGAAATATCCTCAAAATTAAACAGATTGATATTTCAATGTTGAAGCGCTGATGAATAAATAAATACATTTTTTTTTAGATGAGTTAAATCTGCAGCAACTGGACTTGGTTATGGGAAATGACTTCATGGATATTCAGTTCTTAAGAGGCCTCTTGGATAAGAAGTGAAACATGTTAGATCTACATCCAAGTCCAGATGTCGTGGATTTAACTCTTCTCAAAGAAAGATGACCTGGACGACTCGAGTTCTTTTGCTACAGTGCTTGTCAGATTGTCGATGTCAACAGTATCTGAAACTGTAGGAACCCAATAGGCTGCATCCAACAATCTGCAAAATGAGTCATAGTGCAAAGGTCTGTTCTTCCCTATTATACGGTTCTCGAAGGCTGCTGAGATAAGGACTACTTGTAGGGCTAGTCTGTAGACTGCTGTTGCTGGTGAGTCAACAGCTAACTCACTAGTCAGCCATGAACAAGCTAGCGCCTGTTGGTCATAATAGGTGTCTGAACTTCTTTCAGTTTTGTCTGCACTTGGGTTTTTGATTCCTTTGGTTATCAGAGTAGCTCCAGTGAGTTATTCTCACTTATGATGGAGGTATTGTTTGAAAAGACACTTGCCCTTTGTTTAACTGTTGTATGATAGACAGGTAGATCTTAACTGTTATGTAATAGTCATATTTTAGAATCCTTTTCATTCAACTGTATTTAAATGCTTTGGCAGCGCTTATCAACATCGATGCCAATGAAACAGAGCAGACATACTTGAATGACTGACAGAAAGAGAGTGCCTCAAAAGAAGTTGATTCTGCTGGTTCTCCCCTGTGGTGACCTATGAGAGGATATGTTTTAAGTGTCTGTTCATGAATATTAATGAAACTCTCCGCCACCCTTTTACCCCCCCCCCCCCCACACACACACACACACACACACACACACACACACTCCTGCTGCCTTATGTGTCCAAAGCTGTTTTTAAACCTACATAATTTGGGTTGAAGTGCCTTTCAAATGGCCTTCCCTGTCCTGACACTTTCCGGAAACAAGGGAGAAACACACTTATTAATCAGGCTCTCATTGTGTGTGGGATAGTGTGTGCGTGCATGCGCAGAGGACAGGGGATGAAATAAGAGAGAATTAGTGAGAAAGAGAAAGAACATCATACAGAGGGAGTGTGTGTGAGAGTGAAACAGACAAAATGAGCTGAGGAGTCAGGCTACTACATTGTGGCTTAAAAAAGCTAAACCATTTGGCAAAGTGAGATGTCGGTTAACCACTACAGCAAAATGCCACAGTGGTTTTGAAAAACAAGATGTTCAACTATTTAATTTACAGTCATGCAATTAAAAGAATTCTTGATTGTCTAAACATTGTGAGAGACAGTTTGAGTGCTTCTTCTTCAGAATAGGCGTTGAGGGGAATTTGTCCCTCATTCATCACGTCCTTTTCGCCAATCAACCTTGGCAGAGTTTAGCGTCATTCCACAGTTGAAAACCATTGACATTGCCACATACTCAAAACTGGCACAATGTGAATGTGTACCATCTGGCATTAAATGAGTCTCTGCTACGCACATTGGCAAAATGTAGAGTCTTGAGCACTCCCTGTGAGGTTTCCTTTGTCATCGTGCTCTTAAGGTCCCTTCGCTCCTCGACCATCAAATTCATTCTATGGCTGATCAGCCCTTTGAGCTTAACTGTGCCAAAGCTGCATTGAAATCAACCTGTTCTTTACAGCCCAATCAATAGAAATATGTCAATGCCTGAAACAAAAGTATGGTCAGAATGGACGTCATCCAACATCTTCAGTTGAAGCCTCCACAGGATCTGAATACACCCTCATCAAGCTCCATTCACCCACAGTGGTGACTTAAATGTGGTGCATTGAAGTCAGACAGAAATCATGTCCAATCAAATCAAACTTTATTATTACACTGCCTTTTATGTAATCAAGCATGTATTAAGACCATGGAGACCCATGGGCCAGCACACAGAATTCATATCAAGATCAGAAAGATCAAGGTTACTAGCTTGGGGGCTTCACATTTAGTTTGAGCCACTTCATGTCAGGGCATAACTTCTCTTTCTGGGATTTTCCTCCAGATGTTGATGTGATGAATTAAAAAAGAAAACCTCTTATGATCACTGTAATGCATAACGGAATATCATCAACACAGCTATCTAAATCTCTGTAGAGTTAACAGCTGCTTCAAAAGGCCACACCAAAGCACACATTATTTCTTGAACTACATCAGTTGGTATGGAGATGGAAACATTCTTATAATTTACTCCCTTTGGGTATCCTGTTTGTTGTAGTGAACATGAAACTTGTTTATTTGCTTCTTTCATTTCAGGTAAAAGGAAGGCTAAGTTTCTTAAGACGAGTTTTAAACTGAAAAGAAACCACTAAAGCGTAAAAGAATGCTAGTTGCTTTTCTTTCGGTAAGGTTTCACAAAAGCACATTTTCAGTGCCAGGGGGTAAAATACCAGGAAGTGGGGAATGATTGACAAATACCGGTGCTTCATTCTCTTGACAACTGAACTAAAAAGCTGTCTGGTTTGGAGTCAAATTAGCAGGTTAAGGATTTCATACATGTCTCAACTGTCAACGACTGCAAAGAGGTTCACAGTAGTTTGAAGCAAAGAGGAACTTGTTTGGATGGAATTTTCTTGAGTTTGCTCGTTTATTTTAGAATATTGGAATATAAACCTACATTAAAGGTCCAGTGTGTAACATGTAGGAGTATCTATTGGCAGGAATTGAATAGAATATGTATAACTATATTTTCATTATTGTATATTCACCTGACATTAAGAATCGTTTTTGTTGCCTTACAATGGGCCGTACAGTAAGAGCCGTACACGGAGTCAGCCATCTTGAGTAGCCATTTTTCTACAGTAGCCCTGAGCAGACAAACCAAACACTGATCTAGATATGACCTTTTGATTTTTACGTGAATGTCGCAAGCCTGAGTTTTTCCTACATATTTGGAAGGAGAGGATGTGGTGTGGGAGAGTATTCATTTGGTTGCAGTCTGCAACTTCACTGCTACGAGGCACTAGATCCTATACGCTGGACCTTTAACTGAATTGGCTGTAAAACCAAAACAATGAGCTCCATAGAAATGAGAGTTGGGTGATAAGTCTCCATTCTTTCTTTTTTTCACTGTTGTAATGTTTAAATCTTGATTTGTAGCGCTTTAACGAGTCTGTTGTCATAAAGGTATAATCCAAGAAAAATTGTTTTGTAGAACGTGAGTCAGATAATTATTAAAATAATAATAAATTTGATGGAGCTTTGAGTTTAAATGAAAATCACAGCACATCAGCAGCACACATGCTCAAACACACACACACACAAACACACACACACACACACATATCTCTGCAGTACACTCACACACAGATCCATACAACTGTAGCCCTGGGGTTGTTGTTACTAGCCCTTCATTGTCCACACAGAGGGGATTGGAAGGCTTGCATCACTGTTGGTTCAATCTCAAGCTATCCCTGCACTCTGTGAATCCAGGCTATTGTGATAGGATGTGATGTGTGTGCGAGTTTATGTGTATGTGTGTGTGCAGTGACGTGCCGAGCCGGCCTAACAAGTGCTGCCCGTTCCTGTCTATCCATTCTATATATCACGATGGATGATGAATGAGTGAGATGATCATTGCGAAGAAAAGTGCATGGTTTATTTTCTAAGTGCTTTAAAGGTGAGCGGAGAGAGGGAGGAGGGGGAAAAGAGCAATGAATGAGTGAATAGGCTAAGTGACAGAATGGTCTGTCAGTGTGTTCCCCGGTGGATATTGTAAAGGTCTCTCTCTCTCTCTCTCTCTCTCTCATCCCAGCTCTGTCTGTGTGTGTGTGTGTGTGTGAGAGACTAAGACTGAATGAATGTCTCGCAATTGGAAACCTTTTCTTTTGTAATCTCAAGTCTCTGCCAGAGAGCATTGTGGCGCATTGTTTACCAGCCCCCCCCCCCCCCCCCCCCCCTTGTTCTGCCTTGTGTGTGTGTGTGTGTGTGTGTGTGTCATGTGACAGTTGACATTATCAGATGATTGCTCCTACAACTGGTCTGTGTATGTGTGTGTGCACGCGCATGCCTGTGTGTCTGTGCTGTCATGTACATGACAGCTGACATTATTCGCAACTATTGTCTGTGTGTGTGTGTGTGTGTCCACGTAGGGCTGCGTGCTTATGAGTCATCATTGGATGATTGTTTTTGTGTACACTTGATTAGTTTTCATTGAAATGTGTCCCTTGGTTCAACAAGACAAGTTCTGCCTGTAAGAAAACCTTTCCTTTCCTCGTGTGTCACTTCATGCAACATGTTGCTGAAAACTTGTCTGTGTGTTCTCACTCTGCAGGTCAACGAGTTTAAGTTTCTCAGCGGTAGTTTGAGTGGATGTAGTGGTTGTAACTTGACGATCGTTGCTTGTTTCTCCCCATTTTCAAACTGGCGAAACAAGGTAGCTGTTCCAGAAACAACATATTTCTACTTAACTATTCACCAGGGGCGATCTGTGGATGAATTAGAGGTGAAAAATTGGTGGTGCAGTTGCAGATTGTCCCATTCAACAACCGCTTATTTCATCCTCTTCAGTCTCACCAGTGGGGAAGTCATTACAGACTCACACCGTGCGGCCAAACTTTATTCACACTCGAGCTGGGTTTGACATTTCTACAGAGGTCTCTTAAGTGAGCTGAAGAAGAGAGCGTGAATGTGTTTAAACTGACAAAGCAGACATGTACATTTGATGGAATGCTGGAGCTTTAACAAAACATGAAGTTATAGGTTTGGATTTTGCTCAGTGGATGCATCATATAACTTCAATGAAGAGCTGGAACAACGTGATAAAGAATATATGATGCAGGAAGATTTTAACAGCCGTGAAACTACGGGATGTGAAGGCTAAGATGCAGGAGTGCAGTACTTGAGTGCGATGGTGTGAGCATGTTGCTACAAGTGATGAAGTGAGAAGATTAAACCCCATCAAGGAATTCCAGTTTGAGTAATGGGGCTTAATCAGAAACTCTGCGCAGTTTTACAGCTCTTAAAAGCTGTCACAGAAAGCAACGGAAAGCAATAATTCCCCATAAAACAGTTCATGTTACAAAGTAATCTATCAGAAATGTGGGCTTGAAAGTGTTTGACTGGCCAGCCCAGTGCGTCTCTGGATGAAGTTGTGCAACCCTGACGTGCTGGTTTGAACACGGCCTTACGGTAAATCAAGTTTGCACTGCGGTCTGCCTGCAGTGACAAATCCTCTCACATGAAATAAAGCTTTAGAGCTGCAGCTTTAGACACAGATTGAATGGAGTAGACAGCCTGCGTCCAGTGTCATGCTATAGTGGCTTTTGGAGTGAAGCTTGAGTCACTCACACCCCGTTAGAGATTAAGATTTCCACTTCTGCTATGCTCTGATTTCCAGATTCTGTGAGTTCAGGCTTGGCTCTCGCCATTTGTGTCTCGTTCGTATCAACAAATAGGTTAATCATGTGTGGTTTGCCTGTGCAACTTGCGGCCGTCCTCCCCCTCCACAAGCTCTCTCCTCTCCCATGGCTTCCTCCACAAGGCCTCCTGGCTGCTGCCTGCCTGCCAGCCGCCTCTCACCCATTGTGGGCTAACAATGGCAGGCGAGGCCCCAGCCTTGAGGCCTGCAGTCTGGGTCTTAGAGGGGGTGTTGTGAGTGGGTGGTACTTTGCGGAGGGGGGGTTTGCTCGTGAAAGGCTTGACTCTATGGGGGCAGCCACTGTGTGGGTTGGGGTGGGGGTCTGGGGCGAGGCCATGAAAAGCAGGTCATGCCCAGATTAAAATTCAATGTATGCCCCACGTACGACTGTCTGCCTACGTCAGCAGGCTGCCCTTGGTACGGTGTGTGTGTGTGTGTGTGTGTGTGTGTGAGTGTGTGAGGAGGCAGCCGTGGAGTGCTTGGAGTGGGGATTCCCAGGATTTTCAGGGTGCCTCGCTGGCTCGCCAGTTAACATGGCAAGGAAGAGGAGGGGGAAGAAGCCAAAGCTAGAAATTAGAGAGACAGGAATAAAGACACAGCGGGGGGAGTGAAGGCAAAATGTGTGTGTGGATAGGAAAAAGGAGGAGGTAGTAATCAGAGTGTCTGGCCCTCTTCATTGCTTTGTTTCAGTTGCTTCGAGCTCAACACACCTTCAGGGTGTGTGTGTGTGTGTGTGTGTGTGTGTGTGTGTGTGTGTGTGTGTGTGTGTGTGTGTGTGTGTGTGTGTGTGTGTGTGTGTGTGTGTGTGTGTCGGGAGGGGTTTCTTCTTAATGGGGCAGCAGCGTCATAATGCATGCAAGACAAAGCTGATTTGGTGATGCATGCTTCCTTTGTGTTGGTGTTGGAAGGGGGGGGGTCTCTGTAATACACACACACATGCAAAAACACACAATCCAATCCCCCTCTGTTTTGGGCCCCATCCCCATATGGTGGCTTGGCTTGATGAGAACTTGATGAAGTCAACCAGAAGTCCCCCCCACCCCACCCCACCCCCACCCCCCCCCACCCTCTGTGTGTGTGCTTCTGTGCAAATATGTGATTGGTTTTCAGCTAATGGATAAATGAATGTTTCACCCTCACAGAGCTGTGTGTGTGTGCACGCAAGAGAGCGCAAAGGGGGCATGTGTAGATCATCAGCTTGTATATTGGCTTGCAAGCTGTTTTCATTATATTTCATTATTCATGTTTCATGCATGATTGTGCAAGGAGAGCAGTGATCAGCTCTGTAGGGGTGGAGGCTAATCAGGAGGTGGAAAGGTTTCTAAACTCAGACAGTGCAGACAGTCCAACAAAACCACAAATGTCACGACCTTTTCCAGCAGATGAAATATTTCCCAGAATAGAATTGAAAGAAAATTATCTTGAAGCGGAACCAAAACATCACACAGAAAAGACGTACAGCCAGCATTTATTTTCAGATTTTCAGGAAACCCATAGTGCCAGCAGAGACTGAACGGAGGCCATGCCTGCAATTTCTGCTTCTTTGGTTTAATATGAAGCCCAGTGAGACGAGCTGTTACTCTGGTAAAAGGGCAGCCAGATTAACCAGTAAACCAGCAGCATTTATTTTCATTTCCCAGGGTATGCTGAGAATCCAAACACTGATTCACCTTCAGCAAATCACAGAATGAACCGAGGTCAGTGTCTGTAAATGAGTTGCAAGTCCAAGTGTATTCAAAGCATTGTTTGTCAGAAATAAAGCACACAAGCGTACACTGTGAAGTACAGTTGACATACTGTACTGAAGCCACTTTCAGTCGCTGCAAAACATCAAAAGTTTGTTTGTTAGGGTTTTTTTTTTGTTAATTCTTTGCAGCACCTGCCTTCAGAGAAGCTCTTCATCTGCCTGACAAGCCCAGGTCAATATTCACTCATTCTAAAATGTCCCTGAAGTTACTTTTGTTCAGTCTTCAGACATCGATTTGGCTGCTTTCATCAGATATTTGCTTTTAGCCGTACAGTAAACAAACACGCTGATTAATAAAGCTGGATTTGTATTTCAAATGTTCAGCTTTGGGCTCGATTGTGTTGTTTGTGCGCCTCGGACTACAAATGCTCAGCTTTGTGCCTCGCTCCTCTGTGCGGGTACACAAACGGCGTCAGAGCGAGCTTTTTCTTCGCTTTATGTTTGTTTTTTTGTTGCTACCTCGCCGTTCCTTGTGTTGTGTCCGCCAACTCAGAATGGAGCCATTTTGTCTCCTTCAGTTCCTGAAATGAAATATAAGCCTCTTAAATGCATACTTATCTTGCCCTGCAGACTGCGCTTGAAGAACAAACACACACATGCCTGCACGCACACACACACTAACTAAAGAGGCATTGTGATGCCAGCCCTTGTTGTTCCTAAGACGGCGGCTGCATGCATGTGGCAGATGGTTGCTCCTTTGCTTTGCATGCCGCCATATTAAACAAAAACCATGGCTAAGGCCGCGGCTGGTTTAGGAAAAGGGCAAAGTGCGAGCGAGACGGAATAAGAAGAGACAAAAGAGCAACAGAGGGAGAGACGGAGACAACAGGCTGGGCATACAAACAGGAAATCCATGTGTTTAAATGTGCATATGTGTGTGCAGAACCACATTAACATTTGCTGATGCATATGCACACACACACACACATTCTGTCTAGATTACAACACAAACATGACTAGCTGTAGGGAAGGACCTGTACATGGAGCACATATCTCGTGTGTGTATTGGTGTTCCACTAACTCCAAAAAGGCTGTAGCATGTGTAAATTGTGTGTGTGTGTGTCTTCAGTAAACTGATGTATTGGTAATTGGAGATTAAACTCAGTGCAGTGACCTTTCACAGCTGTCAGCTCCTTTCACATGCTCACATGTTGGTTTGCGCCTTGTTAGTGTGTGTATCCATTAAGGCTGTCAAAAGTACTGATAAGTCGATGCTTTTCCATCAGCATGTGTTCACAACAGTGCATTACCATCATTGGATAGTAACAAAAGCACTGAAGAGAAAAAACAGATCTACAATCAGATTTCAATTCAAGGCTGCACATATGGAACAAAGGGAAGAAAATCATGCCACGCCATCATATCAAATATCTTTTTTAATACTACTATGGTATTGAAGTTCTTAAAGTGTGGCAACCTCAGTGTCCACACCATGTTGTGTTTTTGTCTTCTTCACATTGGAGGACATTTGGGGGTCATTTTCAGTTTGTCTTGTGCACTTGTTCCAGTTATGTTTTTAGCTCTGACAGCAACACTGAAATGAATCTGGGAAATTTTAAAGAGAAAACCAGAAATGAATGTGTAAGTATAAGGCTGCCAATGTTTGAGACAATGATCTGTGTCCTGGGTTTTATCCAGACATCCTGCCTTTGCTACAGTAACTTCAAATGTATGCTAACTGGTTACAAAAGTAATATAATCTCATGACACCACCAAAATATGTTGTACGCTATACTCCTCACATTGATGTGTCTTTGATTCCATAACTCGTCAGTGTGTTCACATGTGCACGCACAAAGCGGAAGGCTGTCTCTTGCCTCTCTGTGATTTTGCAGCCTTCGGGCATATTTGCAGTTTGGTTTGTGCCGAGCATCTTATTTACATATTCAGCTTTGATTAGGCGATAGGACACCTCTGAGCATTTGTTTTCTGTGGGAATTAACACAAGTGCTATTGTTTCATATGAGCTGTCACCCAGTGGAACTTAGGACATATGCAAAACATTAAACCTCTCTCAGGGTCCTATTGTCTTCTTGTTTGTTGCTGCTTTGGCATCTTTGGACCTCACACAAGTTCCTCTTTCAGTCCCAGGAACTACTTTTCAAGGAACTAAAATGGTCCTTCAGTCCGTTGTCTGCATTTCCACCACATCTTTTAAGATAAGGCAAATAAGTCTGCTGAAGTATGAACAGATGATGGCTGTTTCTTATGACATGCACATCTAACTATATGTCGCAGTCTGTCAGTCTGTCATACGTGTTCTTCTGTGACTCCATTTTGAAATGTTGAAGCATGGTGAACACAACCAGTTTGCGGCAGCAGATATTTAAAAATGGCCTCTGAAAATTAGAAATTAGAAATGTTTAGCGGTGCAACCCCACCCCCAAAATGCACCTCACGCAGGGAATTGCGTTGGAATTGCAACAAAGGTTACTAGCCCCCTGGGAAAGTTCCTACAGTGGAAAAGCAGCTCTTATGTAGAAGGTTTCCCTTCATGATTACTGGCCCTCTTTGCTTCCAGCCTGTTTGTAGCTTCATATTTGAATACACACATTGCTTGCATCACTTGCATCAAGGATCATGCTTAACATGCGCAGCAGAAAAAAAAAAATGTCTAAACCACAAAACCGAACAAGGACAGCAAAGTCTAATTTGGTCTTGAGTTTTCCAGCAGACAATGAGGCTTTATCACCTGCAGGGGTTCGACATGAGTCTCTCTTCGAGTGTTTGCGGCTAAATAAATTGCTTCTGCTTGTCTCTTTGTAAGTGTGGCCAGACAAGGCTGCAGCACAATAATGCCTCTACACTGCAAACAAAGGTCTGGAACAAAAAAAAAACATGGCCTTCTTATCTCTAATTTAGCCTTGGGTGAACAGGGTTTACACACAGTGGAGAAAAGACAGCTTCTGTGTATGACACATACACACCAAGGCCCTTTTAACTCTGCTTCACTTCAACCCAACTTCAGCTTTGTATTCTGTATAATGTATTTCCTGCATTTGCGTTGAAGCGTTGCTGCTCTCTATGCTCTATGTTTTCCTGTCCTGAAAAGCTGAAAAGCAGCATTTCTGGCTTTTCTCCTACCCAAATAACCTTCATTCTAGTGGTGAACATGCTTACAATGGTATGAATCAAGCAAGTGACTCTCCATTAACAGCAGAATGTATGCAAGTCTTGAATTGGACCACTTTGGCTTTGAGGTTATAAAGCTTGCTTTCAGATTAGACGGATGTTCTTGATTGAATTTCAGGCTCCATCAAGCGAAGGATGCCATCTCTCCCTCGATCCACCTCTCCCTAGTGTTCACAGGCCACAGTTTTTATTGCAAGCAAGATGTGTGTGTGTCAAAAGCATGACTTACACACCCTGATATGTTCTTCCTCATTCTGATGATTTTGATCGGTGCATCTCTTTATCTGTCTTCAACAAGCATTTTGCTGAACACGATCTTCCCTTCAGGGTAATCTGGTTTACGTCCAGTGCTACCTTCCTTCCTCTGAATTTATTTCCTCCATTTCCTCTATTTCTCCTCCCCTTTTGCCCTTTTCTCAATCAGTTTGGGAACTTTGGGAACCAACACTTCAGCCTTTTGCAGCTTTCTGTCCATGTCAGCTCTGTCAGATCTGCAGTTTTTGCCCTTCTCATCGTGTTTTTTTTTTTTTTACAATGACACATCAGCTGAAAGGGACTTGATTAAACCTTTCTCTCTCCCACCCTTTTCTCTTTCTTTCCCTTTCTCCTTCCCTCTCTTCCCTTTTCTCCCCCATTGCAACAAAATGGAGCAAATCAGGGAATCAATTCAATGTAATCATGACAAATGAGTCCCGACGGTTAGCAAGGATTTTTTGTGCGTGTGTGTGTTTGGGACAGGGCTGCTGGGAAATCACAAATGAATCAATCAGCTGTTATCGCATCAGCAAACACTGCAGGAGGGAGGGAGGTAGGGATGGAAGGATGGATGGATGATGGATAGGCAAATGGGAGGAGAAGATTCAGTGTACTGTGTGTGTGTGTGTGTGTGTGTGTGTGTGTCCGTATGCACGTCTGTTGTGCAGAGATAGATGGCTGATTGAATACAGGGCCATGTGGGTGTCTGTGTGTGTGAATGAGAGCAGGCGGGGGGGTAAACCTTGGAGCTGTCAGAACAGATGGGAGATGGGAAGGGCTGCAGGCTGTGAGGGATGTGTTGGCTGCTGGAGAAGGATGAATCCTGCACTAGGTCTACTTTTGGAAAGGGGCAGTGAGATTAGAGCAAAAAAATGTGGTTGTGGGATTTACTTTCTCCTTGACGTATTTCTGCTGAAGATGCTGTTTCTTGATCAAACTAAATAGTAGTGTGTCATCGACGAAGAGAGTGAGAGAAGCACTCAAAGATAGTCAGTTTGTGGGTGGTTGAAGAGGAAAAGCCAGTGTGTTTGACAAGGAAAGTGTGTGTTTGGTTGTTTTGTTTTATGATGTTCAGTTAGTAGACGACAGCCTGAATAATAGTTGTTATATATATTTATTTAATATTTGGTGTTTGTGTAGTACAGGTTGGGGAGGGGACTGTTTGGAGCCGGAGCTGTAAGCAGCAAATTAACCTCAGTCATCAAAATGAGGGATTGTGGTGGACCCACGCCTTACTTGGACACTTTATCTTGTTTTTTTCCTTTAATTTTCCACCCGTCTGTATTTCTTTACCAAACCAGGGATGCAGTGATCCTGTGTGGGCAGCTAAATGAAGGAGTGGCTCTTTGGCACAGTGTGTGTAGGTGCATCTCTGTGTGGCAGATAGATGAATGGAATCAAAGAGTTTAAAATCCACCCTAAGCAGCGGGGTTTGTCTGTCTGCGTTGAATAAGGCTGTGGTTTACGCGTCTGTGTGTGTGTGTGTGTGTGTGTGTGTGCACGCACACACTTTGGCTCACTGCCTGGCTCCATCTCCCCAGCTGATTAGGGGTTAATGGCCTATGAGTGTGAGGAGCTATCTGTCTCCTGATTGGCTGAAAGGATTCTGTGTGGGCGGAGTTGCCATCGAGTGACAGATGGTGTACAACGGGGAGGGAGGGAGGGAGGCAAGGCGTGTGTGTATATACATCGGAGTGAGCGGGGGGGGGGGGGGGGGTAATTACAATAGAAATGGTGGTCTTTTCTCCTCTTTTTATTGTTTCTTCACACTTTTAGTGTTTTTCTCACACACATCGTGACGACGGCAGGATTTCACCAATAAATAGACATTTAAATGCACACAGCTCCGTATGTGCCAGACACAATGCAAGTATACATGCTTTCAAGCACAAATGACACCCACTCATACACATTCTGTGTGTATGCGTGCGTGCGTGTGTGTGTGTGTGCTTTGTGGGTTGTCAAGGCAATCATGTATACCTGCATCAGAACCTACAAAAAGACATGACACACACACAGAGGGCCATGTGATTTTCCCCAAGGATTAGGCCAGATCATTGTACTTGGCAACACTCCCAGTTTACACACATCACACTCCTAATTCACCTTTGTTAGAAATTCATCGGTTTTGCAGAACCAGTCCAATAGCCTGGTGTAGAGCCGTGTGTGTGTGTGTGTGTGTGTGTGTGTGTGTGTGTGTGTGACGAAGAGAGAGATTAGTGATATCTACTCACTGACTAGTTTGTGTTGTTTCGTCGCTTTGGACAAATACAGGCAGGCACAGAAAAGGTTGTTTTGTGTGTGTGTGTGTGTGTGTGTGTGTGTGCGCTCACAGACTGTCTGTCTGATGCAGCGTCTTTTTATCAAGTGTCATTGCATCCCCATCTGCTGAAGACACACTGTCTTCCTCAGCCTTTGCACACACTTGCACACACACACACACACGCACAGAAGCACTCTGTTTAAGAGCGGCAGAAAGACGGGGTACAGTTTTACACTGAGCCTTTGAGTATTGAATCACCAAGCAATCAGGACCAGACACACGTTTAATGAAAAGGAGAGAGAATATACTCTACAATGGAGCACCTTAAGGACCTGGGTCCCCTTCTATGAGTATTGAATGTTGTTATGACATTGTGTTGTGTAATGCACTCTGTCAGTGTGAGTCAGGACTGACTAGATCCTTACGGATATTTAATTTAAAGGGTTAGATTGACATTTCAGGGAATACACATATTCACTTTCTTGCCGAGAGTTAGATGAGAAGATTGATATCACTTACATTGAGACTGATACGGTTCAAACTGCAAACTTACAGATACTTACGGCTATGTTGCGGGTTTAAATGTGAAACTGGAAAAAGATAGCACGAGTAGACAGACAGACTGACTGACTGTAAACTCTGTCTGTGCCATTTTAGACTTGATTGAAAGTGAAAAGAGCAGCGATGTCACCGTCACATTCATCCCTGTGGCCCGAGCAACAATAGGCTTTGGCCTAAAGGACACAGACGGAGGGAGAAGGGGGGCCTGAAAGTCAACACTGAAAGAGAGAGCAGCACTGCCAGCTGTGGGGAACTCTTTATACCCTAATATTGTCTGCCATCAAAACTTCTCATCTGAAATGCTAAACTGGATTTCAGGAGACAAGTGTAGATTTGACTGATTACTGACTAGACATTCTCTAGACAGCTTGGAGGGAGGATAGCTCTCAAATGTTCCCCAGATGCTCTTAAAAAAAGCATTCCCCTGATTTTTGCCTGATCCTTTGCACATCACTGTGATGATTTCAGCACCGGAAGATAAAATTTGGACTCCCTTACACTAAGCTGCAGTTAGTGCAAATTGGCTCTACAGGTATATCCATTATGGAGACGGAGGGAAGGAACAGAAAGCCTTTTTTTCTGACATTTATGATATTCCCATGAGCTGCGAGACACAAAGATTAGTTTGACAGGCAGACTCAGCGGGAGGGAGAGATTTCAATAAGTCAGAGCATTCTTTTTTATGTCTATCATTGGCAGATATATCGGCCTCTGTCTTTCTATGCAATCTGTTCTCTCTCAGTGTCTCCTGTCATAGTCAGATGGCCTGTTTGGCTCGGTTTGTGTTGGTCAGCATTGTCCTTTTGGAAAATCGGTTAGCTGTCAGTATTGTCAGTGAAGTGGTCAATCGGCATAATGATGTGTAGGCATGTCAGCAAGTCAGTATGTTAGTGAGTTGTTTGACATGCAGGTCAGTTTGTAAGTATGTTTGTTAGTAGATCACTTGGTGGTAGACATTTGGTTTTGATGAATGCTGGTACATTTGGTACATTGGTGTGTTAGTCTCACAGTGGGTAGTCCCTTTGGCCATGGGTGGACCAAAAATAGCACTGCATTAGAAAAAAACAAAAGGGGCTGCTTTGGATGTTTCTGCAGGTACCTGTTAGAAAATCATATTCAAAATTGTACGTCACGGACAGTTATCAGGGGACACAAGATGGTTGGGACAAAAACCTGTGCTAGAACATTCCAGGGCAGCAATAGAATTGGCACAATGGTTCACACTACAAGGTATCTCACCTGGAGTGTGGTATCTACATGTGTGGTTCCCACTGTGAAACAAGATATTGAAGATAAAGTAGGATCAGTGCATCCATATCCTATATTCATTGGTGTATTGCACCAAAAACTGGATTTATTGGATCATATTGTCTCCTCATACCTGTGGCAGCACACCCACACCAGCATAGGCCTTTGCATTTTTGTCGAGACAGTGCTATTTTTGGTCCAAATCCACTCTGAGTTGTTGTGTCTGTAGGTTTGTGTTTTGATAGTTGTATGTTGGCAGTCTGGGTGGTGGGTTGAGATGTCGATCTCAACAGCAGGCGACTATTATACCAGTGGGAAGCGGTGAGCCAACAAGTTTAGTCTTGGTTCAGGACGTTCTTTGGCCAGTAATCAGCAGTGCAACCATGGCATGCATCACTCCTTTTTAACCCCTCATGTGGTCAGTTTTCTGCAGTTTATTGGGTCTCTGGGTGTGTGCATGTGAATTTGTGTGTGTGTGCCCCTTGTGTGTGTGTGTGTCTGTGCACTCACAACATTTGGTTCGGAAAACCCTATTGTGGTTTTTGCCAGGGAGATGGCTTAACATGCACTTATTAGGCAGCGTTACCATGCTGGCCCATACCCCAGAATTTAAGTGTGTGTGTGTGTGTGTGTGCGTGTGTGTATGTGTGTGTGTGTGTGTGTGTGTTAGTTATTTTGTCAGAGCTTTGCAGCTCATGCCCAAAATAGCCATTTCATTGCTTTCCAGTTAGCTTGCTCATCCCACTTTATGTCTCTCTCTCTTTCTCCTATCTATCTAGCTGTGAAAGCAGCAGTGGGGTTGCTATGGTTTAGCGAGATACAGTAATCCAATGTGTACACATACACACACACACACACACGCACACACACCTCACCTCATAAATAATTGACCTGTCACAGTGAGACGACAGGACAGACCAGATACACTCTCCCCTCCCCATTCTCTGTTCTCCTCTCACATTTCTCCTCCTATCCCATCCCCTTTATCCTCCACTTCCTCACTTACCATTCTTTTACTCAGTTTTTTGTTCCACCTTTACCTCACATCACATTATTTCTTTTCACTTGGGCTCTACAGGATCCATGCATTTGATTCATGACATTGAAACGGAAGGGCTTAATTTGTTCTGAAATAATTTAATTTAATAAAGTTTTATATTAATTAAATTTCAGGAGCAATAAAGCAGAAGAAGAAAGTAAAACAGAAATTATAGCACCGACAGAAATCATAAAAACAGGACTAAAGTACTTTATTAACATGATAGTTAAAACTACGATTAGAATCAAAGATAACTCCCTCTTTTAATGGATGCTTTCAGGGTGAGTCTGATTATTGCTAAATTATTTTTCACTGAGCTTGAGTAAGACGTTCAAGTCAGTCAGGCTGTTCTTTAAGTTTAGTTAGTTTTTAGTTTTGTCACTTAAACTATTATACTTACCATTATACTCACTTAACTATAGGGACAGTGCACATTCCTAACAGTTCTGAAAATATGCCAGAGTTAGCCAAAAAGACATTTTTATCTGTACTCCATACTTTACAGGCTTTACATATACATGTTGTGTGTCCTCAGCATAGCAGTGTGGCTCTAGGATAGAGCCTTGAGGTACTTCACAATTCACTACTCTTTTTCTCCCATTCATAATTTCAAAAACAAAATATTGTTGCACTTGAGATCAATACCATAACAGTCTTGAATTTGAGTTCACCGGTGAGTGAGGACAGAGGTAGGCAGGAAGTGATCACACCAGAGCAACCCCCCCTTTTCACTGACACACAAATGGATACAGGCAGAATGAGAGTGGTAGAGAGGGTATCATCTGATGCTGGCACAGTGCCCTGTTGTTGGAGATGTCTTATTAAGATGCATGTGTTTTGTACTGAAGGATCACTCTGTAAATTTATAGAGGCTCAGATTACCATAGATGCTGCTTCTCCTCTACTCTTGTGCTTTTTTCTCCTTAGGAGTCCACACAGTATCCAGGTAGTGACTAGAACAAAGGAAAGACAAAACATAGTGACAATATTGAACAACTAATCAGTATTATTACCCGGGGAAACAATATAGAACCTGTGTAGATCATGCAAGCTGTAGCTCTTTAAAAGAATGGAAACATTTCATCACGCTGAACACTGAAACTCACTCTCCTCTCCTCTTCTTTGTGTCTTTGCAGGGTTTCACCTCAGTGGCACGGTAACTGAACCCACCACATCATCAGAGCCAGAGGTCACCCACAAGGTGGCCATCAGTTTTGACCGATGCAAAATCACCTCCGTCACCTGTGGTTGCGGAAACAGAGATATTTTCTACTGCGCCCATGTGGTGGCGCTCTCTCTTTACCGGATTCGCAAACCTGAACAGGTAGAAATCACAGCATGCAAAATATATTCATGCCACTGAAAATGTGTCGTACACATACTGCTGAAACTCTTGTGATGTGTGCTGAAAATAAACATCCATACATTTTTGTCATTTTGTCAATAGCTGCTCTCACTTAAGGTCTTGCCTTTTAACAAGTTACAAAACAGCTCCATGGCAACATCTCCAACTAAAGTATGATGGGGAATGTAGTGCCAAACTGCAAATCATGTACAATACATCTCAAATATAAATCAGAGAGAAGTCGAGTTCTATCAGCACACCCTTTTGTTCAGATTTTTCCGTACTCATTGTACACCTGAAATATGGTCTTAAAGAAAATGTACAAATTTAAAAAATAACTTTAACTCAATGACTCCTTCAAAGCACACAAAGCACACAGTGGGATTGGTGTATAATGAAACAAGCACTGTATACCTGAAGTATCCAAAGAGCACTTGTATTTGAGAGCAGCAGAGCTTATACTCATGTAAAATGTATTCTTCCTTCATAAAAAGTGTAATTTCTGTGTGTGTGTGTGTTGTTCAGGTGAAGTTGCGGTTGCCTATCTCAGAGACATTGTTCCAGATGAACAGAGATCAGCTGCAGAAACTGGTCCAGTATCTGATCACAGCCCACCACACTGAGGTGCTGCCCACTGCTCAGAAACTGGCCGACGAGATCCTCTCCTCCAACTCTGAGATCAACCAGGTCCACGGTGAGTGGACAAGCGTCCGTGGCAAACTTTTAGCTCACGTTTGTCCAAGATTATGTGATATTTAGAGCAACTTTCATTTACCAAATCCATCTAAAACCCATTTTCGTAAATCCATGGCAGTCAATAGGAAAGATATTGTTGAAAAGTTGGCTGTGTCGAGGTGCTGTCCGTTCCTCTGCAGTCATATCTTCACAGCAGCAGACTTAAAGGCTTCCAGACTTGAAACATGCTGAACGCTAGCCTACAGCTAGCTGTCATTCTTCAGAACTCTGATTTAACCAGAGGAGCAGCAAGGCAAGCTTCAAACAGCTCTTTTTTTTTTTTTTTTTTACATCCCACTCTCCTGTGACTACCTCCATCCAGTGGCAGGAGTACGTTGAAGAAAGTACGGGGGGAAAAAAGAATTGAATGGTGCAGGAGGAGGTGGAGAGGAAAGGGACACAGAGAGGAAGAGGCAGGAGAGAGGAGACGGGAAGGAGGGAAAAGATGAAAGGATAGGAGAAAGTAGAGAGATGAAAAAGAAGAGAACCACAGCAGACCAGCACTGGAGAAAAATACAAACTAGACACATCCCCTCACCAAACAAAACTCTTCATGTTTTTCTATTTCATCCTCCTTGCTAAATGTTGACATTCTCCAGCTCTCCTGTCCAGGAAGCCCCGTGCTGTGTTTCCTGTCTATGTTTGACAAGGGGGATCATGGGGGTTGAAGTTCAGTCAATCCAGGAGCGAGGCTTTCTTTGATGGGGGAATGTTGCTGTTTGCTGTTACGTACTCCCAGCCAGTTGGAAACACATCTCTGGGCTTTCCTCAGCTCGCTTCCTGCTAGATCAAAGCAGCCCCCCTCCCTCCTGAACATATCTACATTTCCCCGTAGTATTACTCAGACACACACACATACCCAGCGTTGGAGAGAAGAAAAATAAAGTTGGCCTTATAGTCCCTCAGTGCATGATTAGTCTAAATCGAACAGCTTTTCTTTAGCAGGATGAGTTAAATGTAAAACAAAGAGAGCAGTGAGTATCCAGAAGATCTGAGGAAGTCTAGAAGGACTGAATGTTAGGATCGTAAAAGGATCGAAACTCCACTTCCCATGGTCACCATCAGTTTTTTTTTTTTGTTCATGTGTGAATGTGTGGGAACAGGAAGGAATGGAGCTTTGATGTGGACTGATGGACGTTCATCTTGGATTGAAATTGTGCTTTTAGACTAGAGAATGCTTATCATCTGCACACGTTTCTATGTGTGTCATTTAATATATGTGTGTGTGTGTGTGTGTGTGTGTGTCTGTTCTCAGGTGCTCCTGACCCGACAGCAGGCGCCAGCATTGACGACGACAACTGCTGGCATCTGGACGAGGATCAAGTCAGGGAGCAGGTCAAACAGTTTCTGTCACAGGGAGGATACTATGGCTCCGGGAAGCAACTCAACTCCATGTTCGCTAAGGTACGCACCACCACTTCCTGTTTCTGCTCCATTTATTAATTCATATTATCTGAGACTGATAAGATAAGTCTCTATTGACCAATGTTTCTCTCAGTTGAGCTCCACTCTTGTCAGAGTCGATACAGCAGACACTGAGATATGTTGATTTTTAACCCAGTTATTCTTAAACTGTTAGCAAACTCATCTTTATGTGTAAAATCTGTGAAAAGCCTCACTGAAATTATGAAAACATCGATTTGGTTCAACATGTAATTTAGCCAGAACATCTTCCCTACGTCATATTGAATACACAACTAATTCTATACTCTCATAGGATGAAAGGATTCACAGAAATTGAAGCATTGTGTCTGTAAGTTCTGGTTTGGCTGGTTTCCAGCTGTAGAAATTGCACAAAGAAACGCTCACTGCAGGTCCTGAGACATCTGAAGATTTATTAAACTGTAACAAGCCCACTTAAAATGGACCTATATACTCAAGCCTGAGCTCTCCATTTCAGCACCAAACTGTTTCTTTTATTCCATTTGAAATGGCATTCAGGAGCTTTTCTAACATCTTAAATGGCACTTACGTGCGCTAGAAGACAGAAATCATGCTGTGTCTGTTCCATTCTTTCAGATTTTCATGTGTCATATGCAGATATTAGACACACTTCTATCATCCAGAAGGATTTGAAGAATAATTTGACATTTTAGGAGGTATGCCTTCTTGCTGACGGCTCAGGAAATCAATACAACTCACATATTTGTTCAAGAAAGTAGAGCCAGGAGTCTAGTTTAGCTTAGCATGAAGACTGGAAACTGGTGGATAACCTCTGGAGTTTAACAGCCATTTAGCTGGGTTCCTTTTCTCTCCTTGAATACATTCTAATGAACAATGATGTATGTACCTGATGGAAGAAGGTCAAAGTGTTATGAATTACATGCAGTGACTAAGCCTGAGAACGCTGGGTCTTTCCAGGTGAGGGAGATGCTACGGATGCGAGACTCCAACGGCGCCCGAATGCTGACGCTCATCACAGAACAGTTTATGGCAGACCCCCGGCTGTCGCTATGGAGACAGCAGGGCACGGGCATGACAGACAAGTGTCGGCAGCTCTGGGACGAGCTTGGTAAGAACAGAACAGAACAGACTGACCATCAAAATGACTTATTTTTGAATTTTTCAAGTCGGCCAATCAGCTTGCTAGTTGGGGCATCAGTCACTGTAGGTCAGGCCAACAGACGTGTACAGTCTGTCATTAACTCAGACAAATCGGCAGTCACCTCGTCGGGTAAACATTCATCCATTCGGTAAGCCATTAGGTCATCCAGTCAGTAGCTGCTCCTCCTGCTCGGGGCCTCTCCTCTCGCTCTCCATACAGAGCGAACGATAAAGGCTGCCAATCAATATGGCTGCTCAGCTTCTCTGCAATCAATCTCAACATTTAGGAGGTCAATGAGAACACTTCCTGGTTGAGTGAGGGCGATCATGACACAGACAGACAGAAATAACAGCCAGACAGTCAAGGTTTGCTGCCTGATCATTTTTCTCAGAAGTGCAGACATCTGACAGATGACCCAGCTCAACATCTGTGCACGTCCAACAGGTGAGGTCAAGAGGGCCACCAAGCTGCCTGTTGGTATTACCAATATGATTTTTGATGCGCTCACAACAAGAAGTCGGGCAGGTAAAAAGATATTTCATGCACTGTGCGATGAAACAGCACAGCTGTGATAGATTTCAGAGCTGCACGTTCTTCGAGAGTAAACAGATTGAGTTTTGGATTCAGCCTTGGTGTGCTTTCTTGAGTAACAGATACATTTTCCAAGCTGGGAAGTATCAGACAATAGCATATCCAAAGTTACCAGAGCCTCAGGTGCAACTTGAATTTGCTTGTTTTGTTCAATCAACAGTAAAAAACACAGACACAGATATATTCAATTTTAGCATCAAATCTTGACTTTTGAGGAGTAAAATAAGCATTTGCTGTAAGCTATTATAGAAAATATTTAAATCTTAAGACTAAATCTTTATTCACTCTTATTTTAAGCACTGTGAGATTTCTATGAAAACAAGCGGCACTCCAGGACCTCTGCACCCTGACCTCTGACCGACAATCATTTCCCCAGGTGCATTGTGGGTGTGCGTGGTGCTAAACCCCCACTGTAAGAGCGAGGAGAAGAGCAGCTGGCTGAAGCAGCTGAAAAAATGGGGCGACATGGACGTCTGCCCGCTGGAGGACGGCAACTACGGTAGCGAGCTTCCGAACATCACCAACGCTCTGCCGCAGAGCAACCTGGCGCAGGGTGAGCACGAGCACACACACACACACACACACGTACGTTCAACTACACATACTCTTATGTATGATGAGGTGGGGCAACATGACACTATTACTGACTGTATGTTCTTTTTCTTAGACTCCCTGTCCAGGCCGAGGAGGACGGTGTTCAGCCGGGCAGTCGAGGCCTGCGACCTCCACTGGCAGGACAGCCACCTCCAGAGGATCATCAGCAGCGACCACTACATGTCTCCATCCTACCAGAGAGAGGGGGAGAGCCTGCTGTTCAACCCTCAGGGCCTTCCACTCTGGCTAGGTAAACACTCACACACACGTCACCATATTTAGCTGGTGTACACGTATCTGTTATGCTTTGTTTTGCTAAATAATATGTTCATCTGAGCACTTTCTGCATTACAACAGTATAGAAAAGCTTCATTTTCAGGAGGAATGATGGTGTTTCCGTGGCAAGTCACACAATCTCTAATTCCACTGAAAGTCGACCTAACTCACTCACACACACACACACACACACATACACACACACACACACACACACACACACACACACACACACACACACACAGGCACACACACACAGGCACACACACTAATTCTGCTGATATTGAGGCCAGTATCTGCAGTAAGCAGCTTCCAGCTAAGATTTGTCAGATTCTGCAACTTAAGCCAGCTATCAGACGCACAGTGGCGTTCTGCTGAGACTGCACTGTGTGTGTGTATGAAACTGTGACTGTGTGTAGCAAAGCGTTTCTTTGCTTGTGTGTGTGTGAAGCTGTCCTGACTCCACCTTCTCTCTCTGTCGACCACACAGACCACGTCCCGACGGCATGCGCTCGCGTCGATGCCCTGCGTTCCCACGGTTACTCGAGGGAAGCCCTGCGATTGGCTGTCGCCATAATCAACACACTGCGTCTCCAGCAACAGAGGCAGATGGACATCTACAAACACCAAAAGAAAGGTAAAAAAAACACACACACATAGAGAGAGAGAGTGTGTTGTTTGCTTGTTCTGGTCCAGTCATTTTAACATTTGTCTGTCTTCCTCTCAGAGCTTCTCCAGAGAGGTGTTACTTCTACCACCAACCTGGAAGGGTGGGTGGGCCACCCTTTAGACCCGATCGGATGTCTGTTCACCACGCTCACAGAAACCTGCCGTGTGGATGACGACAACAGCATGGACACCGGAGGTATGGAAACAAAGATGTGATCTGATCTCAATTTTGAACGTGTCCAGATTTTGCCAACATCTGACCAAAGCCCAAAGAATGTTTTGAGAAGAAGAAGAAGAAATAACTAAATAACTTTACTTTATTAACAGACTAACATGCTCGACCATTCGCCCTCACAAACCTCAGTACAGTTCCCATGATCACTCTTGTTTTGCTTCTCGTGAAGCAAACTTCTGGTTCACCAACAACATATCTGGATTTCTAACAAGTTTCTTGTTATGAGATGAAGTTGGGGAATGGAAAGGATCTCTATCTCTGTCTCCTGTAGGTTCACCTTGTTCTGTACAAGCTCAAGAACTATTATTATTATTATATTACTAATATTATTATTATTTATTTATTCCTGTATTTTTTTTTTTTTTTGTAATATTTCAGTGTTTGCTCATCGTCTTGGTGACAGTGAGCAAAGCTGAGAACGCTTCACTGCATGTCATCTACAATATGAGTAGCCATTAGCAAAGCTGCTCAGAGCTGCAGCAACCCAACAATATTCACTTCTTCCAGATACAGGAAATATGATGGAGAGGCAGCAAGGTCGAAATGTTTTTGAAATGTTCAAAATAAGACTAAGCTAATTAATACATGTTTGCATGCTAACATTTGATAACTAGGATGTAATACAAAGTACAGCCGAGGCTGATGGGAATGTCCTTAGTTTTGCAGCTAGATGAATCATTTGAACACACACTGAACTAGTGAGAAACAAAAAAATCAAAACAACAAAAAAAAAAGATTTTAGTCACAGCATAACACATTACACTGTGTGTCCTATGCTGTCACAGCACTGCCCCTGATGTTCGAGGCTGACCTACCATCCGCCACAAATAAGCTAAAGCATCTACTTCATCAAAACACACTCATCCATGAACCTCCTCCCAGCCTTCTCTCAATACATTCATCAGAGAGCCTATTTGCCAAACACTGGGTTTAATTCCTGGCACACTTCACCAGCTGATGCAGTGTAATTCTGAGCAGAGGTGATCGGGGACACCAGCAGTGACTCATCAGACAACAGACTTCATGTTCTTACATCAGGACTGGACGCTATTGTGCAGCAGACAGCCATAAACTAGCAGCACATGAATGGATCGGGGCTGGAACACCCTGCTCATTTAGACCACACTCCTTTTGTGTCCTTTTGAGTGAGTGTGTGTGTGTGAGAGAGAGTGTGTGTGTGTGGTATGTATAGAATCCATCACCATTTGCATTTCTCACCCTGCCTATTTTTTTCACCAGGCAGCCATTGCAGCAGAGCAGAATAGGGGCTGGGTTTTCCCATTGTCACCAGGCTACAGGGAACTATTGTGAATTCAAACAATACTGACCACTGGTGCACTCACTGGTGCATTCGTGTGTGTGTGTGTGTGTGTGTGTGTGTGTGTGTTGCTGATAGAGTGAATGATTGTCTTATGTTGTTTTGGGAATTTGAGGAGAGTGGTATGACTATTTTCCGTGTGGATAGCCTGGTCACCATGCTTTATTTCCCTCTGGATGACAGCTGGGAACATCTGTTAAAAGGGGGGGCAGAGAAGGCTGTGTGTCAGCCAATCAACAAGCAGTTGAGGCTCTGATCTTTTTAAATCGACCAATCACCCATCAGCCCGTGAATCAAAAACAAAAAAATTAGTTAGCACTGGGATTAAGTCTGTAAAATCAGTTTCAACTTTTCCCTAGATTTCATCACACACACACACACACACACACACACATATATGCACTTACACACATATTTCTGGAATAAACAGGATTTAGGGGATCTGTTGCTCAGAGGGGATTTAAGTCAATGATGGGGTGGGGGATCGTGAGCGAACAAATGGGCACCAATCAACAGCCGAGACTCTCACAGCATCTGTTCTCAATAATGGCTGTCGAGCATTTGGTGGAGGGTTAGCAGCCATCTTAGATTAGGGACCACAATCTAACATGAATGCCATATTTCTAGAATGTTACATAGAGATTTGATATTATATAGAACATATGTAGGTCATACCAACTTTAATTTTCCTCAGAGAAACAGAAACATCTTGTTTGTCTGAATGATTGAAAACACACACACTGCATGCACCATTTCTGTGTCCACCCTGCAGCCTCACCTCCCTAACTCGCCTAAACCGTGGGAAATAGAGGAGTCATTGTTTATTGTAAAAAAATCAAAGAAGCTGTAATGACTCCCAGAAACTTTTTTTTTAATTATAAAATGTGCTATTAGTGTATCCAAGCTCAGTGTTATCAGAGTATATCTTAATGGTTTTCTTTCTTTTCAGAAGGTGACCCCAGGCCTCCCGTCTACCACCATGTACCTGTGTGGGGCAGTCCTGATGGAGGGGAGTCCTACCTGACTTTGGCCTTAGAGGTGGCTCTGATGGGTATGGGCCAGCAGAGGATAATGCCCGAGGGTCTTTACGCTCAGGATAAGGTATGCTATTCCCAAAATACACTTGAAAATACAGTAATGCTAGGCTGCTTGTCACCATGGTGGAAAAACATTAAACATGTGTGACGTTCAAAAAACAATGTAAAATATATCAAACATACAGTATATAAAGCATTCACAGATGCAAAGTGAGAAGTATTAAAACATCCTTAAATTTATTTTTTAACGGCATTAAACTTCGAAGTCTTCTGTTATAACTGAATTGTTATAAATCAATCTGCAATGGAACCCTTGTTTTAGCACATTGTCCTCATTGATACTGACCGTGACATTTATTCCACGATGGCAGTGTCTAAATCTCACGTTGTGAATTATGTTCTAGGTGTGTCGTAACGAGGAGCAGATCGTTGCAAAACTTCAAGAACTGGAGCTGGACGATCTCTTGGTTCAGACCCTTCGGAAACAGGCCATACAGCTACTAGAAGGTACGACAACGACAACATCTTCACTTCGTGTTAAAGCATCTATGTGTGTCAATTTCACAGAAATTCTTGTCAGGGTATCCAGGCTGTGTAAGCAAGACACATGGTGGTGCTTCACATTGTTGAGAAGAACATAAATGTAACATCATTTTGTCTGGCTCTCGGTCCAGCTGGTCCGTTCAGCAGTCTAGGTGAGGTCATCCACAGGGAGAGTGTTCCCATGCACACCTTTGCCAAGTACCTCTTCTCTGCCTTGCTGCCACATGACGCAGACCTGGCCTATAAAGTGGCTCTCCGCGCCATGAGGTCAGTTTCCCAATTCAGACTTTTAAAGTACATGTTAGCATGGATGATGGTATATGGAGCATAACTAACGTTGTGTGTTTCTGTCAGGCTGCCGGTGCTGGAGTCCTCAGCAGGCTCTGGGGATGTGGGCCACCCTCATCACGGCATCTCCATAGTTCCAAGTAGATACCCGCGCTGGTTCACACTGGGACACCTGGAGTCGCAGCAGTGTGAGCTGGCCTCAACCATGCTCACTGCCGCTAAAGGTACTGACAACACAACCACGTAGCCAGCGCTGCATGTGCAGGAAAGAAATGTCTCTGTTAGCAGTGTGTGCTTGTTATTAAAGTTTTATTTTTACCCACAGGTGACATGTTGAGGTTGCGGACTGTGCTGGAGGCCATCCAGAAAAACATCCACTCCTCTTCGTTAATTTTCAAACTGGCCCAGGATGCCTTTAAGATAGCCACACCTGCAGACAGCCCGCCTGATATAACTCTGCTCAACGTGGCACTGGAGCTAGGACTTCAGGTAGTGTGTGTGTGAATGTGTGCGTGTGAGTGAAGTAAGAGAGTGAGGCAGTCATTTCTTTAAAAGCATTTCACCACAAAAAGAATGAGAGCACAGGTCACCAGTCAAAACATGCAACAGTTTCCTTGAACTTGTAATTTCTGCAGGCCTCCACAGCCTCACTACAAATTAACAGAGAAAACATTACACAGCGTCTTACCATTGTTGATGAGAAGAAACCACATAATTGAACCTTTCGGGTTCCTCAGTAAACACAGGAAAAACTCTTCAGATGATCAAGGCTACAGTGTTGCTGTGGCTCAAGCCGACTCTTCTCTCCTCATGTTTAGAAGATCATCTGAGTTTGTGTTAGCAAAAACTGCTGAATGAAGTGAACAAAATGGACGAGTCTCAATTAGTCATCTGTGTAAATCTGAACACATTTTGGGTACATCTGTCATCGCTGGAGACGTGTGGTGGTGTACCAACTGTCACATTATGAAGAGCGCACATACGGAGCAACGTTTCTACAGCGTAGATTATCACTGAAGACGTCAAAAATATGATGAACACAGAATGTTTTTTGTCAATATTCAATCAATAAACTGTGTGAGATGTGAGTGTGAGTGAGTTTAAAGTCCTCTTGTTCCCATTGTACACCGTAGATCAGAAAACATCTTCTGCATGTGTGTGTTGTAGGTGATGAGGATGACTCTGTCCACACTGAACTGGAGACGGAGAGAGATGGTTCGCTGGCTGGTAACCTGTGCCACTGAAGTTGGTATGTGATGCCTTCACACACACACACAAACACACACACACACACACACACAGTAAAACAGGATTCATGGTCTAATTCTGCCGTCCATAGTGTCTTAAGATCTTTTCTTTTGTCTACTGTAAAGCACTCAAATTCTGCTCCAAGGCTGAATTTGACATTAAGATAAGGTCAGGTGGGAAATTAAATGAAGAAACCGTCAATGGGACACCACAATCCTCCAGAGCAGCTTCACTGCTCCTTGTCATCTTCTTCAAGCCTCTGAGAGACACACACCATTCCCCCATATGGTATTTTGATGATGGTGGTGGAGAGTGTCTAACGTGTTGCTCCAGAGTCATCCTTGTGTCCTCTGTGGAAGCATCTGCATTCATTGCTTATGTATTAAGAGTTTTTTCTTTAATTGAAATAATCTGCTGCCTGTAATTGGCATCAGTAGATTTAACTTAGCTGTGACTGCTGGAAGTTAGCAGTTAAAGCTGTGACATTGCTAAATATGTGACATCTGGTGGCGTAGTTTTGATCAATGTATGTCCAAACCAAATCAGACACTTGGTTTGGTATTAAGGCTTTCAGATATCAGAGCCTCAAACTGCCTCATATTTAATAAGAAGGAAGGAAAACCGAAACGACATTTAAAGGAAAGAAGGTTCAAGACACAAAAAACAAAAGTCAAGGTGGCTCTCTTGGAATTGGACCTGGTCGAAAAGTGGTATCATTGTGACCAAGTTGTGGATGGAGCAGAGATAACTTGGTGACCTAAGCCCCGCAGCAGTGTAAACCTGATGAAGTAAACTGATCATTTAAGTAGAGACACTTAAGGTCATTCTTTCTGTGTGTTCCTTAACTTGATAAAACAGGAACAAGTCAATAACATGTAATGCTGATCAAAGCTTATATGTCATTCTAGGAAAGGAACCGATACCATTAAATGACGGTAACAGAGAACTCACATTTTCAGGGTTGATAGTGGAAAAAAATCCTTAACTATATGGTCACTTAGGCTATCTGCCATATTACCACATTGCTCTTTGCATACTCTGACTACAGTCGTGTAGACACAAATTTTTAAATCCAACACACGATCCGTCATTGATAGCGGAATGTCGGCCGTGGCTGTAGCCCCCAGCAAACGTGATGCATGTTTAATGGCACGGACAGCTGCTGTATAACATGGGTCTAACTCGTGCCGAGACAGCACTTTATTGCCACTAGATCCATACATGACACGCCCTCCACATAGCGTGCAGAAGCACGAATAGGGTGCACCTGCCTCCTGAGGCTTTTGGCACCAGCTCCCAAAGGGCTTGCTTCACTTCTAACCTCCTCCATCCACACCCAGCGGCATTTAATTTTGATACCTTCGACATCTTAAGTATCATCCCTGGGTTTCATGAACCTGTGGTCCATCCGTGAGTTAGGCTACAATGCTGCAGGCTAATGCTGCTCACTTTCGACTTGTCGTGGAATGCTATCAGCAATGTGCTTTGACCGATCGTTCTGAAGCATGCTGACTTCTGTGGAAGTCAAACCGAAGCACACTATGGTTCTTCTCTTCTTCTCTCTTGTAAGATTTTAACCGTGTCTCTTCCTCTTCCGCAGGTCTACGGGCGTTGGTGAGCATCTTGCAGAGCTGGTACACTCTCTTCACACCAACTGAGGCCACCAGCATTGTGGCAGCCACCGTCATGTCCCACAACACCATACTGCGCCTCAGCCTCGATTACCCCCAGCGGGAGGAGCTGGCCAGCTGTGCCAGGACCCTGGCCCTGCAGTGCGCCATGAAGGACCCCCAGAACTGCGCCTTGTCGGCTCTGACGCTCTGCGAGAAGGACCACATCGCCTTTGAGACGGCCTACCAGATTGTAATCGATGCAGCATCCACGGGTATGACTTACTCCCAGCTGTTTACCATTGCAAGGTACATGGAACACAGAGGATATCCACTGCGGTCCTTCAAGTTGGCCTCCCTCGCCATGACCCACCTTAATCTGGCTTACAACCAGGACACGCACCCAGCTATTAATGATGTGCTGTGGGCCTGCGCCCTCAGCCACTCTCTGGGTAAAAATGAGCTCGCAGCCATTATCCCCCTAGTGGTGAAAAGCGTGCATTGTGCCACGGTACTGTCTGACATCCTGCGGCGGTGCACCATGACAGCGCCGGGTCTTGCCGGCATTCCCGGGAGAAGAAACTCTGGAAAGCTGATGTCAACAGACAAGGCGCCGCTGAGGCAGCTCCTGGACGCCACAATCTCAGCGTACATCAACACCACACACTCTCGACTGACACACATCAGTCCACGGCACTACGGAGAGTTCATAGAGTTCCTGAGCAAGGCACGGGAGACTTTCCTGCTGGCACAGGACGGCCACATTCAGTTTGCTCAGTTCATAGACAACCTGAAACAGATCTACAAGGGCAAGAAGAAACTGATGATGTTGGTCAGGGAGCGCTTCGGCTGACCATGCCCTTCCCTCACAGGGACCCTCTTCTTGGGAAGCAGTTAAACTTATTTGTTTCTATTTAAGGTTTTTTGGATTTCTTGTATTTTTACTTCTTATGTTGAGCCATTTGTTGACTAAGTCTTAAGTTTTTGTCCTGTTTTGTTTCTTGAATGTGAACCAGGAAGTGTTCGCAGTGCATTGCTCTACTTCGTTTAGACTGCAAAAGGGGGAAATGGCTTGAAATGTCCAAAAAAAAAAAAAACAAGCTCCTCCAACTAATGTTAAATCTAGTATGAAAAAGGCAAAAGATTGTGATGGGGGGAAAAAAAAACAAAAAGGAACTTTTATTTTTCTGTGGCACATGACAATTTAAAAACCAAAAGCTTTTGTTGGATGGGGTACTTACTGTGAGTCAGGAGACATTTTCAGCCGGGGTTAAAGAGAAGAGGAAGTGGTTTTCAAAGTGGAAGGAACATGTCATTCCAAAAGGAGAAAAAAACCCACAAGGTCGAAAAACACACATAGTATTACTGTCATACCTCGACTGTATTATTTGTCAGCTTTAACTTCTCTATCAGAAATGGCCTCTTGTTTCATTCAGGGCATCTTAGAGTAGAGAGGGAAGAATACGGAACTACACGTGTGTGGTCTCTCTGTAGAAGAAGTCAGTACCGACGGGTTTAAAAAAACTTGACTAAAGCCACTCTAGACTAGCTCCTACGCCTCCTGGTCAGTGCTTTTCCTTAAGAAGAACCATGTTGCTTCACAGAGTGCATGTTTTATCCAGGCTGTTCTTGCTAAGGTAGAGTAGTTGAGGTTCCATGTGCACATATATACACAGTATATCTCATATGTCCTCCTATAAGCTTATTAACAGTGACAATACACAACTGTGATGAACGGAGTGGTCACAGTATTCCCATCTCCAGAGTTAACACTGCACTGCTGTACAGCTATTTGTGGCCAAATCCATTCAAACCTATAAGACTCCAGCGGTCACCTATCACTCGCTACATCAAGATTTAGATAAAAAGCAATATTAGTCAAGTCTGCGCTTCATTTTTAGCACCGAGCGGCATTAATTTCACCTTTTATTCTTTTAGGAATCTTTGGAACATTGATTTCAGTGACTGTTAGTTGTTAACTCTGCCTGTAGCTAAAGTCCCTTTTCCATCTCAAGAACTTTTGTAAGAATTCGGCAACTTTTTGTTTGTTTCCCAGAACTGCAAACCCAAAGCAGAGCAGAAATCTGGTTCCAATTTTAGTTGTTTTGGTCATAGTTCCAACCCCTAAATGAATCCAACTTAATATCTTTTACCATTTGCTATTCTCAGTTGAGCTATGCAATAATTCCCTTTGCTGATTAGTATTTAATATAATAATATAATAAACATAATTATAATAATAACTATCTTAAATTACAATACTAGTTGAATGCAATAAATACTTAACAGCAAAGCAATCCTGGGCTGATAACAAGGTAGTTCTATATACATATATATATAGTTTATTTTTTGTTTCTTGCTGTAGTCTCACTGCTCCTCATTCAGGTGGCTGTTCTCAACAAAAAAGTTGAGAAGTGTCAAGTTAGCATCTAGTGAGACTTTAGCTGCAAAGAGTTCAGCTTCAGTTCTGCTGTTTGCTAACATGTTAGCCATAGCAACTTTGTATGTCAGTGTTGCGTTAGCTTGTTCCACTAAACTGTGGTTTGAGTAGTGTTTGGATAAACTACAACAAAAAACAAAAAGGCTGATATTTAAATTGATACTTGCAGTAATAGTCATTTACTCAATTCTTTCAGTTCCGTGGTCTTGTGATGGAAAAGGGTCTAGAGTTACTAAAGCGACTTACCTGTGAATGCTACTCGTGGTGATCTTTCTGGACTGTGAAGACGAGTGGCCTGGTCTTTCTCAAAGGTTTGCACAGTGCAAATAAACAAAGAAAAACTTTGTATTTAATCGTACATGTTTGAAACCACATGCCTTGACACAGGAAGTAATTTTTTTCTGGATGAGGGACACTCACACGCCCTCCTCTTAACCAGTGGCAAAGTGTTGTTAGTGTTAATGGCAGTATACAGTACAGCAAGAGCTTGAATCTTTACTGGTCGGACTAAACGTCATCGTACAAGCACTTCACACAAATACCTCTTCAGTACGTTCCTGCCTGCTTCAGCATTTATTTATTATAGTTTGTTCGGTAACTTTGTATGACTTAGTAGGAATCGCAGACACACAAGCAGAACATAGCAAATGAGTCAGCGTTTTGATGGCGGGACAATAAAAGAAAAGTTTTTTGTCTTTTTTTGTATGTATGGAGGAACATTTTCTTGTCTGCTTTTACATTCCATGAGAGCTACCTTCACCCACTATCTGGGTAGTCAGTCACAGCTCTGGGCCTTTTTTTGATCTGAGGAAACGCAGATAGAAGAATGGGGGGGGGGAGGAAAACTGAGCAAAAGAAAGCAAAGAGAGGCTAAACTCAGTTCTCAGGGACATCACTTAAAAGAAACAAAACAAAAAGTAGTAGCATTAAGCATTTAAGATATTGTAAATATTAAAGTGTCAATTCAGAAAATTGTAAAGTTATAATTATTTATGATAAGTATGTTATGTGTTTGGGTTTTTTTTTTTCTTTTTTTCTTTCATTTTTATGTTTTTTTTTGGACGGGGTGTATATGAACTGTTTTGGACGGGAAATTTGACAGCGTATTTTGTAAGAGCAAAGACTTAAAGGCATTTCTCAGGTGCTCCTGTGTACATTTCTTTGTGTTTCTTTTTGCTATAATAACTATTATTATTATTATTATTATTATTATTATTATTATTACTATTTTTTTTCTTTTGCTTTGCAAAGAAAAATCTGTGTTCCAAAAGGAAGCATGTCATTCGGAGTTGCAGGAGAGCGAGGAAGGCATTCATTTGTAAACAGATTCAAAACCTGACTATGCAGAACAACTTTGATGTTCTTATCACCTCTTAAAGATGCCCCCCTGAAAAAACTTGTGTGGAGGAGACCACTATTAAAGAGGGGTAGGGAGGGGAGGAGGTCGGACCGGACCGGACCCGACCCGACCCAGCATGCTTTTGGCATCACATTTGGACAATGTGCAGTAGTAAACCTGTTTACGCTGCGAGATTTAGAAGAGAAAAAGAAAAAAAAGATGAGTGAATGGTGGGAAATGCCTTTGTGACCGATCAATGTACAAAGTTTATTTTTGCGTTACTTCTTTGTTGGTTTTTATTTAATCAGGACTCAAGCCTTTAGTGTCTTCTCGGAGGTGTCGGGTCACGTGGCAGCACCGCAGCAAGACAGAACAATACACAAGTGTCAGAGAGTCTGAAACAGCAGCTGTATGAACAAAAGAGACGGCCTGTGGATGACCTTGTGTTCATTCCTCATTGTAACTTTTTTTTTTCTTTCGATTGCTTTCTCAACTCGCCTCAGCCTACAGAGCTGGCTGAGTTCACCTCTTCTATCTCATTACCGTAGTTTCTTTTTCTAATCTTCACTCCCCCTCACACAGGGGAGGATTTTGGTTCGAAGCAATGCAGCAATGTGTCAAGTGACCAGCTTTCAGCCACTTCCTGTTGTGTCCTACCTTAACGCACTCGAGACATCAGTGTGCTGCAGCGGCCTTGTATGTGCACAAAGTCGACTCTCGACAAAAGGAAAAAGTAGATTTTCATCTATTGTTGCTGCAAGGGATTTACAGAATGAGGATAAAAAAAGGTTGACCTGATATTTCTTGGCTGCTATGTTAGCATGATAAGGCTCTTTTCCTGAGTCAGAGAAGAAAGAGGGACATTATTTTACCACTCGCTTAACTTGGAAGCTCCAGCCAGCTGCCTTTATGTGATGCATCGACTGAGCATTACAACAAAGAAGTTCCTCCCTCTGTTTTTCGGTCTTAGTTAACTGTATGAGCTTCACTTCCTGAAGTTTTCTTATTTCCCCTCTTTTCTTTCTTTATTTCTTTCTTCCGTAGGAGAGTACTGTTTGCTGGTAGATCTAGTTCGCCTACTGTTTCCCAGTTTGGTTTGTTTTGGATTCTCTCTAAACTTGGAGGGAACATTTGAAAGTGTTTGTTGCCTCTTTGTGCTACTGATTATGAAAAGGTATTTCCAGTATTTGTTGCCACAGAAGTATGATAGCTTATCATCCACACTTGTTTTCTTTTTTTGTTTGTTTTTTAATTTGTAATTTTTTGTGCAACTTCTTGAGCTACTGTCTATAAAGCGAGAATTTATTACTATTTATGTAACGCTACTACCATTTTATATTGATTTGTGTTGGAATCTCAGTGCTTTTCTATGAATAAAGTGTGAAACACGTTACAAGGGCTTCTTTTATTATATTTGTGTTTTATTATATTTTAAAGGGAAATATTTGCTATATTTTTCCTATATAAAAATATAATCAAAATATACTCACACACTCTGTTTAAATTAATTCTCCACACCCTTGAGGAAAAGGACATCACTTTTGGTGCATTCACTGCTTCATTGGAGCGATGGGGGTGGCTGTGCCTCGGAGGTAGAGCGGGTCGTCCACTAATCGGAAGATCGGTGGTTCAGTCCCTCCAGTCTGCATGTCGAAGGCCAAGGCTTCAAAACTGAAGCAATCGGTGTGTGAATGGTTAGCTCCTCAAGTTGGCACCTTGCATGGCAGCCAATGCCATCAGTGTGTGAATGAGATATGCACTGTAGTGCTTTGTGTGGTCTGAAGAAAGGTGTTATATAAGTCAGTACATTTACCATGAGCTAACTTTAAATACATTTTACAGTCAGCTCAATGATTTTTTAAATTTGTTGTGTTAAATCTTCTCTTGTTATGATTACCTCACTGGTTGAGAGATTATATTCACTCTATCAGAGAGTACATTATAAATATCATAAAATGCTCCTGCTACAGAATAAGGTGTGACTTGCAGCCTGTGAATTTTCATTGCAGATGGCATATTTAGTTTTCATAATTTTCAAACTATAATTCAATTCAGTGACAGTTGGACTACATTTATCTGACAGCTATAGTACCCTTTTAAGTGCTACTGTATGAAGAAGTTTTGATGTAGTGTTTTTACAGTGATGTATGCTAGTTCATCCAGGGAGCATAATGTAAATGAGCAGATATATATTAAGTATCCAGACAGATAGATGGAGAAATGATTGTTATATGCTCCATCTTTATCTCCTCCGTTGGCCATGCGCCTCTCAATCTCTGTCTCCGTCTACATCGGCTACTTGATGGCTCATGCTTTACACACACCATATGCATGAAAACTCAACATGAAACATGTATGATTTTTTACACTTCAAGTCTGTTTTCATCCATTCTGAGGATAACCACACTGATTGTGTGTTGGGCTCGGAACGATACCATCTATGCAGGTGACCTACAATCAATACTGCGCCTGAGCACATCCTGCGTTGACAAAGACGGAGCACTGAAACTGCTGCTCCTGTTCTGCTAAAGTGTTCCTCAAGCTACCCCTCCAATGTAGACACAGTTTAAGGCACCAGTAGTCTAGTCTAGTAGTCCTTCCACTGTGCCGTTCAGGCCAGCTTTGGCCTGTCGATGTGGTCAGACAACTCGCTGTATAAACTAGTTCTCATCTGGCATAATTTAGCCCTTAGGGACAGAGAGAAGAGCTCAGACGTCTGAAGGGAGCTAGAACCAGTGCTCTTGAGGAGCCAGTGGTTACGTGGTTAAAGCATCTGTTTAGTATCCTTCTTGGATGTCTGTCCAGAACACACAGGATGAATTAACTGAAACAAACAAGTGGAGGATGTGGCTGTGGAGAGAAGCATCCGGGTTATCTCTGCTGCCACTGCAACTTAGAGCCTGTATCAGAAAAAGTATCAGATGATATATGGACATATCAGTTCTTCAAAGTTGCTGTTTTCAGGGTCACATATTAACAAGGACAAAACAGTTGTGAAACTCCATTTTTACAGTTTCATGTGCCATGTTTAGACCATAATAAAATGTGGATATCGTATCCGTGACATCACCCACAGCGCAGAGTGGTGGCTCTGGTGGCTCACCATCTTGGGAGACCTGCCGTCACTGGCTCCTCACTAATCCAAAAATGTGTAAAGACATGGAGTGTAGATGGAAACAAGTCAGCTGTGATGGTACTGACCTGATATTTCAAATAATCTTAATTCTGCATTTAAAAAGCCTTAGTGTCATTTGAACAGGTGAGTTGTCAGCACAGTTGTCATGAACAGGGAAATTAGCTATAGAGACCAAAACTGTTTTTCTGCTGTGAAGTTGGACATTTGAACATGGGAACTAAGTTTTGACACTCCTATGTTGATTCACTTCACAACCAAGGGTGTTGCCACTTGGTTTAGATATTACCATATCTGCTAACAGCCAGAGGCAGACAGGCTATCAGTGAGCATGTAAATAAGTTAATCATTTAATATCAGAGATTTTCCAATCCTACATTTACAAATGATTTAAAAGCAATCTCTAGCGACTGTATTTTTACAAAGAAAATTGCCATATTTCGGGAACATTCCGAGGTGATGCAAATAAGTGAAATGTCTGGTGCAGGATATTACTTTTTGCAGGCATGCTGGTCTCATTCTGGGTCCAAATCACCAGGCTGATCCTGGTGGTATAGGAAGTTGTCATCAGCAAAGAGGGACAATCTCAGCTGTCAGCATCTGCATTAGTGTGAAGCAGCTCAAGGTCTTCAGAGTTTCAGTTTCTCCCTCCGCCTCCCTCCATAACCACTACGGTAATAATGCCTATCAGTCTCTGTCACAGTGTGTAGATGTGTGTGTGTTCATTCATGCATGTGGTCATTGAAAGATATTGTGTGTGTGTGTGTGTGGGTGTGTGTGTTTAGGGGGGTGGTCACTGATAAAGCGCTGATAGTGTCCATCCATGGCAGATGATGTACAGCCTGCTGTCTCTCTAGGCAGATTGGATTTTCAGGCCTGCTGATTTGCTGAGAGATGGAGCCTGGAGCTCCTTCAAACACACACACACACACACACACACACACACAAAAAAAAAACAAAAAAAAAAACACCAACCCACATCCACCTGTTCAGTCTCTGTGCACAACATAAGCACATAAAAGTCCGGACACACAGGCACAAATTCACATGAGCACATGCAAAGAAATGACTCATGCACATACACATACACATACACAAACACATCACACACACACACAGACACACAATATACACACTTGTATATAATTCTCCTGCCAAAGCCTTTAAAAGGCGACCAAGTGGAAATTGATCTCCATTTCTAAAGAGCATAGATTCATTGTTAGAACCTTTCCTCTCTCTCGCTCTCTCTCTCTCTCTCTCTCTCTCTCTCTCTCACACACACACACACACACACACACTACACACACACACACATTTTGTTCCCAGATGGCCCCCTGACACAGTCGCAGCCTCTTCAGTCTTACCTGTCAACAATCAGCTGTGATTTTTGTTCATTTGTCTTCACTATTTGCACAAAGGGAGTGTGAGGTGGGGGGGACACAACAAAAGCTTTTGTGTGTGTGTGTGTTTGTCTGTTTATGGTACTACAGTAACACAAAGGACGGAGATGAATGAAAGCCGGCTTTCATTTGAAGAAGAATCGCTTTTTTCCCCATCATCAACATTAATTCAGCTGCTCTGGGCTTTGTTGTTTTTGTATTTATTAATAACACTGAGGTCCACTTGCTTCTCCTCAGTCTTAATTATTTGGAGGCTTCAATCCAGCATTTCATCTCTTCCTTCCATTTCAAAGTGTTCATCCATAAAGGATCCACAACAGCGTTCAGCTAACCTTGACCCTGGACATTTTCAGTTTGAGGGATGCAGTTCATAGGGCTGGCGATATTCTAAATGTGTCTTATTGTGTTATTATTATTATTATTATTATTATTATTATTATTATTATATAGCTATAAATGAATATCACAAGTGTTGTGTTCAAAGTCTGATTCATTCCTCTGTGCCATAGCGCTTCATTTGTTGATGACAAAGTGATTAGAAAACACATAAATGAACCACACTGTTGCATCAGGTACTCAATAGGTTGTTCCCACTTTGGCATTAATGGGTGGATAAATTAATAGGTTTGATATATTAAAAGGTTTTTAGTTTGTGGTTTTTAAAAGATAAAAAGACTGAACAAATTTTAACTCAGTTTTGTCGCAAATTATGGCCCTATTAATATTAATGCCCTTTGAAACTGACATGCAGCCAAAAAACACATTTTTTACCCCATTTGTTGATTAACCTTTCCCTTTAAATACCCTGAAAGTAACAATTTTATCATCATTGATGGGCAAATGAACAGAATTTTAATGTAATAAATGGACTTTAATAGCTTTTCTGCTCTACAACACGTGTCACACTCACACAGCGATGGCAGAGGGTGCCATGCAGAGAGCCAGCTGCTCATGAAGAGCAATACGGCGCAAATGATAATAAGCTAAGCCAATAAGCTAATACTAAGGGAGCAATTTGGATCTTGGATCAGAATCTCTCCAAGGACGCTATGACTGGAATCAAACCAGCAATCCTTCCATTATTAGACAACCCACTCTACCACATGAGCTACAGCCACCCCGGGAACTCACGGTGTGTACATATAGACCCGTGTTCCATAATTACATTTTCCATTATGGAGGTGACATTATTTCTATTTTTAGGGATGTAATTCAGACTGAAACAAAACTATTAAAATAACAGGTTATGTTTGGGAGGCAGACAGCCTTAAGACTTTTAAGAGTCATCTTAAGATGTTTCTTTTTGTTAGATTGCTAGTTATCCTCCAATGATATATATATATATATATATATATATATATATATATATATATATATACATATATATGATAACTGATATCCTGATATCCTCACAGAAGAAACCAGGCAACACAGACACTCACAAGTATCCATCCTCACATGAAAGATACGTATATTTTCTACAGAAAAGGTCCAATCAATAACACCAGACTGAGAAATGAACTGGTCAGAACCTCAACATGACAATAGCATGGTTTCAGTGCAATAACCAAAAGGCTAGTGAGGAGGGATTTCCTGAAATCATGTGGTCACGTGATGTTATGATTTTTGCCGGAATCCTTTACAACAACATCTGCGACAACAACAACTGGATTTACTAGAATCTGCTTATCTGACGTTCTTAGCCGCCTCACAGAGAAAAACATCATTTGGATTAACTGATCCCTTTTCCAAATTCCTCATGTAAAGAGCTTCCATTATGATTGCATAAATAATAAACAGAATTTTCATTTTAAGCCAAATTCTGTGTAAGAAAGCATTGTATTTATCACAGATGTACTACATTGTTACATTCACATGCAGACAAAAAAGATCTCGAGGTTTGTGATTGGATGGTACTGTCTTAGCTTTTATCCAGCATTTTATGAGTTGTGACGTGTTATGAGTCTTGATTGGGGAACTTGACTTTAACACCTCTGCCTGACCTGAAATGACTTTTCAAGATTTAAAAATGACACCAAACAGCTACATATTAGTACCTGACTATCTAAGGTTGAATCATGTCAGAGAAAAAAACGGACAAAGCAGAATCTAGAGTTTAGGGTGTGAGACTGAGTGATTGAACGTGAAATCTTTGTCAAGTGTTTGCAAAATACTTTTTATTTGAATAGAATGGAATTACGATAGAAACAAAATACAGACCATGATTTTGGCCACATTCAGATGAGTCTAAAGAAATTATGGGCATCACTTTTGTGAGAATGGGCAGGCAGCAATTTTGAAGACAGTTTAGAATGACAGCACAGTTAAGCATCACACTCCTGTGACATTGTTGGACTTACAATGGAACAAGGGGATTCAAACTTTGACAGTGAAGACAACCAACAACTGACAACCAAGATAACCAAGGATGCTATCTGCCACTTGAAATAGGAAGCATCTAGTTGCCTAAAATCCTTATTCTGTGTTGTTTTATCATAACAAATATCAGTTTTGATTCTGTGCTTACATTTTTATCTTCATGTCAAAAGTACCCTTGACAACCACTCAGGTTGTTAAAAACACTTTGATACTGTTCAGCATGTGTTTCAAATGACACAATTTTTGTGATTTACACATTTTACAGTATCTAAAGAGCCAAAGTTATTCCCTGTGATTTATTGACAATCACAGAGCTCTGCTGCTGACACAGACATTATCTGCTATTATGTAAAACACAATGTTTATTTTACAGTTACAATACAATAGTAACCTCCATGGCTATAAAGTAAAGCCAATGTACAGTATATATATAATAAAAAAACATAATATTGAAGTGCTAAAAACTGCAGTTCCTCAAACAGCCACTCGAGGCTGGCTACAGAAGAAGCTCCGTTTTTGGATTAGTGAGGAGCCAGCTACCAAGATGGTGGCAGCCAGACCGACCACACTCTGAGCTCTGCAAGTTTTGTTTTTTTTTGGCAACTTTATAAAAAGTAGTAGAATTGAAATGGTGATCTGAGAAAGAACTTAGCTTAATTTAACTTAACTTTTTTGCTGTACCAGCACTACGTGTATGGGGTGCCTTTTGTAAAGCGGCTTGCGCTGCTCACGCTGAAAAAAACAACATTTTGTTGTAGTTATTATCATGATAATCCATGTCCAAGAGTCCATTTCTCCGGATAAGATGGGTTTATTAGTTATTTCCCAACTATAAACACACTCTGACCTCGTTGAGCTTTTATTTTGGCACTTGAATTTGCATATTAGCTAAATATTTAGTTTTACCTGAATCATTTAGGTTTAACATTTAAATTTAGATTTAACATTTAGATTTAGATTTAACATTTAGACTTAACATTTAGATTTAACATTTGGGTTTAACATTTATATTTATATTTAATATTTAGATTTAGATTTAACATTTAGATTTAGATTTAACATTTAGATTTAGATTTAACATTTAGATCTAACATTTAACATTTGGATTTAAATAACTCTAAGTTGGAAAATATTGTTATAAATGTGCAAAAAAGTAACTCAAAAATTCACACCAGTTTTTTAAACATTGTTTGAAGCTAAATGTGACAAAATGTTGCTGTTTTTTTCAGCGCGAGCCGCTTTACAAACGGCACCCCATATACGTGCAGGTTTTTAAAACAACCTTAGTAACCACAACACATGGACTTCCTCTACCATCTGTGACATCACCTTGAAACGTTCATTTGAGTTTCCTGTTTGCTTCCATTTTCTCTGTTGTTGCTGATGTGAAACAAGCACTCAGATTTAACATAACAGAAGTTTTTGAAGTTTTAAGGTCTCAGCCAAGTACTTGCAAATCAGATAACGTGTTGTCAGAACTCCTTAAGTTATCAAGGTCAGGTAGAGAAGACGGTGCAGACTTCTGCTCACTGAGGAGTGCTCTAAGACCAGGCAGCTACAAATCAATGCAGTTACCTAAAAAAGTATTTTTGATTATTATATCTTCATTTCACAGATATCACATCTCTCTCTCTAACTTGTTAGTTACTGAGCTCTCTTTTTATTTTTCAATACACTATAATTACCAATGTATTAGTTAATGTTCTAGAGGCCACACTGTGCTGTATTTGTTGGAGCTGTTTATTTATAAAGACCTTCATCACAAAGCGTGTCTCAAAGGACTTCAGACTGGATGATAAAATGGTGTTAACACACCTTCAGGCAGGACACCCTCTCACTTCTGTCCCAGTTAGAGCCCCAGTCACTGTCATATATCTGTCCCATTTACTGGGCCAGGCCTCTGCCTCAAGTCTCCACAATCAGCTGAGGATTAACAACTCTAATGTTTAAACCACCAAAACAAACACAAAGTATGTTAATGTTTAATTTTTTAAAATGTGCATATTATTTATTCAGACACTTTTATCCGATGGGACTTACAAGTACATCAGTAGTTTTAATTCCTGAATGACAAATCATTGGAACACAAACAGAGCGTAGGCGAGCCAGGTACATAGATACATAGTTTTCATTTATCTACAGCTTAGGTAGAAGGTCTGTGAGGGTGTACATAGGCACAAAGCTGTCATAAGCTTTGTGGTATTTTGTCATAAATCAAAGTGACAAATTGACCTGATGATAGCAATCAATAAATTATATTTATATCAAATCAGTCTACAAGTGTTGGGGAGATTTACTGTAAATGTGTTGTTGGATAAAGCTTTTTGGGGCTCCAGAGGGAGCTGTGTGAAGTCTGACAAATTGATTCAAGAGATGTCATATGAGTTTGCATCAGCTGGGGCTAAAGACAAATCTCAGGATGGAAGAAAGAAATGAGTTCACCTGATCTCTGCTTGAGGCTAATGGCTCGAGTCTACATTAGCCACTACCAGAATAACACACCAAACCTGTGGCGTTTCTCTAGTTTTGCTGCATTCATTCTGAATTAGTCGTTGTGTTTTTGTTACCTTAGCATGAAACTTTTATATGTGCAGAGGGAGCAGGTCCTCTTACACAAAGTCTGCCATTTGTAACCACTTTGTTCCTGTCGTAGCACAGGAGGGACAAACCAAACACTAGCTCTATGGGCTTTTGTGTTCTTTGTAGCCACTGTAGGTTTTCCTTCCTGCTTGGAAGATTAGGGAATGTGAGGTGAGGGGTATTCAGTGAGTCGCAATCTCTAACTTAGCACTAGATGTCAAATCCTGGACCTTTAAGGGATCACAAAGATGCATAACATAATGTAAATGCCAAGTTGTATAACCTGGTCCCTTTAAACATCATGTAAACTGCGTCTGTAATGCTATTAAAGGAAGAATTAACATCATACTCAAAGCCACATGGCTGAGCGACTAAGCTAATAACTTCATATACAATACAAAAGAACGTGAATCTCGTTAAAATTAAACCAATCTTTATTTTTCTGGACAGAGAAAAAAATACTAAGATACATTTAGGAGTTTTTATATTCCCTTTGATATGCTTACAAGGCAAGTCACTTCATAAATCACTTCTACAAGTCTCTCTGAGTGGTTAAAAAAAGATATTTAGGGTCAAGGACAAAGACAAAAACAGCATAAGGCATCTTCTTTATGTTCTATCTGCTGGAGTAAAAATAAAACTCTTCATGCCGAAATCCAGAAGGGGGATTTTGCTCACTGAAGATGTCAGGTGGGAGAATTATCAGCTGTTGCATGCCCTGTTGTGGGTGATTGCTCAGACCCCAGACGGTTAAAATCCAGTGCCTGAAGCTCAAACACCAGATTTTGATTTCACAGCCTTCAGTGAACAGGACCGATGACAAGCTCTCTTTTGATTGAAGATGTTATAAATGGTTGTCTCTATCAGTAGCAACTTAAGTAATAACAGTGAGTTTGACTGAATGACAAATAACTAAAAGACATATTTATCAGTCAAAGCTGTTTGCTGATTGGATGCAGTATTAATACAAATCCCTTACCACTGGAAATGTATCTGTAACGCACATCTACTTACTAAAATGATGTCACTCATCCACTGGCATCACGTAATCTACTCCAGATCAGATCAAGTTATTATAGATGAACATAAAATATTGTCTGAGAAAACGAATATCTTGTTTATCATAAAAATCTACTCTGAATGATGATTGTATCTGACAAATTGAATTGAATGCAAGTAAATGTTCTTCTAAAACATGGGAATGTACTCTCTGCTGAAAACTGATGTAAAGCTTTTTTACTGCTTTTCACAATTTATAACAAAATAATGCATTGTTGTGCTCTCTACTTTATCCCGCCCGCCCACTATCATCAGCATATTTGGCTTACAGACGCATCAGTCTTTACATTTGTTTGATCATCTGTTTAGAGTGTTGGTGCACGGCTTCGACGAAGGCGCCCACGTTCTCCGGGTCCATGTCGGGGTAAAGGCCATGGCCGAGGTTGGCGATGTAGCCCCTCGTGCCGAAACCCTCCAGCATCCTCTTCACGATGTCTGAAATTTGTTCCTGAAGGAGGGAGAGAGTGAAAGAGAGACGGGGGTTAACATCCAGACATTTTTAGATCAATCATGGTTCAACTGCAGCTGTAGAATATTTTGAATGAGATATACTTTGCTCAAACTGGGTCAGGGGAGGAACAATGAGGAACTTCTGGTGAAGAGTTATAAATTGCCATACAGCGTGTAAACGTTTGCCAGAATAAAGTTGTCAGAAGTTTCACCTGAGGGAGGAATATAGGAATGGAAATACTGTGGGATAGGATTCACAGCAGGAGAACGCTGCTGTGCTAAAAATAGCAGCAGATGAGAGAGAAAAAGTTAAGAAAAGAGTTTTCTGTTGTTTTCCTTCTTTTTGTTTTGTGACATGCAAAATTCTTCTCTGGAGCTGTCTACCTCTGAACAACTCACACCACATGACAGAGGTCAGCTGTGCGTGTTTTAAGACATATTACAAACAGTTTGCGTGCACGGAGGAATGATCTTCCTAATATTGTATAGGTCCCCCTTTTGCCGCCAAAGCAGCCCTGACCGTTGAGACATGGACTGAATGTGTGCTGTTCTTTTGTATCTGGCACCAAGACGTTAGCATCAGATCCTTTGAGTCCTGTAAGTTGCGTGGTGGCTTCCTTGGCTTCCATCGGACATCCAACAAATGCTTGAATTGGGACTGAGGTCTGTGGAGTGTGGAGGCGAGTGAACGCCTTGTGTTCCTCAAACCATTCCTGAACCATGTGTGTGCATTATTCTGCTGGAAGAGGCCTCTGCCAACAGGAAATATGGTTTCTATGAAAGGGTGTACATGGTTTGCATCAACGCAGATGGTAGTGTAAAGTGTGTAATAGCCACATGAACGGCAGGACCCAATGTCTCCCAGCAGAATATTGGCCAAAGCATCACACTGCCTCCACAGGCTTGCCTTCTTTCCATACTGCATGTTGGTGTCTAATGTTCCCCAGGTAAGAAATGCACATGCACCCAGCCATCCACGTGACGTGAAAGAAAAGGTGATTCATCAGACCAGGCCACCTTCTTTCACATGCTTGCTCAACATGGACACCCTGACTGGTCTGCAACTACACAAACGCAAACTGTGATGCAGCTTGTGTTCTGACACCTTTCTATCAGAACCAATATGAACTTTTTCAGCAACTGAAGCTACAGTTTGTTTGTTGAATCGGTCCACACTGGTCAGCCTTTCCTGCCCACGGGCATGAATGAGCTTTGACTGCCCATGCTGCAGGTTCACAGCACTAACCACTGCGGACCAGAAACCCCCCACACCAGCTGCAGTTTTGGAGGTGCTTTGACCCAGTCGTCTAGCCATCACAATCCGGCCCTTGTCTTAGCCGCTCAAATCCTCAACACTTGCCCATTGTTCTGCTTCTAAAACATCAATTTTGAGGACTGACAGGCGTCAGGGTGACGAGATAATCAACGTTATTCACTTCACCTGTCAGTGGTCTGAATCTTATGGCTGATCAGTATGTTAAATCTATTTATTTGACCCTGTAATCACTTATAATCAAGTATTGTGTTAGTCTGTAACAGACAGTGTTGTGTTAGTGGGGATGGGCAGGACTGCAATGCTAAAATGCTTGAAGGTGTTTTGTGTTTTCAAAATGGCCAACCCTGACATGACAGTCAAAGTGGGAGTGGAGATTACCTTTGGAGCGTAGAGAGCACAAGGGTCCATGTTTCCCTGCAGGCTGACCTTCCCTCCTGTGCGCTCCCTGATACACACACACACACACACACACACACACACACACACACACACACACACACACACACACACACAGGATACACAGGGTAATCCTTTAACCAACAGGTGAAGTATTTGATGAGCGGGGCAGGAAACACAGACGTTTGTTGACTTAAATCCTGCACCCACTGACAAACCAGGGGCGAAAGAGAGAGGTCACTAATGGTTAACCTGCTCCTCAAAGAAACACAACAGTAAAGTTCATGATTAGTGCCTATGCTGCTACACATTACCGGCTACACCCATGAGATGTATTCATAGGCGTAGGCAGAACAGTGGATTTTGAGGCTGTATCTGTATCTTTTAACTGAGGACATTCAGGTATTGATTATTTTCTATTCCTGCTCACATTCAGAGATACAACTGGAGAAGCCAGCTTTTTGTTTTTTTCCAAACAGCTGCTGGGCTGATGTGACTTATTGAACACAGAGCTTGGTACAGTAACACAGTAACAACTGGGTATTGGCTAGTTATGAGCAGTCAAGTCAAAATATCTCTAAGTGTGTGTTACCGTGCTGATCGTGGGTCAATGGTCCAGTCCAGTCCGACCACCTCATAATTAGACTGAGACAGATCCTCTACGCCATAGTGAGCATCCTTTGCAAACACAATCTGGAAGACAGACGGGCACGGAAACACTAAGAGCAGATCTTTAATGGAACTTCTGCACGATCGCCACAAACCATTTTTGGTGAAGTGCTGCCATCTACTGGTAAATCAAACACAGAGCAGTTATTTATGTTGGAACAGATGGATCCTTAATGATCCCTCCAGGGAGACTGTTGTTGAAGCAACAGAGTGATGATAAGAATAGAACAGAGTATTGAAACTAATATAGAACGTAATTATAACATGAGAACAAACGAAGGAACACTGCGGGAAAATAAAAAATGACTCGTTTGCAGTTTAGATGATGTGCATGTGTGCATCATTAGCCACTGACAAGTAAAATGTTACTGCCGAGCTGTTGTGGCATATTTATACATTTGGACCGAAGCTTATTGGCGATGATGCGTGCAGCTGTCTCTCACCATGGGAACGTCCTGTCCCACCTCCTTGAGTTTATCTTTGACACGGCGAGCGATGTCTCGCAGGTAAGGCAGAGAGAACTCTTTAAACTCGACTGGACCCAGAATGCCAGCGTGGGACTCGAACACCTGCAGAGCCTGAACACACACACACACACACACACACACACACACACAGATGATAAAGATCATTTAAAACCCACAATAACAAGCTGTAAACACAACACTGACATATGATCACTCTATTAAGTTGATAGCAAGTTAACAAGCTGCCAATTAAACATCAATCAGACTGGGAATAACATTACTATCATTCAGAATCATGCATGCATCCATCTGATAAATGCAAGCCCAGTACTCAGTCTGGATGGACTCCGGATGGAAGCTGGACAAACTGTGCTTCTCTGCTGAAAAAGTGGCTTGCTGCATAAACCAGAATAATGAGCTAAACGTTAAAACAACATTGCTGAGGGGAACCAGCAGAAAGGATGCTCGGGGATCTCAAACGAGGTAGAAGAGCAGACTCTAAAGCCACCCCGCTGCCCCAAATACTGAAAAACTGCAATAAAAAATGGCAACACACCCCACTGGTACCCTACATTGTCTAGACTTTGTGTAATAATCCCGGTTTGTGCTCTCAGGCTGTGCTCAACTTTGTTGGGGGAAAATTGCTGCCTCAACCAGATTTTGTGCTGAGACTGAGAAGCAGGTTTGTTTCTATAAGGAGTGTGTGCAGGCGCTGCCACGATCAGCAGATAGTATTTATGTCCAAACTCTGAAATACTCCACACAGTGTGCCTGACACCAGATCTCTGAGCTCTGCTTTTCAGTCGTTTCTGTTGTTGGTGTTCAGTCATCTGAAGCACACTGCAAACATGTGTCCATGGATTTGCAGGCTGGGGGTCTAACCTGAGCTCCAGCTGCCACCTGTCCCAGCAGATACTCCACTATCACGTCTGTCAGCATCCTCAGCAGCATGTGACTGGACTCAGGGTGTCGATACAGCCAACGCTTCGCCTTAGAGTGGGTGTTGGATCCTCCGCCTTCTATCATGTAGGACATCAGCGTCCACTGTGAAGGGACACGGGAAAGAGGGGACAGTAAGAATCACGGCTTAGTGCATCGGAGCTTTTCTCTACATTACGAGCGTCTGCATCATCACAAACCGGAGCTCCGGTGAATCCTATGAGGGGCACTTTGCCCTCTATCTTGTGTCTGGTCAGCGTGATAGCTTTGAAGACGTAGCCCAGCTCTTTGCCCACGTCCACTTTGGTCTGCAGACGCTGCAGGTCTTCTGGCTCCTTCAGGGGCTCCGGGAATGTAGGGCCTTTACCTGGCACCATCTGAACGTCCATACCCATGGCCTGCAGGGAGAGAGATGAAGGGAAGAATCAATAAAGATGCACAGAAAAATGAACAGATGGCTACAATCTGATATGGAGACAGAAACATATTGCACCATGTGTATGAAGGAAGAGCTTGTTTGGAGATGAAAGCACATACATCAAACATACGGCGTGTATTGTTTTACAATGAACAATAGGAATATGTAACTCTTTTCCGCCGGTTCAGTTTTGGGAAGACATCAAAGAACAGTCATGGGCTGTGATGGTTAACTATTCAGTGTGTTCAAGCACCAACCACCCTCACTTCAGGGCAAAGTAGTGCTGCCAGTACATTACACTGAAATGATCAAAACTACCAAACTACAAAACTACCAAATACCAAACTACCAGTTATATTATTATATTATATAGAATCACATTTGATTGATTTCATTTATGTAACCAACCCGAGTTAAAAATGAGCTGTCAGTAATATTTATATTTGGAAATATCAAGAGTTAAATTCATCTTTTTCTCACTTCAGCAGGTAAACAAACAACACAGGGAAAAGCTGAAGCATTCAGTATTTTCATTAAAGGTCCAGTGTGTAGGATTTAGTGACACCTAGTGGTGAAGTTGCAGATTTCAACCAAATGAATACTCACGCCTCACTGTCTCCTTCCAAACCTGTAGGAAAAACTCAGGCTGCCAAATTCACATTAAACGCAAACATCCATATTCAGATCAGTGTTCAAGGTATATCATGGCTGCCTTTGACTAAAATCATTTCAAAAAACACAGCAAACTTCTGATTTGACCTAAAGTAAACGTCTAAGTCCTGATCTGACGGGATTGTCATTTAGGCATGAAACTGGCAGAAACGGGAGAGACCGTGAGAACTGACCCTCACCCCTGACATTTTGTTTTAAAAATGATGATTGTCACCACCAAAATCCAAGACAGTGAAAATGTGCAAACAATTTGCCATCAGACTGCGCAAACCGGTTTAGCACAGGTAAAAGCAGATGAGGATTCTCTTCTACATACATTAATAGATATAGTGCTGGAGGGACAGAGAGCACACGGCAGCTCAGGACAAAGAGAGACAGAGACGAGGTCAGAGGGAAGAAAGAGAGAGAGATGCCAAAGAGCAGGAAAAGAGAGAACAGGACAGAAAGGAGTCAGACTGTGAGGCAAGCAGGAAGAAGGGAATAGAAACACACAGTCATTTCCACTCTGCCACAGCCAAGGAGAGAAGGTCAGGTATATTAGAAGACAGCAGTGAGGAGGCAGAGCCCGAGAACAAAGCACGGACTGTTAGTGCGCAGCGTACATATTATAATTACAAATACATATTACAAGCATCGGCAGCAACAATTTAACTTTCTACTAGCCCTGCTCGAGGCACAGTGTTAACGGTAACACTGTTAATATTTCTGTGGTAGTGGAGCAACTATATCCAGTATAAAAGCCTTGGAGCATGTATGTTCACCAACACCACTAACTTTATCACCACTGGAAGTGTTTCTGGTATTTGTAATGCAGAAGTGCAAACACAAAAGACTCAGAGAACTGTTGAAGGTACAGACGTGCTGCGCTCTTTGCTGACATCTATTAGCTAATGATGCACAGGGCAAATGATTTGATGAGAAAGATTCCCTTCCACACATTATATGTAGCTGTCACTGCTGACTCTGAACAACAACAACTTGGGCTTCTCAAAGACAAGCAGAAACACACAGGACCTCAGGTCAGGTACCACATCTGTCCTCCATCAGTCGCCTCCTTCCACACAATCTGGGACAGACTTGGGTCACATCCTGAGGGATGGACAGCGCCTCTTGTCGCCTGAAAGGGTGAAACTGCTGCATTGGAGTTTTGAGCTATGGACTCTGTTTCATGAGCTGCTACAGTGCAGTCAGCTCTCTGTGTGGTGCAATGGATTGAGGACATGCACATTCACCATTAGAAACATGCTCTCATCAGAGCTCCAGCACTGGGCCTGCCAGACTGTCATCAACTGTTCTGTGCATGCAGATAGTAGACAGATATATTGGTACAGAAACAGTCTCTCATTCCTGTCCCGTTGCATACTACTGATACTGACTGACCCATATAGTACATGTCTTGCTGAGATGCCTGAGAATAGTGGACCCTGTTGTCATCACGACTGACAAATCAGAATTGAGGCTGCATCATGCAAAACCAAGTGTGTTGATGCATCCTTCATTCTCCTTGATCGAGCTTCAATAACTCTTTCAGCAGAAGACATCAAGCCTTACCTGTGGGACAACCAGGATGTCAGAGAAGATGATGGCAGCATCGAAGGCAAAACGTCTCAGAGGCTGGAAGTCAATGAGAAATTTTTAAAAATACCCACACAACATAACACTTATTTACCACTGTACTGCCAAGTATCTTAAATGTTAAAAATGCTTGTCTAACAGACCAACTCTTCACTTTCAGTAATCTGATTCATGTCATTCTATTCCCAGTGGGCATAGAACAAAATCTTATTATGTTAACCCTGAAAACATGTCTTTAAATCATCCACATGAGAACTTTCACAATACATTACGAAAAGCACGGTCATACCTGCAGCGTGAGCTCACAGCAGGCCTCTGGTGAGCGACATGTCTCAAAGAAGTCCTTCCCTGCTCTCGACTCACGAAACTCTGAAAATTAGATTTGGCAAACCGTGAATGTCTTCATCATGTCTTCATGACAGATTCTATAGAACCTGCAGCATCTGTAGATATAAAAGTCTAATTTTAAGCGAAAAACAACATAAAGATTCTTATTTTCAGGTGATTATACACCAATGAAAACACAATTATGCTTTATTAGATTCAATTTCTGTAAACAGAGCCTCTAAAATCTGACACACTGGACCTTAACCTTAACGTCATTTATGCTAAATGTTTAAAGAAATTGAAATGAAGTCAGAAGAAAGACAAAACAGTGATACAAAGACAGAAACAAAGACCGTGCTCACAGTACCTGGTAAGTATCTTCCAGCCTGTCTCATACACCACACAGGGACATGTTCAGTTTCTTCTCCTCGTGCAGCTCGCAGGAATGTATCGTTTAGGAGCTGAGGGAAGTCCTTGGGGCTGAAAGCAAAAACAATAATAATGATAATAATAATGATAATAATAACAACAATAATAACCCGCTCTGTGCTCATGAAGCAAGGTGGCATCAGACAGAGAGAAGACGACCTCTGCTACAGTGAAACAGAATAACACCGCAGCTTCCTAACCAGTACAGCACAGCTGCAGCAGCTGCAAGCATACCCAGTAAGAGAACAGTTACAGCTGTGAATATACACATGGAATGTAGTGTGAATGTTAACACAAAGACAAAGGGATGTGACTCTCTTGATGGACTGTCACACTCACTGTTTTTTTTTTTTTGTTAAAACAAACTGATAATACAGAAGAAAAACACGTGTGTCAATCCAAATATGAATTTCAAATAGTCACTGCCCTTTGTGTGAATGGAGTTTAGGTGGCGGTGTCCTACAATATGGTAACAAGCCTCTGTTATCTGACACACAGACACGTCCCTCCCTGTCCCCAGCAATCAGAATAGGCATCCAGCCTATGTGATGAGGAGAGATAACACTCCTCTGCTCTCTTATCGTCTTCCAGCAGGAGAGAAACGGTTGATGGATGTGTCAGGGTTACTTCACAACCTGACTGGAATTCAAACTTTAACGTGAACCCAACTGTTAGATGGATGATGAAAGCTCCACGCAAGACTCAGTGTGTTTATTTAACAATATGCCATTCAGTTACTTCTACCAATCAATACATGAAACGTTTACATACTGAAGTGCTAGGAGACTCTTCAGTGACAGCTGCTGTTTGTCCAGGATGACTCAGGAAAAGTTTTGAACTAACAATGACAGTAACAGCAGAGGTCTGCTCACTGAAGGGCACTGTGCAGGTTGTCCTAACCAAGAATTACTCTTACATGAAGTATGTGTATGTAAAACTCATAATTCATGTTAAATATGAGCATTGACATCAAACTGTGTTTTCTGATTGACAGCTCTGACAGCTGATGAGCTGAGAGCGTCCATGAAACGTTACTACACAGTAAATATAAGACGAGGATGAGGAGAGTCATAAACGCGTTCACATCATGAGAGAAATGTTTGTATAACAATGACACGAGCAGCTTTCATAACGACACTCACAGTTAGCAACATGCTAGCGTTAGCCTTAATGAAACGTTTTACGTGTGGCGTACTCACAGGATTAAACCGTCCTTGCTCATGTCGGCAGGGCTGAGGAGGCGTCCTGTGTGTCTACAGTCTGTCTGTCAGCAGCGACCTGCAGCCTGCAGCTCCTCAACTCTCAACTGTCACTACACTTCCTCCTCCACCTGCTGCTGCTGCTGCCAGGGAGCGGCCATCTTGAAAGACCACGTGACCAAACCAGGAAACGAGCCGCGGATTCAAAATAAAAGTCTTTTCTTTTCTTTTCTTTTCTTTCTTTCTTTCTTTCTTTCTTTCTTTCTTTCTTTCTTTCTTTCTTTCTTTCTTTTTATATTGTTTGTAAGATACAATGCATTGATTAAAAACATGTTTTTTCTTTTCCTCACATAATTAATTATATTTATTTTAACAAAATCATATTTTTAGATTTTATTCTTATGTTGTTGTAAATAATTGAAAAAAGTCAATTGACCTGTGACCTTTGGTTGGTTGCTCATAATTCATGTTTAAATTGTAGACATTAAGATGTTACATTGTTAAAATGCAAACGTAATTATCTTTTCTTTTATGTGTAGTTTTGATGCCAAGGATATGATATGTGATTAGATAGTTGTTGAGAAAATCCACACAATCATTTAGGTTCTCAAAGTACTTTCATTTTCAAATTATGAGTGACAGCTACATCTCTTAAATATGAGCTAAATGTGCAGACATGCAACAGAGAATCAAATTTACTGCACCTTTACTCCATATGAAATGTACATTCTCATTTCAAATAGCAACAAGCATTTAGCTCATATAATCAGCAAATGACAAACACACAGCTCATTGATTATCCTTCATCCAAAGTTTAAATTGAAGTTCTTACATTACATGTTTGACTGTAATGCCATGTTCAAAATGATCAAAAGAACGGGTTCCACAAACAAACAAACGGACAAAACAAGCATGAGCTGCAACACTTCAATATGAAGTGACCAACACTCACTGGTCAATGAAACAGCAAGCAGACAGCAACAGCTCCACAGTAATTATATTCAGTATTTAGTTAATATTACACATTGTTAGAGCAGCTTATGAAAGGATTAGGAATGAAATGTGAAATGGATAATTAAAATCTTACACAAACTGAAATATTAATGTGGAAAGTCACAACATGTAATTAAGACGATTTCACACATGGGGGGAGGCCTGGAAGATGGACATCATCTTTGATGACTAGCTATGGTCAGAAAACAAGTCAGTCATCTAAATAACACCAATAAAATGACACATTATCATTTTGAAGTGAAATATATGATCAATAAATGTATGACTAAAGGTGTAACAAGTCTGCAGACACTTAAAATCCTGTGCTTTCCACAGTACCTGTAAGTCATTCTAACAGCTCTGCCTGCATGTCCCCTTTTTCTTTTTTACACATTATTTACACAGACACCGTCTTTGTTAGGCAACTCTTTGTGCAGAAAACAATACTGGGGGCAAATTAAAACAAAAACCTGGATAAATTAATGCAGATTCAGTGGCACAGTAAAGCAGTTAACATCCAAACATGGTATATGGCAGGCGTGGTTTGGGTCCACTCAGAGGTGAAGGCAGCTACAAGTAAATACAAAGTTGTTCAGAGTGATCACCTTTATCCTGTGATGAAACATTTCTATCCTGATAGGAGTGATCTCTGGATGGCAATGCTTCCATCCACAAGAGGCATCACTGAATGATTTGATGAGTACTGGATGAAAATGATGTGAATCAGATGCTATGGCTTTTACAGTCACCACATCTAAACACGCCCATGAGTAGATTCTGGGCCACCAGCACCCTCAACCACTTTCATTAAAACACTAAATAAAGGATTGTCTTTTATAAGAATGATGTTCTCTCGAGTTCAGAGATGTGTAGAATCAATGCTTAGGTACAGTGAAGCTGCTCTGGTTGCATATGGTGGCCCAACACCTTACTAAGACACTTAATGTTGGTTTGTATATTGAACTGTAACAAACCAAATATTTGAATGCCTTAGCATGAGATTCTACTGTCAAAAAGTAAAAATAAAACAAATCATCAGTTTTGTAAAATTTGTGCAAAATCCATCTCCTCTGTACCCCAGATTATGTTGACGGTTTGAGTATTTGTACGCACAGATGGCACTTTGAGTAACCATAATATAGAACACTCTGGAACCTGCATACTGAATGTTCTCAACAGCAAATGTTTAAAAGAAGTGCAATATGTAAATGTGTATAGAATGTGTCATATGTACAAAAATTACACAAATAAAAACACATATATAAAGTGGCTCCAATATAATAAGGAGTGAATGTGGAATGTCTTTATCCGTTCAATGTGTCCCTCTCTACGGTTGGTGCTGGTATTGTGCCTCCGTGGCAGTGTAGAAGTCATCCAGGACACTCTGCATGTAATCAAAAGTGGGCCTGTCCTCGGGTTTGTTCCTCCAGCAGGACATCATGATATCATAGAGCTCAGTGGGACAGTTGTCGGGCCGAGGCATCCTGTAGCCACGCTGCACCGAGGACATCACCTCACCTTTGGTCATACCTGAGGACAGACATGCACAACAGGTTACATGAAGGAGAGCATGCACACTGTGGAAGAAGTAAAGATAATGCTAGTAGCAGTGATCAAATGATTTTAAATGATGGTAGCTGTAACAGTGGTGGTGGCACAGTATAGAGGTCATGTGATAATTAATAATAACATACTGGAATCACACATGGGATCTTTGCATCAAATACACTTTTTAGAGGCAGTCATGAAGTAAAAATGACCAGTAGAGGGCAGTGCAATGCTTCGCAGCACTGAGTTCAAGTCTAATAAAGTCCAACATTATATTTAATCCTGTCTACATAAAACAAAGCTGATTACCAGTCAAGCAAAGTTAGCAAATTCACAGGGAGGCATAAAATGCCCAGAGTTATTTGGAGAAACTGGTTTGAAATAATATGACCACTTACTACTTTGTTGGGAATAAACACCAGAGGCCTTCCTTCCTGTTTTAGTATTATTATTTTAACTGATGAAGTGCTTACATTGCTGCAAAGAGTAATGTCAGTACAAATATACTGTTTTTAACCCCTGAAATGACTCCAGTGACAAAGCATGGAATAGTTTGTGGCATATAATATAGACACATAACCATAACATATAGTCCACTGAATGGTCACCTGGGTATGGGATTTTTCCGTAGGTTATAATCTCATAGAGCAGAACCCCGAAGGACCACATGTCTGACTTGATGGTGAAGGAGCCATAGTTAATGGCCTCTGGAGCCGTCCATTTAATGGGGAATTTAGCTCCTGCAGACGACACACACAGAGTTACACACACATACACAAGGTTGTACAAAGATGGCATTAATGAAATATGTAAATGACAATGTGAATAAGCCATTCTCTCGCACATTCCCACACATCTGTGTTTAGATTCCATTTAAGCAAGATGCATTTATTTTGAACTTTCCTGTTACTGTAGTTTCTGTGTCTCATGGTTACAGATCACTGAGCACCTCATGACGCAGAGTTACATGCTTTTTTCCACACATGCCTACATACAGCATTGTGTAATAGACCATATCATGTGTTCCTGGACTGGCAGGAGGGTTAAAAGCACTATCAGTGGCACTGACCATCATGGTCTGGGTGGAGATCCTTTGAGTATGAAAAAGTGAAACAAAAATTAAACCAAAAGTCTGGCTTTGTCATGCAAGGCGGAGGTGTGGATTCTGCTTCTCTAAAGGGGATTTTTATTTGAATGTGTTTCACAACTACTTAGTCAGGGAGTCAGCTCATTTGTGATGGGAAATTACACAAGACAAGACAAAACTGGACAACACACACGCATATTACTAAACTTACAAACGGACATGCAAAGCTTACCCTCTCTGGCAGAGTATTCATCGTCCTCTATGACCCTTGCCAGTCCAAAATCAGCTATTTTACAGAGCAGACTCTCTGACACCAGGACGTTAGCCGCTCTCAGGTCTCTGTGAATGTAATTCTTCTTCTCTATGTACGCCATGCCCTCTGCTATCTGCCGCAGCACAGGAGAGAATGACGCTGTGTCACCATTATCATTATGCCAAATTCCATTTAGACAGATGAGCAGAAGGGATAAAAGCCAACAGTTCAAAACCAGAACAGACTTTAAACATTACAGGCATGACAACACTGCATAACCTTAATTATCATATGCAAAATCATTCCTGCACAGCATGTGTTAAAAATTAGTCCTGAAACACTGTGAACTGAACATGTTTTAACTGTTGGTCAGGACAAAAGTGAAATAAGACATTGCATTTGGGTTTAGGTTGCATTCTGATTAATCATTTAGTTGAAAAAAAAGAAATGATTACATATAGCACATTGTTGATTGCACATAGCACATCGCTCGACTAACTCTAAATACAAACAATGCACGTTCTTAAGCCTGTTATGGCTTATCCTGCCAATTATGCTTAGCTGTGTTTTACCATCCATAACTGGATTCATTTTTGATTAAACTTTTAGCTCCGCTCAGAAAAATATAGAGGAGGTGTCATTTTCAAGATCATTCTTCATAATTTTGTGAGAATTTTCCAGCAAAAGAACGTACATAAAAACAGTCATTTTTCTGACCAACCTGCTCCATTTAAATATGAATTTATATTCCTTAATTATATATAATTATTGATACTATAACATAACAGCATCAATAATAATCAATAATAATATATAATAATCGTGTGCTCTTCTATTGACAAATTTCACATGCATGTTTAGCTGACTGACTGCAAGCTGACTCTTGATGATGCCTTAGTTATTAATCTGAACTAAATTATTAATAATAAATAATAAATAAGTGTACCAGTGGAGTTTTTTTTTTCTTGTGTTATTTCCAGAGAACTGGCTCATAAAATAAGCTGTAATTAATGTAAGCTGTATAAATAATAAATCAAGATAAGTATCAGGAAGCTAACAACAGGTTAATCAGGTTTCTATGTTTCCCGTTAACGAGAAAGGCCCTGTCTTTACAGTATTTAAATAAACACTCATTATCATAAAGGCTATTTGTGTTGGCTTTTAAATTTTGCTTTCTATCTATTTTGAAGTATGATACTTGCTTAAAGTACACAGAGAAACTTTTATTAACATCAGTGTTCTTTGGCTTTGATAGAATCATTGACCAACACCCTACTAACGTGCTGCAGCCGCGGCTGACACAGAAGCAGGGATTTAACAGAAAGTGCCTGACTTGTGCTTTTGGTTCTTCTTCCTCCTTCCAGTTCACCAATGGAAACTGTGGCATAAGATCTGTTTCACAACCATGAAATGAGAAAGCCCTGCATTTTGTGTGAAAATCACCTGCGCTGAGAAATCGATGAGCTTGGGAAGTTGAAGTTTGCACCCTGCATCGCTCTTTAAGAAATCTAGTAAGCTTCCTAGAAGACAGAGCAGACAGGATAGGAAACAGTATCACTGACTGGTTTGCATTTGTGTATTTCTGTGACTATGTTAGCTGTGATGTTAATCAGAAACACTTTTTTCAATGTGCGAATATGTTAGTGTAATGTTAGTACTCAGACAAGAATATCATAAAAATATCATATTAAAAATATATAAAGCTAAATAAAAAAAATAAAGCTCATTTACCATTTGCCATAAATTCAGTAATAATATAGATGGGTTCTGTCTTTGTGACGACAGCATAGAGCCGCACCAGCCTGTCGTGCTGTAGCGTCTTCATGACATTGGCTTCATCCATGAATGCTTCAACGGTCATGGTGCCTGGCTTCAGCGTCTTCACCGCTACTTTGGTTGTGTTGTTGTAGTAAGCTGATTGTGCAGAAAGTCAAAGAAGAGGGCAACATGAGAGGAATAGGAGAATATATGAAATCATATGCTTGATATTATGAATGGCTTCAGTGCTATCATGAGCCCATAACTCTGAAAAAGAACATTTCTCATTCAACATTCAACTTTTTGAACAACTAATTATTCAACCAAGATGACTTTCTGATGCAAGACACATATTTACTGTTTATGGCATGGTTGGTTGACACTAGTTCCTACATTTCCCATAATGCAGGTATCATAGTATCGTCAGCTGTGTGCACATCTTTTTTTAGACCATTCCTGTCTGGGAAATGTTCACATCTTTAAAATACCACAACCTGATTTTGTAATATGTGACTACAAGTCTGAATGACATCATCAGATTTCCTGTTATGTGACCTATGCCATTTGTTAATACGTGCGGTGAGAGTCAAGTAAAGTCAAACCACAAAGTCCTAAGATTGATCTATTCGGCAAATAAAAGTCAAGACACCTGTGTAGTTGTTGTGCTTTAGGCAGTTAAATAGTTGATACAGAAACATGACAAAGTCTATTGTAACATAAGTCACTATCAGCCCTCCTGTGTGTGTGGGTGTGTGTGTGTGTGTGTGTGTGTGTGTGTGTGTGTGTGTGTGTGTGTCATCAACCAAATTTCTAATGCAAATCTCCCATCAGACTCCTCCTGGTCCCTACCTCACTGCATGCAGGCATGCACAGACACATCTGAGTGTATTTTCAGAGAGACGAGTCACTTCTGACAAAAAGCAAATGTATTAAACCTAACAAATAGAGGAAGTCATTTTTCTTCTAATTAGGATGAAAGGGAGCTTCCACGTATTGTTCTCTTCTGCAGCACTGAATCTACAATGCATAACTGACACACTCATTCAACCAAGGTCAGAGGGTTACAGTGGCATTTGTAAGATATTTTAAGATATGTATATGCTATTATACATGAATTGGCCCTGTACTGTATGTCATCCCCTCTTTACCCAATATACTGTCTTACCTAATAAAATAAATTATAAGCATATAGGTATATATGTAATATATAAGTAAATGATGTTATATACAGTATCTATCAGCCTTTTAATTTGCTATCTTCTGCATTCTAAGAAGTTTTAGGTTCTTTTAGGTAAGGTTCTTCCTCTTTCTGTTCTGTGTTCTGTGAAACCTGACACAAGCGGGCTGTTCTTTTGGAATGACAGACTCTTGAAAAGTGGTCATACAGTAGGACAACCACATATGTTTCCTAACCTAAGGGACCAATGTGCTGTCTTTAGCCTTAGCCTTGACCAACTTTATTAATCAAATCAAGTCTAAAGTTTTCTCCATACTCACCCATCCAAACTTCTCCAAACTGGCCAGCTCCAAGTTTCTTCACCATCTTAATAGAATCTTTAGAAATCTCCCAGGCATCTTTATCCCACGGCTTCTGAGCTTTGGGTTTCACACATGGACGCTCCAGTTTACGACACAGACCATCTGCTTTGTCTGGAAGGTACAAACACATGATGGGCACTACCTCTACATTGCTTTAGTGTTTCTGCCTTTTAGTGTGGTAATGGATAACATCGTACCACCAAGTAGTCTTTGAATGCAGAGAATCAAATTTTAGGAATAAAACTTTAGCGATGAAGTCTATTTTTCTCATCAGTTCAGACAATAAAAATATTGGATACCAAACATATTAGAGGGGTAGGATGACTCACTGTGGTAGTGTTTGATCATGCTGCTTATGTCACTGAAGGAGATTTTAGGAGAGATGTAGACACCGCCATTATCCATCACCCTGATCTTATAGTGTTTGACTGAATCTGTTCCCTGGGGGTCCGTGTCTCTGATGGACAACGAGTAGCTTCCTGTGAAAGAACATCAAATTAAAAAAGTGACCAACTGGCAAGTCCATACATAGTCCATGTATATTGTAGGTGTGAGTGTGTCTCTGTCTCTCAGGGCTGCTGTGATTTCCATACCTTTTGATGTTTCACTCTCCCTGATAAGATAAGAGCCTGGTTTGTTCGCTGGCGCCAGCAGCTGCCTCTCTGCATCCTTTCGCGTGATGTCCTTATAAAACCACCTGCAACAGGAAGTGCACTGAATATACAAAATGGACATACTCCTCATTCATGTTGACGTTCTACCCATTTTTACCAATTGCACCTTGGTGGCCTCAAAAACGCTCTTTTGCGATCAGTAGATTAAATATGGGAAGCTACAATAACTTTGAATAAGCATTGTAATTTGTGTAGATTAAGTATTTTTGTACAAATCATCAACATGAAACAAATTGTTTCAAATGAAACATGCTTTTCAGCAAACAATCCAAAGGTCATTAATCATGGTCCAACTACTCACTCTTCTGTTTCCATGGTGTCAACTTGACCAACATAATTGGACGGGATGAATCCTTCTTTGTTGGTTACCATTGACTTTGCTTTCCACCACTCCCCGTGTCTGTAGGAAACATCAATCTTCATCAATCATTTTAGCAAAGTTGCTGTTTTTTTCTGACATTCAAGCTTTAAAGTAGAAAGAAATCATCAAATTCAGCCTGAATCAGTATTCACTTCAAACTTTTGTATCTTCACCAGAATTTAAAGTATCTTCTGTGAGTTTGAACAGTTTTTGGTGACGCAAGAGTCTGCAATGATGGACGGACCAGTTCAGGTCTATCAGGGTTGAAGAATTTATGGTGAACTGTATCCAACTCTGACAGTGTCCTCTTATTGTATGCAGTTGAAACAGTGCTCCATTTCGTAGCTTATGTAAGTGTTAATCTTTGGTCCTTGGCGTACATGATGCAATATATGAATGATTGATAACAGATGAATCAGTCTACCATCAATATCAGACACTCACTCCTCTAAGATTTTCATCTTTTCTCCCTTCTTGAATCCTAAGTCGTCAGGATGCACAGCTGCATACGGGTAGAGGCCAACCACTATTTTACCGACCCCCTTTTTCTCTGAGAGAACCAGAACAAAAAGATATTGGAATATTAAATACTCTCATGTGCAGACAAGCATTCATACAAAAATATCAGACAAAGGTTAAAGAGGTGATGAACAAACATACGTATATGGACCCACAATACATGACTAACCATCGGACCATCAGATGTGTTAAATATTATAATCACACATTAAATTAGGAAAAAACATTGCGTTTGTGGTAAAAATTTAAGCCAATCGGCTCTTTGATCAAATGACAACCAGGCATTTCCCATCAGTTGGTGGAGGGCAACTGGCTCTAAAAACTGTGGTTGCCTCCATCTTGTGAGGTTATAATTGCCCACGTGTGCATGCTGTTCATGACGAGCAAGTCAGACACAAACTGTTTGCGATAATTCATGATTCTCTACCCTACTCTACTCAAAGAAGCCTAAAGCCTGCGTTTTGCTTGATTTGATTGGGTTGGCCTGGGCCATGTGGTGACAAGGACGAGCGGTGTGTCACAAAAACATTATGCACACTAGGCATGCAGTAGTACAGGTAAACAATGGTTTTGCTGGCAAAGTGTTCATGTGATGAAATATTTGCTCTCTGATCACTGGAAGATAATCGCAGAGTACCATGCTTGCAGAGACAGAGCACAGTGAGGTCAACAAAAACACATTCCTCTACACCAAAAAAAAAAAACAAGATGTGATTTACTGTTGCTAAACTAATGCTTTCTAGTCAGCAGCTGTTTGCATAGGTATGCTTATGATACAAAGCAATCCACTGACACTGTGCACACCTGGCATAGTTAAGTTTCCTTCACACTCTGTTCTCCGCCTTCCCTGCTTGCATGTGTTGTTGCTACGTTACGTCATATGCAACTGTTACCTCATTGTTTGCACTTTTATAAGGTCAGCGGTACCTGAGAGCAACCTTGGTGCTCTCTCCACTGGAAATCAACGCTGGCACAGCCAGCGCAAAGTAGTTGATGGTTTGTAGCTGCCTTAAAATGGGCAGAGCTAAAGTGACTGAAAGGTGAAGTAATGGGGAGTAAAGTGAGGTGAGATCATAGGCTGATAGCAGGGGGCTCATCATTAAGCTCCACAATGGGAGGTTAGTGGACAAACCATAACAGATGATGCACTGAAGAGGAAGGCAGCTGATTCATGGACAGCTGAAGACATTAGGTTTCCTCCCCCAAAATGTTAAACACAGTCTGTTAGACTCCTCCTGCAACATTCAGCTTCCCTGGCATCCAACAGCGTGTTTCTAAAAGTATGCAATACAATTACTAACGGAAGTAATAAAGAATGAAACATACCTTCCATCTTTTGGAACATCTGACCCGGTAAGAGCGAATTATTCTGCAAAGACATGCCGAGAGTTATGCAATGTAAATGTTAACAGATCAATAACTACTAACACAATGTTTATAACTATTTAACTGTCTACAGACTATGTATCTATGATTGCAGATGATATCAATGACTACAGACTATTCAGTTTAATTCCAGTTTGCACCAAAATAACTACTGCGACATCTACTACACAATCTGTTCATTTCATTTACTTTCTTTGTTAAAATCAGCAGCGCTATGCTCTGTCCACATTATCTCAGAGAGAAAGAAATCAGTGCCTTATTGTAACTAATAAAAATAACTAATCTATATATTCTCTAACTACTTACTATGTTGTTTTTTGTATTGGAGGTGGGGTCTCTGACATAGTGCGTTTGCTCAGTACGTACAGTCTCCTGGCTCATCTTCCTCTCCACACCTCCGCTCAGACCTTCGCTCAGCGTGGACTTCATACAGCCCATCCTGTCTGCATGAGGAAGTGAGAAAAAGGAAGAGTGAACTGGATGGTTACACATTTACCATTAACAGGTGGTGAAACAAAAAAACAACAGACATATTTGGTACCAAACATCTGCCACTTTCAAGCCCTTATAAAAATAAGACAGAAACGGACCAGAAGAATCTTTTGTATTTAAAAATGTCACGTAGGAAATCCACATATAGACTCGGAAACTAACGAGTTGCAGCAGATGTAGTCCACTACACAAAATGTGAATTAAATCATCATGACACTGATTGTGAACACATGAATGATTCACAGACTGACATGCCTAAGCTGTGTAAATCACAGTCGGCTCCGTGCTCCTTGAAATCCCCACTTGTTCCAAATTCCACACATGATTATGAAGCATGAAGAGTGAGCAGCAGGAAAAAAAACAACCTAACAGCTATGTTTGTAGAGTCTGACGTCCTAATGTGGTGGTCAGTGTATTTTTTTATCACCGAGGAAGCAATACGGTGAATAGAGCCAAAACACACAGATGGTACTGAGAGTTACAATAGTGTACTATACTGAGCATGTCACCTTATGCAAAATACAAAGAGGAACAAGAGAAGATCAGTGCTGAAAGAAGTAAATACTCCATTACAAGTAAAGATGATGCATTCAGGATTCTATAGCAGCTGAAAATATTCATTATTCAGGGTATTATAGCTCATACTGCTGGATTATGATGATTATGGCTGTTTAAGCAAAACTTTAATGTCATGGATGGTAGAGGTAGAGCAGCTTTAAACCCTACTGGGTAGTTTAATGTAGAGGAACACATTATATTTTATAAGATGAGCCGATATTTTGGCTGAAATATCAGATATAGAAGGTCACAATATTGATGATAACCATGTAATTTAAAGAATTTACCATGATAATAGTACAATAATAATACACATGTGAAAACACTCTTTCATATGTGTTCATACGTGCCTCTCTTTCCCTCCTCAGTTTGTGATGTGTATGTACAGTTACCATGACAGACTCTGTCTCTCTCCATCTCCCTTCACTCACACTCAAAACACAACAAAGGTTAAATATCAAATTTCAAATTCAAATTTTATTTGTATAGTCCAAAGTCACAAAACACATTTTGCCTCAGGGGGCTTTACAATCTGTACAGGGAGTGACACCCTCTGTCCTTAGACCCTATATATAAAAATAAAAATATATAAATATTTCTCTCCTACATCAACAGTGAGTTTAGAAGAGTGGGTGCTACAACAAAATATGAGAATGAATCTCAAAGGAGCCGATCACTAAATGAAGAGTTTTATTGCTTTTAGCTTCCAGCAAACACGTTTCATATCTTTAGTGTGTTTGTGCTAGTAGGTTTGCATGAAAATGAAGTGTTACATTGCTTACAAATGAAACACAGCATGCCGCATCAGTCTCTATATGTGACCTATGTAGGTCAGTGTCTAAACAGTGGCTTAACACTGGCCTTTTTTCTCATAGACAACAGGAAGTCCACAAACGCTGATAGAACATGACATTTGCATGCAAACACAGTCACACACAAAATCTTCTTAAACTTCAAAAGATAATTATATTATGAATGATGTATTGTATTACATACACATATATTACACTATTATATTGCATTACTTCCTCACTCTTAAGATATTTTTTCCATTTCCTTTTCTCTTTCCTTCTTTCCTTGTTTTGGTCTATTCTGCTTGCTAAAGTCGTTTTTGATATTTGTTGATGTTAATCGACTAATCGACAGAAAAATAAAATAATTACTTCTATGAATTCTGTTGGAATAATGAACATTTATGTATGTGTGTAATTAATTATCTTAATACCAGATGTTTGCTTACAATGCAGGAAGTCTAGCTCACTGTCATATTTCAGGAACACAGGAATACTGATAATATAATGCGATAATTTGAATGTAATAAGAATGTAATAATCCAGTACAAACACAAACTTTCACACAAGAGATTGTGGCCAAAGGAGCATAACCACAGCACAGATTTGGTTGGATTAGATTAACTGGATTGATACAATGCAGGAAAACTGACACATCACAGCAACAGACGCATGTGGGTCCTAAATTATGGAAAGGCTCGCGTTCAGGCATTTAATAAATGGCGATGAATGCCTGATGGCATTTGATAATGATTTCCACCCTGTGGCCAATAATAATCAGTAAAAAAGAACAGCAGAATGTTCCCTGCTTTTTGTTTAGAACGGTGTGTGTCAACGCCTGGTGGAAACTAGAGCAACCTTAATGAAAGTATGGGCCTTCTATAACAAATCAACACCTGTTTTCTAACACTGGAAACTGAAGTCTGCAGTCTGTCCAGTCAGAAAATAAAGTAAATCACATGTCAAAGAGTCAGGAAGAATCACCAGTGGGGAACAACAAACCACAGACTACCCACACTACCCTGATCATTAGTTAGTTTAATGACCAAGCTGAAAAAGAACATTTAATTGCCCATCTTTGCACTTTGATCCCTTGACCATCACACAACTGTGCTTTTGTTCCCAAGGCAATTAGGTTTGTGATACACATTCGAATTACAGCATGCAAAACAGTAATGTTGTCATGGAGTTTCAGCTGGTAGAAGTCAGGGCAGTACTGAGGACTGGACTGTCTTACCTGAATATGACATTCATTTTTTAACAAGCGTCAGGAGAGATAAACAGTCTTCAGCCATGCTACCAGCTCTCTAAAGCTCAAACAACTTCAATGACTGTTGAGATATTTCAGCAGACCAAGTTGGTGGAGGAGCCACGCGCCTAGTGTGGTTAAAATCTAGCCACATATATTAAATACAGAACGCATTGAAACCTTGGCATATCCAACAGCATAACAAAACATAGTTTTGTGTACTAGTATGCAGGTTCTCTTGACCTGAATCTGACTTGAATAGATTGTTTGAACAATAGCTAGTGAAAAAAAAAGAAATTCAAGTATCACCATCCCAATGGCAAACAGAAAAGGGGCACGCCTTGGTGCTCAGTGTGTTCTTAGCATGTCTAAATTATTTTATGAAGGGAACAGACAGAGCAGCCAAGTCAGTGTAAAGGCTGGTGAATAAAAACAGTGGCGTATAACCAACAATTTGGAGTTTGTTACTGGTTATATGTTAATAATGGTTCAGTGCCTCTGTTATATATTGAAGCTTACAGTCAGCAAACAGCCGGAAACTGAGGGTCTAAAGAGATTAGGATGTGACAGACACACACACACACACTCACATGCACACACCCAGTGTGCCATGCTATGACCAACGTATAAACTTCCTCTTTTAACAATGGACTGAGTCAAAGACTGGAGAGGTGAAGAAATAAAAGAAGAAGAAGGGGGGATAAAGTAGTGCAGAAGTACTTCCATTAATGAAGTCAAGCTTCCATTAATGAAGTTAAACTGATGATTTATTACAGAACATCATTCAAATCAGGCGTTTTTCAAAGAAATATCACAAACCATACTTGAAGGTCCACAAATCCATCCACAGTGAATATGAAACGAGTCTTGACTTTTTAGAAAAATCCAACAACAGCTGGAATCATTTTTAAATAAACTGCTTAATGTATTTCTCTGAAATGGATTGACACATTAAAAATCACAAGTAAAGCTAAACTGTCCAGCTTTTCTCACAGATTAAATGCACTTACACGTCTTTTCAACTCTTCTGTTGTGTGTGTGAGTACGATCCCATAACTGATGCACTGTCAGTCACCTGCAGTTGTACTTACCTCTCTATGTGTGTATCACTGGTTAAGGAAACAGTTCATCAACTGTGAAGAAGTTTTTTCTCTTTTATTCCTCTTCTCTGCGTTTTTTCATCAGACGGTTGTGTCAGTCTGGAGGAGCGACAGATTTGATGGTATGCGGCTTGACAAGTGGGTCAGCCGGTCGACATGGGCTGTTACACTCAGCCACCAGAATGAGGAACTTAAGAGAAACTGGCAGGGGATTTTTCTTTCTTACTGAAACTTCCTGGTAGAATTGTCTAATGTTTATTTGCATAATCAGCAACACACACGCTCACACACACTCACACCAGAGCACGGAAACACTACATTTGTAAATGTTAAAGTAGAGAAGATTTTTACAATCTATCAGAAATAAAACATGAACAAACTTTGAACATTTTTAAGGTCTATGACATCTCATCACTTATTTTCATCAAATACTACATTTATAAATCGTTTAAAATAAATCTCATCTATGTTAAACATGATCTACACAACTTAGGATTTTACAAAGTTTTTGTGTGTGGCTTAGTGTTCAGGTTTAGAAAGTCCCACAGCGCAACCTGTTGGCCAGATGACAGAAGTACAACAAAACAAGAACCCTTACTATCGTCAGTTATCTTTTATTTTGACACACAGGGTAAAAAAACATGGTTATAGACAGTAAGACCAACACCGATACATTTAGCAGAGTCATGCAACTCCCATATTTCAACATGCTGAGTCATGGACAGCTGGGTTTACACAGCAACGTTAAAGCGCGCACGTGTGTGTGTGTGTGTGTGTGTATGAGTCACTATACAGTAAACACATGGCAGTTTATAACTTGAAAACCTGATTGGATGAGAGTTATAAAACAGGGTTATATTTACCCTATTATTACAGCAGGATTACACAGGAGAGAAAATAAAGAACACAGTTATTACAGCGCATGCATGACAGTGTTTGCAGATGATGATTATGGGCTGTATTCGTTATTACACAAAGAAGCGGGAATGTAGCTCAGCCTCAACGTCTGAGACAGAAACTTTCACACAAACATGTTACACTTACTGGAAGCTCCACTGAGTATTGCATATCTACACTGAAGGAATAGATTGGCATTTTTGGAAATACACTCATTCAGAGTTCTGTTAGAAGACTGACGTCACGTTTGTACACTGAACGTGTAACTGCAGCTCAACAGTGTTAAGAAGTGAGCTTTAGCGATGCTGCTAGGTGGATGTTGTTACCCTAAGCTCGCAGTTTTTATCCTAAACTAATCTAGCCGTCTGCTAATTCTAGGTAGTTGGCGTGAAAGTGGAGTCAGTCCTCTCATATAACTCGTCAAGCGTCATTTCCCAAAATGCCAAGGCACTCCTGTAAGGTTGTGATTATAATGACGTCATTACAAAAGTAAAAAAACAAAAGTATAAACATTTTAAAAGGTAGCACACCATCGCCATTTTTAGAACCACCGAGCTATTGAAGTATGTCATCCGTATGCACTGTAAATGTATTATTGACTGAAGCTGGTGTCAACAGAACCATCACACTCATCCCCGTGTGCTGCAGTCTCATGGTTTTTGAATCATACAGCATAGGACTGGATTTATCCGTCCAACACAACAGAATCAGTGAATACACTTTGCAGATGAAGTAACCGAGCCCCGGTGTTTTTCCTCGTGGTGTTTTCCAGCTCTACCAAAGCGGAGTAGTCCAATTCCCTCTACATTACTGTCAATTTAAAGGAGCCACAAGCCATTAACTGGCAATATAATCTCTATCAGCATCACTACAAACATGCTACTCCCACTGTGAGCCATTACATCAGTACGTCTCAGTGGTCTCACAGATTGCTTGCACAACTACAAAACTCACATAGGCTCTCTGTCTATTTTCTCTTTTGATTCCAGTCATCCAGCCTGTGTGTTTAGCAACTACGACTGAAAGTATAATCAGCTGTACAAGAGCTACAAATGTGTCTCTCTGTTTGCTCCATCCCTGCCAGCAGTCCGTTATTCTAGTGCACAGCAGAGCTACAGGGACATGACAGCACTGGGTGATCACATCGCAGCACAGCGCCTCTAACAGTGGACTTTGGGGGGGTCAGGGCCCTGCTTGTAGGCACCTCAACATTGGCCGTGCTACCCTCCGGCTACCAGCCCGCTTTGGTCAAATGTCTTCATTACAGTGGCGACTGGAATCCATTTCACAACTCTCTGTCCACTGGCAGGAGCGTGTGGCAGGTTAGCTGTTCCTCTGCTCAGCATCCCTGTGGGCCGAAGAGGAAGAGGAGCTCTGGCTGTCCTCAGTGTCGTCTCCATCTGCAGAAACAAATGAAAATGTACATTTACGTTCATGTTTTACATATTAAAAGGATTCCTAACCTGACTTTCTCTCCACCATTTCGCACCATAATCGGATGAATTTTTTACTTTGCCAGATACATTTGTTTATGGCTGCTCTTACAAAACTAATTGCTATCAGACTCATCTTTCACTGTCAGAGAGACGAATGCATTTTTTCCTTCCCCTCCAGAAATTCAACTCAGCTAACTGCTCCTCAAAAACACCAGGTGTAAAATGGACTAATCTGCTAATCCTGAGGTTCTGACTGAGTTATGCAAGACAGGACTAAAATAAATCCCTGTGTGACAGACTTTGTCTTGCAGAGCTGGAGTACAGAGCTAAAAAGGCAATGTTGCTGTTATGACAGCACACAGTTCACACGTATTATTAAAAGTGATATTATGATGTAAAACACACTATGACTTTCATCTTCATGATATATTTTTATTTATCATTTTGACATATGTAGTTTGATGTATCTGTGAAGCTTCTTAAACCTCGCTCTATCTGCAGCTTGTGCGACACATAAATGATGAAGGTGAAAGCTGAAGCTGTAAAGCTGTGTATTGCAGCAGTCTACCTCCCCCTCCTGTGTTGATGTGCAGCTGGGACAGAGACAGGGTGAGGGGCAGTTCACGTCCCTCGGGGTCGGTGGGACTCTGCAGGATGTCGTGCATGGCGTTCCTGCGTCCCGTCCTGCCAGAGGCGATGAAGTCTGCGTACGTGGCCTCAACATCAGACATCGCTCGTGCATCATTCACACAGCAATACCTAAAAAAACGTTAACATAACATTAAAGATGTATTAAGATACATAAATATTATTTTCATTATCGATTACTCTGACGATCACTTTCTAAATAAGTTGTTTGGTCATTACAATGTCAGAAAAATGTTGAGGGCTGCTCTAAAAAATTGCTTCCAATGTATAAAAATAAATTCATCTTCCCAAGAGGAACAGACTCCATGTGGAAAATCTGTAAAATAAACTCCACTTACTTGGAATGGCTGAAAGCAACTGATTAAACTGAATAGCTCATATCTGTCCATACATGTGACAAAACTGATATCTAGTATCTAGTACATGATTTACAAAACTGATTCCATTTCTCTGAAGGGCTTCCCTACTAATGAACTCTTTCTGCACCTAAAGTACTAAAGTGCACCTTATACATCCACTTTTTCTTCCCTTCTCTCTCTCTCTCTCTCTTTCAAATACAGGAACCACTGGGGCTTGAACCACAGAGAGCCCGAAGGGACTCCCTAGTTGTTCCCTTCCGTCTTTCCACCACCAGCCAACATTGATCCATCCCCAAAGTCTATGACCCCAATTCCTCCTCTCCTCCTCACCCCTCCTCATCTCTTACCCTCCATCCACCTGCTCGACTCTCACCCCTCATCCCTCCAACAGAACATCATCTCGGTTCACCTTCATCCACAACATGGAATAATCCTGTCTAAATCTCTATCTGTGTTTGTTCTGAGTTCATCCACATGACATCCATCCACATGGTTATGATGATGACTGATGTCGTCCTCACCAATCACATTTGCTCTCCTGATATAGAAAACTAAAGAAACTGGAACATGTTCACGTTTGAGAAGCTAAAATCAGAGAATGTGATATAAAAACAGTTGGTTAATGGAATAGTTGACTGATTGTGCAGCTCCGGTGTCATCTGCATATTTATTATTAGCATATTGCTTTAAAATATCACTACAATCACAATTGCACTTGCATTTAAATAACTATAATCCACTGAATCACTTGCATGTGTCCAGTCATTGTCACAGCTCTACAGTCTGAAGTATGTGCTGTAATCAGAGCAGGCAGCCGGTTCACTGTGAGGCCCGCAAGTCAGGTGTCAGGGACCAAACCGGGACCACGCTTCACTTTAGGTTTCTATAGTAACTAATGTCCACATTGGTTGTGTCCGCTTGTCCTCACCTTCAGTGATAACTCGACCAGTGCTGTAACCCCGAGCTACATTTCTAGGGAGTGACTTCACCTGCAGAGCAGCGCGACGGGCCCGACATCACATGAAGCGATCCACCGGAGCAAAAACAAACCACGAGAAACACCGAAACCGAGCCGAGTCCAGCAGGCAGAGGTCCACAAGCCTCACACTACATGCCGGGAAGAGTCAATGCATGAACATTAATCTGGCATTATGAATCATATCAGTGGGATGCTTTGAAAAGTCCCCTGTCCATTCTCCATGGCCGTCGCATCTTCCTCCTTAGCGACCAATGGGCAGCCGGCAAAGGGCATCTGAGCGCTGATTGGACGGGAGACACAAAAGGATGCGAGGAGAGAGTGCTGAGGCTCGTGATGCGTTCGCGCTACCCTCGTAAATCTCAGATCAGTCAGCGCCTGAAATGTCTGCTACTTATCCACCTCCCTGCCGTGTTGTTCAGCTTTTAGCTGTTTAATGTTGGAAACGGGTTAAATAGTATAACCTCAGCAGTGACGGTGACCGTGTAGCTTTAATAGAAACAGCGGAGGGCTTTTGCAGACTCATGCACACTAGTTTTAGAGTCCACATTTGTAGGTCAAGCAGATTTCAGAACGTGCAGAACAATGTGCTTCACGGTGGAGACTAAAAATAAAGTCAAATAACTCAAAGTAACTTTTAAAGTGACTGAAAATACAGAAAAATCTGAATAAAAAATGTATACTACTACATCACGTTCAATCTATATTTCCCACAGCTGAAAAATGCTGACTATCAGTGTCCACATCTTTGTGATTTGATAATGGTATTTATGATATGATTTGATATTCGTATCGCATAACCGCTTATTCTTGTCAGCTGCACAGGGGCTGATTCCTGCTGACACTCGGTGAGAGGCGGGGTACACCATGGGCGAGTTACCAGTTAATCTCAGAAAGGCTAATCCATCTCTGTATGAGTAAATTCATTTATCATCCAGGGATCAGAGTAAGTGTTAGAAGTCTAGGTCCATAATTAGGCTGGTGAAACAGATTTGAGTTTGCCTTGTGGTGGTGGTGGTGGTTAGGACTGCACCACCTTCTTCTCACAGCGAGAAGGTTACCTGGCTGGCCTTTCTGTGTGGAGATTACATACTCATGCATGCTCCAGCTTCCTCCCACATTCTGGAGAAATGGAGGTTAATCTGTGACTATAATTACCTGTCGGTGTAAATGTGAGTGTGAATGGTTGTTTGTCTCTGTGTCTCTGTGTGGCGTACACCACCTCTCACCCAGTGCTGGGATTGGCTCCGGCCTCCCTGATGGTAAGAAGTTATGGAAAACGGATGGATAGATGATGTTTGCCTTCAGGTGAGGTTAAAGGCCATACATAAATACATACAGTATCAACTATATGTCTATATAAATCAACATTCTGAACTGAATTTTTGCATAAAAAGAGATGATTTGTGCTCAGTGACATGTCGTTGGTGTGGGGGATAATTGTTCTTTTATGATGATGTGAAATTCAATTGGAAACAATGTGATGCAGGAGATGTGTAATGTGTATGTTCATACCACAGGATGGCACTGCTGTCAGCATGAATAAAGACATACTGTATATATCTGTCAGCATATCTGTTAGCATCACAGATCTATATTTATATAGATATAGATATATAGATATTTATATATTATGAATGTATATTTAATGTGAAGCATCAACCTGATAGTTTCATCTGTTTTATGAAGACACTGTGGATGATGTCAGTTGTCAGTTTCCTTCTCATGTATGAAAAGTAACAAAGCATGTAAAAACAAGTGGGCCAATAGAACCGCTAGAGGGCGCTATAGTGCCACACAAATAATAATAATAATAATACTCACTTTACTCAAACTGTCAATATTTGTCTCAGTAATATGTGTAAAATATGATATAGAATTATCTGTTTGTGTTTCAACAGCTCTGTGCCAATCTCCCAGAGGAAGCAGGTCTGTGTAGCAGTTTAGCCACTTGCTGACTCAAGTAACGTATGACATTATCCAATCAGTGTATTTCAAAACTAAAACAAAAGGAGTGATTATTGGATTTCCCCCAAGCGAGCCAATGGCTCGTCAGGACCAGGACTAGTCTTGAGCAACTATACAACAACGGTGACCACAATTACTGCTGAGCTCATCTGAGATCTATTCCAGGAGAGAAATCTTCTCATGGTGGAACTCGACCTGACCTCACAAGACACCTGGCTAGCCAGATGCCATTACACTGTAATGTCTTGTTTTAATTTACCTTTTTTTCTAAGAATTGGGACTCATCCAGCACTGACTGTTTTGGGAATGATAGATATGGAGCACCTGTCTGAAAACATAAGGGAACATGGCGGCCGCAGGAATTGTGGTGAGGAATCCCAATGAGGTGGTGAATAATAGGCAATACGAAACGAGCTGTTGGTATGTTTATGGTCAGGTCTTAAGGATTACATTAGGAATAACGTAAAGAGTGCTGATGGAATCTCCAGTCCAGCAGAGGAGATGACTGATATTTCCACCCCCTGACACCCGGACGTTACCAGTCCATTGGCTAACATGGTAAATGAACAGTGGAAACTGCACACACTGCTTTAATGAACAACCAGGTATCGAGCAGATGTAGTCAAACACTGACTGGCTTGTTTGTTCGTGTTCAGCCCCAGTGTTGTGTTTTTGTCGCGCTGATCTCCACACCTCAGAGCACAGACTCCCATGCTTACTCCCATTCAGTGTGTGAATAGAAACTCATCACCATTATTTCTAATTGCACTACATGTTAATTAACCTGAGCTTTACCTCTGTATAAAGACATTACAAACTATTACACGTTTTACTGAACTAACCTGTGCAGATGACCAGAATAAGATGTCTTGATTTGTTCAAGGTCTGCAAAGTAGTCATTTGTTTTTTGATATCTTGTGCATTAAATCATTTCCTAAAATTGATTGAACTTCTCACAGACCTACCTGGAAAATGTTCTGCCAGCCACCACTGCCAGCTCCAGACTCCAGCTCAAACAGTGACCAGCATCTTAGACTGCTGCTGTGGAAAGTTTTACTCACTCCCACGAGCTTCAGAAGAAGAGTAGTTCCACTTTAGCTTCAGATCTGTGCCGGTGACAGGATCCACACAGGCACAGCTCACTTATTCGCCCAGCTGTCTCTTAGGGCCCTTTTCACATTCAGGTTTCATCAGCCATGGAAAGTAAGCACACTTAGTTAAACGCACTACAAGGAGTTTTTAACCTGTTATGAAACAGCCTCAGCTTAATATGAATAGCTCATATGACCCACATAAACAAACATGAGTAAGCAAGAAGAATGGCTATTTTTAGATAGTTATTCCTAGTTATTCAGATGTTGTTGGATTCTTGCCCAAAATCAGACGAAACTCTACAACTTTTGTCCACAAAGGAAACCAGAATCAACACAAATCAATGTTTCTTGTAGCTGTAATGGACTATTAATTCTCTGGTACATGTACCTTAATTGAGTATTTCCATTCCATAGTGTCTAGCTGGTCTGGCACTTGTCACATTGCAGATATCTGAGCTGGGAGTAGTCCCAACTGCACTGCCTGTGTCATACATACTGTACTTTTATGGGTTTAAGTTTTCCGCCTGCTGTTGTGAAAAACTTCATTCTACGTTCTAAAAAATAGTGTTCATAACTGCATATGTTGCAAGTTATCCTGGCAATTTAAATGAATATGTAAAATATGAAATTCACATTTAGTGTGGCTGTGAATGTTTATATAGGAGGGTGAGTGTGAGAAACCATTCTCAATGTGACAAACACTTCATTTATATTCCTTTATTATTATTTTACTTCTGGAATTGATAATGAAGTCATATTTTCACTGGGTTGCCCATGTTTATATAGCCTGCATAAAAAAGCACAGTAAGAGCGCACAGGGAGTATCTCAGATGAGAGATGTAAACAACACCTGCCATTGCATGATGACGTAGTCTGGTGTGCAGTCGGATTCTCTGAACACTATGGACCATCTTTCCCTAAGTCCTTATGAATTCTCCTTCGTGTCTTCCCTTGATTTCATGACCTTGTCCATCAAGGTCAAGGAAAAGTGTTTAAGAAAGGACAAGGAGGTAATTTGTTCTGCAACCACTGACAGAAACACTAGCAAAGGAGAAAGCAACAACAGCAAACAAAAAAGAACAAGAAAGCGGGAAGGGTACAGCCATCTGTAAGCTCTCAGACTGTATTTGGGTCCCGCTCTTGTGTTCCATGTTCTCATGCTTCAACTGTGACAGATAGATGGATGAAGATAAAGATAGATGTCATTATTTCCACCAAAATATCCCATTCATATCAGTTGGTGTATAGCCTTTCAACAACATTTCCTTTACATAGCTTTTGCAAAAGACAAAATACATTTTTAGTAACTGTTTTGGTTATTCTACTTGTGTGCTTTTGAGCAGACATTAGTGTGAAGAATCAACAGTCTGCCTGTATTTTTAAAGGAGTTCTCTTCTCAACCTCCTGCTGGTTCAACTGAGCAAATCTTTGATGTTTTTTTCAATAGTAACTTTTCAATAGTTTATACAAAATAATTTGCATATTTTACTAGTATGTGTTAAGGTTTCATTTGTGTATGTGAGCATAACATTTTTTTAGTAATTTGTAAATGTGTCAGGTACTTATGAAAAATAATTTCACATCTTTTCAGTATGTGAAGGAGTTTTGGTTTGACATGTGTATATAAGTGAGTATATATGTATATATGTGTGGTCTCATGCTCTTCTCTGGAATCTGCTGTGCAACGCTGGCTCTACAGAACCTTTCACACATTTCCTCACTACTATTGTTTCCTACATGCTTGGAAGGAGAGGGTGGGGTGAGGGGTATTCACTCGGTTGCAAGGTGGTTGTAACCAAGATGGTTCTGGATTCTACACCGAACCTTCTAAGTAAACGATGTGATCTTGCCTGATCTTCTTCCACCACTGTTTTTGTGTTTTAACACGCTCCACTGTGAACAGTTCTGAACAGTTTGGGCTAATGATCCAGTGGATGATGTGCTGAAGAGAACGGACACAGGATGTTTATCTGACAGTAGAAATAAGCAGCTGTCTGAATGTATGGGTTTCTGAGGTGGTCTCTGGTTCCGGTGCTGATAGTGATGTACATCTCATTGTAATGTATAGTTTGTGGCAGTTCTTGGTGGATCAATAAAACCTGCAGCGTCTTTCTGCAGTATCTTCAATAAACATTTGAGTTTTCACTGTGCAGCTGACAAAGACTCTCTCCGTCCTGGTTTTCCTCCTGTCTCTTTGGTTTTCAGATAAAGGTTAATCTTCAGAAGGAGTTATTCCTCCAGAGCTCAGCAAAGGCAGCGTCGACACCAACAGCAGGATTTTCTTTTCACGTTTGTTTTCTGGGAATTTCGGATGGTGAAGGTGGAACGGGTTAACTATAGGTCCAAATGAAAAATAACTGACCACTTCATAATAAACATATCTGATGCTATATATGCAAGCTAGTAGAAGATAACCGTGTGAAAATACCATACTGTATATATTGTATATACAAATCATATTTACATGCCTCTACTTACTGCATCAATACAAAGACCCGGGAAAAGATGTCATTACTAAGACATGTAGTTAGGAATCATATATTACTAACAGATGTACATAGAGTCTTTAAGCCAAACTGTCCAATCATGTATGATAATTAAAGAATTAATAATAATAACTTTCAAACAGCTTATTACAATGATGACACCCACAGGTTTCTGAAAAGGTGTTAAAAAGGGTGGCACTCTGGCTGTCATCATCTTGGAAAAAAATTTCACACCTGTTCAGTATGTGAATGAGTTTTAGTTTCAGATGTGTATATAGGAGAGAATATATATGTATATATGAATATATATGTATATATGTAAAACGAATATATACCTGGAACGCTGGTGGAGCTGAGGTAGGCTGAATGAAGTCTGGTTGCTCAAATTAGCCACCTGTAATACTACAAACCTGTCAGTCAATGCAGTCATGCTCTGAATTCTGCATAACTTTATGCCCTGATATAATCTGAACAGGTGAGATCTATAAAAATTCACCTCAACCTCAGTACAGTCATGAACGAAGAAACTAGGTCTAGAGACCAAAACTGTCTTTTGTACCAGGCTGTAGACATGTTAATTTCTGCTGTGAAGTTTTGCATTTTGATATGGGGCCTTATGGAGATGAACTTGTTTTGCAGCCAGCCTCAAGTGGCTGCTCGAAGAAGTGCAGTTTTTTATATTTTTTTTCAATGTTTTCCACTTCACAGCCACAGAGATTTCTGCTTCTGAAATCAATTTAACACAGCAAATCATTGACATTTGAGAAGTCCAGTGGGGCAAGAAACACCGTTGATACAATTAAAAGAGTGTTGATTTAAAAAACTTAATTGCACAGGAAAACTGTACACGAGCAGTGCAACAAGGTTGGTTGAACCATCATCTCACCCACGCTGGCTTCACTTCACAGCCTCTGTGATTGTCACTTGAGTAACGCTCTGGATGTAAATGGATAAAAGTGAATAGATGAGGGATGGAAAAATGAAGGTTAAACTGTGATTTACATGAAACAGCTCATTACTGATAGACTGTAGGTCTTGCCTTCACAGCCTCTCTGTCTCCCTTTCTTCCTGTGTCTCTCCCACATGATCTCACCGTGCGACAGTGTGATAGGTGGGTGCTGTGTTTTCTGTTGCCGGTTGCAAAAGCTAGGCATGGCATTGCGCAGATAACAACTCACCACTGCTGCATAATCGCCTCATTACCTCATCACCTCTGTCTTCCTTTCAACCCAATAGCCACGGGTTGACATATTCTTTTGTTAACATAGGTTTAAATGAGCATGTGTTCCTCCCTGCAGCACAGTGCTTCACTCACACACACACACTTGACACCTGCGAGCAGCTTCTCAGTACAACACATTTCTTACTGATGGACAGTGAGCAGCTTCACTGGAGCAGACAAGTGCCTTGCTTAAGGGGACTTCAATTTTTAGATTAGGTCAGATGAAACTTTAATGATCCCTGTGGAGATGTCAGGTCATTAGAGCAACAGAGGATAGGATACAGATAAGAATAGCTCAAATAGAATTTGCTGCAAGAAACGGCGCAAAAAGAGCATACCAGGAATGATACAGTGCACAAAGGGTCTTGGACATGTGCTTTGTTACACCATGAGTGCATATGCTTACACAGAGACACATTTCAATTTCAGATTCTTCCGCCATCAAAGTATGACATTTTGGCTGCAATGTGTGCAGATAATCTGAACATCCAAAGTCATTTCTTGTGCAACGAAGCAAACAGTGCATGCAGGAACAATGTGTGCGAGATTTAGTTTGCCACTGATGCCACTGACTGTGGCATTTGGAAATAGCTTACAGTTGAGTGAACAAAGAGATGTTAAACAAAGAGGAAATGAAGGAAAGAGAGACAGAAAAGGGAGGGAGACAAATATAGATGGAGCCACAGATAGGAGAGAGTCAGAGGATGTACAGAGCTCAACTGGGTTACAGACTTCTCCAGTCTCCATTCGTGTTTTAACTCCCTCTAGTAAAGGCTTTGTCCTGATTTGGCACGTGGCGCGTGCATATATTGTATAGACCTATTTTGTTCTAGTTAATTTAACAAAGGTGGAAGGTTTGCTTTCGAACTGTGTATATTTGCTTGCTGAAACTGACATCAGGGGCGACATAGCTGACAGCTGACAATGTTCCTCAGTGATAAGCGTGGCTGTCTTTCCACCAAAACGTATCCAGACAGATTCGGCGTGTGTTAACACAGTAGGCTTCAATGTAGAACAGACTGGTTAAAGGAGGCTTTCTAAAAAGGGCTTCAGCTAAAGAAGGCACACTCCAGTTTCTGTGGAAATGCCCTTATTCGTCTTTGAAGCTGTGGGCATCACAAACAATATTCAAATGTTGTTTTTGGAATATAGTTTAGAAATATATGAACCGTGAACGGCCTTAACCTTGGCTTAAATAATTCAGTGGTTCAATGATCTACCTTTGTGTGTTGGAATTCCATTCAATCAGTGATTATTTTCAGTCAGTATTATATTTGCATTAAGATCACTGCTATTTGGATCATAGACTGACAGTGAGCTACAGACTTTGAAGAGTCCACATTAGCTTTGTGAGCTAATGGAGGGAAAAACAGGACTGCTAACCTCAGTTTGTAGGCTAGATTTCAGATCCTTAGCTAGTCATGTGAGTGAGTTTGTAAGCTGAATTGAAATGTGGATACTAAATTGTGTGGACCTTTGCTCTTCAAAAAGTTACACTTGCTTCCAGGGCATCTTTGTTGAAATTGTTGTCTCTGCGTCTTTGTTACATTAAATTATGTGAGCAATCAGAATCTATAAAGTGGTTATGATTTACCTGAGCACTACAGTTCATATGATCAGTGTAGCTAGTAGTAGCTTCAAGTAGTAGTGGCAGTATGAGCAGTAGCAGTAAAGTATGCAGGTATCTTTTCTTTCTTTCTTAATTCTGATGTTATTTTATGTGTAATAATCTGCACATGGCGATATCCGGCTATTCAAACAATGGAGTGCATTCAAAGAATAAAGCCAACTTCTGATCCAGAGATGTTTTTTGAGAGACAGCAAGCTCAGAGAGTCATTTTGTCTGGACTTTTTTTTAAATGATTGTGGGGATGTCTTCGGCATCAAAAATGACACTGACTGCAGAGGTATCTTATCATGCAGTGAGTAACGTATATACTTTTAGTTTTGTATAAAGCATGGTAATAACATTTGCACCAACTTCATGCTTTGTGTGTGGCTCATAAAGGCCAGCCATGTGGTCTGTTGGTGCAATGATGCAGGGCAACATTTCCTTAGAGCCTCTATTCTGCAGTGCAGTGATATAATTTTCACATTTAACTATAGAAAACTCACTTCACAACATCTATAAATTGAGATTATTTAGAATATGATCATCAAAAACAGTTTCTTTTCTTTTTTTCAGTCACATTTCATGTCAAAGCCTTTATCTATACAGCATTTTAAGGGAACTCATATAGAATAAAGTAGTATTTTATATTAGAGACTGCTAATTGTACAGTAAAACACCATCATTTTTAATGGCCTACAGACATTTTAAAATATGGAATAAACATAAAAACATCAGTACTAATATCTCTTTACCATAATATTAGAAAATGTTATGGCATATTTATTACAAGAAAATTCAACCACAACTGCTGTTTTTTATTGTAAAAATAACCGTTTTTGTGTTTCTTTGTTTTGATCTATGGGAGCACTGCATTTCATCATGTTGATGTAAAACCTGTGCTGCCTCAGCTGGCCAACAGCACTGACCTGTCCATATTTCCTCTTCTTTTAATAATAAGAAAACACTGATAAATGTTTGCAAAGCACTTTGACATGGTTTCTGTCTGTACGGAGGAGTGACTAATTGTGATTTCAGTTGGACTTAATGTCTATTCAGGAACATTTTAAGTGAAATGATGTCCAGACATACCTGCAGCCACACATTCAGACACAATGACAGTGCTTTGTCCTGATGTGGCATGTGCGCCTGTGCATGTGTTCTATGGGCCTGTTTCATTCTGCCCAGTTAGAGGTGGACGGCATGCTTTCAAAGTTGATGGGACACAGAGTGAGGTGGAAGATGTCACAGAGGCAGCATCTGAAGCTAAATGATGTCCTCGTGGAGCTGCAGCAACACATTCAGACACAATGACAGAGCTTTCTGTCTCCAGCTGCTGCTGCTGCTGGCACTAATCACACCCCATACTGTCATTCCTCTCATCACCGGCGGGTGTCGCTGCTGACACTGGTACCCAAGTCGTCTGTCAGTCTGCCTGGCAGGGATGGGGGGATGTTGTATTGTGAACTAGAAGGGGGAGAGAGAGAGAGAGAGAGAGAGAGAGAGAGAGAGAGAGAGAGAGAGAGAGAGAGAGCACCTCTGCCGCTCTTCCTGCCTCCTCTCCTGTGCGCAGCGCTCCGGCCCGGCCGCTCCTTCCTTCCTCATTTCCTCCCCACAGCTGGGCTCTCTCCTCCCGGATGCTGGCTTGCCTTCTCCTTTCACACGCCGCGCTTTGCTGGACCAAATACTTCGGAAGGGGTTGGGAATGACTGACTACCTGCTTTGCATGGTCTGAATTTCGGGGAATTCGCACGTCGGAACGGAGGGGAGTCAAGAGGGAAAAGGAGGCTCTCCATCCTCCCCGAGGGAATTTATTTTACAGTAAGCAGGCGCAATGTCATTCCAGTTTCCTCATCCCGCTCGTCTCACACCTCCCATCTATGCAAAAAGAATGCTTGAAAAAAAAAATGCTCGAATGTGACAGCCTGCTGGGAATGTGGCTGTCTGCTGTGTTTTGTTCGGAGTGCGTGCCAGCTGTTTTTGCTATTTTTATGTCCGCTTATTCCGAGGCGTGGTGTGGATTGCGTTTTTTTTTATTATGATGCGCTAAAGGCGCTGTGGTGCGCTTTGCATTGGTGGTGGACAGAAAACGGAAAATGGAACCCCCCCCCCCCACACACACACACACACACACCACACACACACACACACACACATACCTACCACCCCCCACCCCCCTATTTCACTCGCCATACATCCATCCATCCATCCGAGGCTGGGGTGTGTGTGTGGGGGTCGCTGGAGGAGAAGGAAAGGTGGAGGAGGAGGAGTGTTGGTTGGGTTGGTGATGGGGGGGTCTGGCTGATGCGAAAACTGTGTTAGTTTGAATGGAATTGCACTTATCATATCATTATCACAGGTGACAGCGGCTCCTCGTGACCGGCTGCACCATCTTTGTGGTGCCCGTGCAGGAGCTGCTGTGGGATGATGGTTTTAATTCTTTTCCAATCAGCCATCATCCAGGCATGTGGACTGCTGAAGAGCACCTTGCTGCCTTGTGTGCTCCAGCTCCAGCTCCGGCCTGCCTGCCTCACTCTCTCTGCCTGCTTGAATGGCTCCATGTTGATCACTAAAAACACCACAGTGTGTTTCTTGATCAGCTCCAGGCGCTTTCTCCTCCTCACTGTGGAGTAATTAATCTCATTCATCACTTTGCCAAGATTACTGTGTTTCAACAGAGAGCGTCATAATGTTTGCTTGTGGTAATTGTTTGTGGATTCGTGCTTTGTGACCTGGCAGAAATGAGGGCCTCCTAGCCCTCATATATCCTTACACTATCTCCACTCAGTGTGTTTATGATGCCTCATTTAAACTTAATTCCTGTGTTTCCGCCAGCGTGCTGTAGCGTTGTAGATCACAGATCACTCCCAAGATGGAGGAGCTACCCAGCCCTAATAAGAAGTTTAATGTGATGGATGTTGAGGGGTGGGGGGTTGGGGGCAGAGGCTTCTGATTAGGCCAGCAGAGCAGACTGTGTCTGACAGTGAAACGTCTTATTAAGTTGGCTAAACAGACTGCTTATTTCTGATTGACCATTGTGTTTGTGCATGCTGGAGCAGATGTTTTCCATTAGGTTTGACAGGAAAAACATGACAGAGATCAGCGGATGTGGCAATGGGAAAATAAGCTGACCATGCTGAGTAGTGCAAAGCAGCTAGCTTATCTTAGCTGGCTTATCTTAGCTTAGCTTAGCATTGTGTAGTAGCTTGGATCGTCCAGTGGTAACAAAATCTGCCTTTTAGCGCCTCTAAATCTAACTTGAAACCAAAACATGGTTCAATCATGGGATGTGTGTGGGGTTATTTTTTGACTCTGACCTCTTGTCACAGGTTTGAGATGTCAGGTTGATTAATTTATGATTTATTAATTGTTTTTGAGACATAAAAAGGCCAAACTATGCCATATTTCACAATAAAACAAAAATTATATACAAATAAAAACAAAATTACTGTTCATATTGATCCAGTGATGCCTCTGGCCCAATAATCCAATAGATAGACAGACATAATTATCTGTGTGTGTGAAGATTCTCAGTCATCTAGGTCATCTCTCTGTGAGAATAGCTAAATCTGGGGCAACTGGACTTTGCTGTAGATTCATGAAGACAGTCACCTCTAATCCAAGAGACTTCTTCAGGTCAGAACTGAAATCCAAGTCGATAAAGTAAATATATGTATACAATTAGCAGTGTTTTAGCACGAGCTCAACATGATCACAGTTTGAACTCTGTGTTTCCAGTGTTCATTTGGTCTGCCAGAGTGCACACAAACAGCTTGAGTTTACCGACTGCTACAAGCTAGATTTGCAACGTCAAAGTGGAGCTCTGAATACTTGATGCACGGAGGTGAAACTGCCAGCTAACGTTCTCATCGTGCCTGATCAAAGAGCTTCATCCCCCAAAAATGTTTCTGTGTGTGTTCCCGTATCACACCGAGCAGCATTACCGGGAGTCTTCAGAGTACCATTACAAGGTACTCTGGGGTATAATAGTACCTCCACCTCCCCCAGCCCCTCTCTCCATTTCTCTACCTAATTGATAAGATTCATGGTGGATGGCAGAGTGACCCCTATGGCTAACATCCCTGGTGAAAAGTCTGAAAAGTGATGTACTCCGCCATGGTTCAGAGAAGTGTTAAGAGCGTGTTATCATCCTTCTCCAAAGACTCGCCTCGGCTGCTGCAGCCTCAACAGGCTTCATTAAGTTTTCATATTAAGAAGATGATACATGTGATGAGGACATACTCTTAATAACCTTTCACTGAGACCTGAATTACTGCCTTGGTACAACACCTGCAGCCAAAACATTTTGTATCTGATCTCTTGGTCTCGACTAATACAACTAATTTGAATAATACAATTCATGCATTTCAGCTCAGAAGAATATAATCTAGAGAGGCTAAACAAAATGATGGAAATACTGAATGACAAAGAATATTTCAGGTTTATTATTATTATGTTCTTACAGATGTTTTGTAGGTTTAGGCACCACTTTGCTTGTTTATGGCCACAGACTGTATAAAGAATGGACTGTTATTTGTGATGTCACTCACTTTCTGAAGAGCCTTGTGAAGCTCAGCGTGGTGGCTCCAACTGACACCATCTTGGCAGTCCTGCCTCTGCCGACTCTCAGCTAATCTAAAAGCGGAGTGCTGGTGGAGTTGAGGTGGGCTGAGTGAAGCCTGGTTGCTCAAACAAGCCACCTGTAAGGCACCCACCTGCCAATAGAAGAGGCCACACTCTTAATTCTGCATAACTTTAATCCTTAATATCATCTGAACAGGTGAGTTGTATAAAAATTCACTCTCAGTACAGTTGTGATCAACGAGGAAATTAGCTATAGAGACCAAAACGGTTTTTTGTACCAGGCTGTAAAGATGTTTATTTCTGCTGTGAAGTTGGACATTTTAACATGGGGACTTATGGAGACTGACTCGTACTGTGGTCGGCCTCAAGTGGACGCTTGTGGAACTGCAGCTTTGTGCACTTCTGCATAGAAATTCATTCGCTTTACAGCCACAGAGGTTGCTACTTAGTTGACGGTATCAATTTACTACACCAAATAATTGCTGACTTTTGGAACATGACCAGTTTGCCACAACAAGTCCAGTGGGGCAAGAAACACAAGCAGTCAGCAGTGAAACTGAAACCAGTTGCACCAGTGTTGATATTCAAACATCATTACAGAAGAAAACTGTACATGAGCACAGTTACAACAACAAGGTTAGCTGAACCACGATCGCCATGCATTGTCTGTACAGTGTTATAATTACCAGTATAGAAATAGAAAAAAAATTCAAACTACAATTGTCTTCTAACATTGTAGAAACCTAATTACTGTGAGTGCTTCCGACGTGAATCATAATTAAGATGCGTGCCATTAGCAGTGTTTGTCGTCAATTAAAATGTGTGGCAATCAACACTCTCACATGCAAGCATTCAAAGTGTTGTGTGGCAACTAATGAGTCCAAAAAACTGCTAAACTGGTCATCATTGCTGTAGTAACGTGAAAAAAAATAGAAGAAAGCCCACTGTACAGCTAGTTAACACTAGCCAACAGGGATGCACATACTCTATATAAAGTATATAGGGGGTTGACAAATACTTAATTAGTATGAATCTTTATATGACCCACTTTTGTAGCAGCATTAGCATGCTTCAGTAACTTCAAAGTTGTGGCTGTTAGGAGTGGTTATATTATTCCATCTCCCCCTGTAGACCTGATGGACGATCATATAGAAGAAGCAGCTGTGTTTAACTGGGGAATTCTTGGTACTGATAAAAATTCTGATTATAAAAATATGTAGCACATTTGTAATAATGTGACTGCATGATTATTTACATGGCCCAAAGTCGTTCTAATACATATAATAGTACTGCAATTAATAATGCTATTATAATTATGGTACACATAATGCTAATTATTGGTGTGCACCATTTCTCCTGTCTCTTTGTCCTTAATTTTTGGAAACCACCACAGCCCTTTGTGAGATACGTTTTGTCCCAAAACCATGTGAATCACCATCTATTGTCCTAACCTGATAATCTCTGCTGATAACCTTGTTCAGAGGGAGAGACACATGGCAAGAGAGTGAGAGAGACAGAGACAGAGAAAGCGAGAGAGCTAGACTGTGTGCTGCCGGGTCATTGTATTCCAATCATGGCAGCATCTGATTCATATCACAGCTGGCGTCCTCCCCCCTCCTCCCCCTTCACTCAGTAGATGGGAAAGATGGGTTGCCTGGTCAACAACCTCTTTATTCCTTGAACCGGTCAGTAGGAGATGCAAAAAAGGAGGACAAGTCGCCGCCATCATGGCCCACATTTACTTGCAAAGGCAAAATAAATAGACTGTTTATCTTCGGCACTCGGCCTGTGGCATCGTGCCTACAACCGCATCACACCAGCGTACTGTGACTGAAAGCCTTTATCAGCTCACAGATAATATTAAAACAATGAAGTAATATTAAAACAAAATGCCTTTTATGAAGAAAGACCAATTCCTTTCGTGTTTGTCAGAGGTCTTAGAAGTGGTCAACCTGTCCATCTTATGTATGTTTAGTGATGATGCGCCTTCATTCATCTGTGTTTCATTGATGTAGGCGTCCCTGTAGTATCATATTAGCAGATGATACTTCGCCTGTCTTTTTACAACTTGCATTGAGTCATCATTTTCCTCACACTTTTGTAAAATCTGTCTGTATGTATGTATTCAAAGGATGAGGGAATCTCCAGGATAAGCCTACCCAAAGCTTACTTCAACGGAGAGGGGAGCACATGCTGAGACAAGAGTGGATAGTATTATTGACATATTAGGGTTAAGGTGTTAAATACAGGTGTGTGACATGATGTGAACTCTGGTTTTCAGCCTTAAACTCAGGCACCCTACAAATCCGTCCACTGATGCACACCCTTATTTTGCACCTTGTTACATAAAGAGCAAACTACTTTCTGCATTTATAATAAAGTGAGGTTATCTGGCTAAGGTGTGAAGAATAAATCCTGAAGTGGCTGCGCTGTATACATACAGCACTGATCAGGTGCAAAAAGCAGGTGACAAAATGACCTACGACCATTTCCTCTCTCTGCAGCTTCCACTTGCGGGTCCGGTCGGTTCACTAATGGATGATGACAAATAACAGCTGCACTTTGCTTCCCTGTCTCAGGCCCTGAGTGGTTTTCCCTCTTCTTCTCTGGCCTAAGAGGAGAAGAGGAGCAGAGCAGGAGCTGTGGAGAGAGGGGAATGGTTGTTTGTCAGACACACATTTTTGTCACTTGAGGTTTGTTCATTTCACTTGGTTGGTGGTTGAGTGTGCATTTTGCAGGCCCAAAACCTTGCCTTGCAAAATCACTTTGTAACTATATTTACTACGACATCTCTGTGTTTGTGCGTCAGAGAGAGAAACTTGAGTGAGGATGTGATCATGTTTGTCTCACTCTGCTCAGTTCAATATCATTTAGTTCAACTTAGAAATCAGAAAATATTTGGAATAAGCCTCGGCCTGCTTGGCCAAATGAACACCACACTATTTTTTTTAAATCACTGCAGCACATTAGCAAATGAATGAGTAATGGACAAATAAGAGGCATCTTTCATCTCTTGTAGTAAGCCAAGTTCAGGCCAGGCCTGTCATCATTGTTTCAGTGAGTCCACCATCCTTTCAGTGTCTGGCAAGGCCTAGATCCTGCATGTCCCTCTGCACCAAGGGAGACAATAATACTCCTCCTAATCCACCTCTCACTGCATTGCTCACCCAATCAATCCCCCGTGGAGTGGGTCGTTGCCAAGTTGCGGTTGCCAAGTTGTGGTTGACGTGGCAACGGGGACTCAGGATTTGCTGTGATGTCAGCCAGGTGCGCTCTGGCAGTTTGGGCTCTAACAGGACCGACCCTTGTTTGGGGATAATGAGCAAGAGGATGCCGATGACTCTTTTTGTGTGTGAGAGGGGAGGTCAGCGAGAGGCGACTCCCAAAGAGGCAGTGTGTGAGGGAGAGAATGGATGGGTGGGTTGGTGGTGGACTGGAGAGTTTTCCCCTTCTGGTTTGTTATTTTATGTTTGTGTGCACAAAATGTGTAACAAATATTAAAAACACATTCACATGTGTGGCATATGTCGTATGGCGGCCTTAAAAAAGTTGATATGGCTATGAAGTGAACACAGAGAGGACTGATCAGCCCTCTGTCACTGTCCTGGTAATGTTTTTAAGTTCATTCAAATTGTAATCTCTTACACTACTCATTACTGAAACAAGCAACTTATTAAATGATAGACTTATAAACATATCTAGTATTAAACATGTATGTTTCTGAAGAGATTTTCTGAAGCTCAGTGTGTTGGCTCTGGCTGCTGCCATCTTGGGAGTCCTTGCATTCACTGGCTCCGACCTAACCTAACCTCCAAAAATGGGCAAAGATATGGAGCATGGGTGCAGCTGAGGTGAGATGAATAAAGCCTGGTTGCACATACAAGTTTATTATGACTTTATTCTTACATATATTACTAGGTTTGGATAGGCCATAGACTGGATAAAACACAGATGTTCTACATCTGGGTGGAGCTGAATGATGTCCAGGTGGTCCAACAAGCCACCTGTGGCAGCATCCACCTGTCAGTCAAAGCAACTCTTAATTACTTTAACTTTAAGCCTTCGTGTTATTTCAGTAGATGAGTTATATAGTTTTTGGCACGGCTTCACTTCACTCTGGAGGTTGCTGCTTTATTAGAAGGCAAAGCAATGTGTCACTACCCCACAGTGTAGAGCAATATCTGATACACAACTGCACATTTGAAGATATTTACTGTATGCACACAGTTTTGTTTTTTTAATGGTACATCTTAGAATATTCAGTTAGTCAGTATAATACACTATGATTGTGTGATCCAATACCTCGGCCATGATCAGGTTTGTTTTAGATGTTGTCTTAGATTCAGATTTTAAAGTCAGCATGAAGGCATGGGGTCTTAATGATGTTAGATGAATGCAGAATGAACATGCACAAATACTAGAGCTACCTTCTATTCTTCCCAGTCAATAGCTCGATTGTTTTAGCATAAATGTATTATATTATATGTTTTATATTATATGTATTATATTATATGTATTATATTATATGCTCATTTCTTTCCTTTACGTGCCCTTCATGATTTCAGTGGACTGAACAGAACAAACACATTTTCAAGCCTATTTACCTGTTGACCTGAACTGTACTTTTAAAAATCTGCGTGTTCTTCTATTTTGTTTGCTTCAAAGTGTGACTTTGCATGTCCTTGCCTTTTTTCCATGTGTGTGTTGTTGACGCGGTGGGCATTGGAGGTCTGGCTGCAGCTTCCTCTTTGTTCTCGCATGCCTTTAACGTTTGCAAACTCTTATGTGTAAGTAGGCCTTACATAACTAGAAATGATTTTCTTAGCCATAATGCTGCTAAGAGAGGAGCCATTTATGTGCCGCAGAGTTTTTGAAGCCGCAAAGTTCATTTATCACTTAACACCTTGATGAGAACAATTCTTACTGAGCGTCTGTGTTCTCTGGATATGGCAGGGGATGAATTCATACAGATTTTCACATCATTTTCATCTGGGTATGAAATTAATGGTTTTGCAGAGGGCATTTTTTGCCCCCTTGTGATTTCTGTTTAATCTTTGGTCCTTTTTGTGTCAAATCTAATAAAACAAGACATTTGCACAGAGTTCATATTGGCAGAAATTGCTGAAATAGCACATCTGAACAAGATTTGTTTTAACCTTTCCCAGTGATGGAGATTTAATTTATTTTTCCTCTTTGTCCTCAGCTGCTCCACCCTCCTTGGTGCCATTGTTTCACTTTTTTTTACCCTGTTGGGTGTTTAATATTTTGCTGACGTAGTAGTTTGTGTGGGATCTGTTGCAGACTGCACAGTGTCCATGTGCTTTTTTTCTGCTTCAGGCTGTGTCCTTGATTGTTTTTTGACTAATATCATTCCCATTTTTTCAAACCCTAAGTGCACTGCATTTACCTGAAGTGGTTCAAACAATTAAGTAAGAAGAGAGTGAAAAGCCACATTTAAAAAAAACCCAAGTAATAATAGGAGGGGATGCGACCTTTTTTCTTCCTCCGACAGTTTTTATTTCATAAGCATTTTTTAAACTTTAAAGGGCATTTCGCTGCCCCCAGCCCTCATTAATTGCTAACCCCGTGCAAGCATTTGCTTGCTTGCAGGTTTTCTGTGAGTGGGTTTGTGTGTCTGTGGAAGCGTGCGGTAGAGGAAGTGGCGTCAGGCCAGTGAAGCCGAGCTTTGTCTGGCTTTAATTCCTCTTTATTCGCTGTACTCACATCCAGCCAGCGTTCTGACAGCAACTAATCTCCTCTTTATCTTAAAGGTTTGCTCAGCACTTTGGTGCTCCATGCAGACCAAAGATTTCAGGCAACCACGTAGCACTCTTCATTGACTGCCCAACTCATTAGTTGTCATTGTATTTTGGAGTAGTGAGCTTGGTTTAGCTCCAACTGAGCTGTAGTAGAGTTTTTTAATTTAGACATGTGCAGACATAAGATAAGTTTTGCCAATGAATACTGAGCTCTATTGTGTTACATTTCTAGAGCACAGTATTTCTTTGAATATGTGTGTGGATAGGTGCAGACAAGAGCAAGATGGCATCTTGTTTGAGCAGGCTTTAGGCGCTTTACATTGAAAATAACTGGCAGTACTGGATCATTCTAAACGACTAAGGTGATCCCCTCAATTTTCATCTACCAACATGCAGACAGTCAACAAGTGAAACATCTCAACGTCTTCCAAATGAACTGGAACAAAATGTTGCACAGACGTACTTATTTTGGTTGAAATCTCTCAGATGGATTGTTCCCAAACATTTATGTTCCCCACGTGATGAATTCTGATAACTCTTGTGGTCTTTTAGCCTTTCATCTAATGCCATTATCAGGTCAATGTTTGTCAGATACTTTGGTTTATGACCTGCGTATGACATCATGAGTTAGCAAACATTGGGAGCTTTTGTTCTTCAAGGAGACATGAGTCAACACATCCAAAGTTTTATCCAGGATAAAGAAAAAAGTTCATTTCTAATTTCTGCAAATTAGCCACATGTGAAAACATTAACACAAGTAATTAACTGGAAAAGCTCTTGTTATGAGATATTTAGGCACAAAATAAGCAAATAATGAGGATGTTGTTTTTCCAGTCAGCAGCTGTGAAATTTCCCCGGATCACAAGGCCACAACCCTGCTGCTGTTTGTGCTCTGGATTTGGGATTAGTTGAAAGGATTGCTGTCATTGATCGGGGCTATACACACAGATGCAATTACCTGTAAGTCACCTTTTAATGAACGCTTTGTCTAATTCATCTTTTTAGATCACTGGTGCTTTGACATCTTTACCTTCCGTCATTACATCATGGCTGTATCGAACGCTGAGTCGACTGGCGTTTTTTGGAAACTCGTCGGATTAAACCTGTTGTTTTTGTTAGCTCGTCTGGGACGTGGAAGAGATTGAGTTATTTTTAATTAGCTTTGATGTCAGAAAGAAAACAGCACGTTGTACACTTGAGAGATTGAACGAGATGAAAACAAAATGAAATCAAAGACGTGCAGGCTTTTTTTAACCGCTGTGAATCAGCTATCTCTATGTGGGACAGGTTTTCAGGTGTTTTCTTACCAGAGCTGGACAGGTAAAAATGACTCCAGCATTTGGCAGCTGCTGACTGAAACACACACAGACACACACACACACACACACACACACACACACACACACACATACAGACAGAATGAGCTTCAATAGAAATATTGTCTCTCAGACGTTTTAACTTTAGCTAATAAGGATTTGTCAGGTTGAGCTGAGCGCCTCGCTGATGACTAAGCATTGTGGCTGACTAAGAGATGAAGAGAGTTTGCAGTGTATTGGCTAAGGGTCAAATCCCTCTGAGATTTTCGCTCAGCTGGCTAACATACTGCACTCCATGTGCTCAAGTATGCAATTTAGGCCTGGGAATTCCTTATTTGCACTCCTTCCTCTCAGCTGTTGTAGTGTAATAACAGTGTGTCCTTACTTATCTTAGCCTTCAGGCTAAATTAATGAATCTCATTGATTTGCTGCAGTGAAATAACACTGTGTCATCAGTTAACTCGCTTTCTAGCTTAATTAATGGAAGACACTGATCAGACAGCGATAAGCTGGATGTCTGTGGAGTCTATTTACAATGCTAGACCTTTACATCAGAGACTCTCCTCTTTGTGACTGATATGACTGCCAGGCAACTCATTATTTACACATGGAGTCACGTTGCATGTGGACAGTATTGCTGAATCTGACACTGGTTCTAGGCCAGTCCATTGTGGTAAAACAAACAAGTGACGCTACCCAAACCAAACCCAACCTAATCTTACCGCATTGCGAGCTGTGTGATGGAGTGATGAAGCTGTACACGGTTCACACTAATGTAAAACGTTACCTCAACGTGAGCTCATACTGCATGTTTCAAATAACGCCCTGAGCACTCAGCTAGCTTTAGCATGGAATCTTTACTTTTGGTCATTCCTTGGTCCAAGCGTACAATGTTTCAGCAGAGGACAGAAGCGATCCTACAAGATCATTTGCCAGGTGCAGGAACAGCTTTTGTGTGAATTTATCCTCCATCCCAACCCTGGTCATAGCATGAAACTTACAGTATCCATATCAGTGCTGCGGTACACTGAATTAGCATTTGGAAATTGTTGTTTTTTTTTTTTTGTTTTTTTTTTAACATTCACATTAAATTGCCCTACATTTGGGGATCTAGTCCCCTGACACTCCAAACACAAGGCTTAGGCCTGGCCTCTTAGGTGGAGAGGAGAGATTATTCGAGAGCATAGTGAGGAAGTTGAAGTGCAGAAGGAAGCCAAAAGAGGCTTGATGAATGTACGCGCATGTGAACAGTCTTCACCACTGACTATGGGAGCAAGTGACACATGAAATATGAGAGACAACAGTACTCTTCACTATTTATAGCACTGCAAGAGAGAAAGACAGATAAAGTGGCCACACTGCATTCACTCTGGGGCAGAGCTGGCATAATTTTTTCATTCGCTAAAGAGGAAGTGTATACAATTTTTTTTTTTTTTTTAGAATGCACATGTCATCGCAGTAGCATTGTACGTCCAAGTAGTGAGAAGCTAAATAAGTTTCTGGCCATCCGTTTTCTTTCTTTTTTTTTTTTTTTTTTGGAGTCACACGCTAAACAGATGCCTGGGGGACGCGCTGGTCGTGGCTTTGTGTTGTCGCTTTGTGACGATTCAAAACCCATCTGCAGCTCAGCACTGTTTTGCACAAACTGCTAAAAATGTATCAGTGCTGCCTGGAACGCAACAGCATGTCCTGTTCTGCTGGAGATAATGATGAAAAGAAGCCAAAAAGGAGCGAGTCAAAGTGGGCATGCAGCTTGAAGAACCATTTCAGTGATGTTATGTAATGTTTAGACAGAGCTTTGACCCGTGAGAGAGAATCAAAAGAGGCTGCAAAATATTATTTAGTTCTCTTTTAGCGGCATGGGTGGGTATTTAGGGGAAAGTCATCATCTGATGTCATCCACTACTATCTGATGTAAGATGATTTAGACTGATGTGATCCTGAATTGCATAACATGTCAGCACTGTCAGGCCAAACAGGCATTAGAGCATCAGATAAGAATAAAAAGGAATTGGAGGAAATATTTGATTTGTGATGCAAGATAAAGAAACAGCCGGGCATACCACTTCAGAAAACAATAAAATATAGAAAATCCATCGTCTTTGTGAACCCGAGACATAAAAAGTACAACTACTGCAGTTTAAGAAATGCTGAAAAGGCAAAGCTGATATTTGTGAGTGCTTTTGAACGACTCTGGGCATCTTGACATTTCAATTATTCTCACAGTGTCCTAACTTGCATCATGCTGTCCACGCCACAGTCATCTCAGCTGTTTGATGTTGTAGCCACGGTCGAGGGCAGCAGCCGAGGGCATTTTCGCCTCTTTGATGCTGCTCCCTCCATCAGCGATTTCTTCAGTGATGTCATTTTCTTCTGAGAAAAGCCTTTCAGAGTCGGCCTGATGTATTATGCATGGAACTACAGTAGCTAGCCAGTGTGCTAGTAGTGCTGTGGGGTGGTAATGGTGATGCTCGCAGTGCTGAGAATAGCACTGGAAAGCCTTTGTAATGTAGGCTGAATTCTTCCATGGTCAACTTTCTTCTTCTCTTAATGTATGTTCTATTTTGGTTATGTATGACTGCAATGTTACCACAGTGCAAACACAGTAGAGACATCAGTGGGCTAGATTTTATTAGCTTCTCCAGTCACTTCTTTCCAACACAAAACAGCATAATTAGTCATATTCATTTTATTACTGTGCTTAGCTGCAGAGGTGACAGATGATGAAACTATATTTTGACAGTATTTAGCCAATTAAAATGTCCTATACAACATGCAGTCCATATTAACAATTGCATGTTTTCAGTATTCCAAGTTTTGAGATGAGCCAAAAGTTTTATGGAAACTTAGAGGAAGCACACAAAAGAATCTTCTATTTTGGGATCTCAACACAAGCTTTGATGCCAATATCACAAAAGTTGATGCTAATATCACAAAATAATGACTTTCTATGTCAATATAATAAATAAATAAGATTTACAATATGTTAATTTTGTAAGTTTTCCACCTATATTTCTATTGTTGTTCTCTCTCTCTTTCTGTAAATTATGACAAAAGCCTTGTGCTTATAACCAGATTGTAGCCATGCTGATATTCAGTGTAACAGAACTTTCGTGCTTTAATGGTTTTGTTGATATTTTGATATAAAGTCAAATGAATCAACACTAATTGGGTGGACTGTCATGAAATCTGGTCCTTACATTCATGTTCTCCACAGGAAGAATTGTACATATGTGGAGATTCCCTGATATTTTCAGATTCAGTTTCAAAGTCACCTATTTAAAATATAGTTATACAAAATGTATAGTATAATATAGTAAAAGATGGTTAATACAGTTTGCCTAATGGGTGTACTGTACTTTGTGACAGTGTTGCAAAGTTATTAGCATGTTCTAGCATGTACTGTTTGGCTTATTTGAATACTGCACAGGTATTCTGCTAACTCTCATGCAACTGTTCAGAGAGGGTGAGCATTAAGCCATTCCTGTTGCTATGCAACACAAATAGATCTGGAAACTGTCTAATTAGTTAGTCTGTTGCTAAAAGTTTTAGTAGTTTGTGTTAAGGAGGATTTGGGTGTGCAGCATGCAGCGTTCTATCAAACATGTAGATATTAATAGATGCTGCCATTTCCAAGACATTTTTCACAGCAATGTAGCATGCTGTGTGGTTAAAGCCGACACAGGCACACCAACGTCAGGCCTCACTGGTGGAATTTAGACCACAGTCAGTCTCTGTTTTAATGCTGGGGTGTATCTTGGGTATATCATCTTTGAAACTCTGCAAACACAGCTCTGTCCCACATATTTACTTCACTGATAAATATGCAAACCCTCAGGAGGAGTCAGGCAGCTTTTGTCCAACAAAACCCTGCAGTTTGTCTAACACAGTTAACTCAGCATGTAACTTTCATTCCTGAATCCTCTCATTCTCAAAAAAGCTTTGTCATGATGCAGAATCTCTTGTCACCGAGCGGTTTGAATTCCTTTGTGGGTGGAGGGCAGTGCAAGTTTTAATTTGCCATTGCACTGTGTTTATCACCGCCGCTGTAACCTCTGTAATTATACTATGTGGTGTGCCGCTCGCAAACGTAGCTTACCCAGAGGATCTGTGAAAGACATGTATAATTCATGATTTGATTGTATTTTTAGCTGCTGCAGCTTGTTGTTTGGATATGCTAAAACAAGGGCTACTTTGTATTGAACATGAGGATGTACACCGTGAGTTTGTTTTCTTCTTCTTTTAACTTTTGTGCACTGCTTGCCAGGATGTAGGGCTGAAAGAGGTGGAGCCTTTGGTTTGTCAGGGTCCTCCCTCTGTATCTTCAAAGATAAAATTAACATCAGTCCATGCAAATGCCTTTTATTCTTATTTGATACAGATTTTTCTATCAAGCCAAAATATTTAGTTCTACAGTACATTAAAACAGTGTCATCTACGTAAACTAATGTCTTGAGTCCTGAATAGCTAGGAGCCAGAAGTGTGTTCTCTCATTTTAAATTGAACATGACTGACTACATGATGTTTGAGACATGAAATGTAGATCTTTATGAGCACATATCAAGTCTGCTCAGTGTTTGCAAAATGATTGTGTGCTGCTGAAGATTTTCTGCCTAAGAAAAATGGATACCTGTGTGTGTGCGTGTGCGTGTGAACATGATTTTCCGTCAGTATTTTGAAGAGGTGCTTCCTGCCGTTGTCCCTTTAACTAGCGAGCAGCAGCAGCTCAGCACTCTCAGCCAATCACGGGCTGACTGTGGCTCATTTGGTAGAGCAGGTTATCTGGTAATTGAGGTGGTCACTAGTTGGATTCCTGGCTCCAGTCCGGCCAAAGTGTCCTTGAGCAAGATACTCAACCTGATGGCTGTGATGCTGATGTGTGATTGTGTGCATGGGAGACCTTTGGATAGCAAGCGCTGCGTCGCTCCTGATGACTCATCAGTGCATGAATGTGATCAGAAAGACACCATGCAAACACACCAGTCCATGAACTCTGACCTCTGACCGTGTTTTGAACTCTGAATTTTCACGTATGACCAATAGCCAGAGAAGAGGAAAGAGAAATGTTTGTCATGTATATGTATATACATAAAGTCAATAATGACAGACATTCTTCAATATTCATTCCATAGAATTTATCAGGTGCCATTTATATACTTTAAAAAAAATAAATAAATCAATGTCAGGCCTCAGGTGTGAGCTGCTCTGGGAAATATAGACCAAGAAGAGGCAAGACCGAGCTCAGCTGCACACAGCCACATTAAACAGACATTAGAAGTAAGTGAGCACGAGCACTGATGTTGGGTGATTGCAGTCAGTGTACCAGTTCATCCCAAAGGTGTTGGATAGGTTTGAGGCACTATACAGGCCACTGTTCTTCCTCACCATGCGCCACATGGGGTACTTCTTAGGTTTTGTGCACAGAGGCATTGTCAGGTTGAAATAGAAATATACTTCTCAGATTGGTGCCACAAAGTGTGAAGCACACCATGAATTATTCATCTAAATGAACACAGATGAGTATTACAGATGATAATTACAGTAGATAAAAGTGCTCAGTCACACACGCTTGTGCCATTAAGTGACGAATGAAAGCCATGTGACATGATTGTTTTTCATTAAAAATAAAACTTCTTACGAGTTCCCCACACTAAAAAGGATAACCTTGGAAGAACTTTCCTGTAATTCTAATACAAGATTCATCAATACGCTCCAGCGCACTCCCTCCTCCACCCAGGTACCAGCACACATCCTGGGGACAAACCTGTGATGGAGATTTGCATTGATATGACAGTTTGAAAATGCTTTTCTCAAGATTTGTTGAAGACTATGAGGAAAAAGATGAGGCTGATGTGAGATTGTTATTTTGGACCAGTTTCATGCTTTAACGCTGAATGTACAGACTTTTCAGATGACCTGCACGCCGCCAAATGAAAGATTAGAACACCTCATTAATTTGATATCCAAGTGTGGAATCCCTTCTCACCAAAAGTGTGTCCTCACAAGTAAAACACCACAAGGAGACTGTTGCTTTGTGTGAAAGAGATTAAAATGGGAGATTGAGGGAAACGTGTCTCCTCACAAGAAACACAAAGTAAAAAGACACACTGTGGGAGCCAACAATAGCAGCGGATGATGGAGGATAAGTGATGTTGGAATAAATTCAAGGGTGCAGCTCACCTGCTGATCATGGAAATTGTTTTAAGTGAGATGTATATAATTATGCAAGATTACCAGAGTAGCATGCATATGTAAAATGTGTAGGAGTGAAATGTGGCTAACGCACAACAACTGCACAATGCTTCCTTGCTTGCCCTTATCTTCTACTTTATGGGTTTTAGCAATACATTTCTTCATGTTATTTGTTTTATGTCGTCACACAGGCTGCTCATAGCTTCAGAACTGTTAGGGCTTGAAATGTAGGTGAAGAGTGACAACGTCATGCTGTAGACGCTGGCGTAAATGACTTGACATTTTACCAGGGGGAACTACACTTGTGTGGATTTTTGTAAATACACTTTGTTGGATCTCATTTCAATGGCATGTTTTGTGCCTCATCACAAGAGAGCTATGATTCTAAGTTTAAATCTACTGACAGTGTGATGAGCTGCTGCAATGACTAACAAAATTAAGTGAGGTGACCTAGAGCAGAAAAAGCACCAGCGAATGATAGAGAGTTTACTGCCGAACAGAGAAAGAGAGAAGGTCACATCTTATATCAAAAGATACTATCAATCTTTGAGAGAACTGGAAAGTGAACCAACACCATCAATTCTGAGAAGTTTAACTATAGCAGGGTTGCCAACTATGAATTTTTACTTAATCACATGCACATTTCTGTGAATTATGTTTATGTAGTGGCATACATTTGTCTCCAACTCTCTAATTAGAGGGCATTAATATCATACCTAAGTTAGTCCCACACAGTTGACTATGTCAGCATTGGCCTCACAAGGTTCAGTGTGACAGATAGCATGTTGAGCCATTTTCAACTCATGAGAGGCAATTTGGTAAGAGTGTTAATATTAACACCAGAACTGATGCAATGTAATGCAATAGAGTTAACAGCTCAAAGACATGTTTACATGTGCAGTACCACTTTAATGACGCTGTGAAGCTACGTCAGTGAAATAAATTAAAACATTTTTTTTGTTTTTGTTTTATTGCCAGTGTTTGTTAGTATTTTTTAAAACTCACTCACTTGGGACCATTTTATCCCCAGTTCTATCATCAATACCACAAAACCACGCTTGTCAAGTGTTTGTTTAACCATAGTTCCAACACTGATAAGTTGCATGCAGAGAGTTTGGTTACATTTCACATACATCAACATTTTTGTCGAAGTAAAGCACAGAAGTATTGGTAAATTTATTGTTATTGCTTATTGGGTCATTTCTGGCGTCCAAAAGCTAAAAATTAATTTATTTTTTTCTACTTACCATATCAACCAGGTGTTCCAAGGACCAAAGGAGGGTGTACCCAATCACTTCCTGTATTTATCCCCTGGGTGACATCATTACTGATGTCACAGGGTTAGCCCAAGTATGTGGGGGGAGGTAAATGAGCTTAGTGGTTATTCATGTTTATTTGTGATCTGTTTATGAATGGTTGCAACGTAGGTTGTATGGGAAACAATGTTAAAGTGTTTATATTGTGAATTCAGCAAGAATATAGCTGTCCATTACCTGTTTAAGAGGAAGCAGTGGAGTTACCTGTATGAGTGATGGTACAGCCTAGACTGATTCCTGCTGAGCAGAATCTATTTAAGCGGTTGATTTTTGGCTGTTGTGTAAAGCTTGTTTTGTTCAGTTCCTCAAAGATTATTTGTTTACATGGGTTGCACAATGCAACTTTTTATGAATAAACCACATTTTGCTTTATCTGGACAAAGATTCTCTCATCTGTCTCCTACTACAGCCACTCTGCTCAGGCCTTCTCCACATTATCACCTTTTAAAGTTGGTATGGCTAAACATGAGAGCAAACATTCAATAGACACAGAGCTGCATTAGTATTCTAAATGTTTCATGTTCACCTGATGAATGTAAGTTCAATATTCAGTCCTGAATTTTTGTTCTTCACCGACTCCTAGGGAAATATCTGGCTCTTGAGCTCCACAGTTTCTCAAGCTAGTCTCTTTGTCAGTCTGCTGCCTGCTGCTGAGTGTATGCTGGGTTGTGTACAGTGAATTTTCAGAGCTCTTTCAGTAGAAACAGCTGCCTACTGCCGGCCACTATTAAAATGTTTTGCACTCCTGCACACAGATCACAGATTAAGACTCATGCTGCTGTGACAAGATGTTTTTTTATTTCATTTGAGGCCACCAGACTGAGGTGAAGCCTCATTGACTGCAACGACAGAGTCACCACAACAGAACAACATATGCTGTGTGTGTCTAAATAAGCAGATTGACAGTTTTTGGCTGAAGTGAATGAGAGAGGTTCAAGCGTTTAACAGTGTGCCCTATGAGAAGCATAATTATAGCCTGTAATATTATGTTGAATCATTATGTAATACTGATCAACAGAACTATCTTATATTAAATCGGTATGCAATTTTAGTGCATCAGGTGTCAGATTGCAATACCACTGTCACTGCCACGGTCTTATTAAGGGGTCTTTTCACTCAACAAAACACCTGTGGCACTTTAAGCCAACGTTTAAAATCAGCTACAATTGTCCATCAGGAAACATTGTAAATCTTATTTATATGCGGCATATATATATATATATATATATATATATATATATATATATATATATATATATATATACACACACACACACACACATATACAGTTTATATAGCAGTTAGGGCACATCAGCAGTGTCCAGGAGGTGAACTGGTACCTCTCCAGCTAGCAGTCTACCCTCCATGCTAGACTTGAATCAGCCACCCGCCAGTTCCCAAGCCAAATCCCTACAGACTGAGTGATTCCTGCTGTGTATGTGTGAGAGGGGTTTTTGACCTTGCTTAGCTACCCATGCTGCCAAGAGCTAATTTGTGTAGTCTCTGTGTTATTGCTGCTACTAGCTGCTGTTTCTCACTGGAATACATTGGAGTTGGACTATAGTTGGAAATGTGAGGATGAATGCTGTATATAATGTACCTCTAAAGAGTAATTTCACTGGATCTTATCAAGTTGCCATTTCCTACAGAATTGTCAGAAAATGTGCATACACACTGTCCACATTCTTGACTATTTGTAAATGGAGACTCTTTAAAGTGGCATAGCCACTTAGACGTGTGTGCCGTAGCGCCTTTGCTGGCATCGCTAGTTGAAACGGCAGACTTGGATCATAGAGAAACGCTGCTAATTGAAATCCACTCTTGGACGTTTATTTTAGCCTGTGTGAAGTTTAAATTTAGGACAAATAAAGCCTTCATCTACCAAACTGTGAAGTCATAAGCCTGTGTAACACAAATCATTTGTGAGTGGGGAATATTAAACCTTCATACACAGCTCCTAAGGCTTTGTTTTAGATAGGACTGTAGACTTTCCTTTTATCTCTTATATTCTATGTTGTGTTACAAAAGAGCTGAGGAAGTCTGAAAAGTCTGAAAAAAGACAAACTGACTGGATCTTTCAGCTGGAAGATTTATTGCTTTTGGTGCCATTGGTTCACTTCAAAAAAGTCAGTTGACATCCACAGAAGTCACAGCTGATCTGATTCTGCATTCCCTGCTTTGGGCCAACCTGGATCTGTGAGCACTAAAAAGTTATGATGTTGTCTTAATAGTGTTAGATTTTATCATTCTCTCTTAAACTTTTTGAAAGACTGCCACAAAAGAGGATGTGAAATTCATTTATTCCAGATAACCCAGTACCAAGGGCGAAATCTTCAGACAGACATTGGAGGGAGACCTACTTTTAATATTTGGCAATGATTTCTAGCAAGCTTCTTGTGTTATAGATATGTGATTATAATAATACATTTCACTTTGTTCTTTGTTAATTATCTCTTCTACTGTAGCAGTTAACAAGCTGCAACTGCAGTGTTAACAGAAACTGATGATAACCAGCTTCATGATACCAGTTATTATTATTATATTATTATTATTATCCAGGATCAGCCAGTTTTAGAGGAGCGAGTAACCCGAAGAGAGACAGAGGCAGAAATATGGAGAAACTTTGTGGTACAACACTTCCCTTAGTACAATGTTGCCTTCACCCAGTCAAGTGTAGTTAAACACTGAAAACTATGAGTTTGACTTTATGGTCACTTATGGGCATTCAAATTTCCCTCTTTTGAACACTGGGATTGACGTGACCAGATTAATGCATGTCTAGTGCATACTTTGATAATCATGCTACTGCTCACAATTTAAAATAGATCCACCACATTTCTAATATTTACTGCTAATCCTGCTTCATCCCTAACAATTTCCTCTCATCAGTGTTGTCAGTATTACTAAATGGGAGGGGAGCTTACATGCTAGGGGTGGCAGTGGCTCAGGTGGTATAACAGGTAGTGTAGTAGTTGGTAGTTCGAGGGTCACTTGTTCAGATCCCAACCAGACAGTCCTTGTGACCCCAAGTTGCTGTTGGTGTGTAGGTGTGTATATAGTTGAAGTAGATAAAATGTATTTTATCCCAACTTTTCTATATTGTGACAAACGGCAAAAACAAAAATACATTTTTGTAATTATTATTGCATATGAACATAGACTGTATAAAACGCAGTCATACTATGGCATAACACAGGCTTATGCAGTGCCATTGTCAAGCTCTGTATGGCTCTGGCTGCTATACTCAATATAGTTGTCATGATCTGTAGAGACTGAAACTGTTTTTTGTGAACTGTATGGATTGTATTGGGCATTTTAACATGGGGGCTTATGGAGACTGACTGACTGACTTTGAGGAACTGCAGTTTTTGGAACTTTCACTATGGCTTCATTTCACAGCCACGGAGATTGCCACTTGCTGTTGAAATGTTGGTTTTGTTACTCCAACATGGGGTTGGTGGCAATACCAGTCATCATACCAGTAATTTGCCTAGAATTATAGCAACTAAACCTGTTTAGGTGCCTTTGTTGTACTCATGATTTGATAAAATACTGCAGCACTTTTTGATATATTATGTCTTGCCTTATTATCACTCTAGGAGCAGTTGCTAGGAGCAGTTAGCAGCAAACAGAAAAAAAGGACAATTTAAAAGGTGTTATTTCTGTCATCTTACAACAGCCTGCTGCTGTTAATCTCATCCACACAGTTTGTGTGACCATTTTTCTGTCACTATTTCATACAGGTGTAGCTTGGTCGAGGGTGCATGCTGTGGCTTTCTCTGAGAATCTGAATCTGTAGAGGGAGCTGTCTCTGTTACCTGCTGCAGCTCCTGCAGGTGTCTGGAAGTAGGGTGAGCCATGTTGATGATAGAGCTTTATTTGCATTATTTGCACCTGTTCACTTGTAGTCGTTTTTCTGTGTTACATTTTACCGGATCAAGCTGCATTTCTGTTCAGCGCTGAAGTTTCAGATTAAATATAGGCCAGTTGTCTGTTGTTACAAGTCCAATCAGCCACATTAGCTGTTATGCTTGTCCTGTAAAAACCCTGGGGGTTTGTTAAACACCATCATTGAGCTCCTGTCATCCAGTTCTACTATAACACCTGATGTCTGACTACCGTTCACATCTTCTTCTGTTGTTGTTTTTAAAATTCTTCCTCCATATTAATGTTAGTATTACATCATTACATTGGTTGGCTGATGCTGATTCCTTTCTTCTGGGTAATTAAGTAAAGCATGACTGTGCTGGGAAAATGACAAAAAGAAATCAAAGTGATATACCCAGTGGGCTGTTATTGAAGTTATTAGCTGTCCTTGGAATTTTACACTATAGAGATTTAGATTACGTAATCAGCAGTACGTTCTATCACACGCCAGCGAACATCAGCAGGCATCATTAGCATTTACGCCCAAAACAGATGTAGCCGCTTGAAAAAGAAAACACAATCACTCAGATGCATTTGAATTGTGATCCATATTCAGTGAGCCCGTAATTCAGGCAGTAAAATAACAACACAGGAGCAGCTGTGATAGGTTTTTTATTGTGGCTGGTCGTCTTTTAATGATTCACAATCAGAGCAGCTATCCTTTAGTGAGGGCTGCACACTGTATCACAGCACTACAGGAAATCTGTTTGTGTGTATTAGTGTCTTTCACCATGGATAGATTTGGTTTATGAGTGATTAACCCTCAGTGATGTTTGTTAGGCCATCTGCTATTGACTGCCAGTGACAGTTAAGACCATGCATATTGTTGCTGTCCAAGGAAAACCAGAAATTAAAATCTGTGTTCAAACAGAACAGTGAACAGATCAGTGAACTATTTATACCATTTATTTATTTATATGTTTTAAATGGATCCACGTGGATTATACATTTTTTTTATATGACTCTTACGATCGTATAAAAAAATGTATAAAATGTATATAAAAGTATAAAATGTACATAAACCAACTGTTTATGTCCACCTCAGTTGATAAACCGGACCAGCAACTGCAATCCTAGATCTTGGCGTAGCCGCGTTCAATGAGAACCTTTGAGATGTGAAAGCAGACAAACTCCGGGGAAGAAGCTAGGTTAGTAAGATGCATTAATGGCACAAGAGTGTGTGTACAGATGGAGAGAAAGGGGAAGAATGAGAAGAGCTCAGTACATCATGGGAAGCCCCAAGCAGTCTAGGCCTATAGATCGATACACCTGAGCCAGTCAGCCCTCAACCATAAGCTCTATCAAAAAGGAACGTCTTAAATGTGGAGAGTGGATCAGCCTCTGATATCCAAACTGGGAGTTGGTTCCACAGCATTAACATGATTAGCTGGACAAAATGCTGCCCACGGCAGTATATTTGCAGGCTGTAAAACCCAAACAATCACCTATCAAAAAAAACATGAGATGTAATGCATCTGCAACTGCCAATGCAAATGCCATGCTTTTATAGCATGATATAGCATTTTCAAGTGCCATAGTAGGCAGCTACCTATCATCACAGCAGGCATGGAGCAACATTAGTATTAACTGTGTCATGTGTTTGACCACCTTTTCCAATATTTATGCTCCTTTTACCTCTGTTTTCCTCTCCAACAACTCCTTAAAATAAAAAGACTGAGTCTTCAGCTGCTAAATGATCCACTGTACTCACCAGCCAGTCACTAACTCTGTCCGTCTGCTGTTTGATGCTGGGCACAGAGTGCTGACACTGAACCACGGCAGTATGTTTGCAGGCTGTAAAACCCAAACAATGAGTGGAAAGATGTTAAAACACTGAAGAGTCTGCTGCTAATTGTCTGCGAGTTCATCACGACGAGGTGATATAAAAATATCGATTAGTGCAGCTTTAAGGACGTCACACCCGGGTCGATACAAACATCGTGGGTGAGCTTAATTCTGGCAGAATATATGCTGAATGGAGTTGGAATGGAGAACCAATTAGTGGTAAACATATTCTGTAGGAGACAGGGTCGCTATTTGAAAATTAAATTCTCATTAGCATTCTAGAGTATATTGTAGGTCCCTTCAGTAGTCAATCAACATAAAAGTCTGCTCAAAGTATCATCTTGAAACTATTACAGTATATGCTTGGTAGAGTTTTGTTCAATGCAGAACACTGATCAGAGGATTTACAAACTTCCCCGTGTTTCATTCAGTTTCTTTTTTCTTTCTCTCTTTCTTTAAAAAAAAAAACATGGATGAAAGAAAATCATGCACGCATCACAGAACTTTTGAAGGTAACGCCAGAACTCTGCTGTGTGGACTCCGGGTCCTAATAAATACACAATGAGACACAGGCAGTGCTAATTACATTGTTAATGTAAGTGTTAAAGTCTTGTTAATTTGAAAGAAGAGTCGTGGGCACAGGGTCTAGACAAAGGGACAGATGACTAGTGAAGCCAAAACAAAACACTTGCAGCAAGTTTTAATGAGGCGACGAGGGACTGCCCATCAAACACATAACAAACACTCGCATTCCAGAAGGACTGTGCACACATGGAGGCATGCTAGAGCGCTCCGTGCGCACATGTATACAAGTATACAGTCGTGCGTGTGGGTACACACAACGCACATTCATCTCTGAATAACATTTAGACGTGGACATCTAGCTGATTTGCTGCTGATCTGTGATGAACTCTGTCTTCACCAAAACACGCCTGTCTCAGACCTGACTGATGAGCTTAAAGGGTCAAAAGATTAAGCTCAATATTCCCCATGTCAGCCATGTCAATCATAGCATGGTGAGCTGCATTTACAACCTAACAGCAATATCAGAGATTACTGCTTTGAAACGCAGGACTAAATACCCCTGCATTACGGCGATGAAATATAGACCTAAAAATCCAAGATTATACTTCAGTGAAATAAAGCCTTTAGGCCTAATCCATATTCAAAGTCTTGTCTCTAGCTGGGCTGTCGGCCTCTATAACCTAGTTGTGACAGCTATTATTGGGGAAAGCAGCTTTGTACTGGTCAGTTGTGTGATGAGGGCTTGGACACGGTCTGTTGAGCTGACCTATATTTGGCTGCATGCCCTGTCTGCACAGTCAAAATCACAGCTTCTCTCTTGTTTTGTTCTACAGGCGCCGTCCTATGCTCTCTGATCGAGTTCAAGATCGAACGCTCTGTCATTGTGAAATGTTTCGTGCACACGTATCCTACCAGGATACATGGTGCAGCAACGTATCGAGGGATGGGGAATCACATCCAAAACTCTACTCCCTGGGTAGCAGCTCTGTTGAACAGTTCTGTAGAGCACGGTGGCTAAATATTATAATAATATAATAAAATCAGCATGGCAACGTGCTCACCATAACATATCAGTGTTTAGCAGGTACAGTGTTAACCATGTTTATTGTCTTAGATTTATGCATGTAGCCTAGAGTAGTTAAATCAGCAATAAAAATAATGATCTGAATCAATGTCCAGAAAATCACACATTCCACTTGAGAAATATGACTCTTATTAATTATTACACATGTATATGTTTGAGAGAGTTTATGGAAGATTATGTTTGCTAGGCAAACAGCCAATTAATTTAAGTTGTCTTACTTACTTAGCCAATCAAACGCTTTGACCCACCTCCTGAGTGTCCACTTACTGGTCACTCAGGTGAAAGTGCATAGTGCCAGTCTTTGCTTAGTCCATGAGCAGCAAGTGTTGTTATTGATGTGGTAAGAAATTCATTTTAATTTAAAGCTGTGCTTTCATGTTTTTATTCATACTTGTAACCAACTTGGTGATATAAAATCAGAGTGTGGATATGCGCCTATGTGCAGAGGCCTGACAGTATTTTTCCTATTGCTAATTTGTCAATTCAACGCACTGGGAAGGACGCTGAAGTTTTAGCATGTCACTAACTGTAGGAAATATGCGCTAGCCACCATGCTAATATTCGCCACATTAAACTCCATTGACGCACGCTAAAAACGTTAGCGCTCTAAAAGTCCACTCGCTGTCATGCTAATTAGTAGCATTAGCAGTTGTAGTATGAAGAAATGCTGATAAGCAGACTTATTCGGCCATGTTTGTGTGTTGAACAGACTGTTCTTTATTTATTTTTTGACTCAGTTTAGCTGCTAGCTAAAAGGTAGTGTAGTTCTGCTGTTAGCAAACGAAGTCAATGTTGCGTTTTTTTTAAATGATGTATTTTGGTTGGTTATGAACGAAATTGCAATAACTGAATAGACTTTTTTTTCCACAGCAGCCATTTGAAATAGTCCACGCAGGTGTTTCTAGTGATGCTAATTAAGGTTCAGTTCCATTCAGGTCAAACAGCGTCAGGCTGCTGCTGTGGAATATACTGTTGTGAACTGAACCTTAATTAGCATCATTGGTAACACCTGCTGACCCCAGCTATGTCATGTCAAAATGGCCGCTGTGAAAAAGATCTGTTGGTCTCTGTTGTGCATCAGTAATTCACTTTATTTCATAACCTCTTCTCTATGCGTAGGGATACGCACATCTTCTGATTAGTGGACAACCCACTCTGTCTACTGCTGCCTCCATGCTAGAGCGACTGGGTTTTTAGAAACTGTCTGTCTAATTTAGTCAAATATTAACTGTTAATTATTAATATTAACTTGTAATTGCCGCTTGTGGCCACAGAGGCCACTGTGCAGCACGAGTTAAATAGCCCTGTGTAAAAGCTTACGGTTGACAAATGTCTCAGGCTCCCACAGATGGATTTGGGATTGTATTCTGTAGAGAAAGAGAGGGATGGAGGCAGGTGGGGATGGGTAGACGTGATAATGAGAGGGATTGTGTGTGATGCGACTGCACAAAGAGCAAAGGGGGACGGGGAGGACAAGTTAGAAGGATGGAGGCACAGCGGAAGGAGGTAAGTTGGCAGGGAGGTATAGGAGAGGAGAGCGTAGGGGGTGGATGGGAGACGTGCCGCACATGATAACACTCTGCAGTTGTGACCCTGCAAGCCAAAGATGGAAAAGGGAAACACGTGAAGATTGTGGAGCATGTAGTGCTGTCATGAGGCCACATAAGCAGCCGAGCGTTTATGATATACAGTGCACACTAGGAGTAGGCGGTTGGGTGGAGATGCTGCGATGGCTCAGGTGCACTGCAGCGTTGCGGGTTCAAATCCAACCTGCAGCCTTTTGGGTCAAACTCCTTCTGTCACCCTCCGCTGCACGCTGCCTAATAAAGCAGAAATGTGCTGAAGTGATGAGGAAACACTGAAATAGGTCAAGTGAGAGAAGCAAGCAGGGAAAGAGGGAAGCATAAAGGCAACAAGGAGGCAGAGGATGCATGAGGAGAAAGGGATGTGGTGTAAATAGAAAGTTGGATGGTGATGAAAAATTTAAGTTTAGAAACAGTGACTAGAGATGGATCCATAGGAAAGGAAGTGGAACACTCTCCAAAATGGAAGACAAGTAAAGCCAGGTCAGCCATATTAGCAGCCTTCAGTGACCACAGATTGTTGCCTAGCAGCATGCAAGAATAGTTTTTTTCTCTTCTTTTCTCCTCACCCTCCTGCTCCTAATGTATCTGTCTTTTTCTCCTCACCCTCCTGCTCCTAATGTATCTGTCTTTTTCTCCTCACCTTGCTTTCTCCTCTCCGCTGCCCTCGCCACCCTGCCTCACTCTTTCCACTCCTTTTGTCTTTTCACCTTTCCAAATCCCCTTTCCTTTCTGCACGTATCCCTCCACTCTGCTCACAGGCTGCTCGCACATTGTTTTCACTGGCTCTGAGCTGCATCATGATTACATGGCACATGGCATAAGAAACCAACACATTGCTGTTTTTTTTTCACTCCAATTGTTGACAGCGACAAAATTAGAATATTACCAGCCTCATGCTTTAAATTTTGGGTTGTCTGTCAAAGGATATCACAATTTGACTACTTTATTATAGTACCACAGCTCTCATGTTTACTGCTATTTGTGAAGTGGCATTGTTTAAATGACAGTCTTTCATAATGCTTGTTTGTGGGCTGTACTTGTACTTATATGACCTTAGGTTCAACTGTGTGTAATATGCATAAACATCTGTTATCTTTTTTTTTTATCTTTTTCATGTGCCAAAAATGTCCTCTTCTTATCAGAAAGTTTCTTAATGACACTACTGCCAGTCTTTATGGCACTATATGTGTACAAATGTGTTTTTACTCTTACTACACAGAGTTAAAGCCACAGTCCACTGTATTGTTCCATTTCTGTTTTATTTCTCTGAGTGATATCCTTACAAAATTACAAATTAACCGAAACAGGATGATGTAGTGTGTCTGTGTGTCTTGGCTATAGGCAAGTTTGTGTTCCGTCACAAGTTAAATCTAATATCCATGCTATTGCGGTGCTAATGATGTTGACCTCCTTGATGTCGCTAAAATGCCAATATGGTTGTCATGGTAATGGATTATGTCTATTAATCATACACTCATTCTCAGTTTGAGAAAAAATAAAAACAGCAGTTAGGGTGGGAGGGCAGCTTTAAAGTGGGCTGACCTGCCATGTTTGACCCGGACAGGTCTTAGTCCTACACACACAAAGCAGCTGAACACAGGACAGAGCTGACAACTCCTTACATTACTGTAGATGCAATAATATGTAATGCACTGAATAGCTGGCTGGTGTAGTTTTATCACAAAGGTTAGCTTCACTGAGGTAGCTATGTGTTTACAGTAGCTCTCAGTGTTTCCAGGTCCAAGCGTGATAGCCACATAGTCTGATAAAACATGTTGTGTGGGGAAAATGGATGATTGATTAAATGTGTACCAAGACCAAATAAATAGGTTCATGTCCATGAGAGGGTTACCTGAGATCTCCCCCCATCTGCCAAGTCAAATTTTACTGCTATTTTTTAAATTAAACTTCTGCTATAATTTCTATTATTGCTATGACTGCTGTGGCTTTTATTGCTAGACTGCCACTAAATCTCTCACTGTCTCTCTGGAGTCTGCACACTCTCTTGATTCTCTCTGGCCTAGATTTCCTGTTGGAAAGAGGTACGGGTGCACCTGTCCAGGATGTGTCACTGCCCTCTGCCAAATGCATGCTGGGATAAGCTCCAGCTCTACATGACCCGGAGCATGAATAATCCAGAGAGAAAATGAAAAAAAAAAAAATCTGAGCACATAAATCAATAATGATCAAAATGTTGCAATGGAATCAAATTTAGCCCAGTCGTAGGCTGGTTCGTCAGTGATCTTATATTTTTCTATGACCCTATGATGTCAGCATGTATGTGTCTCACTGCACCTCTTCACTCTAATGTTCATATCTGCGTGCATGTTTGTTCCTGAGTACAAGTGTAGGAGAGTGTAGGTGTGACAGCCTAAATGCTGCGATGTCAGAGTGTCTTTAATAATAGTAAAAGAGTTACATGTTCTCTTGTTTTTCAGGAGGTATGCCAGTGCCTGAGGTGGCGTCTGACACTGCCAGCACTGCCACCATGTTGAGCCCCGTCCTCAACGCCTCCAACGGAGACGGCTCTGAGTCTGAAACCACCTCCGCCATTCTTGCCTCCGTCAAGGAACAGGTTAGAACTCTTTGTGCAAGTGTGTGTGTGTGTGTTAATCAAGTATGAACACCATCAGGATTATTCCTCCAGTCCTTTCAGTGTGAAAGAGGGTGACAGGAAACACAATGATGGAACGCCCATCTGAGCTAATATGTCACAAATATGTCACCACATTTTGATCTGTTTTCTGAAAGCCCTGGGCTACAGCCTCTCAGGGTAATTTTAAAAATGCTCTGATGTGGGGGGGATGCATCATTTCACTCCATTTTGTCTGAATAGCTTTGTTGGGATAGTGTGTATTACGAAGGAGGAAAGGGACAAGACAAAGCACACACTTTGATTTTTCTTCCTAATCCGTATAAGGTATGCTGTTCCTTTACATGCTACCTTTTGGCATATGTTCAATGCAGGTAATATATGGCGTTTGTATTACATTGACATACACACCATTTCCTCAGTTGATACACTAAAGATTGGCAGATTTTGTTCCCATTGGCTCTGTTTAGTTTAAACAAGGGACTGGTGGTGCATTTGTGGTTTAAAAGCAAAATGGACTAGCCACATACGCCAGTCATTGAAGTATATATTTCAAAACTAACACTGAACAACTAGTGAAAAGCACTGCATGACAGATAAGACAAAATTTAACATACAAAATGTAATTATCCTCAAAATGCAGTGACACACAAGGATTCAAGATTTAAAGGCTACAATAACAGCAGCAGCCTCTTGTGGTAATGCTCATGATCATGATCATGTGATCTGGGATGAAAAATGGTGTTGGTGCTGGTGATAAAAAATTAAGGATATAACTAAAGTCATTAAGGTGTAGTCCTGATAGAACTTTTCTGCTATTGTCTGACGAAGGGCTTCTCATGTAGCCAGTGGCTATCTGGAAAAGCATCAGGGCTATCCAGGCCAAGATCTCCTCTGCCATCCCGTTAGCAACTTCATATGTGAGAATGATGAGAATGACATTTTGGCTAATCTCTATAAACAGATGCCTGCATATGAATGTAGCAGTTTTTTCAAAGGTTAAATCATTATCGATGGGAGCCGATGGATTCCCAGATTGTATTTCGGATAGTGCACTTCACTTTTACCTGCATGCAACCAAAGCTCATTCAAATGTGTTTGGTCAGTACTGCTCGGACTACAAATAGAAGACTATGACAAAGCCTTGGCACATTAATATGCAGAATCTGTTTATAGAGATTATCCAGAAGTTGCCCAGATATTTTAATCTGAACCAAAATGGTGAACAGATGGATTTTTGCACTGGCATAGTTAACTCTAAAGCCTCACTAGCTTATTCTTCCATAGGATTAGTACTAATCAACATACAGTGGATATAGAACATATTTAATGTGTTGTCAATGTGAGATCTTACTATGTGTTTAAAGGGGGCCTGATATTAAACATCAAAGTGTGTTAATAGGTCTTTAAACGGACTTGAGGTGTGGAGTAAACCTCTGTAGCCCTGCCCTCATGTCTGGGTGAGGCTAGCATAACAAACTTGAATCTCCAACCCAGCTGTCTGCAGTCGGGTTGTATTGTGCATAATGTAGCTGCTAGGTTTTGACACAGCAGAAGAATTTGTGGAATAATAAAAAAGATGATATTTTTCTGGCTCTGCTGCATTGATTCTGATAAAACAACAACAACAACAACATGAGTCTAGATAGCAGTGCTGTGAACGTTGGCCCTGTCTGAAATTGGTCTGAGAAGATGTGTATTTATACATTCAGTGGGTGGGTGGACAGTTTGAGTGGATACTTGATACCGTGGACACCGTGTGTGTCCTTGAGTACTACAGGATGTGAGGAAATGTACTCTGAAATGCAGTTGCTAAAGATAGCAGTGAAAATGCTGAGAGTAGGAAAAATAATGGCTTCTGCATGTTTTAGACTCAAATCTCACTGTCAGACGCTACAGTGTTCTGGAAGTCCATCTTTAGTCTAAGTAGGTCATGTTGATTTGGACATACGCACACAGGTCATGCGCACACACTCACATGATGTCGAGGTATGGTAATAGCCTTCTGTTGAGAGAATGTGCAAAATGACAGTCTGGAGAGGGGAAGGCAGGAACAGAAGGAATGTCAGCTATTTGAAGAAAGTGAGGACGGATAGATGGTTGCACTCTCTCCTCCGCCTCCCTTTTCTTCTTCCTCTACCAACTGGAGTCGTTATATTTCATGCTCCTGCACCATGGTGAAGTTATTATTTTTTAAGCCAGTCATTTGTCACTTCCTTCATACTTGTTCTTGCAGTGTGTAATTTTTCAATATGTTTGGGTTTTTGCCAAACTTTGTAACCAGACTGTAAAAAGGAAGCAGTTTTTTCTGGAGATTTTCATCCAGTGCATGCACACACACACACACACACACACACAAACCGCTTCCTCTTCATTTTTGGTCCATAAAGATAAAGGTCAGGCATGAGAGACCAAGAAAAGGCTTCACACACACTTGGACACACACATGCTCTCATGCATGCTGCCAATCAGACTCTTTTGCCTCTGCTGACTCACACCAGGAGATCCATGCTGCTGCTTTTTCTCTGTTTCCTTCTACCCACATGAGATTGATTAGCCATTCGACGTTGTATTTATCACATCTGTCAGCTTTTGTCCTCGTATCGTTCATCATCTCCGCTGTCAACACATCTGCTATTGGGAGAGTGCAGTGTCAACTGCATGCTCTGAAAGAGTTTCATTCCAATGTGAGATGTGCCTATTTGAGAAATCTGACATATTGTCATATTGAATGACAGATAAAGTGAGATAGGTACAGGATATAGATTATCTGTCTTTTTGCTTGCAGCATGGGAACATTTGACAATCCAGTCACTTCTGAAATGTTTAAAAAAATGGTAAAAAAAAATGCTAGCTCACCTGTTAGAATGTGTGTTGATAGATAGCTTTGGCTCATGCAGTATGTATAGAGAAGCAGAAAATACAGGAGAAGGTAATTGAATTTTATACAATCAGTCGCTACGCCTGATCTAATCTTGCTGATGAACCGCTGCAGCAGAAGAAAACGCATCTAGAGTTTAACGGTTGGGAAAAGCAGATGTTAAATAAGAAATGACCAATAAACAACACGACACATATAGTTAAGACAAGGAAAACATCATCACATCAGTAAATTTCAGTTCATTCAATACTTAAACTACTATAAGGAGTTTTTAACTTGTTATGAAACTGTTTCAATTTAATACTGATGCTTTTATATGACCTGCATAAACAAACAAAGAAGACAAAGAAGTTTACCTGGTTTACCTCCAGGAAATGAAGGTGGAAGTATCTAGTGATTCTCGTGTTCTTGCTCTGTTTATTCTCAAACTGGAAAATACAATATATTACTGCTTCCACTCTCATTTCCATCAAATTGACAGCATGACCCACTGTATTTTACACTGATGCAATATGAGTAAAATCAGGTAGAAAAGACATCACTGACAGTAAAACATGATAATGTGCTCAAGGATATGAAAATAGGGGGATTTAAATGCAGGCAGCAGAGAGGACAGCAGAAAATCTAGCTTTCTAATAGTTTTCAAATCAAAGTTTTTAGGCAGAGCATGATGTTTCGGCAGCTTCTTGGCCACGAGATAATTCATGTGAATCATGGTGCTCCGTGGAAGCGTTTAATTGGCAGTGAAGCAGGAAACAGATTCTCTCAGGTCTGACCTACAACCTATATGAATCCAAACTGAAAACAGTTCATACAGAGGTTTAATTAGGCTTACATTTATTTTCTCTGTAAAGCTAATTAAACGTCAGTTCTTCTCTTCACCTACCAACACATCATTATATAAATACAGCTGAAGTGTTACGTTCTTTTAATTGACCACATTTTATTTACATATTTGATGGCTGCGCAGGCTCCATTTTTTATGCACTACTCTCAAAGCACAAATACTTCACACTAAACATATTTATGACTGCAGTTATGGCATGTGAGATGATAAAGAAGACACAGGATTAATAGCTTTGTGAAAACAGTCGGCCTTATGGTAATTGCACTCACTCTTGGATGATTCATTAGCTTCTTTTATTGGTGTGATGCTTGCCTTGCCTCCCCCCTCTCACTATTAAGGATTAATTAAGATTTGTTTAGCACTGGCTACCTCATTAAATTACCAAATATAGTTCTCTTCAAAGTTCACAATGGAGTTAGATATTCATAAGAAGTGGTTTCAAAGTAGATCAAATATTTATTTTCTTTTACTTCATATGCAAGGGGGCATGCAGAAAAGGAGAAAGTAGAATATTTAAGTGATGAAGAGGCAGGGGAGGGATTTAAAGGGAATTGTGTTTGCTCATGCTTTGTCTTCTCCCCGCTCTCTCCTGCTCTGTCAGGCAGAGTGTTGGCATTTGAGAGAAAGTCTTTTACTTTTTGTTATTTTCTGCTGAAAACTCCAGGCCAGAGCACTACAGCAGAACTAGGGCAATATGTCTTATTTCAGCTTTGAAATGTTGCTGTATGTGAATCAACCTGGTAACTGCCTGGCTTCAAACTGTGGAAGGACTTCCTGGACGGAGGTATGTCTCATCTCTGTGTCTCATTGAGACACGCCTCCGTTCAGGAAGTCTGTTCCACACTTTGTAGCCAGCTAGCAGACAAGCCGGCAGGAATCACTTGTCATTTCAGAAAATGATGTTAAATCACAGACATAACTCATGGAAATTTCCACAGGTTGGCTTGGAAATTTCCAATCCATGAATTACGTTGGTATCGGATCCCGATTACCAATACTGGATCGGATCGGCCCTATCCCTAATGTGAATATGTATGTGGTTTTGTCTCTTTGTGTGTGTGTATCCATACTGAAGGCTGTCCATTCTGGCACACCACATATGCAATTCACGTCCTAAGTGTGAAAGATTTACAACTGATGGTAGTAGACAAACTCTATCTATCAATCATCTCTTTCAATATGAGGACCATAAAAAATAAATGTAACAAGGTGAGACAAAACTCTGTTCTGAACACTTATCTAGACAGATAACAGTGTGCAAATTATACCTTATGATAGTGAAATCTTTCTGTTTATCTGTTTATAAAATTTTAAAAGTTATTATTTGCCTAAAATCTAGTGGTGTTGATTATTATTTTAGGCAAATGAGGAAATGATGCTGCAACATAGCTAGAACCAAGATTTCAGCTCATACATCAGGAAGGGCTATATCATAGTTTGGTGTGTCGGGCAGATTTTATCCTTAAAACTAATGTATACCCAAAATGAGAGAACGCTTGTTGTGAAGTTTGCCGATGACACAAGAAAGTAAAGAATCCTGCAGGTGGTGGTGCATAGTGAAGAAGCTACTGCTCTACATCAGCAAAAACAAAGTAACCAATTTTAAAAAAAGTAAAGGCAAAGACACACATCCTGTCTAGTGTCCAGTGAGCATTTGAACAGCATAGTAGACAACCTGTGATGATCAGCACACAAGTCCACCTTGACACATGAGAAGTACGTTGGTGTACATGTTGATCTACAATGTTACCACAGTAATCCTCCCTATCGTTCTGGTCTTTCTTTTCATGCTGCTGATCCACAGTGTGCTCAGTGCCAGTAAGAAGAAGAAAGTCATAATTGCAGCACTGCGGACACTCTTCACACACCACCAACTAATTCACTGATTTTGGTAAAACTGGATCACATTTTATGGAGAAAATGTTTCCTGGTTTACCCACTGATGTCTGTCAGCAGTAGCTACTGTTAGCTCAATTTGTTAGCTGGGCTGGCTCAGCTGAGGTCAGAGCACAGGGGAAGTGGGGAGTGTTAGTGTTTGTACCACAAGGAGAATGCTGACAGGAAGTGGAGCGAGCTAAAGCTGGAGCTGTGTGCAACATAACTAGGCTCATCAGCCTCTGTTGGCATAATGGCAGAAAGTGAACACTGACAGAAGAAGCTAAAGAGAGTAAAGCAGAGAGTGAGAGTTTTAGTTGGTGATAAAGCTTGGTGAAATAAAAGGCTAAAAAGACAGATGCCAAGCTGGCTGACTGCTGTTGGACTAGTAATATTAGCTGGCTGCTATGTCTCTTGTTGCATTTGCTTGATATTTGGCCGTTAGCAAAGTGTTTGGCTCACTAGTTTTTGATCATAAGTAATGTAATAGACAAATACATGTGTACAACTGTCAATATTTTCTACAGTGATATTGCAGACTGAAACTGGGGACACTAAATCACAAAAATACCAATTTCCAGCCCTCATTTCTCCAAACAGCACCTGCAGATATTATGTGTTTCTTTGGAAGGGGAAGCATGTCGATTGGCAATCCTCCCAGCCTCAGCCAATAAAGTGAGACAAAAATAACAAGGCCACAAGGTGTTTCAATGTGATTAAAGCAACAATGTCAAGAAAACTCCAGAGAACTCTTACCCTTTAGATGTTTACCTCATGTGTCATAGCCTTGAGCTTTTTATGTCGTAGAGGTTTTCATATTCCCTGCAGTTTGAATAAACAAGTTTACCTTGATGCTGGGTGAACTGTTTCTCTTTTCATTTTGCAGCACAATAAGCTCAACAAAGACACTTTGCTTTGAATATTTTACAGCTGATCATAATTCATGACCCTAACTCTGTGCTTACTACCAGTTTCAGCACTGTTGCACAGGAGGACTGTAGTGAGGAGAGGAGTTAAACCCTGAATCTTCAGCACAGTTATCGGGAAACAAGACAAATCTGTGAAGTTTTGGAAGAACATTTAAGTACTTTTGGTATCTGGAGAGCACTAAATCTCTCCCCTCACTGCTTCTCAGTCTTCGTCACATCTCTCTCTCTCTCTGCTCCCCTGGTCTCTATTTTTCTATCACCTTCTTGTTTCTTGTTGTTTTCCCCTGCCTCCGGGACAATTTTGTTACCAACTGGATGTACCTCTCGTAGTAATTTTCCAGGCCAAAAGCAATAGCTCCAGACAGCAGTGGTCTTAGCTATACAGCCACCGTGACATTTTCTCATTGAACAGACCTCTTTCTGAAACAACTAAATGCCAGGCGGACACCACGGGGCACAATTAGACTGCTTTACGCTAGAGAGAGAGGGGGAGACAGCTATAGCTAGAACACAGACACACAGCAACTTTGCCCCCCATGCAGCCCACCGCTGTCCTACAGTCATTTATTTTACTTTACTAATTGCTTTAATGGGGTTTTCAGGGGCCAGCCTGTTTCTGTACATTGGTTGCTGCACACTAACTCTATCTGTCTTCCCTCTGTCTCCATTAATAGGCTCAAAATGGCTCCCAATCTTTAGTAATGTGATCAGTTGACAAGGACTTGATGGTCAAACCTGCTCATTAAGACTTTGTTAATTGTTATTTACTTATTTAATTTTGCTTAATGAGCTCTGATTACAGACACATATACGCACATGCACAGCCTGATGTTGGCCAGTGAGTGTCTCTGTCCACCAATATTATGGACACAAATTAGGACTGTATCAGTGGTTTCATTTCTGTAGAGTATGAAAATCATGAAGATGATGAATGAAATTTTGTCATGTAAAAGGAAACTTTTCATATAAATGTCAGTGCTACTGAGATATTTGTATAATGTCTTCCTGGCAACAGCAAGACTCCATTAAAAACTGGAAGATTATTGGAGCTTGACCCACAATACTGGAACAGAACGTCAAAATTTGGCACCCATTGATCATTCCTTTTCCATTTCTTACATAGTGTAACAAATTACAATTTCCTTGTAACAAATTACCATTTGGTTGGTACTTGTCTATCCAAGCTCCATTTTAATAAAGAGAGTTTCAGACCAAGTCAGGTGCAAAGGCAAAAATACAATTTTTTTTCCATTCATTTGAATGGTGGTTGTCTGTTTAGGCTGTGACGGTGTGGGTTGCAGATTATGTCAAACAAAAACACATTTATCCATGGCAGAACTCCAACCTTTGGAGTCATTACACGATTAGACCAGTCAAGCTGTCACTGAATCTGGGCACTATCCAGAAGCTTGTGGACTACACAACTCCTGGCTTGGTTCATTTAATATTTAATGTAGTGTGTTATGTCTGTTTGTTTGGGGAAAGACAGTTGTGGTTGAGTGACTAAGACAGTGAATGAGACGGGGTTGCTGGAGAAACAAATGTAACAGATGTTTTTTTTTCCTGATTGTTTCATACTCACAACTCCTGATTTAAATGCATAACACATGCACTCAGGATCCAAAATTGAGCTGATTATGACATTATCAGGGTTACGCTCACAGAACTGATGAAGTTCCCCACAGTCACGGGACACATTATACAGCTGATTTTCTTATTCTGAAATGAATTCCCCTTGAATATTAATAATTTGTCCAGACCACTAAATACAAGCAAAAATCTTCCAAGACAGAGTACATCAGCTTTCCACAATCCAAATAGTGATTCCCAAACATACTTTATACTGCGCACACACAGCCACAGGCATGCTGTTGTGTGTTTACATGCTGTGCAGACTGAAATGATGAGTTGATCAAGCTGATCCATCTAGTTTTAGCCAAACACCCAGTTGATGGCCCACTTATCTCTGTGATTAAACCTGTGTTCAGTCAATCTGCAGCCAAACAGCCATGTAATCTGAGCCAATCCAGATTTGAATAAAGAAATGACTGTTGGCTAGAGTTTTGCATGTGCAGCATGTGTTTGTCATGATTGGTTTAGGTAGACTGTGACATCCAGGGGACAGGAAGTGGATGACTGGAAGCAAAAAGAAATAGATTGTAAAGTGTAGAAAGGTTCTGGAGAGCTTTTTTTTTATAAGACTTCTTCCTGCTTTAAGAAGCGACTGTGATGCCTGTCATGGATCCATGGGTTCCAATGGACTGCATCTGGGTAAGATATGATTGTGCCGGCTTGTTCCATACATGAAACCTCACTAATGTTCACTTGTGTGATGATTTGCTTGATGGAGTGTAGTTAGGGAGGGAGTGGGATAACAGGTAAGCAAGCTAGCTGCTTCACTTGGCAGTTGAGCAAGTGAGCTTCCACCTTCATTAACAGGACAAAGCACAGCTTAGTCTGCAAACTGTCCCTCTTTTGTGGAGCAGTTTATCCTTTGGCAGAGAGCAGGCATAAAATCAATATGATGATTTCCTTCTGTTTTCCTATTGAACTATGTGGCTCCTTGTTCCCTCTCAGGTCGACAGTTTACTTTCGGTCAGCTGCTCAAATTCTTGTGTCAAAGTTCTGAAAAGTTGAACATGCACAGTCTCACCACCTCCACGAGTGAGTCTACTGAACTGTGGCTGCTGTGCTGGTCTGTCTGGACGGTAAAGTTGTTGTTGTTTGTTACTGAAGCAGAGGAAGCAACAAATCCACATTGCTTTCACATTTTCAGACGGATATTTACATGCATATATATCTGGGCTGTGTGTAGATGGTGTGTATGCTTGAAATCTAACTAATGTGCTTGTGTGCCCTGATACACTCTCTCCATCCCATCTCGGCTCATACAAATTCATTGAAGTAGAACACACAGGGTGTGTAGGTATGTGTGTCGGAGTCAACTGTTTCGAGGGTGTGCTTGCATCTCCCTTCTTCTCACCTCCCTTCCATCTTCTGTCTCCCTTCCACCCCTCTCCATCTCTCCCCAAAATCCCCCCCTGTTGCTTTTCAGTGATGGTGGCTAAGGCAGGGGGGTGCAGATGGTCTGGTCATAGAGAATGAAAGAGAGAGAGAGGTAGAGTGAGAGAGGCAGAGAGTGACTGGCGAGCGGCGGGCTTTTTTGGCAGGGTCAGCCAGTGGGAGGGCCCATTGTGATGCAACGTTGCATAAATAATGCCACGGGGCTTCTAAATGCTCCGTTGCCATGGGGACCTTTGTGCCTCAGTGAACATTGTGTGTGTGTGTGTGTGTGTGTGTTCCATGGCCCCCGAGGAGGGAGAGAGAAAGAGACATAGCGAGAGAGAGAGAGGCTGAGTTGCAGGCAGCTCAAGTGACACTTGTGGTCTCTCTCTCTCTGTCTTTCTCGCTGTGTTTGACCCAGGACAGATGAGTGTTTGGAGGAGGGTGAGGGAGCGTTGTTGTTGCTTTTTGACCAGAGGGGAGCAAAAAAAAGAAAAAGCGGGACACTGATTTTGTGTCTGTCTGTGAAGCATGGTCCATGTGAAGGTATGTGTGCTCATCTCTTTTCTTTCTTTTTACTTATTTATTTAGTTCATTTTTTGCCACTCTTTGACACCAGCACATTTTCAGAATTACATTCCAGGCCACTCTCTACCTCTTCCTCTGCAGTAACAGGTGTCTGCCTGTCAGCCATGAATCAGAAGGAGCAGAGATCGGATAGGCGAGTGGGGGTTGGGGGGAGTTTTCAAGATGCCTTTACAAACGAATTCTTACGGCTCGCCATCCTGCCTTGTTAGTCATCCCGCTTAGCCGTTCAGCCTCCCAGCTGTAGAAACGCCAAACGAGTAAACAAACAAAGAGAAACACTTTTCTTTCAGCTGTTCGGGAGATGTTACCTCGAAGTAGGTTCTTTTTTTTCCTTCATATCAGCTGATTTGACTGCAAAAAGGCCCATTGCACAGGGGGAAATGTGCACTTTTCCTGCATGCTGTGGTGATTGAGATGTAAATAGAAACGCAGTTTCTTAACTCTGTGTCATGAAATTTCTTGTCGGTTTCTGGTGGCTTTGTAGTGTCTGGTTTGTGTGTTTGCATCAAAGGATTATCTTCAAATGAGCCTTTAAGTGATCAGACACTAAAATCATCCGTGCCTTTCTTTGGAAGGTGATTGGCTCCACGTTTAGTAAACACTGTGGTGGCTGAGGTGCTAAAAATGAGCTAGCAGTTTTTCTCACGTGACTTTTATTTGTGTCCATTTCAGAAATGATTCATCACCACCTCAGTAAATGTAGCCAACTCAGCACAGCTGACGTAGCCAGGTGATTTCTTTTTCTGTTGAACAGCTACATTTTCCTCCGCAGTGCAGAGTAAACACGTCCATGTATCATCATGTTGAAGTTGTGTAAACAGGGAAGAGTCTGCATGTTGCTCTTGCTGTGTGTGTGTGAGTTAGAGCATGTTGGCATCACATTTTCCACTCTGCAACAGACGCATTTGTTGTTCTACAGCAGAAGATACAGTATATGAAGTTTCACTGTAGCAAGTCTTAATTTGTGCGGGAGTTGTGTGTTTTCATGTTCATTCATGCATTCATATTTCTTCTGTGCAAGTGTGCATGTATACAAGTGATACAAGTGCAGTTCCTACAATGTGTTCTATTTAAATGGCTGTAAAATGATGGAAACAAGAAGAAAAAACATAATAAATGGTCACATTTATCATAGAAGTAGTGTGAGTAAATAAAAAGTAGCGGATTTTAATAAGTAATATTAATACACAAAAAAATGCGTGTTGATAGCTGAAGGTTCTGGTTCCCAGTCTACTATTGGAGACTATAGGAACCACAAGGAACCCAGCATTCTGAGAGCACAATGTTTCAGCGAGGTAATAGTTGTGAGCTACGATGGTGCCTGACCATGAAGAGCTTTGTAGGTGTGTAGGAGGACGGATCCTTATCAAAGATTACTCCAAGATTCCTGTCAGTGGATTTGGAGGCCATGCCGTCTAAAGTATCCATATCTTTTGATAGTTTGGGAGGTGTTTGGGGCCAGTTGAGTTCAACATCAGAAAACTGCAGGTCCAAGTTTTATTGCCCTTCAGGCACGCTTGAAGTTAAGGTGACTGATCTGGAATGATTGGTTCTGTTGTTTCTCTGACTGTGTGGGGGTTTTATTTATTTTTAATGACATGTAAATGTTTTCTGGATGTATGAGCTTAATTTAGCTGGAAACTCCACAAGGGTTGAGTGTTAGATATGCAACAGGACATCTGTGATGCACATTACTGAGCATGGTATGGTTCAGTGTGTCCATCCCATTTTTTTGATTTTACTTTCAGACAGAATTGCTGTCATATGAAATTTCAGTGAAAACTTCAGCAAATGTTCATCAGACCAAATGAAATATATGAAGGTCCATTAACCTACAGATCCAAAATTTAAAGCTTTATAGCTTTTAGATGAGCTCGGATCTCTTTCAGAATAGCTCCTCCACATTCAAATACTACCAGGGGAACATTGATTGATTATATCACCCGTTCAGACATGATTTATTATAATTCCATTACTTTTATGACCTGGAAACCCACCAGAAACCTGTCGGAAACCAATTTAAGACCTATAAATTAGGAGCTGTGCACCAGTTTTTCGCTCAATGTGAAACAATCCACAATGCAGTTAGATTTGTTTGTTTGTTTGATTTTGCACAAATTGTTAAAATCAGTTTTCAGGTTTAATCAGCTGTAATGATTGCAGCAGCAGACACAAATACTATAATCAGCTGTTGGTTTGTTTTTGTATCCGTTAATTAGTGGGTATTTGTCAGACTTTGAATAGCATAAATTACGCATAAAAACAACGGGCCTCATAGAAGAACCAGTCATAGAAACAATTTTGTTCTTAACTGGAACATTAAAACTAGTCGTCTTCACCAATTTTCATGTACAGACAGGCTGCCTATTTCACTGTAGAATTCATATGAAAAAAAATAAAATGAAGCTTCACAAAATAGTAAAATTTTCTTCTAGCTGGTTTGAAATGTTTCTGTTTTTTTGGCATGAAAATGGCATGTCTTTCACAATTCAGTGGATGCCTGGAAAACTGTCATACTCCAACAAATTCTTGAGGGCATGCAGGTCCCTGTCCAGGTGTATGCCTACAAAACCACTGCTAACAATGCTAAATGTATTTTCTCTGCCGGCTTCTTTTAAACTCTTGGACAGCATTGGTCCTGCAAATGGAACGGAACGGCAGTCTTAAAATATCCAGCAAGTTTATTTATACAGCAGCATTCAGGCACAGAGCAATCCAAAGTGTTTATAGGTGTCAGCTATGCTCACCTCCTTGTAAACAGGTAGCATTTGTCAAGTTGAAACGAGAAACTTACAAGAAGATTGAGGAATTTAAATGGTTTGGTAGACTTGAAACAAGTGTACAAGCATGCCTCAGAGAAAAAAGTACGAGAGAGGGTAAGGAAACCTACATGTAAATGTTCTCTCACAAGTCCATCCAGTTGTTTCAATGTCCATCTGCAATTTGTGCTGAGCTTAAACAAATTTTGAATGAGATTGAAAAGTTGGAAACCATTCCTCAAATAAACTTTCCACATCATTTTCATTAGTTTGTGGTTTGGCCAACACTACTCGTCATCTTGTTGTGCCCTCTTCTTCTGTAGTGGTTAAATGGGACCTGACTGGAGAATTAGCACTACAACCGTTTATCTACTTTTAACTTAACATTTGCATGACAGTAGTGGAAGTTTGGATGGTTTCCATCTGTATTTGGGTGGAAATTTGACAAATGAGATTCATTGTTTTCAAGAATGGAACACTTTTGTTTTGTAAAATGTGCTCCTTCTCCAGGAATTTAGGCACCATCTGCAGTAAGACTAATACATATTGATTTATACTTAGTTCCATCCTCCTGATTCAGAACAGCATGAATTTCAACATGCATTATATCATTCACAGATGACCAAATGATGTATATTCAACAATTCAATGAGCTCTAATGGAGTTACAGTATATTTAAGCATTCAGTGCAAATATATGGTAACAGATTTAGGCTATACATTTCCAAGTGAAGAGGGTATTAACATCCAGCAGTCGGGTGACAGTTTCTTCTCAGGGTGCTACACTGCAGCCACAGATTGGAGGGGTGATTGGACTGACAACCTTTTCTATCCCTTAATATCAGCCACCACCAGCCTGGCAGCAGCAGCAGGATACAAATCAATACAGTCAGTGTATAGATGACTTTTCAGGCAAACATTACACTGAAGATCTCACATGACCGTGACATTTTATGTCATAAAATAACTAAATCTTGTCCCAAAACTTCATCTGTCCTCCAGCAGCAGAATAACAAATGTCATTTGTGATGGCTTTAGCTTGGTGTCACAGTTTTGCGACGTATCAAACCCTCCTCAGTGAATATCTGGCAGTGTGAAACTGGCAGACACAGCGCTGTCTGGCTTGTTTTCCCACCACAGACTGCAGAGTCCATTTCACAACAATTAAAAATGTGACAGAGGCATCGAAGCCAAAATAATGTTCAGGATGACTGTAATATGACGGTTAATAAATAGACAGAATGATTTGACACGTCTCTCTCTCTCTCTCTCTGTCTCTCTCTCTCTCTCTCTCTCTCTGTCTCTCTCTCTCTCTCTCTCCAGGAGTTGCAGTTTGAACGTCTGACCAGGGAGCTGGAAGCCGAACGACAGATTGTTGCCAGTCAGCTGGAGAGATGCAAGCTTGGCTCTGAGACTGGAAGCATGACTAGCATCAGGTGTGTGTTTGTGCGTGTTTGTTTGTCTCACACCCGTCAGATCCTCTTCTGTACAGACTACCTGTGTGTCAGCTGTGCTCTTGCAGGTGACTGGCTTTACAGCTGGTAACATTACAGGTACGCTCTTTGACCTGTGTCCAAAATTCAGAGGAAGTCAAAGAGAGTAAAAAGAGACTTCCTGCATTCTTCTGATGCACCAGATCTGGTTTCCTATATTCTTACAAAACGCCTACTGCAGTAGCTATGTTTTAGAGCTATAACATGTATTCATATTGTTGTTTGGTGCATTGATTTCATCTTATGCCTCACTGTACAAAATGAAATACGTAAGCCTTAACATAATTTGGTGAAGTCTCAGTACAGTTGTCATAAACTTGGAAACTAGCTAGTGACACTAAAACTGTTTTTTGTACCAGGCTGTAAACATGTTTATTTCTGCTCTGTAGTTGGCCATTTGAACATGGGGACTTACAGAGACTGACTTATTCTTAGCCAGCCTCAAGTGGCCGTTTGAGGAACTGCAGTTTTTTGAATTTCTAAACTGGCTTCATTTCACAGCCACGCTTGGTTTCACAACCTAAATCTCAGGCAGACCTTCAGGGCTCTTGGGCAATATAATGCAGTCAAGGGGTGAATAGTCAAAGGTACTATGTGTAGCATTTATCTTTAATAAGTAATTGCAGTGATTACAAGACATAGTTACAGAATAATAGTTACAGAACTTGTTGTCACAAGTTGTCACAGCAACATGTTAGCAAGCAATTACCTAATTACATATCCAGCAGACAATGTATGTTCAATATTTACTCCTCTTTTAGCTCTGTTCTGGTCTCCTCCAGCTCTTTTTTTTTTATCTTATCTTATCCTTGTTTATCTTTTTTCACCATCAAGTTTTCATACACCTTCATTAAATAATTATGTTCAATTGAGTCAACCTCATTTTAAGACAACACAAATTAATTGTTATAAGCTCTCACTGTTTTTATAACTCCTCTTGCTTGTTAAAATAAACATGCAAAATAACGACAGAGGTGAAGAGAACTTGAGGCAATTAGTCTGTAATCACTTTATATAACATGTTGCTCAGTCAGGAGTCACTTTCAGAAAAGTAGAAAAGTAAAGATGAAGACAGTAACTTGAGATGTTTTATAAATCTAAGTGTATGCGCATAGTGAGATTATAGATCTGTCAGAAATTCACTGGCAGACTTGACGGTATCAAGTTTCCAACCTAAAGCTCTTAACTGCGTATTAACCACACGGACTGCAGCACCTTTAAGCTCACAGGTGTGTGAGAAACGAATCAAGATCACTTTGCAGCTGAACGGTTTGAACTTGAAAGAAGTCTGATGTCAGACTGAGTTAATCAACAGAGTTAATCTGGATTTAATGTGATCATTTGACTGACTAATGATCAAATCATTTCTCATAGAAATGATGGATGCTTCACTGTGGGTTTGTATATAACCTTCATCAGTGTTACAGCCAAAAATGTTATATGGAGCCAGTGTTAAGTTAGTTAATCCACATCTACATTTTGATCTTGCTAATATACAAACTTAGTCTCTTGAAATTCTCATTGTGTGTGACTACATATCTCCGAATACTTTCTTTGCAGCTGCTGAAAAATTGTGGCAACACCTCAGTTTGATCAGTTTTTCGTAGTTGAGATGAGTTTTGGCTTGGTTCTAATGGAACAACATGACAATGTACAACTTTCACAGGTGTCTATTGGTGTGTTCAGGGCCTTCTTTGTGATGAGAGGAAGTAAAAAATTTGACGAGACCTTCATATTAGCTGATGGTGATTGAGTTTGGACCCGATCCTCTTCTCTCCTCCACCACATTCTGCACATTACATACCAGCCTCAACGTGAAAACAGTGGTAATGCACTTATTCTGCCTCTCAGGACAATGTAACACGATCAAAGCTGCTGTCTCCATTTCTCACTCTCTTTCCCATACAGACACATACTGTAAATAAAAATGCACACAAGCATCTTCTCCCTTCTTTGATTCTGTTAAGTAAGCAGGGATTCCACCCGTCGCGAAATAATTACTCATCTGCTGCTGGCATTTTAATTCTCATTACAATTTGAGGGGTGGACCAACAAAGAGCGACGAGATGGTCTAAAACTGATTCATTCATGAGACTAATTAACTGGTGCACGCGTTTAGCTCCTCAACTCTGTCACAGGGCCTCATTGAGGGCCCCCATTTAAAACCACCAGCAGCAACATGGGGTACGGGAGAGGTGTAGAGTCTAAAGAAAAACACCCGACATGTTCCACTTTAACAGCCAGCTGCATGCTGATGGAATAAAGGCTGCCATCTTGCTAAGTCTTGTTAATTCGATGGGTTTATTATTTAGTGAGGTGTGGAGTGTCTTGTGGATACCGCTGTCTTCCATTGTTTTTTATGACTTGGAGGTAATTACCAAATGCACAAATTGTTTGGCAAAACATACAAGTCCACTAAATATCCCGGAGGCTTAGTGCCTAAAGCCTGTAGGATTTATTGTTCAATTGCTTCTGACACAATGGAGGTGGTATTGTTGCTAGAGGTGGGGGAATTCAATGTGATGTACATGTTGAATTCAGCATCAATGCAGTGACAGAACATAATGTTAGTTTACATCAGACACAAAAGTATAGCTGATGAACTTTGATTGTTGTTTTTCCATCCTCAGCTGGACAATAAAGTTATTAAGTTACAATGCCGTGTTGCAATGATGCTGTCTGGCATTGAATTGAGGACATATCTTATAGAGGTATAGGAGCCAGTCTCCAGTGGCCATTTGAGGAACTGCAGTTTTTATCACTTCACATCGGCTCCATTTTTAAGCCAGAGGTTGTCACCTGATTTGCAACCATAAAGAATTAGCAAGCCCAGCTAATCTTCTATACTGCTTTTCTGTAGTGTAGGAAGCTTTGCAGTGCCATCTAGCCAAATACTACTTTCTATTATCATTTTAAAGGTTTATTCCACACAAATACCACTTTGTCCAAGTACTTAATAGTTTTAGAGAACAAATTCTACTTTATGGCTAGCAGTTGAACTTAGTTGTTAGAGAGAGAAAGAGATGCATGTTGGGCAATTTCTGTAATTAGCTCATTATACTTGGGAATTAGCTCAGTGCGGAGAAGACACAACAACATGGTTTCCCGTCCCTCAGGCTATTAAGGGATGTTTCAAAAGGGGACAACAGATCTGTATCCCTCCTTGACAGTGTGTGATTATGTTTTTGCTGAATTATTTGCAGTAGTAATGTTGTAGTGGTTGGTGAATGGTATACCATAAAACATAGAGAATTGTACTGTTATTATTTTATGTTCATATTATTTCAAAGTGTAAATTATAATTTCATAAAATCAGAATCAAGTATCTGGTCACCACAAACAAATCAGAGAGGAACTTGATCATTATAAGGGTGTGGTTCTCTAAATGGCTCACTAAATGTGTTCTGACCTTGCTCAACTTTGCTGACAGGAACTAAGTTCAAACACAGAATGTGCAGTAGAAGTCAATATAGTGTGTGGTACATCTTTTCAACTCTGGCAAGATCTCCCTTCTTGGACTGCATCTTAAAAAAGAGAGAGCCTAATCGGTCAATTAATATAAGACACCTAACGGGCAAAAATCACACTACGGAAATAAATAAGACAATGATTAACATAGTGATAGAAAATAATAGTGATAGAAAAATAAAGGTTGCGCAGCACTACAATGTGAATGAATGAATCAGTATAATTTTCCACATGGACGTTTCAGGCAAGCGCCCGTCTTCAGCGTGCATCCTCACAATTTCACAATCAATATACTGTACACAGGTGGGGTTAATTATACATGACTGCATCCACCTGCATAATTAACCCCACCTGTGTTGATTGTGAAATTCCCAGGATACACACTGATGAAGTGCATGTTGCCCAAATCTGTAAGTTAACAGATTTGTTTTAGCTTGTTTTTTAATTAATTGTTTGTTGTGCCTGTATCACATAGTTGGCTACTCACACTTTGAACTTATCAGACATTAACTTCATTGTTCAAGTAAAGACACCAGGATTGTCTGTAATTTACTCACACTCTTGTTGTCGTCCATCTTGCCCTTAAATCATGTTATTCTAGAAATTCAATTCCAATACCCAACAATGTTTCACAAAATACCAGGGCACTACAAATGACATCCTGAATATGCAGCCTCCTCAATTGAAGGTACATTCTACTCTGCTAATCAGCCAAGAATTGAGGAGGTGCTATCAACTTTACTGTCCAGCTCTAAGAGAGGGAAGAGAACTATCTGTGAGAAAATACCTGCACTCTATAACAAAGCAAAGTCCATGAGATGAATCAATGAGTGAAGCCAGAGGGTATCACTTTTTGTGACTTTTGTGACTTTGGACTATACAAATAAAATTTGATTTGATTTGAAAAAGAATATGTGTAGAAAACTGAGGATTTGATATTCTCAATTTTCTATACTAGTGAATAGCTTTATTCATCACTGTCTGTCCTGCTGAACAAAGCAGGCAACATGTTTAATTTTATATTTTTCTAATAATATTACCTTTTGTTGTATATTGCCGTTTAAAACATTTTGTGTTTGTCTGTGAAAAGTGCTATACAAATACGTTTTACTTACTTACTAGTGACAGGCAAAAGAAATAGCATAGGTGGCAGTTGTACTGTAATTATGATGCAGTGCAGAAAATTAATATGAAGGCAGTATTGCACTGGCCATGGCCGTATACATGCAGGGTGTAGTTGAGTGACAGGTCTACAAATAGCTTCTCAGTTTACCGTTGTGGAGCAATCAGCTGAGCTCAGGGTAGGCCCTGATGATAAAGCCTGGCTGTTATTTTGGAGCACTGCAGGCAGCCTCTGTGCTGAGGTGTATTGAGCAAACATAGAAAGCATCATCTCAAACAGTCGACAGCTTTCTATGTACTTGTGAACTTGGGAGTTCATTCTTCCAAGAGCAAGAACATTCTCCCTGAAGATCACAAGTCCATTCTTTGAGTACTGGGTTTGGAGAAACATGTGATGTGTCGTGTCTGCTAGTTGGTGCTGTCAAAAGAAGATTTTTAATGTCCAAATACCGTTAGCTACCAGAACATTATACCAGTGTGTTTTGTTCCCAGTGGCTAACCATGAATCCACTATTGTTTGTAAATGGGAAAACTGCAAAGTCCAGTTACTTTTTCTTCCTGGAGAACACTATAATAACTAAGCATGAAGGTCTATAATTTGACCATGGAAAGAATGGAAACAACACAAGGTCAATTTATTTTCTTCCCCAACTGAGGTGTGTTTATATGAATGAGTTGTTTCTTCTAAACTCAGTGTTATCCAGGATTGAACTGAATCACCTCTCTCTCTCCAGAGTTCAATAAACAGCTTTTGTAATAATATGTAATATGTCAAATTTGGAACTGGCTCTGTCCAGGAAGCACGTATTTAGTGTTTCTTTAAAAACTCTTTCAGGCTTATTGGCTTACCCAAAGGAGCAGCTCCTGTTTCAACTCTCAGACAAACAGGTTCACAGACAGGCCCAGCAGATAGTAGATAACCAGTGTTCTTATGAGCAGGTACTGTACAATGGCTGTGTGGAGTTTGCCTAGATAAAAAGTAGGAACACAATAGGTGTGTCCTGTATTAAATTCAAAAATAAGGTGAGGACAGCAGACAGTAGTAGTAGTTTCCTTGTAACTACTTAAAATACAGACATTTTTGAGCAGGCAATCCTCCAAACCAATGAATGTGAATCATGCACCAAATGTTTCGCTGTTTGTTTTGATTAGAAGTCTTTTCAGTTGACTTCCTTTGTCTTTGATGATGACAACAGGCAACAAAGTTACGAAATAATAGAAACGTGTCTATTCATAGTTTAAAGTACAGAAACGTTGAATTATGAATCACTGTTAAATGCAGCTGGTGCTGGCAGCTCAGGAATCTGCTGTGGAAGATAAAGACTTCAATAATGAGCTCTCCAGCTCTGCCTTTGTTTCCAGTTTTAATCAGTCACTACAGGTCACAGTGTGTGCCATGACATATGCTGCTGCTTTATCATTTCAAAAGCACAAATCCACTGCGTGACTGTGTGTGCGTGCGTGTGTGTGTGCGCGCATGCGCGCTTCTATATCAGTCAAACTGAGTTCACGGAAAGGAGACCATGGTATATATCACCACATCGGTTAATCCACAAATGGTTGCAATTAATACTTTGGTGGTTCTCCTGCACTTATGTGATATAAGAGATGGAAATTAACAGAGGAAATGGTAAATTATTATGATTATGGTTATATTGTACATGCCAGTATTCATGTCTGAAGCAGCAGTTTTTCTGTTTGTCACGCCTCAATTACCAGCCACATCCTCTCACTCGAGTCTCTGGGGGGGCCTTCAGCAGTTAAAACGAATGTCCTTATGTTGCCTCAGTCAATATTTCTAATCATATTGTGCGCAATATTTCATTGACAGAGTAACCTGTAACAAGTGTATTTCATAACTGGTGTACATTATCCAAATGGAATGAAATGACAAATTCCCAAGTTGGTCTAAAGTTGTCTTTTCTTCTTTTTATCACTGATTTTGAAGAGGTAGACCTGTCCTCGCTCCTGCTCTTGGCCTTCTTTTGTTATTCAGTTTCACTTTTATAGTCTCTTGTCTTATTAGCTCCCTCTTGTCTTTTTATCACCTGTCTGTTCTCATTCCTCCTCACTTCATCTTCATCTGACCTCTCTCAAAGTTACAAACTGTCTTTTTGATCCAAACACAAGGTGTGGTTGTTGGAGCAGCATTATTTTGAGCCCTGTAGCGGTTTTGTTGATGGTTGTTTGTACATATGAAAACACGTTCACCAGTGCTCAAAGTATAGTTTTGGTGCATTTTTTAAACCAACCCTGAAGCAATTGTTTGACTCTGATCTCACACAGTTAGGGTACCTCACAGTTTATGAACTGGGAGTTTAAAGAAACAGAGAAGCTGTCAGTGATTTTGACCAAAGAAATATAGGGAGGGAGGAAACACTTTTAACAAGAGTACTAGCTGTGATGTAGCTCACTGTGCCAAGTGTTTGCTTGCTCCCTGGTTCCCCTAGTTCCTTTATCTCATCATCCAAGTGGACCTCTGACAGCGAGCACCCACCCCACAGATACAGATATCTGAGCCTTTGTGGCACTGTGGTGGACACTCTAATCTGCAGGCCTGAGAAATACCCACCTCCGAGGGCTGGCTATTTGTTTGCCCCCTTTTGGCTGTGCATATTTGCAACGAGTCTAGTAATCGGATGCTGTGTGTTTGTCTGGCAACCGAGTGGTGTGTGCGTGTGTGAGTGTGTGTGCATGAGGATTGGCTGCAACCTCAGCACCCAGCGAGACCCACCACCACTTGTCTGGCGGGAAAATGCGACCCGTCTTGCAAGCCCAGCGAGGGCCCATTACCCAGAAGCTGTCAGGGCGCCCGGCTGCCAGCTTAGACTCGCATTACTGTGGGTCTCCCTCTGCTTCACATGCACTAACAGAGATGCTTGCGGACGATTTACTGAGAACTGTTACCTGTTTTTTTATATGTCAAACTCTCTCTCTTCACGAAATGTCCCTAATAGTCCTTTGAAGGAAAACAAGTTCTCCCACAGAGACAATCTGAAGAAAGCTTTATAGTTCATCGTAGATCATTTCCAGCTATTATCAGTCCTGTCAGACAAAGAACTAGAAGTTTCATTTAGTTATTTGTGAGTAAAATGCTCATGGGAATGAAAACAAACAATACATAGAAATAAATAATTTTCCTTGAATTAAACAGCTCTCTATCCATGAACTGATGACCCTTGATCTGATTTAGTTTAAAATATAAAACAAGCTTCCTTACTGCAGAATAACTTCCATTAGATATTTATATAGAAATTGTACCGTACTGTATTGTATTGTATATTGTATTGATATTTACTTGTATAGATATTTTTACTGGAGTAATTTCTCAGCCTTGTGTATATGAGATGCTGTAACGTGAATTTCTCCAGTGTGGAATGATTAAACTCAATTTTATCTTATCTTAGTCAGTCACATAGCTATTTGACTTCTATATCAGACTTATGTGAGCTATCCTGTTTGAACAGACTTGTCAGTATGAGAAACAGGTTTTTTGCCAAGAAGGTTTTCACATTCAAGGAATCGATCTTGGTGTTTTGGTTCATAACAAACATTAAATTAAAAATAGAGATATAAATATATAGAAATGTGTACAAAGTATTCACCAGGTAGTGTGCAAGAGAGAAAATAGTCATCCAAAAGATGGAAATTAAAAGGTTATTGCAAGGTGTGTGTTGATGTTGCATGGAGTCAATACAACCTATGTTAAGGTAACGTGTTGGTCTGGAGGGCGAGAGCCTGAGGGTCATTCAGTCAGTCATGAAAGAAATGTCCTTGTGGTGTGAGGTTTTTGTCCTGATGATCCACCACAATCTTACCTGGGGGAGTGTATGGCAGATTGCAGCCAATCACCTTCTTATTTAAGTATGTGCAAAGAAACAGATTCAGACAAAGTAGTCGAACAGACATCCAACCGAAGCTGGAAAATTGTGATTGGACTCATTCTAATAGGCAGTGCTCAGTGCAGCAAGGGAATTGCAATATGAAATTAGTTCCTGCTCCTGTCCAAACCAACAAGCTGAGAACGGAAATGGATGCAAAAGTGAACAATTGATTACTACACACCCTGTTCAGGGTGAACCACAGGCCAAAACAATAAGCAGAACAAACTATCTTCCCAACAAGAGTTCTGTCTAATCCCTGGGTGACCAAACACAGCAGACAGACTCATACAAAACAACAATGGTGGTTCACCCTTACACACACTATATAACACTATATGCAATATAGAAGGAAAAGACAACGATGAGAACTAACACAAGCGGTAGTTATCTTCAACACACAAGTTTAACAAAGTTTAACAAGAGAGCAGCTCTTTAGTCAGAACTAGTTAATTCATTTCATTTTGAGTGGCTGATGAACCTGCTCATGATCAATATTCACAAAATATGTTTGTTAGTGATTTTCCTGATAAATGCACTCAATGCATTTGTCATGTACCCAACCACAGCATCACACTACACTACACTTGTGTATCCAAAATTGCAGCAGGTAGACCCCTGACTCACCCCACATGAATGCAGTGAATTGTTAATGAGTCTCATTTGTTTTCTTTTTGGAGAGGTTGTAAGGTGATGCACCACAGGCAGACCTTTTCAACAGTTTGTCTATAAAAGAGTAATAACAGGGAAGGGGAACTCCCTGGGGTCTAACTGACCCCTAAAATGCAGTAGGTAATGCCACTATGTAGGATAACACCCTCTACACAATCACACAATCTATTTGCCTGTAAATTACTTTGTAGAAACACAGGAATATGTACTCATGACTCATAATCATGCATAGAATCAATTATATATGAACATAAAACTTTATTTATCACACTTAAAAGCGGTTCTTAATGGTAATGTCCTTGTCACTCTCATGAGATGTACAGTCCAGTTTTTAACCACTTCAATACTGTATAGTAGTGTATTGAGACTGAGACAAGGCCAAGATTTTGAGGGGTCGAGACCAAGACTAGCCAGTGTATACAGTATATTGTATATGTTTTGGTCAAATTTCTTTGGGTGAGACGTGGCATTGTAGAATTCACAATGTGCTGAGTGTTTTTTTTTTTGGGACACTGCTGTGCAGATGAACTCTTCATGGTTTAGAAAGTCAAATTTTATTACAGAAGGTTTGGCTGACATTTTGTCCCAGACAGCCATGTTCACTTTTTTGGTGTAAAAAGGGGCCAGCGAGGGGTGAAAAAAATCCAAAATCCAAGATTGACTAAAAATGTAAGATTAAGATTAAAAATGTAAGTCTGAAGTCCAAAAAGGGGTTGTCTTGCAACTGACCTTGCACACTACAGTTATTATATTGATTTGTACTACGTATTCACTGTATGATTGTGTCTTCATTCTACTTAGGATCACCAGTGTGGTTTTGTTTGTGTTTTTGTTTTTCAGTGGTCTTATTTTTATTTTTTGGAGGCTATTTTAGACTCTCCTCTCTATCATGCCCATAAAGTGCATCATCTGGAATCACATTACACGCTCCACTCCAAATGCCAGTGCTCCGAATGGTTATGCTGTTGTTGTGTCTGGATGAAATGCACACAGTTTTTTTTAGTTAAAGGCCACTAACTCCCAGTCAGTGTCCTTGAATGTTGAGTACAGCTTGGGTGAGCTGTCTGAAAGTTTCAGTTCAATATATGTCTTGATATTGGGAAAGCAAAGCCTGGTCTAAAATCACAGCAGTGCCAGTGAATAGTCTGTGATCTTTAGAGTTCTTTCTGACAGTACAGGGTTGTAATCATTTACACTCAACATTTCATCCCTTTCTTCATCTGTTGGATTTAAATTCTTCTATGTGCCAAACGTATTGGAATACAATGAGTGTAATGATGACGATGATGAAGATGTTGTTTTTGATGATGAGGATGTTGATGTTAAACCTTCATTGATCCAGAGAAGGCTGACTGCTTGATGGTGACAGTGGTGGATTCATCCGTGGGTCCTCCTTATTGATCTAAGAGCGAGAGGAAATAGGAGGGAGGGTGTGAGTTACATTTTAAATGCTCTCATTGGTGTGATCCATAGAGAACTCTATGTATTGATCTTCTGCAGGGATTGTGGAGCAGAGAAGGAGAGAAGGTCAGTGATATATAAGGGCTCTCCCTTGTTGATCAGGTGGATAGAGGGGATAGTGAAGCGGGATGGCAAACGGATGTTTGGTAACATAGATGAAATGAATCTGGTTCATCATTTCCAGGTTTTTTAAAAAGTCTGTGTATTGGTCAGACATGTCTGTGCATTGTTTGTTTCAAACTCGTGTACAATGATTTGACGCCGGCTTTTATCTAGCAGTAGACTCAATGTAATTTCACACACTGTGATTTCAGCTGTAAGCAGAAGAAGTAAATTATTTCTACAGTTTTCTCTCTAATGGAATAAAAGTTTAAAACTTATTCTGTGCAAAAAAGACAAGATGAGTATTGTTAGTTTACTTTCTGACAGACAGCGCTGGATGAACTGACAGGCTGTGGACACTGAGGGACACCATGCTTGTAGTACCTAATTAGATTTTTTACATATTTGTTTGGGAATATGCCCAAAGACAAAATATATCATCACCTGTCTTGTCTACCTGTCTTGTACAGTAGAACTTTCTATATTTATTTGTGTCAAAACAAATTACCACATACAGGGTGTCAGTTGTATCCTGATAATCAGACTAAAGTTCTGCTTTGCTTCTTTCATTCACTTCACTCACATTCTGCGTCTGTTGTTTTTTGCTCACTTGTCCCTGTCCTGCTTACTTCATTTTCACTTGTCATGGAAGCCGATACAGTTTGTACTTAATGTCTGTCAATATGATTAAAGGAATATGGCAATTTAAGGGTTATTGTTTCTCTAATTCGACCCTCCACATCTGTGCTGATCTTAGGCACACGTGTCCCAATTTTTGAGGCCATTTTTCTGTAGCTATTTTTCATGGCAGTAACTGGGTTGGAGGGCCCTCAAGGGACGCAAAGGCAAGGGTCATGTGATAGATACAGCTGACTGCATTAGAAGGGTGGTTTTCAGTAGCCTTGCTAGCTTGTCTAAAAGCTAGAAGCACTGTGTCACTTATGTACTTTGGTACAGTCAGTTCTCTCTGAGACATGGGCAGTGATTGAGAGGTCTAGAACCAGGACACTTTTTAAAATCTACAACCATTAGGTCAATAAAACGTTCTGCCTTTAATCATTTCTATTGAGCAGCTACAGTGTGACATCTCCTCTGCAGCAAAATCATTTTGAACTAAAAACACAAAAAAGTTGAAGTTGCAGAACTGGACAACTGGACAGAGGAGAGCCGTATGATGCATTCTTTTTTAAGCACTTCTAACCTTCTACCCTGCAAACACGAAGGACCATGAGTCACTTGGAGATCCAGACACTCTTAATAAGCCTAATAATCCTCCACCGTCACAGACAGGCTCTGTCTGTCACACTCGGCTGTGTGTGTGCGTCTGGCTAACTGGATCCCAGTGTTAATGCAGTCATACACACACTAGGAGATTTTGTATGCAGACACCCAAACACACATTGATGCTGACTGAAAGACGTCTGTTCTGAAGCAGACCAGCTTAAAGTAGTATTTGGGTAGACTGGAGGAAATGCAAAGCTGATAATGCAATGCTCTGGACACATTTTGTAAAAATCTAAACAAAAACAAGATTACATTTATTCATAGGACAGACTTTTTAAATTTGGTTTGAGGCATAGTTAATGGTTTCTCTATATCATTGGCATTATAATATTATTTATATCATATATTTTATTTTCTTTGAAGATGCTTCTTACTTCTGCAGAAGTTTTGTTTTGGTGGTTTTCTCATAAAAGCTAATAATAATAATAATAATAATAATAATAATAATAATAATAATACATTTTATTTAGAAGCGCTTTCCAAGATACTCAAAGACACTGTACGTAAAAAGAACATCAAATCAGGAAAACAATAAGAGATAGTATGCTAAAAACACAATAGACTGAGCTAAACATTAAAAGCAAATTCAAAAAGGTGTGTTTTTAATCAAAGATTTGAAGGTGGGCAAGTCGGAGCAGTCACGGATGTGTAATATTGCACTAAATATCATCTCAGAGAGGAGTCCAAATCCTGGAAGGAATATTTCTGTTGGATTTAATAGAATAAAAGAGATCTATAAACAATGTCGAGTTCTCACATGATAAAAAGTCCACATGGCTTAGGTTGCTATAGTAATGTATGGTCTATGGTGCACAGTAAAGGTACAGTAAACTCTCAGGCATGTTGTATGTTTGAACCAGTGGAGTTTTTCTAAACTCATAACTGGGAATACTTTTCAGCAGCTACTTTTAAATTTAAGAAATATTTTAAGCATGGCCATAGCCACATAATAATTGTGGCTATGAGAGCAAAGCTTATTTTACCAAAACTATCATCTTTTTCTTTAAACCAAAACGTAACCTATAACATCATACATTTGGCTTGTTTTTCAACATATATTTGTAACAGTTATGGAAGACAGACAAATGATGTTGTTCTGCTGAAAATGCTTCTGTGTCCTTCTACAGGACATGGACAGATGACATATTTTGCTGTTTAACTTGGATTGATGGGTAGAGACCATTAAACACAACTGAAATGCTTAAAACTGCCTGTAGAGTTGTCACAGTGTTCACAAACATCTATACTGCATGACATGAAATGCTTCATGATATTGAATGTGCTGTAACAATACTCTCTCTCATCTGCTCATCACTTTAACGTCTATCCACATGGGTGTTCAGACATCTCCCTTACTGCAACTGACACAGCCACAAAGCTTTATGCAAATGAATGTTTTATGATGTCATCAATATGCAAATTACTGTATGGAGTCTTTGCTACATCAAGAGCAAATGAGAGAGCATGCCAGTATTATATAAATGTTATGAATGATGTGCAACAGAGTTGAAGTAGTCTTTCCACTCTGAGACAAAACATCATGCTGCAGCAGTCTGAAGTCAGCACATGTCAGCTTTTGTTTGTACAGTGCTGAAAAAGATGACTGATCACTGTGCTCTGTGAAGTCCCGATGCTCTGCTCTCTTTGACTCTTTGTAGTCATGCAAGAGGTTTTTTTCCCTTTTATTCTGTTTCAAAGGAAGGCTGCACAGCACCATGCAAGAGACGTATTTTTGACATCATATTTGTCAAGAAATATTTCCATCCACATCTCTTTCTGAGACATCCAGACTGATTGGCAGTGTTGGAGAATTTTTGGCGCATGCATTATTTATCTGCCGAGAGAAATACTGTACACAGATACCTCAAGGAATGTTATCTGTCTTTGGGCAGTTCTGGAAAGACTGGCTGGTCTCACACAGAGAACCAACATGTCCTCCCGCTTGCTTCACATTTAACTCCTGGCCCTGAGTCAAAATGGCCGCCTCCCACACTGGCAGACTAGGAAGTCAATCTGACCAATTTAGTGGGTCACAGGAGACTTCTGCTTCTCTCGCTCTCTCTCTCTCTCTCCAGCCATTTGTTTAGAGCATGTGGATGCAGTAACAGAAATGGTGAGCTCTGCCTCGTCCTGCTGCGCTTTAATCATTTGCTTCAAAGGGTCCCGTGTTTCTCTCTGTTTAGATGGCAGAGGGGAGGAAAATTAAGCTCTTCTCCACCTCGCCTGAATTCCTCTACATCAGACCCAGACAGGACTGATATCTCCCTTCACCTTCACTGTCCTAGCTCCAGTTTGGCAGCGCACTCTGAGCTTTTTATTAAAAAAAGAAACCAAATTACACAAAAAATATTATCTGTCGCAGCCAGACACAGAGCTCAGTTTGTCTTATTTTCTTTGGTGATTGCAATCTGCTGCAGCACTGCTGGCAACAAGCATTATTGTATTTGCATTGTAGCAATGCAAAGTTGTATTTTTGTTTGCTTTTCTCTTCTTCTCTTTTAGCTCAGTAATAATGAACAGACAACCTCATCAAGATATCTGACTTGGATACATTGGTGCTAACACACACAAATGTCAAGTACAGACATCTCACCCCATATGTGTTGCCTGAAGATGAACTCTCACCAGGATCTTCTCTCTCTTCAAACAAATGTCTAATTTCTAAGATTTTGTTTCTTCAGTGTTCAGCCACTGTTATTCAGAAAAGTCTGATTTAGCTAAACTAAAACTACCTGATTAAACCTGCAGTATTTAAAAATCTGTATGTTTATCAGACCTCAAGAATGCAAATGCATGCATTTTAGTATGCATATAAATTATACATTTTTAAAAAGACAAATTTCAGGGTGTCCTTAAACCCTCTAAGTTTGGACAACTTGGTTAAAACAGTTAAGATAAGATTTTGATCATTGTCAAACCAATTGATAAGAGACAGTAGACTCCATGTCAATGCCATGCACCCAACAATCCACCCAAACTACCTCCTTAGTTAGAAGGTTTTGCTTCAAGGAAATGTAAGCAAACATTATTTTAAAGTGAGATTGGTCTCCAAAGGAGCAGTTGGATTCAGTGTCTTGCTCAAGGACCCCTCTGCGGGGCAGTCTCCAACTTAAAGGCCTAAACCTTGGATTGAGGAATTTTCTGTCTTATTACACCGTCCTGCCATGCATTATGCACTACATGGCCCTTCTCTGAGTAGCAATGTTCAACAGTCTCCAGAGGCTGTTGACATTTTCAACTGCTGAATTCTCCTCTCTCCTGAGATATGAGATACAGCCGAGTTATATAGTACCTGGACAAAGCAGCAGCAGTTAGCTATTGTTGCAACATAATGCGCAATTAGGCAAAACTCAGGTGACCGGGCAAGATAAAGCACATAGTTACAGAGCACACCCGGGTCTTCCATCTTCCAGCTCAGACTCTAATTAAAGGTCTACAATAGCCGGCCTGGGATGTGCCTTGGCTTTTTCCCCTGGCTGGCTGATGGGCTGTCTGACTGCTACGATGCAGCAGGAAATTCACACTGGGCTCACATTTCAATATTATCATCCTTGAACTCAGTATGTATCTTCCTCTGGAGCGTGGCCACGTGTGTTTATCTGTGTTCTCTCAGGATCTACAGTGTGAAATGTTTTGGGTCGTCTCTCACTGGTCCTGTTTGGTATTAAGTTTCCAAATGCTGGTCAAGGTTCAGCTTTAATAACACATGATCCATATGGACTAGTTTATATCGTCAAATGGGTCTGAAATCAGCACTATGACTTATGTATAGCTATAAAACTGTATTTCTGTGCTGTAGCAGGTTTCATGCTGCTTTGCTTTAGTCAGTCGAGAGCTGCTTGCATCTGCTACGCAGCAAAACTGGCGTCCTGTATTTTATATACAAAGCATCACGGCATGGACTTTTCACATGTTCAAAAAATGTATTCAAACCCAGCCAGGTGTTGCAGTGGTTAGTACTGTCCCCTCACAACAAGAAGGGCACCTCACAGCTGGCTTGGGCCTTCTGGGGGCTGAGGAGTTTATTTCTGGGGGTGGAACCTTTACAAGACCTTATCTGCATGGGTCCTCTTGGGTGCTCCAGCTTCAACTCACAGCCCAAAGATGGGGATGTGGGTTTAATAGTTTAACTGGTGATTCTAAAATTCCTAAAAATGAATATGAGCCTGAATGTCTCTACATGGCAGCCATGCGATGATCTGGTGACCTGTCCAGGGTGCACTCCACCTGTTGCCTAATGTCAGCTGGGAATGCCTCCAGCCCTACATGACCCTGATAAGAATAAGCAGTTATTGAAGATGGATGCATGAATGAGTATTCAAATCCAAAAAGCAGCGAGAGAGCCATCATCTGTCATCTGCCCAGAAGTATTACTCAATTTTATCTGGGAAAAGCCAATGAGCACCACAGACTGGGTTCAAGTGGCTGGCTTGGTCTCTGCGGTGGTATCAGTAACCACTCATGGCCTGAATGTGCCTTAAGAGTAAACTCAGGATTGAGGCATCATATGAGAGTTATTGTATTGTATGGCTAATTACATCAACTTTGACAGGGAAACAATTGGTTTCAACGCCTGCTAAACACCTGATGTAGCACTAAAGATGTAGATATTTGTTGGATGGAGAGCTGGACAAAGGTTACTAACATTTCAGAGTACATGACACTAGCTATTATCAGCTGTATGACTTATTGTTGCTATGGCTTACAGCCAAGCTGTTCTGTGTAGTTCCCGCTCCCACTGGGATCAGCCAGTGAATTATGGGGTCTCTTTGAAGTCATTTCAGCTTGCGATACCGTCTGTCTTGTGTTGCGTTATACAGCAGTTTTCCTGGAGCATCTGACAGACACCCTGACATCATTCCCAGGGGACAGGGGAAAGTTGTAGCACTTACACACTGCTCTCTGTAGCAAACTGGCTTCTTGCTTTTTCACAGATACTTTATTAGATACTATTAGTAACTACTTAGCTATCGTCTGTATAGCATGGCAGTTCCCACTGCTCAAACATGTATGTGCTCATAATGCTGTGAGGTGAAGTGATTAAATATAGTGATGATTGTTACAACTTCAATACCTCTGCTTATTTGAATGAACGATGGGTCAAATGACTCATATATACAGCATAAACCCAAGAATTATCACTCAACCCTGTAATCTCTTCTAACTCTATGGAGCTTTGTATCCTGTTGAAACAAATGTTTGGGATTTACCACCCACAAATACACTGTATGATTCAGTCTTAACATCCCAGTTATATTTCTTAGGATTCAGTGGAGAGAAAAACAGAAGAGTGATTATTGGATTTAGTGTTTATCATAAAAAACAACTGGAAATGTGCCCTGTGTCTTCTGCATGTGCAAATGGGCTAACATGTAGCCATATCAGCTCAAAGACAAGCTTATCAGATTGTGGACTGCCTTAATGCAACTCTAAGGAACAATACACAATATTTTTCTGATATTTAGAACCGGGCAAACACTAGTTGCAGTTACTGCAAAAGACAACAAAAGAAATCAAACATTATTGGTCTTTTGTTCAGGGGTCACCAAACTCTCCTGGAGGGATGCACAACTTTCTTCCTGTCATTTGGTGTTTCAGTGGTTATGATGGACAGCTTATCTCACACACTGATCTGGTGACTGTGAAAGTCATTGAATATGATTCACATTATTTTCATATTCATCAAACAAACCATGCAGTCAGCCTTCGTGATCTGTATAGAAGCAATTATTAAATTTGTCCACCTACAATATTTATTCATTTTTTTCCTTTAATTTGTCACCCTGTATGCATCCAATGTGTACAGCATCACAATAGACTGATCGTCTACCTCACTGGGTATTAGAAATGACTTTTAGTATTGGAGTGTTGTCTGAGCAAACAGAAAGACGAGGCTTCACTGCCAGTCTTTGTTATAATGTGTAAGCTGCAGTGATTGATGGTCAAAGAAATGACGAGAATGAATATCGATGAGGCCTTCGGGAATAAAAGAAGCGGTGAAGGCAAAACTTTGATGTGACACATTTTAATGCTAATTCATACTTTATTAGGATGACTATAAGCTTTGAATATTGTAGTTGACAATCAGTGATTAATGTCTAAATAAAGTGTATGTGTTTTTACAGAAGTCAAGTCTGTAAAATGTTTCTGAGTAAATGAACAACTACACATTAGCTTAATTTAAATTAGCACTGACACAAGCAATGGATGCATTATTGTTGGAGCTAAGCACTAAAAAGACCTTTGTTTTCCATTCTTTGTGTTTTTTCTCTGTATGGGTGGCTCTGTTATCTAACAGCTCTGTCTACAAGAGAGATGGCCATTGTGGTCAGCACAGATAACAGATAATATGCAGGGCATGGAAATGGATGGATTATATGGACTGGGTTCAGAATGTGTTTATTGGGTGGATAAAATGACAGGATTTTCAGTGCTATCTCTGGCATTCTCTTAAGCCTCCCTCATTGGATTTAGCAGAGCTCTCTCCTCTTTCTCTCCCTCCCTGTCTTATATTCTCATTCTCCTCTCATCCTCACTTTCCTCTCATCTGTCATCCATCTCTCTTTGTATTACATCCCCACTTTCATTTTCTACCTCTAGTATCTCCTCTCTTTGCCTCAATATCATACTTGTTCTCTCCGTCTCTCTAACCTTTTCCATTCTTTTCATTTTCCTGTCTATTAATGCAGCAGACCAGTCCGGTGAGCTGAGGCAGTCAGTTAAAAAGATGTGGTCAGAGAGCAGCGGTTTGTTTTGTGACGTGACCTGTTTTTCTCTAGGAATAGAACCAAATGGTCAAAATGAACTCTTTAACCAGGCTGAAAATATCAAATCACAATGTACAAGAGGGTTTGAACATTAATTCAAATCACAGAGCATTACGCTTCCCATCTGCTCTTTATCCTGCTGAAAATAACAGCCTTACCAAGTGGTGCTTTTAACTAAAATTGTCATAAGTATTGCAATCAAGGGCTTTTACCTAACTTGCTATTTACCTGATTTGAATTATAGCTCAAATTGTCCCCTTAGCTTGACACATAAAGTTCTACTTGTTGATCGGATTATTTGTATCATAATTAATAAGAGGCAGTTTGTTAGACTTTGCAGTTTAATGGATTCCAATTTGTAGTTAAGTAGCGACTGATTTTATTTCAGACACCTTTGCTTGGTGGAGCTCCAGAGACTTTGGCAGTCCTGCAAAACTGTATATCTTTATTTTCATACTTTGATTGACGTCTTTTAGTTGATTCTCTTAGAGCTGATGTGAGGAGAGCCATTAAAGTTTAGTATAATACAGGCAAAGTTCTGCAGGGTGTTTTTTTTGCTATCGTTACATAGTCATCTTGCTCATTTTTTACCTGCGTATCAGGATGGACCACAGACTGTATATTGATAAAGTATAAGATGGACTATATGTCTCCACTCCCTCCTCCACCTGTACAGAAATTAAGTCTTGGATACAGACACTGCGTTCTTGTCCTGGTTAATATCAAGGTCCCACCCATACACCACCGCCAGTCATTATGTAGAAGCCATTTTTAAATAACTAATTAAAACCAAACTTAGGCAAAAAAAAAAAATAAAATAAAATTCTGATTCTGATTCTACTGATTCTTTACAGTCAGTAAGATGACAGTATACTGTGCAGCAGCAACCATAGGGACAAGATTTTTGTTGTTATCTAGGTGTAAGGAGCACTGGATTTTGACATCAGAGACCAGTTTTTGGTTTATTATTCTATAAAATCTCATTTATAGAATATAGTTATATAATTATAGGCTAAGTTTGTTATTATTACCTTGAACTTGTTCCAGTCTGTTCTGATTCTTTCCTCCTCACCCCCGTCACACCTTATAGTAATATGCAGATTTTTAACTACAGTAGGTCATCAGTCATCATTATCACCATCACTCTGTCAGTGTCATTTGTAACAACATTTTTGGGAGATCTTGTGGTTAAATTAGAATCAATCAACTGGGGGATGAGGCACAAGATAGTGTATTTTATCATCAGTAATCTTGTAAGGGTAATGTTTATGTTTGAGTTTCCAATCATTTTAATTTGTTAGGGTTGATCAAAAAGCTTACAGTCTGGAGTTGTCCATTCATTTATCAGGCAAAAGCAAAGGTGAAACTCTTTTTTTGAGCCATAAACTAGTTAAATATGTCAAAAGTTGTCAGTCTTTCTATATTGTAGGAATAGCTGAAGGCATTCTGAAAAAATCCTGAATTGTTGCTGAGTCTTGCAGTAAACAAGACCGTCCTTTACTTGGAAATATGCTATACAGGATTATAACATAACATTTTGAGCATGGATTTTGTGCATACCAGAAGCAGCGGAGGACGAATACAATCACATAATTATATAGCACCGTCAAGCTTGTGCTTGGCACATTCCGACATAAAAAAACAGTGTTGAGCCCTGTACACACAAGAGCCATGCGCTGTCTTGTATACACACAAACCAAGCCACACTTACACCTGCATGTTCATGCGTACAGCATTATATCATTAGTGGTGATGAAGTGCCATGCCATGGTGTGACCTGCAGCAGCTGAGTTGATCATGTTGTCAATTAGTTCTCTCTTGGCCCACTAATTATACTGTCACATCCTGTTGACTCGCCATAGAGATTCAATGGGGGAAAAAACACTAACTCTCTGTGTTTCCTGCGCCAAGAGGTTAATGAACTGTTTCAGATACTGATTAGATGTACCTGGTGGCCAGGAAGAGGATTGCTTGTGTGGGCAAAGAGGAGGGGGGAATAACTGTAGGCTGTAGCTCAGGTGGTAGAAAGAGTTAGCCATTATTTTTTACTGTAAGGTCAGTGGGTCCATCCCAGAGGCACCAAAATCATTGACAAACTCGGTATCCCAGAGAAACCTCCAGTGACATCTTGAAATTACTTGTTTTGTTCAACTGGCATTCCAGAACACAAAGAATTTAGTCTACAACAATCCATCCACCAATTTTCTTTAACTGCTTACCCATGGCAGGGGCTGGATCCCATCCCAGGTACCATGAGGTGTGAGGTGGGGTACACCCTGGACAAATCACCAGTTCATCACAGGACTGACACATAGAGACAGCCATTCAATCACATTCACACCTACGGGCTATTTAGAGTCACCAATTATCGTACATGTCTTTGGACTGTGGGAGGAAACCACAGTACTCAGAGAGAACCCAAACTAACCACTCCACCAGCATGCCACCCCCTCTACAGTATAAAAGAGAAAAAAGTCATGAAAGATGGCAAATTATTGAGTCAGTCAGTACAGAAAGTTGATCCCCACCTTTAACCCAGACTGAAATATCTCAACAAGTATAGTTGGATTGATTTTCATGATATTTTGTACAGATATTCATGATCCCCCAAGGATGCAGCCTACTGTATATGTGACAGTTAAACTGAAGTGAATTGACTTTCCCTCGAGTTCCACCCTGTAGGGTTGACATTTGTGGTTTTGAGTGAAACCTCTTAACAACGAATGGATGGACTGCCATAAATCCGGTGCACACATTGGTGTCCCTGGGGAGATGGATTTTAATAACATGGTGATTGATTGATCCCTGACTTTTCATCCAGCATTGTCATCAAATTAAACGTTGCACACCTAAAGTATCTGCTTTAGGTGTGTCAGTGCAGCTTCACACAGCCAGCAGCAGTGTTGTAGACTCTTGTTATTTGATGAATTACTCAAATATTAAAAGTGCTGGCGATTCTTTTTTTTTTTTTTTTTGCTCATTTACATAAATGATTAATCACCTAATTGCATTTGCAATATAGCAAAAGGCTGAGGTTACAGAACTGGCCAGCAGAGAGCAGAGAAGAAATCTTTTCATCCAACTCTGACTCTGATTCAAGATCCAGTCCAACTGTGTTAGATTGAGGATTGATCTTCTATAGTGTAGTGTATTTTATCTTATTCTCCAAGATATTGTGTTATATTGTGATCTAATTCTGTTCTGGTCACTTCTTGTCCTCTCTTCTCTTTTGCTTTGCCCCAGTATTATCTGGTTTTGTCTAGTCTGTTCTGGTCGGTTTTGATCTCCCTGGTGATATGGACACATTTTGCTTCAGCTCAGACAGAAATATCAACCTCTCTGGACTGTTTTATATTCCAGCTCCAGCCCCACGTTGATGGAACCACTTGACGATAACACCACTTGGCCTCTTTCCTCACAGGTTCCAAAAAGGCTTCTACCTGAGCACTCAGCTTGAATTTAGTTCTACCTACATCAGACCTACAGCATTTGGTAAATAATCCCTCTGCCCGGGCATTATCAAGAGCACTGAGGCAACACGAGCAAAATGCAGGAAGAGAATGTGATTATCAGTCTGCCCTTCTCTTTAAGAAAATGTTGACTCAGCCTCTGTCATCAGTACTGTCTGTCTAAACCAGACAAGTGATAATAATGCCTATCGTCCAGCTCCATCCAAGGTGTACAACTGCATCGAGCACCAAACCAGCACATCTATCACATATGTCTGTCCTACCTAGACACTCTCTGCCTCTTTCTTTGTGTAGTGCTCTATGTAGCCTGTGTGTTTGTGTGTGTGTGTACACGTGCGGTTGTAGTGTCTGGAATAATAACACCTGATGAATGAGGAGTCTGCTTCGCTGACAGAGGGTCCCATTAACATGTACTGCTTGGCTCCCCCTCATAATCCGTCACTCTCTACATACACACACAGAGAATGGAGGTAATCAATGGGATGATTTAATAGCATCTGTTCTATGTTCGCAGGGAGCAAGAAGCATTCGTTACTATGTTTATCTGTGGAGGCTGGGCTCCAGATATGGAGGATTTCACGCCAAAATGCATTTCATCTTAAATCATGTAGCAATATTGACAAGAGAGAATATTCCTACCTGATATTCATCAGCCAATAATTGAAAAACACTGGTGGTGATACCCTCAAGTCATAGCTGTTTTTTAAGCAAAGGTCTTTAATAAATAGTTTAACATTTTAGGAAATACACATAATAACTTTCTGCCAAGAGTTTTTTTTTAAGATTATTTTTTTGGGGGTGATGGGGAATGACCTGCAGGAAGGAACCACGGGTTGGATTTGAACCCTGGGCTTCCACAGCAAGGACTGAGCCTTCATACATGGGGTGGCTGCTCTACCAACTGGGCTAAAAGCTGCCCCTTCTGCCAAGAGGTTGATGAGAAAATTGAGACCATGGTCATGTCTGAATGCTAAAAGAAAGCAAACTAGTAGGTGCTATAGCTGTTGTCCTTTATTGAATAGTGGGGGAACATGAGGCATCTATGCATCTTTGTTTTTGTTGCTTTTATATGTTGTGAGAGAGAGGCAGAGATCAGCAATGAGTGATTAAAAAAAAAAGACATTTTACGATTTTAACTGGAACACAAACTGAGATTGACTGACCTTTATGTCCTAAAGTAACACATTTCTTCCAAATTTCATAATCTGGATTACTATAGTAGCTGGATAGGGCTATTTACTGTATGCTCTGAACAACACAACTGATGGCCTCGAACGCATTAACGCAAGAAATTCCGCTAATTAACTTTTGATGAGGCGTGTCTGTTAATTGAAAATCATTCCAGGTGATTACCTCATGAAGCTGATTGAGAGAATGCCAAGAGTTTGAGGCAGTCATCATAGCAAAAGGTTTGATGTCTTCAGTGTTGCACTGAACAAATAGTAAGAAACCAAGAAGGAGATGGTAAACATCAGTTTGAAGGTTACTGTCAAGTGCCAACTTTACACAAAGCACTAGATATTAAGATTGCATTTAATATGGTTCATAATGATTGCCAAATTAAACTGTAAGAATTTCAAAGGGGGGGTTGTGACTTTAAGTCCAAAAATGAATCATTTCATGTCATGAATTCTGTTGAAATGAGCTGTGCCCGTTTGAATCCAACAGTTGATCACATGCATAAAAACAATCAAATTGTACCTCTGCATTATCTCAGTAGAGAATAACACATCACACAACTGTTTCTCAACTTATGAAAACTAATTGTGTTTAAACTGGGAGCCATCTACTGCGCATCTTCTACAGTCAGTACACAGTATCACATCAGAACATGCGTCTGAATAAATACACTCCCTTGCTCTTTCAATGCTGTTTTGGTGAACTTGTCATATTTCTTTCTCATGTTTCCACAGTACAAACTATCTTCCAGACTAATTTACACTGATGTTTTCTTAGCAGCATCTCACTGCCCTTTCACAAACATTTTATCTCAATGCCCTTTGTGTTTGATGAAGTCTTTTCTATGACAGGATAAAGACAGTTTTGTTGGGCAAAATTCTTGTTTCTATAAATGAAACTAGAAGAAAACAAAGAAAACAACGAAAAGAAAAGAAAACCTTGTTTTTTTTAACAACAATGTGTGTTGGAGTATTAGTTTTGATAAGGGTCTCTATCCCCAAGCTTTTGAAGCTGTTTGTTGAGCTGCAGACAAGGAAGGTTTTCAGCAGATGATGGAAGACTCTTCAAACCAGTTTTTTTCATGGTAGCTTTATTATTTTATTATAACGTGGAGTTTATGTTGTTAAAAAATTGATTGTCATGCCAGTGCACCAAACAAGTTATTGTAAAATATAACATTTGCTCATGTTTCTAATCCCTGTCTCTGTTGTTTATCTCTTGCAGTTCAGGAGATGAAAAATTTCGCTGGAACAACCAAGGTAATATTTCCTCTTAAATGCTTCCTGTACATTTTGTCTGGTTCTCTATTGTTTGAATTCCAGCACTGCATGTTGCTGAATGTGCTCATTACAATGGCAGCCATTGTAAAAATCCCTCATCATGTACCAACAATACATTGACACAATCCTGTAAGAGAACTCTGCTGGTTGCCGTGGTGAAAATGCAACACTGAGGGTAAAAAACAGAAGGCTGGTCCTGACTTCAAAACTCCTGTTTCTTAAATCCCCTCACCATGCCTCACCCTTTGTGACATCTGAGTAAAGGTCAAACAGCATTTACAAATAATTCTCAGCATTTAGTTTAACCTGTTTTGAGAGCCAGATGGGATGTGTTTTCCATAAAGGAGGAAACAAGAATCAATGAGTGAGAGGCCTTTCAGTAATTTGAAAGTCAAATGAAGACACCTCTTCGGGCTTGACAACTTCTTTGACAGCATTTTAGTTGAAACTCCACCCATGCATGACACTTGAGTCTCTCTCCTTCTCTTTGTCAGTCATGTTGGGATGTATAGGCTGTTGAGAGTAGATTGATTATCTGAGTGCAGAGTTTGTGACCTCTGCCAACAAAGAGGTGACTTCAGGTTTTGTGGTCAAAACTGAAAGGTTTTCAGCATGCTGTGGTCTCCATCCATCTTTTGCTCTGAAGCCCAACCACTCAGCCTCAGAAAGACTAAAATTTACTCTGTCACAGAACAGACATTTGTCACTCACAAATCATTAAAAAGACATCATGTCTGGATCAAGCAGGTGTAAAGAATTAATTATTAGTTAATTAGTTATTAGTTAATAATTAGAAAGAGTTTTGGCTTGTGAGAGTAATCTAGCGTAATGTCACAGACTGTTTTTTACATCAGTCGAAAATCTTCCACTGTGACTCTTGTTGCAATAGCCTGATTGTTTTAAGTCAGTACATCTGATATATAATAATCTATTAATGGCCACGAGTATCAAAACCGGACATCACACAGTATATACAATCCGGCCAACTAAAGCAGGACAGTATACTTTGCTGAGTTATATAAGAATACTGTATTCTATTGTTTAACAGCAGGAATTAGAGTCAAATAGTAAAACAGTCTGTAAACATGCAAATGTCTGTACACAAGGATGTCGCTTGTCGTAAGCAAACCTGTCCTACCTACCCACTGGAGTTAAAGTGAGGGAAGTTCTTGACATTGCACTACCACACTCATGTATGCTGGTATCTTTTTATTCATTTTTTTTACTAATTAGTGATGAATCACCCTCATGCATGAATCTTACATAAATAATAGCCTCATTTTAAACATGATCCTTTCAGATACTATGGCACACTCTGACTTTTAATACTGTCAAATGATGTACTGATGGTGTAAAACAAGGTTCATTGTCATTCCTGATATTTCTGCAGAAGTATAATTTATCAGCGTTGCTATTTATTAGCATTTTTTACTTCTAGTATTCTATTCTGAAAAGTAAGCATAGCTTGCCTAAAGTGGTGAATCTGCACATGTTTGTATTTACAAATGGTGTCAAACAGTTAAAACCTGTATTATTTTAGTTCATATAGCATTTATAACGTACATGGTCTTGAATAGATTTGTGTTACTGCAAGTTAATGGCACATACTGCATATTAGGGCCAGGACTGCATCCCATCATAGAATCCCTGGTTGGTATGTGGAGCTCCAAGCAAAATATAATGAAGCTTCCATGTTTAGTCACAGGATCAGTGGGAGACCAGAGCTTATTTTAACAGGATCCCCTGCTGGGTTAATCCAGCCATGAGTGTGGCTTATGTCCTGTGCCACTGTGTAGAAATATGGAGTAACTGTCTGGAGGTGGCAGATCAAGTCTTTGTTTTAACTCATGTCTTTTCCCCTTCTCGTTTGTGCAAATGCAGATGGACACAAGGACATCGAGGAGGAGCTGACAACAGGCCTGGAGCTGGTGGACTCCTGCATCAGGTCGCTCCAGGAATCAGGCATCTTGGACTCGCAGGACACTTCTACAGGAGACAGTAAGGCCAATGTTATGATTAAGAAGGTTCATATTTTTTCTGTAAGTAAGAATGAGAAAAAATAATCTGGTATGGTAGTGTTTTTTTCACCGAAACAGCTGAGAAAGATAGTTCAAAAGAGAATAGGTAAAATGCAATCAAAGACCAGCGGGGATGTTTGTCTGCAGAGCTGGTCTCCAGGTTTTGGCTGATTAACCTGTTGAATGTGCGCAGCAAAAGCCTGCACTGCAGTACATCACCAGCAGACATTATGGCACTAAACAGAGTGTGCTCAGTCCTCTGGATAAATGCTAAAAAGAAGACAATTAGCTACATTTTGAAATGTAATCAAGACTGTGAGATCAGTTTGTTCACTCCAAGTACACTGATTTGATTTGACTCTGATTAGCATGTTCTACTCAAAGACTGAACATGTTCCTGCCTTTCAGCACGCCTCCTTAATAAAATAAAGTTATTTCAAGTAGAAATATAAAAAGTGTGAGATTGAGACCACTTGTCTATCTTCTATTGATGAAATTTCATTTTCTGTGATTAAATGCACTTTAAATGTTTAAAGGCCCAGTGTTTACAAAATATGGCAGAAGTTAAATATAATATTCACACTGTGTGTATGTAATTGTTCTCTGGTGTCAGAGAGGGTGAGGCCAAGGTGTTGCAATCAGCAATTACCCTGCTGGGGCCACTAAATCCTACTCATTTAAATAAATCTTTTTCAGTCTTTTTCAAAAATCTTGGGCTACTAGACATGAAGATCGAATGTAAAATACATTCGTTATAGGTCCAATCTGAACCAGCAGTCAGCAGCATAAAAGCAAAACTGAACTTTTCTATACTGTGAAGCCTGTGTACGCTATTAATACCTTAGACTCTGTATTTAGCCTCTTGAGATAAATGCAGCAGGGATATATTTCCACTTCATGTTATGAAGTTCATTTGGAAAGGGTGTGTAGAAAATTGCCTCCCTGTCTACGTAATGGACATAAATCCCGTAGTGCCTTTGCTCTGTTCAGTCTCTGTTAACTTCTGGAGGAAATGTCTGACTTTATATCAACTAAATGCTTCAGCTTGTCTCTAAGTTTTCTATTTGCTGCAGGACAGGTAGCACATAGTGTTTCATTTTTTACTGAAGCAGCTGCCTGCTGAACCAAACCAGTAAGGTTGCAGGCTAAAAAAAACAAAACAAAGGGCTGAAAGATGTAGAGCTGGAACTGCAGAGTCAGGTCATAATTCTGTCCTTCCACATTACATTGTCATTTGATTTGATTTTTTAATAGAAATGTATTGATCAGTGCAGGTTTAAAAAGCAGAGAGAGTAATGGAAAAAAGTTTCACTTTTTTTTTTTCCAGCGTTTTAATTCCAGTGTGCAGAGCAGTTGTTTCTAAGAGCAACTCCCTGTGCCTCTCTGTGCACTCTCATCTCTCCTCATTCAGTGATGATACCTATGTCTCTTGTATAGTCCACCCCACAGGAGAGAGGTAGCCGTCAGGAGACATGTGGAGTTGTGCCAGTAGTTTGATATGCTAATCCATCCTTGCTGAGGTGTCAGCTGGCCTGCTGTTCACAGTGCAGAGAGGGGAGACACACACACACACACACACACACACGCATGCAAGTGTACAGCACAGGCACATAAAAGTGCACACATAGACAGGCATGTATATGTAATCACACATGAGGCGTGAAACATCATCATTAGGCATGAAGAAGAAGCGCACAGGGCTGCATGCCTAAACTGTTTATTTACACACCATAAGCATTCACAGACACGCACACACACATGCATGTAGCACTAGGAATAGTAATTTTGTTTGATGTTTGATTTTTGATAGTTAACAGTTATGTAACTGACCACCTGACTAGTCCAGAGAGAGAGAGGATGAGAAAGAAAGAACATGTGAGCAAGAGACCGGCAGAGAAAGGTTTGCACGAAAAAGCCAAAAATAATGTCATTTTAAGGGCATTTGCTAAACCCCTCCTCTATACAGTACATTGATTATCCAATCATAGCTTAGCAACCATAAGTAGGCACAGGAGGTCTGGACAGTACTGGATTTTTCCACGTCGAAGTGGTGTGCATGAGGTTATAAGGAGAGATATATTTAGCATGTCTGGGTAGCTGTTACCTAATGATGGTAGTTTGTGGGGTTACAGGCCATGTTAAGAAAAGGTTCACGACCAACACATCCTCCATGTAGCATTTCTCCTCAATTTCTCCATCCTGGAGATCATGATGACCCGTGATAGTGTTACATCATAAAAGCTTATCGTTTCGTTTTAGAATACTTTATTTTAGAGTTTTCCACTTTGTAAGAATGCAAATTATTCACACTCTCATTCAAAGTGTCCATGCTACTTTAAGTCAGTTCTATAAACATTCACCCTCAGTACAGTTATCATGATTGAGACAATTGATCTATAGTACCAGGCTGTAAACATGTTTATTTCTGCTGTGAAGTTGGACATTTTAACATGGGAGCTTATGGAGACTGCAGTTTTTTGCACTTCCATGCTGGCTCCACTTCACAGCCACGGAGGTTGCTGTTTGGTATTAACACACTGATGATAGTTAAAGGAGGAATGGGCCATCCCCCAGAATACAGAGCAATACTAATTCCCTCCCATACCAGCATTCACAAGTACGAGTAGGTGCAAGTCCCTTCCTTCACAGAGCCGTATTGACAAACACCCTGCTCAGGGTTTAAGACATCAACCTCTCAGTGAGAGGTGGCTGACAGCCTTCCATTTTCTATCCAATTGAAAGCAATTCTAGATACACCTCTCTCTCGGGAGCTCTTGGTGGTGCATCTGTCTACTTTCTGCATCACCACAAAAGCTTTTCTTTTGTAACTTACAAAGTCCAACATTTCATCTGTGCAGTAAGTTTGTCTAATTATTCTTTATCATACTTGAAACACTAGTGCCACCACAGTCCAATTCAAGGACAGTGATGTTTCTTTCCATTTTCTCTGCTATACATAAATGCTGACTCTTGCCATCAACCTTTGCCAGCCAACAAGTGCTTGTTAAAACACCTGTTCTAGTATTGTAATTTTAGAAAGAGTCAGCTGCAAATGTTAACATGTAAAGTTAGCTTACTTAGCTGGCCAGCAAGCTACAGCTGATCAAGTCTGCCAGTGATTGTGGTCGTCTCAGCTGGAAAACATGACAGTTGCTGGCAGGAATTGTGAGTTTTCCCTTTGTCTGCCTCCGTCTGAAATCAGGGACCCATTGTTTCAGAGATGACAAAGATTTTGAGCCAGCCAGTGAGTTTTCAATCGGTATTCGTTTCATCATGGTTAAAAAATAAATAACAAGGAGCATTTGGTTAAAAATGTCCATTTGGCACAGAAGCATATGAATATACAGCCAAATGCATACAAGCATGAATAGAAGCATTACACACATAACGACACACACGCAGCAGCCGCTCCTTTCCTCAGCTGAGCAGAGTGTCTTCATGCTGGTGCTGCTCACCAGTGTGCACAATAATCTGTGTGTATGCGACTATGTTGTACGCAGCTCTTCAGGGACTGTGCATGCAGATTTAGAGAGCATGGCAGACTGTGCATGCCTCCAATGGATATCCAAAAATAGACAACTCATGAAATATTAATATGTGTCAATAGAGAATGCTGGTCATGATGCGGAAGAAAAGCCACTCAACTTTGTGTGTGTGTGTGGGTGGCATAAGAGATAAGTGAACCAGAGCAGGTCTATCAGAATCAGACCATTCAGTGCTACATGCATGCAGGTATATGCAGATGTGGTGTGTGTTCATGCATGTGATCACAGAGCAGGAGTGAGTGAGATGTATGTGTGTGTGTTAATGTGTTTCAACTCCAGAGACCTTCTTATGGCACCATATTACTTTCCTTCTAATGTTTTAATACACCCAGCCTGTTCCTACCCCCACACACACACACACCTCAGATGGATTCAGTGGAGCCTTCAGTGTTTGCCATCTGATAATGTATAGGCCCTTTGCTTCTCTAAAGGCCCAACTACCCACATGAAACACACCTTAAAGTGGCAAACAAAAACAGTGGAAAACATCCCTTGGCTTTATACACACACATCTGGGCTTGTGTGCATGTGTGCAAGAGAATCCATCTGAAAGAGGCCTGAGTACACACTCTTCCATTGCTTTATGTGTTTTTGTATACCTGTGTGTATGTGTGTGTGTCCGTGTGTGTTCTCGCCCAGCATGAGCCTATATTAGACATGGAGGCCCTGACCTAGTAAACTCACCCAGCACCCTTAGCTTAATATCACATCTTAAATAATTCAGGATCACCAGATATGCTGCCTGCAGAAGTCATTTGCTGCACTTTTAAGTGACTTTGGTCTACTTTTATTTTCTAGTGCACTTATCTGTATAGAGTGACTCTGTTTGTTATGTGCTGCTTACTTTATCACCCCCATGCAGTTGATGTTGATTTTCAGCACACTATGATTTTTCATTTCTCTTGCTGAAAAACTACAAACAAGCAATATTTCTTTTTGTCTTGTGCTGTTCTGCTAAGATTAAATGGATAGCTACTGTAATGTTGATGGAGGACAAGTTATTCCATTGTAGAGTAGTTTGCCAGAAAGGCAAACAGATGTAGCAGTTGTAAAAGTGGCTGGAATAGACGACATATGCACTGCAGCAAAACTAGTGAAAAGATAGCTACTGGGGGACATCATTGATGAGGCACATCATGACAAATGAATCAAGAGCACATCAAAACTTCTAGATTTAAAAAACAAAAAAAAGGTCTTCCACAAGCAGCTCCTGCCCTCCTCCTCAAATGATTCAATTACTCTCACTCTCAAGTGTAAAAATTGGATCTTCTTCTCTTTCTTCTTCTCAAACTTAAAGTTTACAGTCTACAAAATGTTTTCTAAATGCCACTGTTATGTCTTCTGAATGTCTGCTGTCATTTACAGCTTGTTTGCATGTTTGTATGCCTTTGCTAGAAATTAAATGATCCATGTGCAAATGCCCCCAGAAACATGAATGAGGCTGTGCATAAAATGAGCAATTAAGCATTTTATCACATTATGCTTTGGCAGTATGTGTGTGTCATCGTAGCCAGCCACTGCTGTGAATCCACTGTTCCACAGTGTCATCCATAAGTGACTGTACAGTTTTGTTTCCACAAAGGGAGACTGTAACATTTGCAGAGCTTTATGACAAACTGTCATCACGCACCCAGAGAAAATGAATTATGTGCACTTTCACAAGTTAACTCTGAGACATTCAAGGCATGTGGTTAGAAAAAGAGCTCATCACAGTTGCTGTGTCATAAATGAACATAAGTTAGCATTGACTAACTGACTGATTTGATGACTGACCAGCTGCTAGTTCAATGGTAGCTCTGGAGACTTGAACTAGAACTGATCTTTGGTCTTGTGGCTGTAAAGTGAGCCTTGACTAGAAGGTGTTACACAGCAGCAAGTGAGTGATCTTTACTACAGTTTACAGATGATATTACAAAATGCAGAAGATGTGTAATAAGCCAGGGACTAAGGTCACTCACTGGTAATGTTTGACAATATGCTGAATGTGTGAAGGAATAGTTTTATTCCTCACTCATCCAAAGTGAGATGAACATGCTTTATACCTCTATGTAATAAAAGCATGTTGAAGGATGAGATTTGCATACTGGATAATGCATTACATGAAACAATATTTTTGGCTTTTGAGATTTTCAGTACATCATAAATAGAGCTTACACATGTCTTCATGTCTCTGTTTGTCTGTGCTGATCACTTTGCCATCCCAAGCAAACTGATTAATCAGAATGTTCCATTGACATAATAATGCACACACACACACACATTTCATGGAAATGAGCACAAAATAGTTGCAGCTAAGCAAAGCTTATTAATAGCTTTATATTTAACACAGAGGAAACAGCATGACATTGTTCTTCTTACCTAACTCTTTATAACAAAGCTTTAGTTTTTATATTGTGCTTTATATAAGCCCAAAATGTGTTCAGAATTTCAATACCTTCAATGAATCTCGAATGAGTTTGTACTAAAGAAACACTCAAGCAAAGAAAGAGAAAGACAGGTAGAAGAGAGTGAGAAGGCCAGTGAAAGAGGCAGAGAGAGTGGGAGAAAGCCAGAAAGAGGGTTTCAAATGGAGGTCAGGAACACAGAGTGAGACTTAAGGGCCACCAAGCATAAGAGGAAAAAATTGGAGAGGTTGGAATAACACAGTGGGTAAAAAGCAAATGAGTGTCTCGAAAAACAGAACAAGGAATTCTATTTTATTCCATTTCAGTTTCTCTTCCTTTCTCTTCTCTTCATTTCAAGGTCTGTTGCAGAGACAGTTATATTGGGTGTATTCACATTCATTCTTTTCCCATAAAAAAGAAATGAATTGTATAACATGTGGGATGTAAACTGGGTTACGGAATGCCTTCAAGGCCATGAACAGAATAAATCTTTACACAAAGATGGACTGTTACAGAAGTAAAAGTCGTTACATAAAAGTGAAACCAAGCCTTAAGGTGGTTTTGATCATAACGTTTGTTTCAACAACATAACCCCTCTTGTCTCGTCACAGAAAAGGCAGAATTGATTGACTAGAAACAACACGTGTCCAGATAAATAGTACTTCTTCACTGCGCTTCTTGATGTTTCTCATTGTCCTTAAACACTTTGTTAATTATTCTCTTCTTTTTCCTTTTCTCCATCAGGACAAGGACTTCTGTCCCAAAGCGCTCTGCAGCTCAACAACCAGGATGCCTATGCAGCAGCTGGTTACCATAGTAACCAAGGGCTGGCTCTTGGGGAATCAGTCACAGGCAGGAGCGGGCAGGTTGGAGGGGCTGTTCACATCTACAACCAGGTACCCACATACAGTACTACCTCGTGAGGCTGCATGCAAAGAGTGTGCTAAGATATCTCTCATATATATATATATATATATATATATATATATATATATATATATATATATATATATATATATATATATATATATATATACACATATATATATATATATACATACACACACACACACACACACAATATAGAAAACATATTTTGCTTAGTTCACACCCCCCCCCCCGATCTTCCTTCCAAAATCTCCTCACTTGTTGCCTGACCTCTTCTTTCACTCCCCTTTCTCTTCTTTCTTCACACTCCGCCCTCCCTAGGTGGCATCAAACCGGGCTGCTGCCCAGTTAGCAGGCACAGACTCTCCCTCCCAGTCCCAGAGAGACTCATTTGCCCAGCAAGCCCATGGCAGCGCCTTCCACATGCCCGCTGATGGCGGACCTGCACCTACTGGACCACCCATGTATTACTCCTGTGCCACTTTGCCTGCGCAGGTACCAATCCCTAAAGACATTACTGTGATGCTTCACTTGCCATCTGATGGATGCTTTCTCAGCTATACTCACTAGTACACTAATGATGGAAGCCTTGTCACTGCTGGAACCAACGAGCTTTGCAGCTTAGTGTGTGCCAGTACTGCCCTTTAAGACCTTGTATTCTTTGTGCAAAGGTAGACAGGCAGTTAATACACAAGAGTCCTTGAGTAAACACACAAGGCTTGAATTTTTCCTTTTTAAGTCTTGATGGCAGCACACAACCCATGAACCAATGCAGATAAATGATGTGGTTTTAATCTTTATTATTTAAAGGGCCTGTTTGTTTGATTGTATCATTCCTTAGATATCTCAGTCTCTCCTGAGTATCAAATATTCACCCCTGTAGACTTGAAGGTGGCTCTGTAAAGTTTGTACTCTACTCCTATGCAGAGACTGGCAGCTATAGTCAGCTTGAAATAATGACATGTACAAGTGAGAACATCTGGTGAACCATTCTTGGAAAATTAAACATCAAAACATACATTAAAACTTTTCAACGTTCCCTCAAAAAATCAATTTGATCTGATTCTGCTAGTCATCTTTGCTCAGTATGCCACTGAACTGCTACAAACACTACTTCCATCAGAGATTCAGAGCTACTGTACATAGGACTAGCTGAAGTGGTGCTGATTACTGTTAATGCTGTTGAGAAGAGGTAGGATACACTTTTACACATTGTTTTGAACTCATTTTAAAGATTTGGTTAAAACCAGATTGTGTGGCAGAATCAGTCCATTTAATTTCAATTAAATCTCAGTGTTCAGTGAAATTGCTCACCTGCTGTCCAGTAAGTCAAATCAAATCAAATCAAATCAAATCAAATCAAATCAAATCAAATCAAATCAAATTTTATTTGTATAGCCCAGATTCACAAAGTTCATTTAGCCTCGGAGAGATTTGCAGTCTGTACAGGAAGTGACACCCTCTGTCCTTAGACCCTTTGTTCCAGTGAGGAAAAACACAGGATATCATCTGTCACGCCAAATTAAAAGCCAATCAGTATTCTAGCAAATCAAACAGATCAGAACCCCCTCAGGTGAACTTACAGTAATGCCATCTGTCATAAATGAAACCTTTAAAACATTTTACTCTGAACTATATACTTCACAATCCCCAACCGACAAAACAAACATGATGTGTTTCCTGGATAACCTGGACTTTCCACCCATATCTTCTACTCAGAAGAGTGAAATAGACCGACCTTTAGGAATTTGTGAAATTGCAGATTCAATTAAACTAACGCAATGTGGCAAGGCCCCTGGGCTAGACGGCTATCCTATAGAGTTTTTTTTTAAAGAATTTGCTGATAAATGAATCCCTCTCCTTTTAAACATGTTCATTGACTCTCTGGACTGGGGAGCCCTAACCTTGATACTAAAACCGGGTAAAAAAGATTCTGATTGAAGTTCTTACTGTGCCATTTCTCTTCTAAATGCTGATTATGAGATTTTAGCTAAAGCACTGGCCCTACGACTTGAATTGATTATGCCAAGCATAATTTCACTCGACCAAACAGGGTTTATGAAAAACAGACACTCTGGAGTACTGGAGTAGTACCAGATCCTCAAATAATTAGGAATAAGTATAAGGATAGTATTGCCTTGGCATGTTGAAGAATTTTGGTGGAGTGGGAGTCACCATTTTCCCCGAAAAAAAAAACAAACTTCCCCATGGCTTAAGGACGCAATGCTGTAGTTACTGTAGATCTAGAGAAAATTAAGTATAATCTGAGTGGGACTCCTGGAAAATTTTATCCTGTTTGGAGCTGTATGATTAATTACATAGCTAAATTAAAGACACAACAGGACAAATGAAATGCTCATCTCTAATAATTGTAATAGTGATAAATGAGTTTAGAAATCAAAATGTCATGGTCGATAACATAAAAAAGCAGCAATCTCAACCTCTCAACAGCCTACTATCCAAGTTGGCCGTACCAGCTGGCCCACCAACAGTAAAAGATCTCAGCATCATTTCCCCCTGCCCAGCATCGAACTACAAAAGAACTACAGGTTGATTTTTTTTCCCCATGATTTCATTAACCCATAAGAAACCATGGTGACACCAGTGTAACAAGCACATTGAATGTCCCAGACTCTTCTATATAAAGCTATAAACCTTATAAAGCCTAATGTGACATATATGTAACAACACAGATCTTTGGGAATAAAAAGTGTTATTTTGAAAAAAACTTTAGAAATGCGTTATGTGTTTCACTTGGTCTGTGGTATAACCCACATAATTTTCCTTTAAGGATAAATGGGTCTGGGTTCTTATGGGTTAAATACATTCCATATTTTTTTGACCATCCTTACCATTATCTGAGATTCTCTTTTGATAATATTTTCTCTTTTTCCTCTATTCATTTTGTCTCATAATTCCTTAGAGTACAATAAAGTTTTCTGTCCACAGGAGAACCAGAAAGCACAGCAACCTTTTTAGTCTCACCCCTTTTAGACATAAAGCTCTTTAATTTAGTATCAAACCAAGGAGCACTTTCGGCTTTTACTGCAAATTTCTTTAACGGGGCATGATTGTTAACAATTCTCATAAAAAAGTTCCATAAATAAATTAAGAGAGATGTCCACATCATTGATAGCACATACTTCATCCCACTCAATGTTTCCCAGTTCATTAAGAAAATTCTCCTCATTGAATGTTCTATAAGTTCTTTTCATTATTATTTTGGGACAGTCTCTTGATAGCTTTGTTGTCCTGGAAGCAACACAGTTATGATCACTGAATCCAACTGGTATAGAAACAGGTGTAGAGCGCACAAAAGGAATACTAGTGTAAATATGATCAATACTTTTTGATGTTAAATATCCTTTACTGTTACTAGAAATTCCACAGGTATCAGTCATAGATTTAAGCTTATTCTTCAGAGGGCAGTTATCACATAGCCAATCAATGTTTAAATCTCCCAGCCAGTATAGCTCTCTGTTTTCCTCAGTCACTTTGTCCAGCATATTACATAATACATTTAAATACTCTATCCTGGCACTCAGTAGCCTGTAACAACAGCCAACAAGTATTGATTTTAAGTATGGGAGTTGTATCTGCAGTCAGAACACTTCAACATCATTAACCATCAGATCCTGTCTCAGTTTCATCGGAAAATGGTCAGGTATAACGATGGCCACACCTCCCCCAAACCTATTTCGATCATGTTTATAAATTGAGAAACCGCCTGTATGAACCTATGAATTGTCAATAGAACTGTCCAGAAGGGTTTCAGACATCGCAAGTTGTTAAACTGCAAAAATAGAGAAATCTTGTGAATTTTATTCCTCAGACTACATATATTAATATGTGCAAGGACTTTAGGTAGTTTATTTATGCTAGACATTTTAGTGGATAGCGAATACAGTGATCCCTCGCTACTTCGCGCTTCACCTTTCGCGCCCTCAGTGGATCGCGGATTTTTCAAAGACATGATCATATACACGTATAGCATAGCGTAAAAAATGAGAGGGGGGGTGATGCTACTTCGGATTTCACCTATCGCGGGTTATTTTTGGAACGTAACTCCCGCGATAAATGAGGGTTCACTGTATATCAGATATTGTAGTAATAAATATTATCAATTTGATCTTCTAATACCATAAGTTGTTGTTGTTGCCTGTGTAGATGGCTGCTGCTGTTGCCTGGTGGTGGTTACTGGTCTGGGAAGTCCTGGTAGTATCTACAGCTAAGGCTATTAGCTCAGCTGCTATCCAGGATGACAGGCCTAGTCCAAATCCACCAAACATCACCTTCTGCATTATCAGTCACTGCTGGGGTGACATTTAGCTCAGTCAGTAGAGCAGCCACCCCATGTGCAAAGGTTCAGTCCTTGCTGTGGGGGGCCAGGGTTCGAATCCGACTTGTGGCTCTTTCCCGCATGTCATTCCCCATCTCTCTTTCACCCCACATTTCCTGTCACTTTTCTCCTATCTCTGTCAAATAAAGCTTGAAAAGGCCAAAAAAAATTATATTAAAAAAACAATCCTCTGCCCCAGGTTATCCAATACCACTCCACATCAAATCAACCACAATGCATACACTAGGCTTGGTGTTTGTTGTTGCTGCTAAGGCCTGGTGGTGGCCACTGCTGTGGCTTGGTGGTGGTTACTGGTGAGGTCTCTATTTCTCATTGTATTTACTGCAGTCCTCCGACTAGGTCTCCGTCTAGTCCTATAGCAGCATAACTAAGGGATAAGGGATAGAGCCAGCCCTAACTATAACTATAAGTCTACTCTTAAAAGTGTTAACCGTGTCTGCCTCCCAAACCCAAAATAGTAGTTTGTTCCACAGAAGAGGAGCTTGATAGCTGAAAGCTCTGGCTCCCAATCTACCTTCGGAAACTCTAGGAACCACAAGGAACCCAGCATTGTCAGAGTGCAGTGTTCTAGAGGGGTAGTAAGGTACTATGAGCTCTTTTAGATATGATGGTGTTTTGTATGAGAGTTTTGTATGTAAAGAGTGACTCAACTAACCAGATTCCTAACTCAGTTAGAAAGCCAGCTAGCTTCTTTATTCCCCCTCAGTAACTCTTGAACGAATCCATGTACAATCCCGAGAACAAACTGCCAGGTGAGAATAGAGAGTCCACCATAGAAAAAAGAAATAAGCTTGTGCCGTGACTGACTGGCATGTTCTTGGCTTACTAGCATGTTTGTCGTTAGCTTTCCAGCTAAATTAGTTCATCAACCGGCACTGCAAGTTGTCCCTATATCACTAAGCCACTAAGGTGACTAGTGTCACCTATTCTGCAGGGAAAAGTGGGCTTTCTTCAAATTACCTGTCACTTTTCAATATAGCTGTCATGCTGACAGTGATATAAAGGAAAAAGCTTTTATGCTTTGACATGTAAAATTACGTGAACCACTCAACAAATCCTGCAAGATAATTGTGCACTGACCTAACACAGTCACAGTCTCACCCTCACATATATTACTCTAAAATTGCTGAAGATTACACCACTCCACTCTTTTGGGTGAACTACTTCACCACCAATTTATAAGTTCAGTGAGAGCTTTATACTCATGGTATTGGTTGCTGTGGTTGCCAAACGTTGCAGATTCATTATCTAACCTAAATTATCGCTGCCGTGGTTGCAATTGAAGAAATAGCTTATCCTGCATTCTTCTTGCAATTAGTACAATTGGTGCAAGTGGTCTGCAAGCAGTTTCTCTTGTAAGGTCGCTCAACAGTGCAGCCACAATGCAGCAAATTAGTATTAAATTCTGGCCTCTTAGGTGATGATTTACTCCTTTATTGCCGATTTTGCTGCACTGTGATCATTCTGGGCTCAGAGTTCATCATGTCTTTGCATTTATTTAAACAGATTTACAGGCACTGTTCCACTATTTCGGAAATTGGCAGTATCCTCACTTCGGCATGTCTTGACCACGCTCATCTGAATTAATGGAGAGTTGGAAATTGTACCTTTAGCTCTGTACTGTAAGTGCAAGGCGCTGCAAATATTTCTTCAACTTATTTCCTTAGTTGGAAGAAATTGAAAATGCTTGTTGGGAACTTCACTTGGTGTTGCATTGCTAGCAGTCAGAGGTCATTTTAAGTTTATTTGGTTCTAAATGTTCATTCCTGATAACTCCAAGCTCATCAGGATGCTATCACAGATTAGAGTCTCTGCTCTTTGTTTTTCTCCCCAGGGGGAGGTGTTAATCTCTCTGAAAATAATGGTATGAATAAGAAGAGCAATGTAAGTGACATTCCCCTTTAATGAAGTATAAACTCTTTTATTATAGCGTGTGAGCTCCCCTCTGCAGGCGGTGGGATCCCCTGCCAAGCTACAGCGTCTTGGATCATCTTCCTCTGACATGCCCAGCTACGCCACACTACAGAGGGTGTCCTCGCCCAAACAGTCACCCAGCCGACTCGCCAAGTCCTACAGGTTGGTGCAACCTCTGTTTTACCAGTTGATTTAATAAGGGCTCTCTGTTAGAGAACATTATGTAAGATTTTTACTGCTCCTAAAGCGGAAAAGAACTTATCTGCATGGGGTCGAAATAGTTGTGAGCAATACTAATGACTCAGCTGCCGAGTGCTGACATTTCTGGCTTGGAAAAAGAAATTCTTAGCATTTAATGCATTTCACAGCAAAAACCAATGCTAAAGTAGATTTATACAGCCTGTTCTCACATGGTTCTGTGATTCAAACGGGGTTGCACATACCCGTTGTTCTGGACGCCTGTCTCACAGTGACTGTTTTTTTTCAGTGGCTTTCCACCTGATTTCCTCTGTGAATCAAAGTATCTCCACCACCATCGTCCCTCTTGTTGTTGCTTTCAGTTTGCTCTAATGGACGTTCACTGTCTTCAGTCTGCATAAGCTTCAGTCTGGGGAGGGGTGGGATGGGGGGAGATGACACTTCAGTGTTTTGAATTTGGGCTGCGTGTCCATTTTTAACCGCTGGATATTAGTATTCTGCTCAATCTAACATATTGTACCTTTAAGCCCCTGATAAAGCAGCAGTTTGCTGGGAAGTTTGGTCTGGTCATTACAAGCTCATGTTGTGTATCCAAATGTTGTTGTTGCAACCCACAAAACGTTATTTTAAATTCTTCTGGAGGTCAAAAAAATGACTACCAATTGTTGGGTTTCAGTGTTCCTACCCTATGTAATATCATGTCATTTTAATAAAGACCAGCCTAACTGTTGATTTCCTCCTGCAGCACCTCATCACCCATCAACATAGTAGCATCGGGTGCCGGCTCCTCCTCCCCCCTCCCCATGGCAGCCTCTCCAGGGGGAAACCACACCTCATCGCCCATCCACCAGCTGAGCTCAGTGGTGGGCAGCTATGCCACTCTGTCGCCCACCAAGCGTATGCTGCATCACATTGGGCCAGACACTTACAAGATTTCCCATGAGCTATATGCCAACGCAACCCTGCAAAGGCCTGGTAGCCTGGCAGGTAGAGGTCAAGACAAATTTAATATTACTTTTTATGTGTGTTTGTGCCATTATATCAATTATATCATGTGATTGATATGTGATTGATATCAATATCAATTTCATCAATGGGGATTTTCCATTTACCATTTATTTGAAAAATGTAGATAGTCCATTCTAGACATTTTTACATTTCAATAATTTGTGAGTAAATAATGAGTAAATGGAAATTCATGAACTTTTTTTTAAAGCATTTTCTATACTAGAACAAAATCTGTATGTACCTGCCCCCAAATAATATATTTGTGCAGATAATACTTGATATGATCTTAATAGTTGTAGTATTTTCAACAGCACTTGACCTCAGTGTATGTTTAATTGAATATCCTATGTTTCATTTTTCTTCATAGCGTTTGGTTTGTAAAATTATAACTCATTTATAGGCTCATTTACAGCCTAATTTCTCAGGCAGGTCCATGTCAGATCATGTTAGTTCAGGCCACAATAACCCACTTCTTATATTTATATTTATGTTTATGTCTCATTGGTGTTCATCAGCATGAACAAGAAGACTGAAAGGAAAACATATTACCAAAAATCTGAGTGAATTAGAACAAAGTTTTGTCTAAAGCAATTCAAAAATGAGATTGTCTCTACTGAGGAGCCAATAACAATTTAAACTGCCAGAGGTGATGTTGTCTTTTTGAAGGTGATCATTGTTTGTCATTAGAATATTAGAACATTATTAATAATAATATTATTATCTGTCCTTTCATTCATCTGTCCATCTGCCGGTATTATCTAACCTCTATATTCACGGTGTTTTCCAGGCTCCAGAGGGTCCTACAGCAGCCAGCACAGTCACTTGGGCTCTGAGCTCCGACCTCTACAATCTCCTGAACACCACATTGATCCCATCTATGAAGACAGAGTCTACACCAAACCCAACCTTAGAGGACAAGGTAAGCTGAGATGGGGATATGGCAGCAGAGGCAAATAAAGATGTGAGATGGAGGGTTATTTATTTGAGGTGTAAAGAGGGATCTACAAATATAGAATCTACAAAACTGGATCTCAAATGGCAAGACGAAAGGAGCTTTTGGGCAAAGTCTGAATAGAAAGCAAACATTTGATAGACATTGGGCGAGAGTTTATAAAGGTTTGGGCGTTAACACATGGTAAGCAGAAGGTTTCAGGAACCGAGATGAATTGGAAAAGAGCCCCACTTTTTAATATTACTAACATAATAATAAAATATAATTGATTGAAGTTATATGCCATAAATGACTGCATGTTCTTCAGCTAAATCAAGACAAGACAGAGATGATAATATTACAGCCAAAAGCCCATAGAGATTTCACACCAAAGACCAGATCAAAAACCCTAGATTGTGACCTCATTGTCAAAGCACACATTAAACATGTTATGTCATGTCATCATCTTGGAAACATTGCAAAAGTCAGACAGTCCATCAGACCAAATTTCATTCATTCATTCATTTTTGAAAAAATATTCCATTCATTGTTGTCTATTTCTGTTTCTCCTTTTTGCTCTGTGAAGCATGTTGGGCTGCATGTTTGTTTAACATGTTCATCTCATGTTTGTAATGAGCTGAACTGTGAAGTTGTCAGATGGTAAAAATGTGTAGCAAATAGGGTAGAAAGGTAGAAGGTAGAAAGAACAGGGGAAACTAAACTTTAGAGTAAAAGGCAGAAATGTGCTTCAGATAATCTGACATCCTGTGATACAGAGAATAAAGTGATGGATCAAACAAATACTGTGCAGAGGTAGAACGGAAGAAAGACACAACTTGGTCCAACTTAGACGATATGTGTTTTTAATGGCTGCGTTATAATGAAGGCTGCTGTATGTAAGAGATTTCCTTGTCTCATCTGATCAAGTAACGCTATTTACTAGATCAGGTAGGCAAAGCCAATTGGGGTCTCAATGGCAATTTGTTTCCCAGTCACAGTCTGTTAACTAATTAGTTTCAAGGCTGAAAATTAATCTCAATTAATCCCATGGGCGTTAACTTGGGTGCTTTGAAATCAAAGCAAATCAACCATGTCCTGAAATGTTGTCGATGCTGTTGGGTTGCCTGAACAACTATGTTGATTTATAAAGAAACAGAGAGTGAAAGAGAAATATGAAAGTAAATCTCAAATTTTTACAAGAATTGTTTCCAAAAAACACTTTGATGCATCAAAATAACTCATCTCCAGCTTCTTTGTCTGTGAATGTCAGTCATGACTGTGACATTCTTGATTTTCAAATCCTGTTTTTTCCCCCTTTATGGCACAAAGTAGCTGTTGAAACCTGACTATGTTTCAAGGACAGTTCAAAGAGCTTCAAGATAACAAACAGAGTTGGAAACGAGCAGACACTTTACACCCAGTTTCCTCAGGCCTTGTCAAGATTCCTGAAGTTATGTAGTAATACCCACATACACACACACAGAATGACGCAGCTCACCTCCCTCAGTGCGAGCTAATATAATTGTACTGACCATCATGCCCACATGATTTCTGAACTGCTGTCCAACAAGAAGACGTTTGCTCTGCTTAATGCTGACGGGCTAGGGCTGTAGTGGGCAAGGGTTAGGGTTAGAGAAACCAGTGAAAGAATCCATCTTGTCAGAAGTGGGATTCCTCCAGGAATCGACCTGAACACAGCATCTTGGACCATGCAACCATGCTGCCTGTAATGCTTCTGTTCTTATTGGAAAAACTTTTCAAAATATCAGGATAAATTCCATTGTGTCATGATACATTGCACTATGGTACACTGTGCTGTGATATATCATGGCTCGACTCTTGCCGCAATTCAACCAGAAAGACTAGAAAGTAGCAGAAATGATTGGACACAGCCCACCCCAATTCAGATGTTAGAAAGTGGGTATCAAGCGTCATTTGGAGACTGAGATCTTACATGTAGATTGGATGCCATTGTGAAGAGACAGAATGAACTACATTGTGCATACTATGCTAGCTATGTAAAAAGAAAAAAACAGATTGGACGACATTGTGACTGAAGAAACCCTTCTTCTGAAACAACCAGTACCTGAAACATCATGTTGTGTTCAGTCTGAGGGCATCCAACTTTAAAATCAGATCCCACTAAGATTTGAACTCAGATCACTGGCTTCAAAGTCTAGAGTGCTTACCATTATACCAAGGAACTTCAGTGCAAGGATGCTCATGCAAACAATATACAACAATTACTGTGACACAGTAGATAGTGTGAAAGCAATCTTTACTGGATAAATATGTTACTTCACCAGGCCATTTACACATGCAGACACAAAAGCTGGGAAAGCTAAAGGTGTCGCAGCAGCGGCACTGCAAGGGAAAGTTGACAAAGGCTTAAATTTATGTGAACGCCCTCTGACGCACTGCCAGCAATATCAAGGAAAGACCAAATTGTGCCGTGTTGAACTACAGTCTGCTATGTAGTAGTAGTATTACGTAGTACAGTTCACCATATTGGGGAGTTATGTTTATCCACTTTGTTGCTGAGATTTAGAAGATGAGATCACAAGGTTAGTTAGCGTTTGGTTATTCTACACAAAAAACAAAGTGTAAAACTACATGTTGTCTTATCATCCTGTATTGATAGATACACTTATGACAGTGACAAATCTTCTCGAAAAAAAAAGAAAAAACAACTAAGCTCATTTTTGCAAGCATGTCAAAGTTTTATGTGACTTTATTTTTTTTGTGATTGTGGTTTATTCATTTATGTTGCTTTATTTCACTTCTTCTTCACTTCTCTCTTGTTTTTTCTTTCTGTTTTTTCTTCCATGCTGTTTCGTTCCATTGGTGCCGGTATTGTTGCTTTTTTTCTGTGTGTGTGTGGTGTACGTGCACCCTTGTGTTGGCACTCGTGTTTGATTGTAATTTCATCTTCACCAACTCCCTGCCCCTCCTCGGCTATATCAAACCCAGTAATGAATCATCTGTACCAAGAGGTCCTCAACTATCTGCTCTGTCCCTACGCTCCTGTTCCTGCTTTAGCACCGCCTTCCCCTGGTGTCGACCCAATCCCATTGCAGCGAACGGGAAGCCAGAGCGCCACAGCTACCTTTCAAAGAGGTAGCTTCGCCACAGGAGCAGGGGTGGCTGATTACGCCAACCCATACCGCACTCTGCAGTTTTGCCCATCCACCGAGTCGCCTTACAGCAAGTCGGGCCCCGCTCTTCCCCCTGAGGCTTCCCTGGGCCGGTCTCCATCAGTGGACAGTATCCAGAAGGACCCAAGGTGAGAAAAAAAGGATTTTTAAAAAAAAAAATTTGGAATCAGCTCTGGCTTGTTGATGAAGCCCTTTGTACCACTCCCCTTTCACTGAACTTACTGAGGGCCAGATTCACCAAATTGTAAACATAATTTATGCAAGAAAGCCTAAACAATACAAATAACCTGGAGACATTAACAGTGAAAAAAAGAGTTTAATTGCTGTCAAAGTAACAAAGTGTAACACCATGACACCTTAACGGATAATTGGCCGTCAGGAACTGATGGTCCAGTGCAGTAACAGGCTGGCTGAATCTGGGCTTTAGTATGAGGCACACATCACACCACATCTTTCACTACCCCCTCTAGTTTGCCTGTTGTTGAGGCCTTGTTCACACTGCCGTATGAATGCCTGTGCACACCTCTCAGTCCAATTTAAAAGTTTTCTGTCGCTGTTAGGAGTGGAGTGTCTCTCTGTCAGTGGCAATCAGCTACATTCTGTGCAGTAGGTAGTGACACAGTTAATCTGGAAAGTGCATGAAGTCTGCTTTTAGGCCAAGAGAGCTCTGTGTACGAATGTGGGCATGTGAATGAGGGAGAGAAAGAGTGACAGAAAAATAAGAAGAGAGAGAGAGAGAGAGAGGCGGGGGGGGGGGGGTAATCGCTGCTTTTATCATTCGTTTGTCCTAGTTACAATCAAGTCTGAAATATTTCAGTTGTGTATTGTTTTTTCCTTTGACTGCACAGGCATACTGTCAGACAGATTCAGCCTAATTAAAGTTGAAGTGTCTCCTCCTTTGGGACATTTCAGCTCAGGTGTGAGCACGATATATGTATATTTCTGCTCAAATTTAATATTCACTCTGTCCTGAATTGCTTATTATATGGTAACATTTGGAAACAGAAGAGTGCATCTCTGTGTCGTTACAATACGTGACTCCAGTTATTGTTGTTGCCATTGCTCTTTCCTCAGTCCCATTGTCCAAGTGTTTATTTCTCTTTGCACATCGCACTCACATTGTCTGTTTGTTCGATCTTTAGCTCTGGCATCATTGGTATGTTGTTATGTAGCTTCCAGCATCCACACATTGCACTGCTACATGTAAAGGACTGACTTTTGATGCATGGCATTTTGCTTTTATCTCCACAACATGCACAGTCAATAGTCAGTGCTAGCACTGTCCGATGAGACAGTGCTATTCCACAAAGCTTGCTGTCCATATTGTGTTAAAGGGAGGGTCACCCAATATCAGAATTAAACAGAAACATTCTGATCCTGCAGCTGCAGTTGTTAGTTCAAAGACTAAAATATCATATACTCTGTAATCTGTCATTCAATAATTTCCATAAAGAGACCAAAACCAACAATGTGTTATTCTGTCTTACAACACTTCCCAAGCTTATTTTTTACATCAGTAGAAACATGTACAAATAGGTCTGAGTATAGTTTAATATAAAACAGCTGGGCATTGATTTTTAACAAACACTACTCACATAAGAGGACATAGTGTATGTGTTGGGGACTGTTTGCAGCTTAATTTGCATTTGGTGCTTTAATGGGTATTTACCACACAAGGATGGTGTATGAGAGGATGAGGTAAACTACAGTGGAAGAATATGTCACCCAGTGTAACCGTGAGGCACTTCGATTTCTAGTTTTCTAGAGAAAAAGATAAATCAGTCTTTGGCCAGAGAGGAAAGATAGAGGAAGTACTTTTTAATAGGATCAATCCATTCTAGGTTTTGGTCTTTTTTATTTGTTGACAACAAGAAAAATATAGGCTCTATCACCAGCTTTATCCTTTGAACAAACATACACAGTTATTCAGATATTAGCCATTTGGTAGCTATAAATGTAGCTACAACACCACAATCATTCACATTAGATTACACTTACCTTACTTAGACAGAAAACTGAATTCTTACTGAAGATTTGTGTAGATACTTTGTAACCTAACATTAACTCTTATTAGCCTAACAGGCTGAGCACCTTAGCTTGTCATTCACGTACCACTGAGTTTCTCTAGTACAAGTCCTGCTTCTCTGAGATAAATCACACAAAACATTAAAATAAATTAGCATGAAGGACTTTGTCATCTATGTTCCCATTCAACAGCTCAGTTGACTAATAGGCCAACCTCATAAAAACCTAAAAAAAGAAAAAAAGAACAACACAGATGAGAGAATAGCATGTTTAATAAGGACGTTAAAGTAAACCCTGCTTGTTTGAGACCTACAATCAGTTTTCTGTAAGTATTCTGATAATTGGCTCTACGATTTAGACCTGACCATGCTTTAAAATGCTCCACTATGCAGCAGCCATCACCTAAACATCCAGTTTGGTGTGTGAATTTGCACCAGCAACCAGCAGACCCTCTCTTTACCCCACATATCCACCATCTCCTCACCACCCACGTCAACTGCATGTTCTTCACCCTGCCCACCTCCTCCACCATTGCCTGATAACCAAATGTTGAGAGAGAAAGATGAGTTTAGTGGCTACATATTGATTTCTATTTACTAATCATCACTATTATGACGGTTATTGACTAGTTTGTTGCCAGACAGCCGACAAATACCTCTCTCTTGTTTCTCTCTGCCTGTCCCCCCTCGATAGGTACGACCCCGAATTCCTTGTGTGGAATCAAAATCAAGCCGAGCAAAGAATGACAAAGTAATCCAACTATTTATTTATACATATATTCATTCTGTCCATCTATCTTACCTTTGTCTCATTCACTGAATCTCTCCATCTTCTCTATACAACACCAGTATCAGAAGCATATGTTAATGTTAATGGCAGCATGACATTCACATTTTCATTGTCACTTATTTAGCGCTTTATTAAACAGGAATCACTTTTATTTTAACGTTGTTTAGATTCTAAATTGGAGACAAGATCAGAGCGAGAGTTTTCAAAAGCGCTTTGAATTTAATCACATCATTGCATAACATCAGAACAATGTCTTCTGAGACCTGAAAACACCAACAAAGAAACTGTAATCTTTACAAATTACAGAATCAAATCACTTAGAGACAGATTACAAATTTAGTAAGTAACTAATTACCACTTACTTTTGTCACTGGCAATATGGCTTACCAATGTTTTTATAGTGTAACTACAGCTCATTCTCTCCTTTTGGCTTTCCATCTCTTTATCCCTCCATCAATTTATCTATCTGTTGATTTATTTGGTCATTCATTCATGTCCATCGTCTGTCCGTCTGTCTTGGTGATTTCTGAACGTGCTTTGTCGTGGTTCCTCCATGTGGCTTGCCCTGTGTTCATTTTGGCATCTGATTTTGATTTTGTGGTATTGGTCTTCTCATCTCTGCCAGAAAGTAAATAAGCAGATTTTTCAAAGTGCTAAACTTTTGCTTTAAAGGTCCAGTGTCTAGAATTTAGTGGCATCTAGCGGTGAGGCTGCAGCCCCCTCACCTCACCCTCTCTGTCCAAGTGTGTAGGAGAAACTATGGCAGTCGCAAAAATTGTGACAGAGACAGTGTCTGTTCTGGGCTACTCTAAAAACATGGCGGTTCAACAAAATGTACTCCACATTAATTGAATTCACTCATTCTAAGGTAACAACAATTCTTATTTTCAGGTGGTTATACATGAAAATATACATTTACATTTACATCACATATTTTGCCAACAGATCCTGCTAAATGTTACACACAGAACCTTTAAATTAACATCTAGAAGAAGAAGAAGTTAGACAAACAACAGCAATCTTGCCAATAGCCAGTGAACACTGCCAACTGAAAATAATTGTAACATTACAGCCATATTTATTGGGCATGATAATGGTATGTTAGTCTTAGCAGGGGTTATTGGACTGTATGTGTTTGTACTTCCAGGTGTTTTGTCACGACTTTGTGTCGAATTTTAGTGGGAGCGCTACTGATTTCCATCCAAGATCCTGTTGGCAGAAACAACAGTTAACTAACAATACAGGCTGAAACATAAATATAGCTGGGAACTAGTCATTTACAGTGTGGATGAACTATGCTGTGACTGGGATGTTGGGACTTTCTATTTCTCTTCCAAGGCACTAACTTAAAAGTGTCCCACTGTCCCAGGGACGGGAAATCATTAAATTCTGGGCCACATCACAAGTTTTAATTCAGCAGCATAATTTTGAAAAACATAATATAACACTAGATGTTGGAAAACATGTTAGATCGGTGTGTCCTTGAATATAAATATTACCTGCATAGAAATAAATTGTAATTTGACTGTTAAAGGTGGGGTAGGAGATGTTTTAGGGAGCATTTTTTACCATATTGCTTGAAAACCTCTTCACGACCCCATTGCAGCCAGTAAAATAGAAGGTTTGTCAAAAAACGAAATGTTTTAGTCCAGTCTAGATGGAAAAATCATGGGAAAACACTGTCCAATCACGTTGATGGGATTGCTCATTACGATTGGATCCTGACATGTCCATCAAACTTCAGTCCGCTTCTCCCTCCCCCTCTGTGTGTTCACCCATTTGTGAACGAATAGAGACCCTTCCATTACTTTGAAGGCATGGTTTCAAGGGGAGGTCTGAAGAAAAGGCATGGGTGTGTATTTACAAAATATAGCTTGCTGGAACCGTTTTCCCAACATCTCCTACCCCACCTTTAATAAAATTAAATTATACTCTGATAACCAATACAAGACAGTTAGCAGAAGGAAATATCCAGAATAATAAACAAACAACCTTATTAATGTGAATTGAGCTTGAGAGATTATTTGATCCATAAAAACACTTCACTGAGGCGGAACATGGTCAAGCAAACCAGTCAATGTTTGAGTACATCTGCTCGATACCTGGTTATTCATTAAAGCAGCTTTTCACTGTTCATTTACTCTAGTGTTTGTGTCTGTGGCTGTGTTGTGGATGGTAATGGACATAAAAACTACCCCTGTGTCAATGTAGCATAGCACAAACAGGCCTTTCTGGTGTTACGAGAGAAGCCTTCCTTTTTTTGTGTGTCCTGCTGTCTGATCACGAGGTTGGGTTGATCTTTGCTCAGCTTCTTCACCTGTAGTTTCTGCACTAAAGTAAAAACTTCTCAAGCAGAGATCTTACAGAGTCAGGGTCAGCAGTCATCTGTTCACCACTGTCATATAGTTCAAAAAGGCATCCATAGATACTAGTCTTGAGTCCAGACCAGCTAGTGCTTTTCTTGGGAACAGTAAAGTAATCACCCTTTCTAAATTGTACGTCATATTTTCATATCTTGATCTATATTTGGTGCACATGATCATATTATACATATATTACTTACTGTATTCCATATTTTAAACACACACACACATATTGAGTTTGTATCATTTATTCTTACAATTGTTTTGTGTGTGTGTGTCTGTGTGTGTGTGTGTGTCTCTCTCTATTCGCCAGCCGGTCTGTTCATGCTCATAAGCACAGTGAGAGTCTCTGATCCATATTCAGATGGGGGTGTGTGTTTTGTGTGTGTGTTTCTCAGCTCTGACATCTCCTGACCTTTCGTTCATCTCTTCCAGTTTAGTGGACCAGTCAGTCAGCCATGCCATCACACCTTCAAACACACACAAACACACATTATCTGGTTCACACACACACATACACACATGCACACACACCTTTCTATTTCTTTATTTAATTTTCTCTCTGCTTCTGTCTTCTATTGTTTTCTGTCTGTTCACACATACACTCATTCAAAATATGTTTTATGTGTTTATTGGGTTTGTAGTTTAGTTGTATATCTATGCGCATGAAAATGTGACCCTGAAATGTGTATTGTCATACATTTCTCTCACGTTTCTATTTGATAACACACTGCAGCAGTGACCTATCTAACCCTGGCTGCCAGTTTATAAATGTAAAACAATATTTCTCTGCTGCTTGTCCATCATGTTTCCTGTGAAGGAAAGTCTTAACTATTTAGAGGGTAAAAGTGAAGAGTTAAAACAGAAGTCCTAGACCTGGATTACTTTGCAGAACCTTTGTTAAATTCAGTTACCTCGAGGCAGTGTGTCCCATAAAAAGTCTACAAAAGTAATAAAAGAGGATGTTGTTCTGAAAATCCAATGTGCTGTATACATTGCATTTTGACATCAGGATAAATTAGAGAAACTGCAGTACCAGCAAGCAATAATCAATACTTCTCCCTCAAGATAATTCATCACGCTGTAGCTCATGCAATAGTTGTGAGCTGGACTGGATGCAGGTTAAACGAGTGCAGGTTAAACTAAAGTTGGACTGTTTGCATACTGAATGTTTATAAACCAGTAAAAAAAGAATTATAAAGACAGGAAAAAGAAAAAAGATTAGTATGGGTGCCTAAATCAATATTGTAATAACTTTTGGGGGAAAAAAGTGCAAGACATATTTGAGGAAAAACCCACTGTTGCCTTTATATTATCTGCAATTTAATTAGGCAATTAAACAGTTTAATTAGGTGACATACTACCACATACAGATGACTCTTTTACAGCAGTCCATACACAATGTAGAAAATAACTATAGAAGAAATGACCCCATCGGATGACCAGAGAGCTCTCATGCTACAGCATCGTTGTAAGGACAATAGCATGGACTGATGAGTTTAACCAGTGTTGTCCATCATTCTGTTCCATTCTATTGTAGTTTGCTGTAAATACACTGTGATATTTTGTTGTTAATCAAACACCTGAAGTTGTCTTGCTGAAAATGGAATGCAGTGAGCCAGAATCTTCTTGTTATTCTGCAGGTTTACTCTACCTGTCTGCCTCCCCATTAAATGACAGTGGTGGCAACAATTATACTCAGAGAAATTTGCATTGTTTGCTCTCTGCTTTGGCTCTGTTCCCCAAAAACCCCTGACTCACGGGAAATCCTTTCAAGTCAGTGTAGCGGTGAGCATCATCTGCCTGAAGCTCCTCTCATTACAGCGTCTCGCCCTGATTTCAGAATACATAATCCATCGATGTTTATTTATATAGTGCGTTTAATTGTTGGTTTACCTGAATCTCATATTGTAGTGTAAATGCTTTGGCTACGGGTGACACTCACACCTGGACAATTATTCTCACATTTGTCATGAAATCTCCATCTCACAGTTTAGTTTTTACCCAAGACCAAAAAATGTATAATTAAAAGAGTACTCTGTTAACTACCGAAACAAAAAAGGAAAAAAAAACAACCTGTACTGTATAACATTTATGTATAACCAAAAACAAGAAAACCTTCAAAACCAAATATCTATATCACATATCTGTGAAAACAGCAAATCAACTATACCTGCCACAGTCCTCATGTAGTGAACACAAGAACCTCAGCCAAAAACAAGTTACAACATTATAAACAGTCAGTTAAAATACAGAGAGCCACGTTGGCAAGCATGAGAAGACCCAGCTGCAACGACTGCCAGTTTGTTCAAACTTAAATAATGTTGTCCCTCAAATTGCATCCATAGCATTTTTCCTTTTTTTCCCTGTTAAAGGGTTTTTTGTGGGCAAGTTTTTCCTCCGATTGTAAAGCTCTCTGAGGCAAAATGAGTTTTGTGAATTTGGGTTATACAAATAAAATTTGATTTGATTCAATTTGAACACTTCTTGACAGTGTTTGTCCTCTTAATTTCCCCTTGACTTGTTAAGATTGGAGCTATCTGGGCTGGTGTTTAGCTCAGTTGGTAGAGCAGCCGCCCCATGTGAAGCCTCAGTCCTTGCTGCGGAAGCCCAGGGTTCAAATACGACGTGTGGCTCTTTCCCACATGTCGTTCCCCGCCCCTCTCTCCCCACATTTCCTGTCATTCTTCAGCTGTCTGTGTCGTGTATTTCCTAAAATGTTAAACTATTTATTTTTTAAAATAAATATATATCTATATATTTTTTTAAAAATATGGAGCTATCTGCAGGAGATATATATACATATATATATATATATATATATATATACACACACACACACACACACACACACACACACACACACACATGTTTCCTTTTAATGTAAAAATAATGTTTAAAAAACACTCGTCAGTGTTTGCAGACTTTATAATGTTTAAAAAAATGTTGATATGATATTCAGATCAGGATATGATCGTATCAGCAAGATTCCTCAAGTGTTGTGAAGTAACTTTATTTATCTGTAACTTTATTTTATTTATGCTATCATTATTATCATGTTATTTTTCTCCCAAAGCTAGCAAGCTGGTTATTAACATCTATAGAACCTTTTTTAACTATTCACTCGAGGACCGTGGACTGCACTTACTCATATAGTACACCAGTAATGTTTTCCAAAACAGCAGTGCTCTCCAAATTTGTTGCATATTCTTTTCTTAACACTTCAAACACTCCCCAAGTGAACACTTTTGCCTCAAGTTCACAGATGGCTCTGTAGTATTTGCACATCCTGCCGCGATGTTGTCGCACAGTGTTTGGGACTGGGAGCATTGTATCCTCCTGTGTTCCTTTCGCTGTGGAGCAAGAGGAACACACACACACACACACAGCGAAAGAGAGAGAGGAGAGACGCTGAGTGAAAAGTAGTACAGCTCCAGGCTAGAGTTAGTGAATGAATGAACCATTATAGTACAGCTTTCTGGGGCAGAACACACTTAGGAGAGAAGACAGAAGACAGTCTCTTGGTTTTAGTAAGATTCACTGTGACAGGAGGTAAATTCTTCACAAGGATTCGTCCGCTTGAAGATTTAAATTTTGTTTGAGAGATTTTACCCTGAACAGCAACATGTTGTGCAACATGTACCTCAGTGTTCAGTTTATCTCAGCATGTTGTCCAGTATTTTGTGTGCATGTGCAGTTGTGCATCAAAACTGTGTTGAATATGTACATTAGTTTTCCATGTGTGTGCCTCCAGAGTTTAACAGCCTGAGGCCTTGAGTTGACTTTGATCCACTGTGATGTGCCACGTTTCTCTCCAGGGCCACAACTATTCCTGGCCCTGGCTCTGATGTGTGTGCGTGTGTGTGTTCTTTTCTTTTTGTATGTTTGTGTTTGTTTGTCACTTGTTCTTGGCCCCTGTCATCTCTAAATATGTGTGCATGGAGGTTTTTAGTCTGCTGTTCTGAAGCACACTTGTAGGTTGTTTGTGGCTGTGTGTGGGTGTGTCATGGTCTTTATGTGTTTTGTTTGTCTGTCTCACACACACATGAGAAAGACATTTTGTAGTGAGAGAGAGAGATAGAAGAGTAGTGTGTTTTTAGAAACATTATTGTCAAGTACTGCCAAAAGTACTGCTTTGGCCTTCAAGCAGTGTTTACTCTTTGGCCACTGGTATGCTGTTTTGATGAGTAATGGACCTGAAAATACTTGAAAAAACACCTGAAAAAAACTTGTTTCACCAGTTCAGTCATTGTGCTATTGTGTTTGAACAGTTGATGGACATGTCATACAGAGGCTTTTGTCAGCTGTGAATGTGGGTCCTTGTGGCTAAAATTGAAATAACTACAAAGTATATGAGTTGAGTGGATTAACCTGATTTCTCAGGATCCAGAGATATGTTTACTGCTTTTCTTATGCTGACCTTAGACCAGACAACTTTCAAATGATTTCACTGTTGCAGAAAAATTTCTAATTTCAGTACAAAGTTCTGTTTTTTGTTTTTAGTTTTTAACACGAGCTGTTTGAAGTCAGTCCTTCTCTCATCTTGACATAAAAAAAATTAAAAAATCAAACATGTTTGATTGTCACTTCAGTGTCATGGCAAGCCTTATAATTCATCAACATTAACAGCTTTTTCTAAAGACACTATTCTATTGTCACTGCTTTCAAACATGTGACTGCTGGTAAAACTAATACTTAATACACATATTGTTACTGCTTGTTTAAAAGCTTCTTTACCCACATATTGTCACTGAAAAACACATATGTAATGTGTTAATAAGATGATGCTTCATGTATGTTATCACAGTAACTCCCTTTGCCTTTTTATAGTTAATAAAGTTGAGTGTTGTATCAGTTTAACCCTTTCATAAATGATTACATACTGAATCTGCCTGATAAGTGAAGCCATCTGGTTTGCTTGTTATTAAAGAAGCTCTGTGTCTACAGGCGGTGTTATTGCTGCTGTCCTGCTTTCTAATTACAATATAAAAAATAAATAAATAAATACACACACACAAACACACATCTGACAGCTCGTTCAGCCATAACGCTAGATGTCTTATCAGCCAATTAACCCGCAAGGTGACCTAAACAAGGTTATGTCATCTCTGATCATATTTATTGAAGTGCTGCGTGTGTGCTTAAAACAAATATTATGTGTGTTAATGTTGTGACTGTGCATGTGTTTCTGTTTAGAAATGTTTGGTGGGAGAGAGAAAAAACGATTTTTGAAATAATTCTCATGTGCTTCTCTCTCCGCTTCCCCCATTTTTACAAATACTGGTTTCATCCCATTTGTACATTATGAAACAGACAAAAGCTTTCTAATCCTGGCTCTTTTGTGCTGCTTTTGATGGCTAGGGTGTGTATGTGAGTGTGTGTGTGTTTGACTATCTTAGTGTGCTGGGTAATGCTTTTGTGTGTGTGGTTGGCATTAGCTTTTGCTGCTCTAAGCTTAGTTATCCTATGGCACTTTTACATATGTAGATTATGTAACTTTATTCAAACTAGGTCTGTGAGATATGACAATATATATGGTGTGACGATAAAATGTCCTTTCATATTATGTATGTTTATTTTGCACACATGGAGGACAGTGAGCATGACACAGAACAGGAGAAGGACTCGGAGACAAAACCAGGAGCTAATAGCTGAAAGAGGGGCTACCTCTGCCACATGGGTGTGGTGAATCTCGTTCACCACCCATGCAACAATCATGAGATCCACAAAAGGACCTTCGAGTCAGATATTGTAAGAGGCTTTTGCTTTTACATCATTTGGCAAAGAATCACAAAGATAAAAGTTAATGGCTGCTGTTGCAACTTAAATCAACAAAGACTGCTTTAAGTCTAAAGTGTAATAAGAAATTTGTCCTTCCATGTCGCCATTATTTATATAAACTAAAAATACATAACAACATAAGGAAATAATGCTATACACAGAGGCAATCAGGTTCAATTCTGGTAGCCAATAAAACAGTACAGCACGCCATGACACAATAATGAATTAGACACAACACAAAATAAGAAAGATATGTAAAATATTGCATGTTGAGAGAGATATGAGATATAGACATAATAAAAAAAAAAAAGGAATTAAATAATAAGAACCATAAAACCATATTTATTCATTAAGATTTGGGTCATATTTCTCAGCCCGAATTCAAAGACCACATTAGTTTTATAATTTTACCTCACAGCTCAAAAGTTGAGATGGATGTCAGATGAGCCTGGCAGTGTTTGACACAAAGATGGTTGCTGTAGTTACACTACATGACACTACAAGTATGTATATATGTAAGTGTTAAAAGAATTAAAAATGTCATTACACCCACATGTAACAGCTGAGCATCTAAGCAATCCTAAACTATGGACATAATATGCTGTAACCTTTCTTATACCAGTGTCGATAATAAAAATAATACTTTATACTGCTTTTAGCAAAAAGAAAGTCTTCCCACGCAAAATAGCTTTTTGAATCTTTTTTTTTTTTTTAATTTAAATTAACCTGCACACAATGTTGGTACAGATAACACATGTTGAGGAGCAGAGGACAGTGTAACTGGGGTAGGTTTTATATTTTATTTGAATACATTACCATATTTTCACTAGGTTATTTGTAATGTCACCATTTTAATTCTCTACCTTATTTTAGTAGCTTTTTACTCACAAACTAATTTAATGTGCTCACCTTGCTTCTCCTTCTCTTTTTTCTCCCATACAAACACACACACACACTTAGACCTCGATCCACACCTACACACCATCACATACTGCACACACTGGCTTGTAATGCCACGTCTCTACCTGTTTCTCTTGCTGGATCAGGAACAGAAGTGTTTTTTATAAAGTTAAAAAAAAACATGTCATTGGCATCAGCCAGGTGTGTTCATTACTGCTTTACCTGGTTTGTGCTTTTAAAATAAACTTTGTATTAGTTAATGTCTCTCTGTGGGGCATTATTAAAGGAGTACTGTTTACGAATGTGAGCACAGAGTTGTGTAACTGTATCTTGATCTGTTATGTGTGAGAGAGATTTGTGGGTGTGTACAGGAATCTCCAGATCTGTATTCAGACTCTATTCAGTGTCTTTAGATTTGTAAATATGTGGATGGGATGAATCTGTAAATCTGTACATGGATCTGTAAAAGTGTTGACAAAAGTGTACATAGATATTAATATCTCAAAATCTTTGCTCCAAGAGCTGGAAATACAGACAATTCATCAGATAGAACTCAGACAGCCTCTTGATTGTCTGTTGGCCTCATCTCTATCCCAGCTCTGCACAACAGAGGGAGAGCGTGAGAGGTGGACATTGTCAGCGAGTTAACCAATCACAGATCACAGCGTCATTCTGATTATAGATCTGTTTTTTCTTTTTTTAAATTGATGCTTAAGATACTAATGAATGTAGAATTAATGGAGGATGTATTGTTTCAAACACACATCCGGTTTGATTGCTAGATTCAACAGGCTATCATCTGCACAACAATGAAAGTTAATGAGGTGATTCCTAATAATACTGTCTAAAGCAAGCATATATAAGGTAAATAGAATTGGTACAAGCAAATACACAAAACTGGTTGGCAGCTGTTTTCTCGAATATCTTAGAGAGAAAGAAAAAGTTAGGTATCTGTCTGAAATTGCCCAAAACATCTGGATTCAGAGTGGACCTTTTGAGAAGGGGTTTAATAACAGCTGCTTTAAGGACTGTGCTACATATCCTGCTAATAAAGACAGATTAATCATATCCAATAAGTGCTAACCAGAGGTAAAACGTCTTGCAGAATACCAGCCTAGTTGGGATGGAGTATAAGACTTAGATGAACAAATTGTTGAAAAAAAAAAGTTTATGAAGGTTGATAGTAGAAAAGCAGAAAGGTTTCTAAGGTTCCCGTGATTAAGGATAGCTCTGTATCGGTTGAGGGCAGGAGGTGATGAATTTTGACTCTAACCCCAAAACCCCACCAGGCACAACTCTGTCACATTGCTGTGTTTCTCTATCAACCTGGCTACAGTGATTGGGTTTGTTCTTGTTTTGCTCTAGTAATGATGATAATAGTTATTACAGAGAGCCTTCCTGTATGTTTTAGACTGTCTTGCTTCAGCTTGGTGAAACACTTTTTCCTTTCAAATTTCAGCAATTTTTGTTTGCCTGCGGCACTATCAACAAGATGATCAAGAGTTAGCATATATTGAGACCTGACGTTGAATTAAGTGTACATGGAATCACTTCCAGTCACTTCCAGTTTAGCTAAACATGAACACAGTGCACACAGCCTTCCTCGCTTATGAACTGGTATGTTATGCATTCTTCTGTCTTTGTGCATACACACAGTTTTCCAGATTCCCGATAGGAATTTAAAGGTTATTAAATAATGGTCTAGAGAAAGACTATTAAATGTTCAATGTCAATACTATCTGACAGAAGAAGGTCAAGTGTGTGGTTCAGACAATGAGTGTGTTTGTGTACACTCTGAGAGAAGCCAATCGAATCTAATAATGAGATAAATGCAGTACTGAGACTATTATTTCTGACATCCACATGAATATTAAAATCACCTACAATAATGACTTAATCTGTTTGAAAGACTAAGCCTGATTTATCTGGATAAAGACCAGGAGCATGGTGCACTCTAACAAATATAGGCTGTAGTGTTTTTCAGGTTGAAAGACTAAGACTTTCAAATGAGTTATGATGTAGTTTAGGTTTAGGATTTATTAGTAGGACTCCACCATTAGTAGCAACTCCACCTCTTCGGCTGGTGCCTTGAGGAATGTGAGTATTAAAATGACTGTGGGGGGTGGAATTTTCATTTAAGCTAACATATTCTTCATCACACAGCCACGGCCGAATAATACACAATAAGTCAAATTAATAATCTGCTATTAATTCAAGAAGAAGACAGATCTGATGTTCAAGAGTCCACATTTACTTCTCTTATTTTGTGCCATTTCTATGTGTAACTCCTCTTCTGTTTACTTTTTCTTTAAATAATTTAGATGGTGTAGGACTGCAGCTCTGCCTCCTGGTCTGGTTAGATCTACTAATAAACTCGGTCAGGTTTCTAGAAATGAGAGCTGCTCCATCCACAGAAGAATGAATGCCATCTCTCATAATCAGAGCAGAAACTCATTTATCTGCAAAACCCACATCATTTGCTGGACACCACCTTGACTATCAGTGGTTGATTATCACACCGACTCAACAGCCAACGTGAATAACAGTCTTACTGTATTTACATTTATCCTTAGCCAGCTGATTCAGGAATGCATTTGAGGTGGTGTGGTCGCTGGTGTTGCTTACTCTGCATTTCTCAAAATGTTTCTTTGTGTTGCTGAGGTATTTGATTGTTTGATTGATTATGATTTGGTTGCTAAACCAGCTATCGGGGACTGGCTAACTATAGCAGGTAATTTTTCAGTGGAGTGGTGCCACAGTTCACTTTCACTAAGCCTTAAATTAGTTCATGATTTAAACGGAGCATAGTTATACATTCATGCGTGTCTAACTCTTTTGTTCTGTTGATTCATCTCCAGCCTTCATCTCTGTCTCTCTTTTGTCTGGTGAGCATTTTAAATTAGTGTTACAGAGGGGAGAAAAGCTGCCTAGTAACAGGATCAGCTATACACGCACACATGCACATCTCTATCCTTGCACACACCAGAAAATGCTGTATTTTCTCTGTGTGTGTCTCTGTAGGGAGTTTGGCTGGAGGGATCCAGAGCTGCCAGAGGTGATCCAGATGTTGCAGCATCAGTTCCCATCAGTCCAGTCCAACGCTGCTGCCTACCTCCAGCACCTCTGCTTTGGAGACAACAAGATAAAATCTGAGGTATTGATCTGTGAAGAGAATGAATTCAAAGACTCTGCTTGGGGGCCCTACTCATCCTGTTGCTTATAAACACACACATGCACATGCACACTTTGGCGCTTATTCACTTAGATTTCTGATTTACACACAACATACTTGCCCACTGTGTCCTCTAGAATGATTGATTGATTTACCACTGCATATTGTTTGTGGAGAGGTGTGCTACTGTTGTTTTTTTTTTAATGTGAGATTTTTTACCACTTCAAATACCACAAATAAGATTCCAGGGAACAGCAGAGAGTTGGTGAGTGTGAAAATGTTGGTCACGCAATAGACATTTTGCAGCCAATATGGTTCCTCCTACACACTAGGAAGGGGAGAGTGAGGCGAGGGGTATTCATTTAGTTTCAACCTTCTTGCTAAATACAATATATGGTTGATGATAACGATTTGATGCAGATCTTTATTGAGGGGAAGCTCCATCCCACATGTGCAGCCATCTGAGCTCCACCAAACCTCCATATTCTACAACATTAACTTCTCTTAACCCACACTTAACCCAATTCTGAATATAGCCCTGCTCCTGCAGTCTGTCCTGTATCCATTAGAAATCATCACTCAGCATCTTGGAAAAATGTTTCCCTCCGTCTCTTCAATGTCAACTCAATTCAGCTCAATTGGACTTCATTAATCCCCACAGAGACGATGGATTTTAGGGCAAACAAAGTTCTTCAAACAGCAATCAGCCAACAGGCATTAAAAGTCAAGTGAGGGAGAGAGACGGGGGAGGAAGATGATTGATATTGAAATTGTGTTGAAGAGTGAAGTATGGTAGTATTTAGAGCAGGGTCGCCAAATCTACAACCCATGGGCCAAATTGTTTTTGCCCTTGAGTTACATGCCTGAATGGTGCAATAGCAAAGTATTTACTGAGGGATCTGTATGGCCTGTTCAGTCTGTTAGCACCACATACACTGTACAGATGAACTGCTGTGTGCTTGATCTTTGTGTTAGCTATTTATGTGTGTCAATTTGTGTTTGTGTTTGCGCTTTGGTAATCGACTGATAGTTTTTAGAAATTGCTGAAAAATGATCTCCAAAGCGTTCCTGTTTGTCTCATATCATTATCCCTTTGGGTTTTTCAGACATAATAAGCAGTTGAAAGACATGGATCTTTTACAGACAAAGAATATTTTGATTTATCCAAAATATTTAAGTCTTTTAAATTAAATTAAAGGTAGATGTAGAGGATCAAACATCATATTTCTAAACAATCCAGCTACATATTCTCTTCTAAAGTCTTCTAAAGTACAGTAAATCATGCTAAAGTATCTTTTATCTGGAGCACAGACAGCACATTATTTATACACAGTATGTCTAAGCACAATTGCCTCGTCGCTGTGCAATCTCCACTAAAATGTCTCTTTTGTTTTAATAGAAAGTAAGCAGTCTGCCCTACATTTCCTCTTCGTCTAGACGGAGGGAAGCAGGGAGGGGTGCAGACACACAGAGTGCTGATGGGACGGAAAGTGTTATAGATGGCATTTCAATAAATGTTTCCTCAGTCTAACAGTACTCGCTGCACCTGTTTATTCGAAAAGTAGAAATTAATGTTTGCACAATACCACAAAAGTGGGACAAATGATTTTTAGAGGTAAAGAAGCCCTAATGTCAGATGTTGCATAGTGTGTATAGATACTGTACCATTGTGCATATCACAAGGTAAATTGGCATGTAACCTCTTTAATAGCTTGTGAATATCATCATTCTGTCCCCTTAATGCCTTCATCTGTCCTCAGATCAGGCGCCAGGGTGGCATCCAGCTGCTGGTGGACTTGTTGGACCACCGGATGACTGACGTGCACCGCAGCGCCTGTGGAGCCCTGAGGAACCTGGTGTATGGCAAAGCCAACGACGACAACAAGATCGCCCTGAAGAACTGCGGGGGCATACCGGCTCTGGTCCGGCTGCTCCGGAAGACCACAGATGTGGAGATCCGAGAGCTGCTCACAGGTAAAAAAGAATAAAAAATAATATTTTGATGGTACTGAATGTGGAGCAGAGATAAATATCAGACAATAAGTATTTCTAATTATTAATAAGTATTACGTCTTACATCTGTGTTTACATGCACGCCTCTTTCCTTAAAGAAAGTCAGATGTCAGATTATTCTGCTTCTATAACTGGATTAAACCTTCAGGTGTAGACATTTTCCCTACTTACTTCTCAAACTAAAATTGCAGCCTGGCGAAAATATATTTTATGAAGCAATGTATAAAGTTTGAGAAACCATTTGGGATTTTACAGTCTACACTTTGAATCTTTTTGAGAGGCAGATTTCGGCATTTTCAGACTCAGCATACTTAAATTTGATTGCTTTTCCTTCATCAACATTTCATTCCTGGCAGTGTGTAAAGGGATTTAAAACAGAAGTTAGAAGTGTGTGTTGAAATATCTTATTATATTATTTCTGTCATTTCCAAGGAAGTTTTCAGACAATAAGTGTATAATCTGATAACAAGTATAGAGTAAGATATAGATTATAGGGTAGATAGACGATTATAAATGTTATAAAATAAAGACAATTATTTCAGTTACAGTTTGACCAGTTGTGTTAAAAATTCAATAGAATTAAAAGAGAATCAACTCATGACCATTTCAATCTATTGAGATTATTTTTTGACCTTTACTAAATGGGTGTAGCTGAAGAGAGACATGAAAACCTGCAGCAAAGAGCCATGAGTTGGAGTCAAACATGGGCCACTGCAGGCAGGACTGAGCTCTAGTACATGGGGCTCATGGTCTATTATATTATGGTCTACCAGTATTTCTAACGAGGATATTAAGTTAATTATATGGAAAACAGCATCAGATGATTCTGTATGACTGACTTTAGGTGGACGTTAAGAAGAAAGATTGAATATCACAATAAGATCTTACATCTAATGAAGGACATCACCAGAAAAATACAATAGGGGTCATTTTGTTATTATCTGCTGTCAGAATCCAACTTCACATCAATCAAAATCACACACACACATAACAGAGATAATTGTTTACCACCTGCCTGCTTCCCAGCACTCTGGTTGACAGGTTCTGTTGACTTGTCAAACTGAGATTCTGTGCAGATGTCTGCTCTGTACTTGTATCCACAGCAGGTTTGTGTTCTCTGTCAGCAAACACAAATATCATCCACATTGTAAAAAATGTATTCAGGATTGATTCATCCGAGGATTCAGACCCACTGAGGTCCGGGTGGCAAACTCTCCACCAAAAGGATTAAAGGATTACCAGCACTGCCTCTTCCACTGTTTTTTCTTACAGCTTTTGTTGTAGATATCGTGACACTTCATGTCTAATGTCTAATTGGCATTCACACAGTGGTAAAAAGACTTCCACGTACAGAGGGAGATGACAGAGCTAAAAGAGGAATACCACTCGATTTTTTAAAAACTGATCTACATGCAGAGTCCTCCAGGAGTTTATTCCAATCCTGAAGCCAAATGAGAAAAATGGATTTCTCTTACCAGTACCCACGCTAATGAAAACATCGCTGCTGCAGACCGCCTCTAAGGAGCATGATATTTCAAGACTAGACATGTCAGAATCCAAGAGTTCAGTTATTTCTGCTTTCTAGAACCTTTCAGTTGGTGTGATTCAAGGTGATATTAGGAAAATTAAGCCAGCTCGCACTCATAAGATCCAGAGTGATTCAGGTAGGCTGCAGGTGGGAACGGTATGTTTGTAGAAACAGTTTTGATTATTATTTGGCATCAGGACTGACCAAGGTGGACCAGTAAGTCTGTTCCATGTTGGGCCAGTTGGTGTGTAAGCTGTTTAAACATTAAAGCTTGAAAGTTATTTTTTTGCTGGGAAGTTCTCAGCAGATGAGTTCATTGAGACAGATCAGCAAGCACAGACACAAAGTCAAAAAATAATCATAGAAGTAAGGGGGATGCAATTATAGTACATTTACAATTCATCTCCATGACAACTGAGCAATCTGTGTGACTTTGAAGATATGTCCAAACCTCCAAACAATGAGTAAAGAGTCATTTGTGTAGCGTGCATTCGTGTGGGGATGTTTATAATCCAGTTCACTGGGTTTAAATGCAGAGCCACTGGAGATAATCTCAGTCTTGTGAAGTTGGCTGTCCTGCAGGCCTCAATCCTTTAATTTCTCCATCTATTATCTACAAATGAAGCATATATCCTCCATTTCTTTGCCTTTTCATACATAAATGATCAAGGCACATAGTTTGAATAGATGTCAGCTTCTGATACGTGAATAGAAAAGTTTAGGTTCTCACAGGATTTCAGAGGTTATACGACTCTAATCATAGCCTGTCTGTCTGTTACTACCATAATGGATCATTTACATACACCTCCAGATTTATGTCCAGTGTCCAGTTTTCACATGACAGCACATCACTATAGGAACGCCCACTCGGTCTGCCAGCCAAGTGAGTGACTTCCAACAGAAGTTTATTTAGTCAAAATGCTGATTAGCTGCATGTTGTTCAATCTGATGTCTGGTTTGACCAGGTTAAACTTTGCCTGTGGAGTGCGCTGAGCCCAGTGCGCTGCAAATCGCTTTCTGAACGGGTTATTGTGCAGAATGCAAAAGTCTGACTCTGTGTCTGAAAAGGAAAGATGAGAGAGGAGATTTTGGGTTAGCGTTGTTAGACATGAAAGAATATCTTGTCCTTCACCTCACGCATTTCAGCATTATTGACGCATGATGAAAAGTACATAAAATTATCTAACTTTTGTACAGGGGAGAGATCCGCTGCAAGATATATGTAGACATCGCCAAAGTGAAGCTCTAGCACACTGCGGCAGGTGCTCTATGTGGGTCGCAAGTGGCCAAAACTTTGTTCCTGGTCAAAATATTCCAGGGAAATTGGTTGAGTGTGTGCAGTGTTCAGTGTAGATCGTCATGTCGGACCTTTATTTTGCCTTCCAGGGTTCGTTCGTCATTCGTCAGTGTGACTGTTACCTTACCATATCCAAGTTTTTTTTTAATATCTAATATTGACCATGCTTTAACCAAGTAGAAAGTGAGAATTTTAAAAACACTATTACTGTGTCATTGAATATCAGCTGGTCCATCATTCAGGTAATTAAACACAAGAGAATGGATAGAAAAAGAAGAGTGTACTTTAAATTGACAGAATTCTGCCTTTGAGTGTTACCTTCCATCCCACATGATGTCAAAGCAGCGTCAGCCTACTGAGTGACACACTCAGCTGTTACATCCAAACTTATCTTCAATCTGTGCAAACTCTTTGAAACCAAGCTGTCTCTTGTCTCCACTAAACCTGCCCTTGAGACTTTCTTCCCTTTGCTGATTATTTACAGCGGTTCTTCACATCAGGCTGACAGATAATTCTGGTGACAGACAGACTTTTTAAGCGTTCATGGTTTCAATAAGACCCAGTCGTGAATGCTAACTCAAACCAAAGAGTCTATTAGCACAGCAAAAAACTGAGAGGTGTTCACGCTTTCCCCTCCATCACATTTGATTCGAGTGATACCTACGTGCATTTATGTATATGTATGTGTAATGACTATAGAAAAGGGTTTAGTAGAGATAGAAATAAAAGGTTTTTTGTATGCCGCTAGAGTCTTAAAGAAGATTACCATATAAATTAGAGCAGCAATTCAAGGCACGGAGCACAGAAATCCCTCCTGTCACAAATTAATCAGCTGAACGACCGACCGGACGCAGACGCACCATGCTCTCCTGTCTCTCTCAAAGACCCAGAGGAAATAACTCTCTCTCTCCGTCTCTCAGCCTCTTTCTCGCTCTCTTATCCCTATGTGGTTGGGTTTTCGTAATTGGTCTCCCCTTCTCTTCCCGTCTTTCTCCTGTCCTCTTTGCCTTTCTCTGTCTCCTTTTTCCCCCACTCTTTCTCTACCATCTCTGCATCTCTCTCTCTGGTGAACATTTTAAATCAGGATCACAGTGGGAAGTCAAGCTGCCTGCCTTGCTAGCTGCAGAATCAGCTACACACAAGTACACATGAAGGCTTGTTCACAAACACACACACACTCTCTCTCAGACATGTGATGCTACAAAGTCACAAACAAGGTTGTTGCTCTCTTGTTTCAAAGTCTCTCTCCTGCTTTTCAGTTAAACGATGAAGATTATTTGCAGGGAATAAAACTGATTTAAAAGAGCAGATATTAACTCTCCCTCTGCAGATTAGATGCAGCATACAGTAGAACTGTGTGTGTGTGTCTGTAATTGTTTGTGTATATAAAAGCATGTAAGCATGTAAATGTGATTGTTAGGGCCCAAGCCCGAGTATAAAAATGGCTCTACGGCACCACCTACGTTTCAGTTGTCGGAGGAGCCCCTCGACACGGTTTCATCCACGTGTATGAAATTTTGAGGTAGGAGTATGTAGCATACAGAGACACATAAAAAAGCCTCTTGTAGCCATGGTCTAACTTCAAGAGGAAGTCTGCCATTTTGAATCAAAGATCATATTTTGCCACGATTTTGGACATTTCCACACCTCGTACTAAGATGAACTCCTCCTTGAGCTTTGTTTTGATTGTTGTCAAATTTGGACCGTACGATCTACAGACATGGGCGATGTTAAATTGCGAAGCTTTTAACTTTTCATCTAAGGAATTTTTCGTGGCGGTGTTTTAAATTTTGATGTTTCACCAGGGAACAGGAAGTGGGAGTAATTTGGCTGTAACTCACACATACATTGTAGAATGAGACTGAAATTTCATGTTTGTTAGTAGTCCAGGCCTGAGCAAATTTATACAACAATATTCAGTTATGCCACCTGTTGGCAACAGGAAGTGTCATATTTTACTTGACGATAGCCTCCTCCAAAGTGTTTGAGTATATCCACCTCAACCTAGGTGTGGATGTTGGATTAGGATTTGAAAAAGAATTTGAACTTTTCATCAGAGGGCGTGGCCGTGATGGCGCGCCAAAGTCAAACGTGCAGATTTTTTCAGTAAAAAAACAAACTCCATCGACTTTTTGGCTGATTTTTTAGGCAAAACGATTGGGCTTTCTTATACTTTGTCAGAGCTGTCTGAAACTTCTTGTGGTTATTAAGACGAATAAGCTGCAAAGGTCGGCTGCATCATTAATTAGGGGGCATGGTGAAATTGCTCCATAGCGCCCCCTTGATGTTTTCTCTGAGGCAGCCTTGCCACAATTTTGGACACAGAATTTTGAAACCTCAGCCCAATTGTAGAACATGGAAAGATGGAAAGACCTACAAAAAGTCTCTTTTTTATAATGGGGTAATGTGCTAAAATGGACAATGAAAATCACCGTTTTTGGTGTTTCAGGCTGGCTGAGAAGGGGTCCTATTTGAACGAACTCCTCCTAGGTATTTTATCCAATTGACTTCAAACTTGCTAGATGTGAGACTTAAAAGTTAAAAGAGTAAAAGTTATCAAAATTATGAATTTTGATGAAATGGTGTGGGCGTGGTGCTCCGTCAGATTTGACCATTTGTCCCAATTCTGGCTAATGTGTGTGGTCAACTTGCACAATCTGCTTTGAAGGCTTCGAAGACTCGCGTGTTTTCCGCCTGGTGCCTTCCGACATGCCCACCCGTCGAGTTGCGCGGGATTGCGAGGGCCCGTCCAATGCTGCTTGCAGCTTTAATTCATTCTTGTATCTGCAAGCCCTATTCCAATGCAGGAACTCAAAATAAGCCTAACATGTAGCCATGTTTCTGTCAGCTGTAATTGGTCAAGCAGGTCTGTTGTGACATAACAGAGCCGAGCTTTTCAAGTAGCGGTGCCACATTTAAAGTCAGGAGATCACCATAGTTACAGGCCTCGTCCACAGTAATTGTAGAGATGTCAGTTTGGAGCAAAGTGGCAAATGATGTTAGCATCCCTAGAGTCACACAGCTAGAGTAGCTGAAAAGAAATGATGGAGAACAAATTAATATGCTTCGTCGTTCATGAGTGTTCTTTCCGTTCAGAGATAGCTGGAGTCAGTGATTAGCAGGATGATTCACGGCGAGGATACAACACACAAAAGCATGAAACAACATTATATAAAAATAAAGGGTCACGAGGCGTGTAGAGCAAACCAAAATGTCATCAAGTGTTTTGGACAGCAGTGCCCTGGATTCAGTGTTTTTGATATAAAAACAAAACACTTGTTCCATTGTTGTCTGTTTCCACTGCAGCGCACAGAGATGATGCATTATGGTTGGTCCCAGTCTCGCCTATTGAACTATGTACTGCATATAGAGAACATCTTAAAAGTAGTTAGTATACTGCAGCTGATCTGCAAGAAGAGCAGACCAAAACCTGACAAGCTTCTCAAAACTTTAGGTGAAAACACAGGCCAGCTACATATGTGTGCAGAGCTCTATTGGAGGGACGGGCTGATAATGATGGCAGAGCACTATCTAATATCCAAAATATCCCACTGGTTTGATATCTGGTGATGGAAAAGTTCACATGATTTATCTCATTATATCACCATCATGTTATTAATATTTCCATCAGTATGCACACAAAGGCAGGTCTGTCGCTCTTCACACAGAACAAATCCGTCACATGTTGCGTAGCGCTCTCAGCTGCTTGCCTCCTTTAGCCTGAGGCTCTCTTGTTAGGTCAGGGCTGCTCAGGTTGGCCCAGTCTGCTCCCACTTACACAGGTATTCTGTGTACTACTTTTTTTTGTCAAATGCCAAAAATGCCAGTGCAAGCTGCATAATATTGGTATATGAAGTCTATGAAGTTTACCCTAAACAACTCAAAGGCACATTGTTCTGTAGCAAAGAATTCTACCTGTGGTTGAGAAGGACAAACATAAAAGCTGTAACTTGCATCACTGCTTTATAGAGAAATAATATGAACATTTCAGATTCTTTAAGAGTTCTGAGAGTTTGTTATTTTATGCAGCGTGCAATGCTCAGACTGCCTGTGCTTCACTGTTTGGGGCTGAAGCAAACTTTGATCTCCAGTTATTGATCCTGGTATACATGAGGTAGATAAATTATGTCTTTTAATATTATGTAAATGCAGTAAGTTTATGATGTTTAAAGGGAGGTTGAATGAGCTACATAACACCATGACATCTGCAGTCTGTGACTCACTCACTGTACTCTCTATAACTTCATTTCCTCATAAAATCTGCATGCCATCAGAAGCTCTGGTTCCACTTGTCATTACAATGCAACTTTTTCATGCAGTCACAGCAGCACACGTCATTGTAAGTGACAAGTCTGGATTGCTCACATCAGTGTCAGCTCTTCAGAAGCAGATAGTAAAGTTGTCAGTGACTCACAGGGTGATGGAACTCTCTGCAATCTGGATATAATCCAGTCACGAGGCTCATCCAGGACAACATGAAAGACTAAAGAGCGAACTGCAAGAAAGAGAAATTTGATTTTGATAAACTAATGCCATTAGTCTGTTAATTAATTATGTTAATTAATTGATGAAGTTATTTAGATTTTATAATATATATTTTTATAAAAGACAAAATACTAACAGAACAAACCAGAGGAAGACACAAAATAGGCTGAAGAATAAAAATAGGCTGGGTGGATGAGGAGATTATAACAATAATAATAATAATAATAATTTTAAAAAGTAATAATATATAAAATGAAGAAAATTATATCTGAATATATCTGAAGTTAAGACATTACTGTAGCAGAGGTATAGAGTCTTTCTTTCTTTCTTTCTTTCTTTCTTTCTTTCTTTCTTTCTTTCTTTCTTTCTTTCTTTCTTTCTTTCTTTCTTTCTTTCTTTCTTTCTTTCTTTCTTTCTTTCTTTCTTTCTTCAGCTCTGGTTGACCTTGACATAATCAACAGTATGCTGCTTAGCAACATTGTCTGCTAAACAAGATTCCACACTGTGGTCGAGGCTCATTAACACAAAGCTACGGGCCTGTGAGGATCCAGTTGTTAACACTGGTTGATGTTTACTTCATTATGAAAAGTGAAGTTTATGCTTAGGCTTCACATTTCATGACAATAAATGTGTGCAAAGCTACCAAATAATATAAATGTATGAATAGAGACAGGTGACAAATTAAAGGGAAAACCTGAATAAATGAGAGGATAAAGCGCTTCCACACAGGTGCGCTGCTTAGTTCAGTTAAGTAATTAACATTCAATTATGCTCTGTGGGAAGTGTGGGAATTCACTGCAGGCTCATTTTGTATCAAGATGGCAAGAGGAAAAGATCCAAGTGACTTTGAAAGAGGGTTCATTGCTGGGGCACAGATGTCAGGAGCTCCAGTCACAAAGGCTGCTCGACTGACTCGTGTTATAATTAATAAGAACAGCGACAGCGATATCTGCATTTAGATCTGTGGGAGAGACACCAGGAAAAAGTCAGACATTGTGGTCAGCAGTGCACAGTTGATGCCTGTGATTCTGGTGTATTAGTGTGATGTGTAAGGAAAAACAGAAAAGCAACACAAGCAGCTTGTTGAGGTGACCAGGATGTGATCAGTCTGAGTCAGCAATAACACTCAATTACACAAAGATGAATGTACATCTGAGTGTTTAGTGCTGCAAAACACATCTGCACTGGTCCACGGAGATGTGGGAAAAAGTGATATGGCGAGGTGAGTCATCCTTCACCATGTGGGCGAGATTATGTGTGTATACACCACCTTACAGTGGCTGTGTTAGGCTATGAGGGCATTTTCATAGCATGGTTTGAGTCTTAAATGAACACAAAGTTCTTCAGAGTCATCACTTTTATGATGAAATCCTATGATAAGATATTTCTATTCTGATAGGAGTGGTCTTCAGGATGCCAGTGCCCCCAACAATGTTGGCACAAGAAGTGACTGGATGGTTAAAGGCTGTGAATCATATGCTATGGACTCATTGATTGATATTATATTGGTAAATATAACCAAACTGCATGAAGGCAGCATGCTTGAATCTTGACATAGATATACGGTAACATATACGGTATACGAATGATGAAAAATGTTTCATATTTGTGTCACATAAGGAACACAGATTTGAGCTGACACCAGTGATCTTCAGAACTCCCTGAACTGTTTCATACTTTTTTTATGTTTATGCCAGAAGATGACTGCAGTTTATAAAGGTGTGACAACTGATTCCTCCACTGAGTTGTTCAAAGAATCATCAGCCTTCTACAGAGCCAATCAAACAGCTTACAGTGCACACAGTGATTAGAACAAGGGCGGCTTCTCTTATGACAAAGGCACCCTGCTGTCGTCAAGGTCACGCTGTCAGTGTGTGATCTGTAGGGATGCAACATCAAGCAGCTTGACGGTGCTTACACTGTTGATTACTTGACGAGATTGGGAGCAATCACAGTAGTTTGAGTTTGACATTTTAGGTGTGCGTGTGTTGTGAGATGTATTTTTAAATAATTCTAATAATTCTGATGATTAATCCCCAACCAATACACACCTCATTTTAAAGTAAGCTCAGCAAATAAAAATGAAATATCAAAATCACAGCTGAGCGGGCTGTCGATTAGCTCAGTTGGTAGAGCATCTGCCCCATGTACAAAGACTCTGTTCAAATCCGACCTGCAGCCCTTTGCTGCATGTCATCCCCCATCTCTCTCCACATTCATGTCACTCTTCAGCTCTCTATCAATAATAATAATAATAATAATAATAATAATAATAATAATAATAATGAAAGCTTGAAAAGACAAAAAATCATATCTTAAAACACTCGCTGAGTAACACTGTCCTCTGTAAAGGTTTCATATCCAGGAGAGATGTGGAACAAAGAGGGGCACTGCAATGTTGCAGAATACAGAAATATGACAGGAGCAGAAATGCAGTTGAAATGAGAGATGGGAAATGGCTTCAGAGACAAAGAGAGATAGCCAACGTATTCATTTCCCCTCCTTCATATAACAGTGCATTCATAACCTCCTGCTGCTACTCATGATGTAAGGCTGAGGCAATTAACCTCCTTCATCTGTCATACACTTGTGGCTTTGTGTGTGTGTGTGTGTGTGTGTGTGTAGCTGGGTGTGCTACTAAGAGCTTGGACGCATGTGTGTGTGTGTTTGTGCATGCCTGTGTGTTCTGTGTGTGTGTGTTTGTGAGTATGTGTTTCAGATCAAAGATGAAATCCCACTGCCTTTCACCTCAGGGAGATGATGTCATTCTCTGCACAGCGAGAAGCGATGCTAGCAAACAGCTGACTTTATTCACCGTAATAAAGAATCCGATTTTCTTGCAGCTGCAGCATGACATCATGTGTCGTGTTACATTTCACTATACACAATATATGGTTATCACTTAGTCATCAGCTGTGCTTTTACGTTTAATATTGATGCCACTGATGCACAATATTCACATCCTCCACAGTGGGAGACTTCATTATGTTTATGTGTGTGTGCTAGTTAGGTACATAGCTATTCTAGTTTCCTCAGAGCAAAGGAATATTTAAATGCCATTTCTTGTACAGGAGAAAAAGAAAATCCATTATTTTTTCTGATTAATTCTGCTACAGGAACAATATTCCTTTTTTGTCTTAAAGCCCCATTGTGATTTTAAGCAATATTGATGGTACACTGACATGTAATCAGGTAACTGGTGGCACTCTGCAGCCCTGTACACCTGTTCCTGCACTGTGTATCTTTGTGCTCTGGGTACGTTCACTCGCTCAAAATACATGACGCTTTACAACTCTAAGTCACACACCACCAACGTTTCCCTTCATTCCAATGTCCTCCAGCTGCTCTGCCTCAGAACCTCAGCGCCTCGTCACTGTGATTCACGCAGTTTCCGAATGGACAGTGAAGTAAACTGCTGCCAACGGTACTGTAGCTGCTGTTAGCCAATGTTAGCTGAGTCTGTTGGCTGGACTACAAGCTCAGAGCACCAAGGGTAATGTTAGTGTTTGTACCAGAGGAGATTTTCAGGCAGTGGGCATTGCTGGTAGTGTGCAGTGCGGACAATGTAACCAGGCTCAGCTGCCTCTATGGATATTGCAGAGATGAACATTATTAGTATTCTGTTAAATGTAGAGATAATTTTGCAAGTGATACTTGATACAACATGTATATGAAATATTTTTGGATTTGTTAGGATGTGTAGTTTGTCACAGTTTGCCCTGCACCCAGTCATGGTGCTAACATTTAGGCTAAATCCTCCTCCTAAACTAGTCATGTATTGACCGCAGCAAACTAGCAATATTACCACCTACAGTACCTTTGAGGAATAATAACATTAGTGTGGATTATTATGGGTTATGGATTATGAGTATAAGAAGTCCTTCTTAGATGTCCATTGTTAAAGCTTCTAGCAGTAACCATAGATGAAACTGACTCTTCCAAGCAGGGAAACCACAGGGCTATGAAACTTATGATGGACATAAAAGGCCTAGAGCCAGTGTTTGAGTGTTTGGTGTTTCTGTTCGGGGCTACTGAAGAAATATGGTGTAGTCCATGTAAGAGATCTCCTTCTAACGAAGGTGCTACAATTCTTATTTTCAGGTGATCATACATAAAAAATACTTACTTAAACTACTTACTCACAGATGTGTCTCATCAAACCCAGCACGCCTTCTCTGCCCTCTTGAACAGAAGACAAGATGAGACAGAGAGAAGACATCTTTGCTAACGTGACAGTCCCAGCTAATTACTGTCATGAAGCCAGGAGCCAGTCATTTAGAAAGTCCTCCTGACCGCACACCCTGCAGCCTTAACACCCTGTGTAAATACACCGATTCCAAACTGCTGATGGAGTTAGGACTGATTTGTCGTGGGAGCTTAAACAAACACACACACACACACATCCAAGAATAAATTTATACAAACACAAAGACAGATAACAGAAGCTGTAATTACACAGTAGCTGTTCAACACAGTGCAGAAGAGAGGCCGCCAAACACACATACACACACACACACACACACGCATAGATCGAAGGATTGGATGTTTTACCACTACTGCAGCTATAATTACAACCATAAAGGAGAGAGGTAGATAAGTGCAGATATGACAGGGGTGGACATTTGGAAACGCACAAACATATAATTATATGAGTACATAGATTAGGACATAGACACACAACACGAAGGTCAGTGGGAATTATGATGTGGTGTGTAGATCCCTCAAGGTTATCACAATGTGTGCGTTTGCATGTGTGTGTGTTTAAAACGTGATTATTTGCCCTCAACTCTATGTCCTTTTCTTTAAAGGCTCACACAGATGAGTATGCATGTGTGTGATAGTGAGTCTCTCAAAAAAAAGAAGAGAGCTTTTGTCTCTCCAATTATCAGTTTGTGTGTGTGACGACAAAAAGGCAAAAAGAGTGAGCAGTAATTGGTAGGCAGGAGAAAACACACTCCATTTTCTTGCTTGGCTGGTCACTGTATGTTGAATTCAGGTGAGGATTAAGAACAGCAGAGAGGTGGAATTCTGTCTAAGTGATTTCCTGATTGTGATTTACGTTGTTCTCTATTAATTACAGCAGCACAATGGTCGCCTGGAGAAATAAATGAAAGGTTATGTTTTGAAATATTATAACGTTCGGAAAACATCATGTGTGTAATTAAAGATTGTGTTTCTATCTGCGTACTTGTTCTAATTATTCTACTCTATCAACATCACAGAGCCAAATCTGTAATCAGATGTGTGATATTTGCTGTTAAGCATAATATCAGTAATAACTTGAGAAAGGTGTTACTCAGGGCCAGATTAACATGCTAGTAAGATGGCACACAGACTTCATTGTCTCTACACGAAGAGAACGGAGCCAGCACTTAAAAACAAGGATATGAACAGCGTGACAAAACAACAGACAAAAGGCAAAATGTTGAGCTGATTGCTCAAAAAGACAGAGCACACAAAAAGGAGCTGTGGTAAATGGTATTTATATATCACCTTTCTGGTCTACTACCACTCAAAGCTCTTTTACAGCACTGCACACACTGATGGCAGAGGCTGCCACGCAAGATGCCAAACCAGGAGCGATGCAGCACTTTCTAGCCAAAGCGCTCCGAGTGATATTCAGGTTCAGCATATTGTTTCAGTTGCAGCCAGGTTGAAAGCTTAAGGGACTTAACCTTAACCTGCAACATCTAACACACACACACACTCACACTGGGATCTCCTAGGGCTGTGCGATATAACAATATATATTGTGTGATGATAGAGAATATCATATTATACCATGCTGTTGTTTATTTTGTTGTGTCACAAATCACACTCTTTGCAATTATATTCTCTGACACATGAGCAACACTCTACGGTGCATGTGGATGCCGGTCCTTCAGGCAGAAGCAGAGAGTATCTGTGTCGTGTGGGTTTAGCCACTGACACTCCCCTTTAGGAGAGCAGGTCTCCTAGAGTCACTGAAGTTAATATTGGACTCATTTTAAACAACTACATATCTTCTGAACAAATGAGAGCTGTCTCTGTCTCAGCAGCAACAGACTCCTGCGAGATCTGGAAACACAGATATCATGTCATTGCCTTCCACAATAACCACCACAACGTTCCGTGACATTGACCGTTAGGAGCACTGACACTCTTCAGCTGTAAAAATGAAAGAGGAATGATGTTGTTGGTGCTGCAAGCTGGAACTGTGAAACAGAGGACAGGGCACAGTTAGTTAGTATCACACACACACACCACCGTTTGTTTATATACCTGGAAGCGAGTCTGTAGAATCTGCTTCCTGATGACATCACACAGGTTGTCAAAGACGGCGAGTTAATAGGAATATTCTCAGTTTGGGCTCTACTTCTGGTTTTGTCACGAGGTTCACCCCAGCCTGTCGACCAGAACGCCACTAAAGTCCTTAAATCCTCCAGAGAATGAAGTACAGACCTGAGAGATGCTTGATATGCTTCTTCCCCCTGCAGTGCACACATGTTATGGTATTCCAGTAGTCCAGCAGTAGCAGCTCGTTTTGTATCTGGTAGTACACAAGCCAAACATACCTCAGCCAATTAAACAGCCAATATGTAACAAAGTAACAGAGCCAAGTGTGGTTGTGGATGCCCTGTTCGAGAGAGTGGGCTAACATAAGTTATCTAAAGCTGCATCAACACAAAGAAATACAACACCACGAGTAATGCAGCACATACTGTAAATACTCACTCTTTATCATTCATACACACAGGTCACTACTCAAAGTCACTGTACTACACAACCACAGCCCGTCACTCGACCAGCTTGCTAAAGCACACTGCTTTCAGTTAGGACAAGCTGTCAGCAGGTGGGTTTGCTCCCCTGACAGACTTAACTGCACTCAATCAACAGAAACTGAGTGCAACAATAACTTTTGGACTTTTATACACTATGATTCTTCTGGGACCAATGTGTAGTCTGTCATGTCTCCTGGCCAAGAATGTACGACCCTATAAAGAGACAGTAACCATCTGAACAGACAGTCAAAGATACTGTGTATGAAGCCAGCATCAATTTCAGTTTCTTATTTACACATCCAGAAGACCCAGAGTAACATTAGCATTCACTTGGAAATGCTGATAGTCAGTCTAATATTGACACTTTGTTGAGCTCTGTTTGTTGCTCCACTGTGTACACCAGCTAACACTGTCTGCTGTTTAGTGCTGGGCAGATGGGCTCCCAGCTTCCTGCTGCAGTAGGGTTAGCTAAAATACAAAAAACCTGTCTAAATCCAAGCTTGGTTATTTATGTTTTAAGTAGTTTTGTATGTGCAAACCTCAAACAGTGTTTTTTTATCTATCTTTCCCACCACCATATCCCACCACAGCCTCCTCATTGACAGTGAACCTGGCGTGGCTGCCAGTTTTGCCCAGTTGCTAATCCAGTCTTGGTGTTACTAATAACATGAATGATGGCTGCATTCTGTTCAAGTTTCACAGGATAAAATGACGTGTGACAGTGAGCCAGCATGCACAATGCCATGATCCTGAAACTGAGGCAGCTAAATGAAATTAAGCCGTCATTATTCACAGCAGTTCTTCTCCTACTGTGACATGTCAAAGTGTCTTCCATGAAAAAAGGCCATTGTTCTAGTTTTGAGAGCATGTCTGACTTTCAGACTGCTAAAGCAAGTCAGGACTGTAATAACTCTGTGTGTGTGTGTGTGTGTGTGTGTGTGTGTGTGTGTGTGTGTGCTGTGTTTGTTCAAGCTGCTCACTAAATATTTCAATGGCTTTCTTTCTTTCTTTTTTTTGGCCCTGGAGTCATCTTTGTGTCTGATCTCCTCCTCTGTTTTTCCTTTTTGTCTGCCTTGGTTTTCACCTCCTGTCTCTCCGCTGTCCTCTTAAGGTGTTTTATGGAACCTGTCATCATGTGACGCCCTGAAGATGCCCATTATCCAGGATGCCCTGGCAGTACTCACCAATGCTGTGATCATCCCCCACTCTGGCTGGGACACCTCCCCGCATACACAGGAGGACCGTAAACTGCATTTACACTCCTCCCAGGTCCTCCGCAACGCCACAGGCTGCCTCCGGTCAGTGTCACTATCTGTTTCTATCTGTTTCTTCTTTGATTTCTTATCTACATTTCTAATATGTATTTTCTATGTTATTGTACACTAATTTCTATTTCTCGGATTCGTTGGTATTCACACTCACAGTTGGTGTTGCCAAATATTGTAGCATCCAGTAATATATGTTGTTTTTTTGTTTGTTTTTTGTTCTCCTTCAGAACAGTGACATCTGTGTTGCTAACAGATGCCTGTTATTTGTTACATTTTTCATTGGCAGTGCAGGAGATGCTGGGAATAATCATAATTTATTTTCAGAATTTATTTTTATTTCAGCTGCTCACACAGTAGACGGTGAAGCAATGGGGGTGTCTGTGAGTTTAAAATAGCTCGATGTATAAGTCTGTGTAATGAATGCACACAAAGGTACATATTGTTGTTGTTTACCTGCATACGGATTGTCACACCATAATAATAAGTGGTAGCTGTTTTATCTAATATCAAGTGACATTGCCATATAAGTAAATAACATGGCCTAATTTTGACAGTGATGTTACACTGCATTTTCTTTTTAATTCTTACAAATATTAGTGTACAAATATTGCTGCTCTGAGCTGTGAGCCCAGCTAACAAACTGAGCTAACATTAGCTAACAGCAGCTACAGTTTGCAGCAATTTACTTTGCTGTCCATCAGAAAACTGTAAATCAGAGGGACTTGAGGAAGAGCAGCTAGAACACATCAGAGCGCCCATAAAGTATGATCCATTTTCACCAAAATTAGGGAAATAGTTGGTGGTGTGTGACGTGGTGACATAAAGCGTTACATACTTTTCATGGGAGATGGTTACATATGTGCAGGAACAGGTGCACAGCCCACAGAAGCACCATTCACCTGAGTATAAGTCATTGTAGTAGAATGATTTCAAATCTTTTCTATGGTACAAAAGTTACATAATGTCTCTTGAAGTGTTAATTGTCAGTTTTAGTAATTACATATTCACTCACTTTGTGCCGATGTTTTGCTGTTCACAGTCTGCTATTACTAAAGAGACATTGTCTTAGCTCAAAATAGTGTGTTATATTTAGATGTTATTCTGTATTTTTACCACTGTACACACAGAGAACTGGGAGACTTAGCATTTAAGATGACTCATCACTTGGCTTAAGAGGTGCTGCGGCTTTCCGTTTTGTCACTTGAGACACGATGCTCGTTCTCCAGTACAGCCTGGAAGTAGTAGGGCTGTAACACATCATTCTGGACTCCAGCATGCTGAATATTTAAGGAGAAAAACAGCGACTATTTTTTCAATTGATTTATGCATTATTGATCTAACCTGATGAATTTAAGTTTGGTATTTCACTGGTCTGGCGAAGATATCTGGCTCTGTAGCTGCTACCAGCTCATGGCTTTGTTTGTCTGTCTGATTGTTACTGGACAGGTAGCGTAATGGAGGTTTATCAGAACTTGTTTGCTGAAAAATGTGGGTGATAAAATCAAGCTAAAAAATGCTAAGTGCGTCACTATGATCTATTATCATAGCAGCTTAAAGTATAATACAAACAGTTATGTAACATCCACTGTATTCTGCTAAATTTCACTTGTCAGCAGGAAATAAGCTACACAATGTTAATGGCTAATGATGAATTGCATGAATGTACAGTGCAGTGTCCCCAGTTACTTATTTCTCTGCAAAAATGTGCTAATGTACTTTGTGCCTTCTTCTTTGAGATGCATAAATATGCTTATTATTGGCTGATGTTGTGCTCGTTGTGGGCAGTAATTGACTTGGCTCAATGATACTAATGATGATATCAAATACAGCAGCAGAAGTCAGGATAATGAAGGCATGTTTGATGGTGCTGGTGCCCAACTAACCCCACAAACTAATACATCATCTGCCTTTTAAACACAATAATTAAACATAGTGTGTGTGTGTGTGTGTGTGTGTATGTGTGTGTGTGTGTGCATGAATTGTGATGCTGAGTCATCAATCCCTCTTAGCTTTCCATTCTGTAAAGTGGCTTTGCAGCCAGTATAGAAGTATTACTATCAACTTATCTGCTTCATCTGGACTGTAATGGTGCTCTGATTAAATTTGATTGACAGTGGGCTGGCAACATAGACAAACAGAAAATTCATGTAGGACCCCATTAGCCTGGATCCAGACCTCTGAAAGCATGTCCACAAATTAACTCAGTGTGTTCATTTGTTCAGATGGGGTATGTTTAAAGTTCTAAACCACTGGCTAAAATAAACATTATGTACAAGATAGTAAGAAGCTAGTTAAGGAAAGTTTTCAAGATCTTTCAAACTTGGTGTCACCAATCAATAGATATTTCTGTATATTTGTATTAGTGAGCTGCTTTACAAACTACCAGGACTGCATGATGAAGCTCATAAGTATTTTGAACAGAGGTTCTCTCCCATCAAACATTTAAGCTTCAAAAGAAAAAAAACATAAGCTTAGCATTCACAAACTGAATACGCGTCCTTTTACCCATCTCTCATAGCATAGAGCTCTTACATCACTCTCAGTTATCTCTGCAGACATACAATAAATGGTGCACAGCAGGAGAAAGAACTTTACTTTACACTGTAACCTTCAACATGTGAAACAAAAAGATGAAATTCCTTCCATTTCCTCATGATGTCAAAGCTGAAGTCAAGTGAGAGTGGGATTCCTGCCATAATTACATTTGTATCTCTGTCTGCAAGGTTGTCTGGCTCCCTGTTGATGTTTGCCAATGATTAAAAATCGGTCAGAGATTTGTCTGTCGCTTCTTGCACTGTCACTCTTCTCTTTTTAGCTTCCAACGTCAACGTCCTCTTTGTCCTCTTCATCTCTGCCATTATGTCCATAGAGGCTGCTTAGCCCGGTAACATTGCCTGCTTGCAGATGGCTGGTTTCCTGTGCGGTGCAGGCCTTGAAACCTCTTCCCAATTGTCCAAAATACCTGTTGTGCAAACATTAAAACTCACTGAGCTCAGTCCACACAGCCCAGCTGACAAAGTGAGCTAACAGTAGCTATAGTTGATAGCTGATAGTTGATATAGCTGATGACTAGCTGAATGAGATCAGAAGGAAAACATTTTCTCCATAAATTATGATCCAGTTTGACCAAAATCACTGAAATATTTGGTGTGCCATAAAGTGTTAAAAACTTGTCCTGGGTGATCGTACCTGGAGCACAAGGTTACAACAAGAACGAATATAGAGTGCAATGGAATGACACAGACACCATTCACCTGATTACACTTCATCTCAGCCATAATATCTCCTTACCTGCTCTCCGGGAAAATAAACAACAAATATTGTGCTAACAAACGCTATAGTCGCTTCTAATACTGTACATATGTCTGCCGGTGTGTGTGTGTGTGTGTGTGTGTGTGTGTGTGTGTGTGTGTGTGTGTGTGTGTGTTGCAGAAGATGGCTTTGTGTGGATCAGCTCCCTAAACTTGAAGGGCTAATTCATCTTTCTCACGCCTCGTTAGGGAATGCTGGGAGTCTGATTAAAGATTGAATATTTCATGGCGGGTTTGGTATATCATCGGCCACCTGCTCTCTCTCTCTCTTTCTCTCTCTCTTTCCATTACCCATTATCCTCTCTGTTTTCTCATTTTCTCTCTCCACCTGTTTTCTTTTGAGCCACTCTTCTCCCTCGCTCTGTCTCCATCTCGTTCTGTTCCTCCACTTCTTCTCTCTCTATCATATTATCCCTATGTTATCCCTTTCTTCTTCTTCTTCTTCTTCTTCTTCTTCTTCTTCTTCTTCTTGTCTTCTTCTTCTTCCTCTTCGTCTGCCGCCCTGTCTCTGCCTCGCTGTCTATCACTTTCACACACACACACACACACATTTTCTGACTCGGCTTGCTTCACTCCTCGTGTGCATATGCTGTCGGGCCAATAAACAGGAAGTGCTGGAACTTGTGCTTCTAGAAAGCTGAATATGAATTATGTGTATTGAATATGTAGACGTGACACAAATTCTGACTAATGCAGAGCAGTTTGACTCATTTTGTTATTTACTGTACTTACAAGCTGGTTATCAGTGACATGGAAACATTGATAGCACCCAGACATTTAAAAGGTGTAAATGCATCCATCTCTCCTCCTCAGTGTTTCTAGCTCTGTCAGTATGAAAGCTGCTTACACTGCTGACTCGTCCTGCGATAGAGGCAGCTGAATGACACTAAAATCACCCATGATTCTCTCTGTCTCTTTAAAATGACAAGAAGAAAGCAGCGCCCACAACCTCGGCTCTTGCTGTCATACATAGTAAGATGCTGTAGCATTCATTTGATCCATACCCAGAACATGTCTGAAGGGATCTGTGTCGCTGAGACAACACCTAGTTTGTACCAATTTCATCCAAAATTCATTCAAGCCTTCAAGTTGGGTCCTGCTTCATTAACTGATCTGAGCCCCCACTCATCATTTCAGTTATGTGCGTGAATGTTGTATATTTCTAAATGTTACAGTCAGAGACATGCACAGCAGGCCTCCTGTATATCCTTGCTTGAAATGTTATTCCCACAGGTGCACAGGTGTCTACAATTTCCATTTTCTTGCAGCTCTAGCCATTAGCTGGTGTGCTTAAGGAAAGAGAGAATTATCTGGAGTGATAATTGTCAGACTCTGAGAGAGCACAAGCAGTGAGGTGACTGCAGGCTCCAAGTGCTGTTAGCTAAGCACAGATTAACCAGCGTATGCTGGCCAGTAGAGAGCCTGGACTAATCCCATAGACTTTTAGTAGAAAACATGGACATCATATCCATGAAGTCACCCAAGCTCTGAAACCATCTTAGCAGTCCTGCCTGTATTGGTCTTAAATGTAGTCCATGCATACAAGTCCTCCACATGTTACTTGATGAATAGCAGTTAGCTTGCAAGTTAACTTCACAGGTGTTAATAAATAGCTTTAGATACACTGGCACCAACCTCTGGACTGGTATAGCCGTGATCAGCTGAACTGAGAATATGTGGCTCAACGTGAACCAGACCTGGATTTTATCCTGATATTAGTGTGTGATAGAAGTGTAAACTGAGCCAAAGATTGTTTTCTTCATGATTCATCATAATTCAGAAAAGCAACAGAAATGAAAAGAAATTAGAATTTTCCAACATTAGCTGCCGCTCCAACTTCCTTGTTCTCTGTGATGTAGTCCCTGAGTTAGTTTTGAACATGTGAGGACATTTTGTTTCATGATACAGGGTATCCATCATAACACACTTTGCCTGCACGCTGTCACCAACATACTAACATATCCATATGTAGAATGAGAAATGTGCTCATTTTGTGTAATGTATGAAATGTGGACACAGCTGGAGTGTCATTTAACAGCAAATGGAAAAGTATTCATAAATTGATTGAATCGCTCTCATGTTAACGGTCTTGAGAGCAGCACTCAGTGTTTTTATTGCAAATATTGGATGGATTGATTATTTGAATATAAATACATTTCCAGGAATTAAGTGTCATTTTTAAGTTGGTGCGGTTCTCCTCACAGCAGCGGCACAGTATGGATTAATTAAGTTCAGTTCTGTCTGAAAGCTCCCACAGTACACACACAGCCTTTTTCTCCAGCATTGCCATTCATGTTATATAGATTCTTCACACTAAACATCATAATGAGTGATAATCTGCAGCCTGTTGCCTTGCAAGGAGAATGTTTCAGAGGGATTAATTACAGCAAATTGACTGAGTTTAACTGAAGGAATTAATTTACAAGTGGTTCCTGAAATAAAGGAAATGTGTGAAAGAAAGAAAGAAAGAACGAACGAACAGTGGTGCTTTTAGTTTGCCGTTTATCTGTTTGCGTGCTTAGTCATATGTTGCACCATACAGGTGACTATAGCTAACCTTGCGTCAAGGCTCAACTTAAATCAACAGCCAGGGGAGATGCAGGCTGGAGCACAGCAGCTTGTCAACAGCCTGAAAAATCCAAGTGATTATTTGACTGTGTAATTAAAACATGATGCTCTTGTAATCTAATAAAACTGAGACTCCACTGAGGGTCCAAATTAAACAAACAGTTGCATTACTAATGAAAGGAAGAGGTTGTCTGACCTCATTTTAAATTGCCATCATTTGTCTTTTGATGAATCTGCCCGTGGTACCTCTGCAGCAAAGGATGCTCATTATCCCTGTGACTTAAAGCAGCACGCAAGTATTTGGACACTTCTGGACAACATTGGCATTCATTTGCAGACATGTTTCTGGCCATGTGACTGTGGTTTGTTACCCTTAAATATCCAGTCTAGTTGCTATGGGTACTTATAAGGCACTTCACCCCTCTAGACTCCAGTAGAATTCTTGAATGTTGCTGCAGTTCACTGAGAACTCAAATGCATTTCCTCCTCAATCAACAAACAGCAGTGTCTCAAAAACTGACAAAATTGACAGTCACACAGTTTTCATGTTTTCTTTCATTTGACACCAAATATGTGGTATTTGGTGCTTTTTTAAACCAAGTTTGACTTAACCATCAGAAAGAAAAACAAATAAAACTTAGACATAATTTTAAAAAAAGTCTCTGTGACTGTCAGTCCTGCATGCTTTGACAAACTTACCAGAGAAAACAGCATCAGGCTCAAGCAGTGAGAGCTGGTCAGCCTCTGAAACGCAAACCCTGCTGGGGTTTGAAGTCTTGTGAGAATGGACTAAAACAGCGCTGCACTTGTGGCTGCGCTGTGATGGAGACATGTTTAATGCAGTACTTTATTTATTAGCACAGTTTACATAAGTAAAATAAGTAACACTCTGCACCTTTAAATCACACATCTGACTTAATTGAGAGAATTGTTATTGAGGATGTGGGAAAGCAAAGTTTTGGCAGCTTGATACCATTTTCTTTCTGCCCCTGAAGGCAGAAGCTTCTCCAAGCCATCCTTAATAGTCTGACATTTAAAGGGCATTACACTGGGACTGTGATCTCTCTGTCACTGACATGCATACTCGAACAGGAGAACAGTATATTTCAACAATTATATGAGCTAACACACATGTAAAACATAGTTTTCTATTGTGCTGTTCATTAATGATGTGTGTGTATGTGTGTGTGTCTACAGGAATGTGAGTTCTGCAGGTGAGGAGGCCCGGAGGAGGATGAGGGAGTGTGAAGGCCTGACAGACGCTTTACTCTACGTCATCCAGACTGCTCTGGGGAGCAGTGAGATTGACAGCAAGGTAACTCACACGTACACATGCACGCACAGACAGCCAACTGCCATGTATACAAACTGTCATACTCTCTGGCTCATGCACATGACAAAAAATGATGTTGCCAAAAAGTCCTGTGAGTGTGTCGGCATGATGTGTGTACATCACTGTCCAAAAACTCAGATATTAGTGGCTATTTTTTGTGTTTCATGATGATAACTATGATAAAAATATTTATCACTTCACATGTTATGTATGCAAATGTGTTTTATCTGTGTCTTTGCAGACTGTATGTATAAGCTGCACATGCATATTCATTTCTTTAAGTTGTTTGCCTGTGGTTTGTATCTTAATGTCCGAGGCTCTATGCACTATAAAAAATGGCATGGTAAGTTTCCTGCACTGGCACATATACATCTGCAGATGAATACACAGCACTAAGACTTATTTTTTATTTTTAACTAATTGTTGAGATATATATATATATATATATATATATATATATATATATAGAGAGAGAGAGAGAGAGAGAGAGAGAGAGAGATGTTTTGGCCTTCTTGAGACAGCTTGAAGAGTGACAGGAATGTGTGTGTGAGAGAGATGGAGAATTACATGCAGGAAAGAGCCACAGGTCGGATTTGAAGCCTGGGCCACCATGACAAGAACTGAGTCTTTGTACATGAGGCGGCTGCTCTACTGACTGAGCCAAACACCACCCCTAACATGTCATTTTTTACAGTGCACCATTTATTACTCAACCCAGATAGTCAGTGACACAGAAACATCGCTAGTGAGAGAGAGAGAGAGAGTGTGTGTGTGTGTGTGTGTGTGTGTGTGTGTGTGTGTGCGCGCTTTTATGTGAGCCTGTGAGCAACCATGTGTATCAGTATTTGCGCATGTGCTGTGTGCATATGTGTGTGTTTGATGTGTGAAGTGTCTAGTTGTGATTTGAAGTTTTTAATCCTTAGAAATCCTTCAAGATCAAAGTCAGACTGTTGACTGCATAGTCACTCACAACAATAGGATTAGTGTGTGTGTCGACAGTATGCACACAGTATGTGTGTGTCTGTGTGTCAATGTTTATGTTTACTATATATGTTTATGTTTATTGTACATTATATATTCAGCAGTGCACAATATGTTCATTTTTATGTGTATTTGACTGTGTGCATATGTGCCTGTTTTTTAGTCATGTCTCCCTCTTCTTTCTTTCTTTCTTTCTTTCTTTCTTTCTTTCTTTCTTTCTTTCTTTCTTTCTTCTCTCTACCATCAGACCGTAGAGAACTGTGTTTGCATCCTGAGGAACTTGTCGTATCGTCTGGCTGCAGAGACGTCTCACAGCCAGCAGGGAGGGTCGGAGGAGTTGGATGGTCTGCTGTGTGACACCAGTGGGAAGGATGCAGAGAGCTCTGGATGCTGGGGCAAAAAGAAGAAGAAAAAGAAGGGACACGACCAGGTGGGAAAAGAGAAAGTTAGAGGCAGGGAGTCTTTTCATTTGAATTTGTTTATTTACATTTACACTTAGATTTAGCTGACGCTTTTATCCAAAGCTACTTACAAGAAAGGGAAACAATCAAAGTGCCAGTGTGACAAAGACATGCTCGTCACTACTCACATAGAATCAAGTGACAGTTGTAGATGGGGATAGATTTATCATGTCCAGGTGTTGGTAGAGCTCTCTGAAGAGCTAAGGTCTTCAGGACATATTTGAAGGTAGAGAGGGATGTCCCTGATCTGGTAGGAACTGGCAGCACTTTCCACAAACAGGGAACAACAGACGAGAAATGTTTGGATTGCCCTGAGCGTACGGGTGGCAGAGCCAGGCGTTGTTCATTGGAGGTTTTAACATACAGTATGTCTGTATAAGGCTGTTCAAGTAGGTGTGTGCAGAACCAGAGACTACTTTCTAGTCAGCATTAGCACTTTGATTTTAATGTGGGCTGCTACAGGTAGCCAGTGGAGCTCGATGAGCAGCAGGGTAACATGGTCTTTTGGGTTGATTGAAAACCAGGCATGCCACTGTGTTCTGGATCATCTGGAAGGGTTTCACTGTGCAGGCTGAGAGGCTGTTACAGAGTCATTTGATCTTTCTTCATTTGTTTGTATCCTCTTCTCTTCTTTTGATATTTTTCTTCATTCAGTCAAATATTTCTTGCTGGTGCTCAGCAGCAGCCTCAGATGAAGGTTCAGTGGGTTTCTTGCTTGTGCAGAGTGCTCACAAAGTACTGCAGAATCATATAGTTAATTATATGGTGGATAATAATAATGTGGTGGATTTATGTAAGCAGTCTTCTGATATATCCAGACAAGCTAATGAACTGTGTTTGGTCTTAGAGTCTAATTGTACAAAAAGAGGGTCAGGGCCTGGTTACAGTTACAGAGGGAGCAGTCTTATCTCTCTCACACACACAAAGGTACACTATCAACTTATGTTGTCAGCTGGGTGCACCTAGCATCTGTCCTCCCAAGTGTTGGAATAGAAAAAAATTGGGCTACCAAAATACTCCAGTGGTCAATTCTCACAAATAAAGCGGAACAGAAAATTTGCTCTGCGTTCAGTCTGAATGCACCCAAACCCCAAATTTACAGACTCAAAGAGCAAAGAAAGGATGCCAGTGAACAGTTATTGCTTTAGTTCACATCGAATCAGGCTTCCCACTTTTCATGAGATAATTTTATCATACGACCGGGACCAGTATAGTGGCAATGGCAGGAAATAACTACCCAATCAAAGCATGAGTATGTAAATTAGTCTCAATGCTTAACAGGCACACAAGCTCCAGGGCTCGTGAGGAAGATGAGAGAGAGCGCACGATTTGAAATCTCTGTGTGAGCTGCTTTATCAAAGGAGGCATCAACAGGCAGGAACATGCTGCAGAGGAGCCAGATGGACATTCTCTCGTGTACATTGTTAGCGTAATGTTAATCTGTTACATGGGTGTGTGTCGTGTGTTTTCTGTGTCAGGAGTTCACTTGTTTTGTTTACATTTATGAGACAATTATGGTTTTGTGGCTAAATGAATGTGGTAATGAGTTATTGCCCCTAAATAGTAATTTAGCCAAGGGGACAGGTTTAATTTGTGCTTTAATTGTTGACTTATCTCACAGTCTCTATCTCCCCATGCTCCTCTTTTTCTTCTTGTTCTACTTCACATAAAAATTACATTTACACACCAGGGGAACTCGTAAGGATGAGGCACTCACCTTTATTTGTTTAATGCTGTGACTTTCGTGGTTGGTATTCCCATTAATATGTCCACACCAAGATGATGACAATGAAACAATAAGGAGCTTCTAGTGTGTACTATCTAATAGCCAAATTCTACCAGGTACAGATGACGCGTGCACCACGGCCGCCATTCTAGGCAATGTTTGAAACTGCACTGGAAGCGCCGCGAGCAGCCCATGTCAATGTGCACAGAGCAGCCTGAGCTGCCCGAAGTCTGGCAATGCAGATAAAACAGCTAAAAAGGAAACAATTCACCTATGTAGCACATTTACATATTTGGAAGCACATGACTCAAGAAAAAATGACCAAATCTGAACAAAGGTTTGATGGGCAAAATAGTCCATTTCTGAAACATTCCTGGTGGGGTTTGAATTTAGGTGGAGAACAAACCAAAAATGCATCACGGCCGCAGCAGAGGTGTTCCCAGTAGGGTTCCGACACCGTGCCTACAGTACATTGTATGCTTTCATTGATAGGATTTTATTATCTGTCTTGTGTCAGAGCAGGTGTCACTGTTGTTTTGGTTTCTAAATGGAGGATTCAGTATCTCATTTTATAATGCAGCTCTGTGCCGTTTCTAGTTCAAGAACATTTGCTCAGTTCATCCTCAGTTCACACTATCTCCAGTCTTAAATGAATATTTATGACTGCACTGCAGCTTTCTTTGATATTCATGATGTTGTTTTCCACATAAGCTACTGATATCACCTACCACCTGGATTATTTAGGATCTCCAGAATAGCGTACATGTACAGTATCAAGAGGAGTGTCATCATGTGTATAAATATGTATCTTCTCGTGTAATTTAATGTATTTTCTTGTTCTATGTAGTATCATCAACACATGCAATGAAGGATTTCACACAGCATGATTGGGAGATTATAGCTGTACCTACAGATTAAGCCATAATCTCAGAATCAAACATACCAAGCCATTATAATATCTCTGTCTGGATTTCCAGGGTCTGCCAACAGGCAGAGTTTCAGCACCAATTTAGTTTAAAAAAAATTAGCTCACTTGTGGTTGTAGAATTGGCAGAAACCAAACGGCTGCCTTGGAGTAGGATCTAACCTCTTGTCATGCTAATAAGCAATCAGCATCACATTCTGGTTGAGTGGAAGCCGTCTTTTACAACTTCTGGTGAAGCTGTGGGGATTGAAAAACCCAACACTTCCAGTGGATCACAGTGAGTGAATTGCTCATTAGCCTTACATGTTTTTTCCCTTTTCATTTTTAGAAATGACAGAGAAAAGAGATTTAAAAAAAAAAAAAAGTAGTGATAGTGATGAGCCAGGCCTTTAACTTCCATCTGTCAAGTGAACCCTCAGCGAACTTTTTGTGTATCCAAGCAGAACCAGGGAGACAAGGGATTTTAAAACTAACTCTCTGATCAGATTGTAAAGGGACAAATCATAACCTCTCCATAGTGATAATACATAACCCCACCACCCCCCCACAACTACCACCACCACCACCCCCAAGCTGTTTGTCTCCACTCCAGTGCAGCTGTGTGTGATTACCATGAAGTAGCAATTGGGGAGCTTGTTGAAGAGGGCAAAACTCTATCAACTCTGGGGCAATGAGAGGAGAGGAGAGGAGAGGAGAGGAGAGGAAAGGAGATGAGATGAGAGGAGAGGAGAGGAGCGGGTATGTCTGTTTAGAGGAGTTATAAAGGGAGATTAATAGGAGCTGGGGGATGCTAGAAAAATATATATGAATAATACAGGATGAGAGGGGAAAGAGGAAGTAGTAGAATAATGAGCTCAAAGACAAATAAGGAAGCAAAAGAAGATTTTTTTTTTCATTTTAGCGTGTTGGCAGTATTACAGTCTTTACAGATGTCATGTGAGATTACATCATTGCTGATGGAGGAGGAGTAGAATTTCCTACTCAAATAAAGAAACACATACAGTAGATGGATATTATCATGACAACACAAAATGAAGTACAGTAACATACTGTATATATTAAACCTACAAATCAGATGAAGAATCAAAGGTACAGGCCCAGTGCTGTACATTTAAGCATACAACCATATCATGAATCTAATTTTCAGTAGTTCTCAGATGACATATACACATTGCTGGGACCAAAGAGAACCTTCCTCTGGGCTGAAAGTGGCGTCACATGGGTGTCTGATCCAGCCAGGAAAAGTGGCCAGCCCTGATGACCCTGAGGCCAAGTCGCATATGATTCAATCTTGAAGTTTGAAGTTGAGGATGTTGATGCAATAATAACACGAATGATGAGATGCACTTTTCATCTTGGACTCACTTGAGAAGAATCATATGTTGGATATGTTGTGTCTGAGCCAGAAGTGGAAGTAATACAGCCTTGAAGTTGCTCAAAACCTGATGAAGTCCAACAAAAGTGATCTCTAGGAAAGGAGATTCAGAGTATCAAAGCTAAGGCTCTGGTGGTTGCCTCTCAGTAGGCAATTAAGAAAAGCTGAGTTAGAGATCATACACTTTTGTCAGAAAAGAACATTTCTGTTGTGTTCTGTAGCCTCGAGAAAGGAAATGCTTTAAAGAGAATAGCCTTATATACAAGCTTAACCCAGTGCTGAGGATGGTGTTTTAGGAGTTGGTGGATGGTTTAGTAGGGCAGTCATGCATAAAGTGTCATCTTGTCATACTAACAAATGACCCTCACATCTGTGACCTCATTCTTCAACTCATAATCATAAGGTGAGATATTGTGGTTGCAACCACGTAATCCAGAGATATTGGACTGCAGGGTCAGTGTGGCTATAAGGAAAATCCTGTCCAGATGTGTGCCTGTCAGCAGTTGCATCCTACTCCAGAGTGCCAGCAGTTGGCAAACTTACCTTCAGGGTAGAGTTTCCTCGGCTGAACCTCCATTCACATATGTTGGAGTGGACTATTTTGGACCTTTTGAGGTAAAGTGTAAAAGAAGTGCAAGGAAGAGGTATAGAGTTCTCTTAAGCTGTTTATCCATAAGGACTGTCCACATTGAAGTTGCGACCTCATGGGACACAGAGTCAATACTCTTCTACGCTTCATAGACATTATCGGATAGTTGTTGGAACTGCATTTGGATAATAGCACTAAATTTGCAGAAGGCCTTGTCTTTTACATGATGTGAAGTTCATTTCTTTTCTAAGGTTAGGTAGGTCTTTTCAGTACAACCCTTAAGTCCTGCAACTTATTCAATGAACAGAAGTTTCTGACTAACTGATTTTTACGTGGACTGCAACAGCATCCTCAGAAGGCAGGTAACCAGCTCTATAGGGCTAATTCCAGGGGTTCGGCACCTCCTCTTCCATTCCATGTATGAGCTGCACTCTGTTCAACCTAAAAATCGTCTAATCAGAGGGGAGAAACTTCTCAGCCCTGTCAACAAGATAAGAAGACTGAGGCTAAAACTGCATGACTAATTCATGAAGTCAGCATCATCTTCATGTACCATGTAGCGAGCCAGAGGTTAGATGAATACTTTAATGTTCTTTTTTTCAAACCAGTTAAAAATTATATTAAGTTAACGCTTTCAGGATAAGGACATTTTCTTACATATGTATACAGTTTGGCAAACGTAAACTGAATCATGTGTTAAATAGTCAAACTGATATTCTAGTCAATGATCATTGTTCAACAATTATCCATCACACGAGACTAGACTTGTGAGAAGTGTAAAATGAAAACCTCAGTGACTTTATTGTAGCTTATTGCAAATCATGTGGATGTATAATCCTGATGTGATTCCATTAAAAGACAATAAAGGATAATACAGGCCTATTATTTTCTTTATGGCCCTGTCCAAGTCTGCAGTTCTGGATGAACAGCAGATGGTGATATTCTGTTAAAGTTGCATTTAAATTTCCAGCACTCTAAAAACATCGGTCCACTACAGGGCAGCAACTGGTGTTTACATTTGTGTTTATAAAAAATGCACATAATACGCGTACTCATCACTAAGTCAAATGTCAGTGTCACTAATCTGTATGAATTATATCGTAATGTTCTGTATTCAACAGCCAACGCTCTCGCTGTCATTATTAATGCATAGCAGGTCTATGTGTGTGTATTTTATGAAATGCATCATCAGTGCAGGAGGAAATGTCAGATTTCAATTACAGAGGAGATAGAAAAACAGAATGCACAAATAGATGAATGCCATCTTATTTACACACTGTTTATGAATAGTAAATCTCTCTCCCTGTTCTTGCCTGAGGGAACCATGCATCCCTCCACCACTGTCAAACCTCGCTATGCACAGAATTCAAAATATGTTTCCATTCTGAATTATGTCTCATCTTCCTCAGTGGGATGGGGTCGGCCCATTTCCAGACTTGGCGGAGCCTCCGAAAGGCATCCAGATGTTATGGCACCCCACCATCGTCAAGCCTTACCTCACACTGCTCTCTGAGTGCTCCAACCCAGACACCCTGGAGGGAGCAGCTGGGGCTCTGCAGAACCTGGCTGCTGGCAGTTGGAAGGTAAGAACTCAGTGCTGTGCCTATATCCATGTGATACTAAATGGCTTCGGCACAAGACTGTATTGAAATTCTAATGGGATCTGAACATGAACAACATTGATACACAGCAAATTAACAACAATAAGAGCCCCTCATATTCTGGTCGTTTTGTGCTGCGGGACAGCAAACCTTGTTGACTGGTCCTTTAAAATTTCCTCATGCATGAATGAACTTGCTGACCATCATGTTAGAGTTGTGATTGTAAGCATATTAGTGTGTCGACATCTCAAAACACCACTGTGCCTAAGCATAGCCTTACAGAGCTGCTAGCATGGCTGCTGTCTCTTCTGTCTTCCTTACATGTTTTCTAAGTGCAGTGTGATAATACATTATGTCATGTAAGTTTCCAGTAATGTAATAGTCTCATTATATTCTAAAGGAAATGAATAACACAGACGTCTGCACACTGCCTTTGACAAGAAATAAATTGGATAACAGCAAAGACGCAGTTAGCCGTAATGTGGTACATTGGTTAAAAGGATCAATACAATACACCGGAAATAGGGGCTAAAAACAAACCCCGATGCTCTCTCTGTATCCACCTCCACCCCTCTGTTGTGGTGTGTAGTGGTCGGTGTATATCCGGGCTGCGGTGCGTAAGGAGAAAGGCCTCCCTATCCTGGTGGAGTTGCTGAGGATAGACAACGATCGGGTGGTTTGTGCTGTGGCCACCGCACTGAGAAACATGGCTCTGGACATCAGGAACAAGGAGCTCATTGGTGAGTTGTTCATTCCACATGAAGATACACATGCAGAAAATAGGTGGTATGAAAATCCACTTTTATATTTTTTAGGATTAATGTGCTTAATTGTGCCTTAATTCAAGATAATGGCACTGAACACAAGTGCAGTTATCTTGACCCACTTGCAGAATTATCCACTTGATGAAACAATGAATATGATGCTTGTTTAAGCTGACGTGTCTAACAGTAATCATTCAAGGGTTATTGTTGCTAGAGTTTGTCCTATATTTGTCCTATGTCCTATATATGTCCTATTTGTCCTTTGTCCTAACAGTGTCTATAATATGTGACTCTATATAAGCAGATAGTTTCCTTCTTTAAACAGACACTAGTGTTGACGGATCATTTGATGCTTGATTTTTCTTTGGAGACCGAGCGATGTCTGTAATAAACTATGCCTTTCTGCTGGTCCCCATAGCAACAACCTCATGCCTCCTTCCACTTACTCTGTCTGAGTCTGCTTGAGGCTCTGAGCTAGGCTTATGTTTGTGTGTATGGGTGTCTGTGTGTGAGTTTGTGTGTATGTGTGTACATGTGAATGCAACCGTTCATGTGTATAGTGTATGTAGGTTGCATTGTCAATCTTATATCCCACTACCACAGGGCATGCATGTATATGTTGATAGGACACACTGTCCTGGCCTCACTCATGTTGTGTTAACATGATGAAATTGCGTTAGAGACACAACTTGTTGTGTAGCTATGTCCTCCGGGCTTTCAGCTGTAGATATCAATACTGTCTGCACAGACAGGGCCACTGTGAGCCAACTGTTGTTTTATTGCTGCAATGTTACAAACGCAATTTTGTAAGGTTATTTTCAGTGTTTGTGTGTTCATAATGAGAATATTGCCAATACTGCAAGAATATGGCAATACTTGAATTAAACTGTTTACAGAGTTTAAGCATGTTTGATAACTTACTTTAATAAGCCAGTTTATGTGCAAACTACTTTTATCTGGAGAGAACCAGAAAAGATCATTCATACAGTTAAACAGAGTGAATTCAGACATTTTTAATTATGTTTTCTACAGATATGTTCATCACGTCTTAATTGTTATTATATTTATATGTATTAGTCTTCACTCATATATCAATCAAAGCCATCTAGAGACGGTATGCTTCATGCAGCAGCAGGCTTTTTACAGCAGTTAAACACACATACTGTGGATATGAACTGTCAGTGGGTCACAACGTGCCTCTACCCCCACCACCCCAGGGTGATGACCCACTCAGAATGAGGGGCAGAGTGGACAAGATTGCCTGACAGCAATACTGGGTGTCATGGGAAATGTAGTCAGTTGGTGCTGGATTACTTTTCAGCATCATTATTTGACAGCCACCAAGCTAAAACATCCTGCCACGACTTAAGTATACTTTATTTATAGAAATTATATTGGATTATATTATGTCTATGTTATGGAAGCTTTCATAGTCATATGTTTTTATAGTCACCGTTTATAGTAAGAGCAGGTCAGCAAAGGGGAAGGGTCATGCATAACTATTTATGCATTCATATTGTTTTATAGATTGTTTTATAGTGCTCTAAGTGCAACCCTGTCACAATTGCCCACCATGCCCACAGGTAAATACGCCATGAGGGACCTGGTGCACCGTTTGCCAGGCGGCAGCAACAACAACAACAGCAGCGGCGGGGGAGGAGGAGGCGGTGGCAACACCAGCGCCCTGGTGGGGAAGACCATGTCAGACGACACCATCACGGCTATCTGCTGCGCTCTGCACGAGGTCATCACCAAGAACATGGAGAACACCAAGGCACTGAGGGACGCCGGCGGCATCGAGAAGCTAATCGGCATTGCCCGTAGCAAAGGAGACAAGTAAGCTGAATGTCTGAATTTGGAGGAGGGTGGAAAGAAAGAAGAAGGAATTATAGAGGGATGAGAATGAGAGGTTGTAGTTTTCTCAGCGAGCATGAACAGTTTGAATATTGTCCATTCTACATGTGACATATCTGTTCTGTCTTCCTAAGGTATATAAACTCATTTTATACGTTTTAAAGCTGAAATCATTGCTATATCACATATAGTACCAAAGATTATACTCAGGGCTTAAAGTATTCCGGCACCGTGCCAGACCTCAGTGTGTGGTGACTGCGATTCATTAAAAAAAAAAAAAAAAAGTAAACATTAAAAGAAAACCTGTTGATGTGGGATCTGCTACTGTCCAACCCTACATTAGCAATCATAACTATGCACACGCAATGAAGTGCATAGTTATGATTGTTGTGACAATGACAGACATAGCAACAGTAACCACAGGGGGCCAGCAGCAGTTGATGCTGCGTTCCACAACTCGCTGTGAATTGTGGAAAATGAATTGAACAGCGTCAAACTCGAAAATTACACGTATATTCATCTTCTTCCAAAATAACACAAATTGCTGCTGCATAGGTTTTCAGTGTTCAGCGGATAGTGACAATATGCCACACTTCGTTTTTCTCCTCCGACTTAACCTGTAGCATGTAGCCTACACTATGACCTCTCAGTTACCTACGAGTGGTTTTGAACGCAGCATCCAGGCCGGCCTTTGTTTGACCAAAATCCAAAGATGGAGGGGAAATTTATGAAGCCAGGGGAAGACGTCCTAACTAAAAAAAGACTTTAAAATAAATGGCACTGGGCGTGGAGCCAGGTGCTTCTGTGTGTTGTGTGCAAAGAAGCTAATATATGCAATTAGTGATAAAAAAGTTCTTCTACTTAGCCATCTCACCAGCTAGCTTTCACTTGACATAGTTCCCTTGCTTTAGCTGTCAAATTGGCTGTTAGCTCTGCTTTATAGCACTGTAAATTTAAAAAGCTGCTTTCACAGACACCCTAAATTATTATGCTATACTTTTTATGCAATAAAATACAAGTCAAAAAGTTGTCTTAACTCATAGTAGTTATTGCGTTTGTGCTTTGCAGGGCAGTATAACAGATTTGGTTCTTACCTTTTGCATCCCAAAGTTGCATTAATTTTCAATTCTCTGAATAATAAAAGGCTAAAACTAGATTCTGTTGTTATTCAAAGTATAAATCATCACATTGTTTTTTAGAGATCCTGAAGGCATAAATCCATAGATAAACAAGTCATTTCTTTTAAGAATTGCCTCCTCTTCAAAGCACATTGCAAGTTTCCTGCTTTGCAACCCTGCAAGGGCAGGATGTGCAATCCCAGAATCCACAACAATAACACCCAAATGACTTGAAGAAATAAAGTTTAATTTCCCAGACGCTGATATGGCCATATGAGCCAATTATACCCACAGCCATTAGTCAGCTGAGCCAACCCCCAGAGGATGCAAAATGAAATATTGGCCGATCAATCAGTCAGTCAAACAATCAAGCAATTCTGCAATTTGGCCAGTTTAAGTGTCGTATTTGAGGTCTGATTCTGCAGCTTAGGTCATTTCCTCTTCAATGAGAAATCTCTGCTTTATGTCTGTTTCTGAATTATTCTGCATTGTGATCCCACTAGTGCAAAACAAAGGACAGTCAAGCTTTATACTGTATGTGTTTTTTCCACTCTGCTGAATTCCCAGACATAGTCCTAAAGTAGTGAAGGCAGCATCTCAAGTCCTGAACAGCATGTGGCAATACAGAGATCTCCGCAGCCTCTACAAAAAGGTAAAGTCTGCATGCTGTGTGCTCTGGTTGTATTAACACTGTGTAACAGAGTGGAAACTGTGTAATGACAACACCACTGTGAGGCATCTAGATTATTTCGATGGTCTCATCTGTCATCTCTTCTTCTCTCCTCTTTTCATCTTGCTTTCTTCTTTCCTTTCCTTCGCCTCCTCTTCAGGATGGCTATTCTCAGTACCATTTTGTCAGCTCTTCCTCCACGATAGAGAGAGACAGACAGCGACCTTATTCTTCCTCTCGTACTCCGTCCATCTCTCCTGTACGAACCTCCCCCAACAATCGATCAGGTGAGTGCGCCCTCCACCCCCCTTCTTCTGTCTTCCCTTTTGTCCTCCATCACTCTTTCCTTCAGTAAAGTCCAGTAAGACAAACGCCATTTCAATACAGCTGAAGCCTGTTTTAACCTTCACACTACGCCGGCTGCCAACAAATTATTCTGCTGTCAAGTGAAATCCTTGCACTGTGCCCCCTAAAAAGGTTTCCGCCCTTGCATTGTTGAAATTAGTGTTTGACTATTCAGTATTTCTGCACTCGCATATATTTTATCAAAAACATGCTAAATAATAATGCTTTCCCATGAGCTTAATTCTCTGAAAACTAAAAGTGATAATGTGTTTTCCACAACATGTGTGGTGCATGAGCCAAATGTTTCGTGTCCAAGTTGAGATTTCCAGTTTCTGACAGTTCTTAGACCCTGACACATATTTTTTATATTTCCCTCCTGGAATCGTAGTTCCACTCTCTTCCTGTACTCTCTTTTTGCATCTTTTACTGCTCTTCTTCCTTTGAAGGCTGATGCTTTATAATTGTCCATGTTGCCAGATTGCAGTCCTCATTTGTAGGCAGCAGTGCATGAGTTTATGGCATCATTTATGGTTGGAATTCTCCATGGTTTCTGGTTGTAGATTGGTTTAAATGTTGCTGTGGGTACATTTGATTCTGTTGTTTCACAAATTAATTCCACCACAGTCTCAGTGAATCCATTAATGTCCTCGGTGACACGGATATATCCTGGAACAACTCCAGAATGCGTCATGTAGTGGAGACTGCAAAGTGGCCTCTGATTGGTTTGTCCATTTTGTGACTTCTCAATTCACTGGAGTCATGCGGCACGGTTTGTTTACATACTTCACCCTCAAGATGTCAGTGTGGTCGCTGTTCCCACGGAACAGATTTAACAGACAAACCACTGGACAAAGAAAACCCTTAATATGGATCACGACATTTATTTGGCTAATCTAAAAGGTGCTTCCATTAGTTCTGAAAAGGATCAGTGTCAACAACCTGATGGTAGTTTGAATGCTACACAATAGAGTCCCATTGTTTCGCAGACAGATCCAGATCCAGACAGATCTCTCCACAGATCCTCCTGTGATTTAATATTCTCCATGCTAGCAATGGGGGGAGGGGGAGGCTGAGGCTCAGGTGGTGGAGCTGGTCATTTAGGAATCGAAGGGGATGCTGGTTTGATGTCTAGATAAGCCTGGTATCTGAAAGAGCTTTGGATAGGAAGTGCTGTAGCACTCCTGATGAACAGTTGGCACCCTGCATGGCAGCCTCTGCCATCAGTGATTGCTGAACATGGCAAGTGTTGTAAAAGAGTTTTGAGTGGTCAGAAAGGTCCATTTACTGTACGTAACAAAGAAAAGGGGTTTAGAGGTAATGGTTATTAATGTTCTTTTTTTCATACACAAGGAGCTGAGTCAGAACCTCTTTATTACTTTTTCATTTGAAACTGTAAAAGCAATCAGCAAGACATGCACAGTGGACTGGTACTGCCCTCACGTACACTAAGGATTCATCCTGCAAGCAGAAAGACACTTTTCAAAGAAATATGGCAGCTCCAAAATATCACTCACCTGAGCCGGCTTCTTAATAATGTGGATATTTGAAGTTTGAGGCTTAACTTTACAGGTTTCCTGTGCTACATACAGATAAAGATATGACTTTTGCATTACATACTGTAGTCCATGCTGGGTATATTATTAGACAAGTAGCTTTGTTTCCATGATATTTCATGACACTGCCTTATGGATTAATTTTTAAAAGAGCCTGCATTGGGGACATATGTTGTGCTGGATCTGTTAATACATAATTAAACCAAGTTGGAGTTACTATATGAGAACAGATTCCATGGGACCACCTAGATTTAAAAACGCTGGATTTATGAAGCTGTCAACTGGCAGTAGCAAAATGATAAACACTTTGCTTTGGAAGCTAATAACATATTTTTCTATTTTGTTTCTCAGTTTAAAATTGTGCAGGCACATGGTTCATCATGCCATTAGTTTAATTTCACTTGTGTGGAAATGTTTCACATACAAAAGAAAGCATTTCATGGTGCGTATAAAGCCTTTGGAATGTCTACATTCAACAATAGCTGTTTACCGCAGCAGCACACCGAGGATAAATGACCGAGTAGGTGCAGATATTACAATAGACATGTGATATTAGCAGAGCATTAATGGGTGTATGGATCGGTTCTGTGTTGTAGCGTACAGAAGAGAGACAAAAGCTGCAGATGCAGCCACACAAGCAGGCTGGCAGGCTGCATCACAGCCAGCAGCTTCTTTGTGAAAGGCTGTTGAAAATGATTTGAATATTAGAGGAGACGGTATACTCAACCATATGGCACTCAATCAGTGGACTCGTGCTGCGACATGGCCAACCAGATCTAACTCATTATCTTTGCCGCATTTCCCACAGTCCAGCATTTATTATTTTCTTCCAGCTGAGGGTATGCATATTTTAATACTTTATGATATTTATGGCTGGCCCTGTTGATGTGGATTTTTGGGCGAGGAATCCCAGGAATGCTAAAATAGGCTAGTGGGAGTTTAAAGCAGCTTTCACTTTGTGTTGATTATGGCATCCCATGTGGATAAAAGAGGGAGTGTTTCCTTGGAATGAAGACTGCATTTCCCATGAGCACCTTGTGTTATAAAGCTCTTATGATTCATTTGCTTTGGGAGCAAATGAAAGAGCTGTTTGCAGAATGGACAGTGATGACCTATCTATTTGTGGCCATGTAAGAGTAATAACTGTAATATGACGATGGTGAAACGGCGTAAACTGCTTTAGCTGCATGTCAGCCTACAGCAGGTTTGTGATTCAGTGAGTCATTTTGTTGAGCTAAAGTTATCAACATTTCCAATAATATATTCAATATATTCATAATAAGCGATATGTAGTTGCATAAAATGTTACTTTATAAGCCAGTTTATTGCAGTAATGTCCACCACCTCGCAATGCATTTCATAAATAAAATATACAATATTACATATCTGTGTGGGAGGAAGAGGGCCAATTCAGGATTACTTTTCAATCCTTTTAAGCCTACAATTTTCTCCATCTGTGCCGTAAATCGTTTCGTCTGGTGTCCTGGGGAATCGGACCCAGAGAGAGGCATCCACAATATAAAACGTGCTTTGCTTACGGAGGTCATATAGAGCCATCAGTATTAAGTTGAGACTGTTTTAATAGGAGAACTCCTTGTAGCTGTAGATAAAAAATATGTACATGTAGTCAATAAAGGTGGAGAGTGGCCTCGCAGCCAGAGAGAAAGACAAGACAGAGGTAAGTGTCAACAGGATGACTCAGTGTTTACCTCTTTGAAATTACACCTTGGTCAAAAAGCTACATTTGTTTAGAATGGCACAATACCCACAGAGGTACAATACAAACCGTCGCAAATGCCCGGCTGTTTTTCATTCACTTCAGGGTGATGGTTAGAAGAAATCCTGACAGTGAGACCTCAGAGTGCTGTGCCTTTGTCCACATTCAGGCAGATAGATCCAAAAGCTCCGCATAGTGTCCTTATGAATCCAAAAGTGTATTGATAATATGTTGATGATATATTTGAGGGTTAAACATATTGCCTGTGTGTGTGTGTTTGTGTGTAGCAAGCGCTCCTGCCTCCCCCAGGGAGATGATGGCGTTGAAGGAGAGGAAGGCAGACTATGATTCAACTGGCAATGCCAGTTACCATGGCAACAAGGGTGAACACACATCCCGGAAGGACGCCATGGCCGGTAGGAATTTCATATTGCACGTCTGACACCAAAACACATTCTCCCATGAAGCTAATGTGTTCTCAGCTTAGTGGAAAAGATGGAGAGATATTAAAGGAGCAGCTCAGCAAATTAGATGAGAAAATCAATGCCACATTCATACAGTATCTGGTACAGTATCTGCACAGTGAATATAAAACCAGGTTAGCTTAGCTTAGCTTAGCCAAAGACAGGGAAATACCTACAGTATAGAAGGGGAACTATGGCCCCTAAAAGTTGAGACACCCTGATCTAAGGTAACTTCATAATTGCATACAACAAAGCAAATATGTAATCAATACCTCATCTATGTATCATCTATTACTCTATGACAGAGCTAAGTGAGTTGTTTCCCCTGTTTCCAGTCTTAAAGCTAAGCTAAGCAAACCAGCTGCTAATAAACAGACTGGAGAGTGGTTCAGTCTTCTAACAATCAACAAGACAGCATAAAATGTCAAACTTTTCTTTGAACAGTGAATTCACTAAGTCACTGACATGAACCTGCAGTACATGTTACTGAATAAATAAAATCAGATAATAAAATCAGACATCATCTGGTATTGTTGTTGACAGTCAGATACATCTCACCAAAGGTCAACGTAAACGTCTAGTTTACTATAATGACATACATTAATGAAGGCAGTGCTTTAATTGTTTATTGGGCATACTGCATTAGTTGTCGTCTCGGCTCCATCATCACCATTTATCGTCATTTTAATTCTTATTCTTAATAAAACAGTGTCATGTCTACCCAGACTGCTTTGTATTTACAGTAATATCTTAATAAATGGTTCAGTGCAAGCGTCCATCTGAAGTCCTCATCTTCTGTGTGTCCTCAGGTCAAATCACTGGTGGGTCTTCCACGCTACTCAGAGGAGCGTACGTGTCGCCTACTGATGACCTGAAGTATAATCAGGTACGACGAGTCACTTCTCCCTGTTCAAAATGTCCATAATTACAATTTATAATTATGTATCACCAACAGAAACACCAGAGGTCTGACTGCAATATATTCATTTCCCATGTCATGAATTATTACTATGAGCTGTCATTTCAATAAGGTCCAAACCAGAGATGATATCAGAGACAAACACCAACAGCACATTGATTATTACATTTCAAATCAGAACTTTAATGGAAAAAGATTTGAAGAGCCACATCACTCATCTTCTGATAGATGAGAAGAGCTTTCTTTCAGTCTCTTGCCCTCTTTTGCATCACTCTCTTGATGTCAGTGTTTCCCATGCTCCATTCAAGCCCTTCTTATCCCTTTATGACTAATGTAACCTTAAAGAGAAGGAATTGCTCTATAGTAACCCTATAAAAAGCTCAAGATGGAGACTTGTATTGCAGCAAAACCAGTCTCTTTATCATATGAGGATTTAATAGTGAGACCAAAGGGGAGAAAAATACTATGAAGTCCAAAAAGGTCACTATAAACGTCTGTACACCCCCATTTATGCTTTATAGGAAAACTGCAGTGAACCGCTCTTTGATTCTACATTGTTGCCAGTAAAAGGCTTTTATATTACCCATCAGTCCCTTTGGCAGCGACTGGCTGGATGTACCTCTAAACTTATGACTTGGCACTCTTACAGCACCACTGATGACCCCTGATCAACTGAACCCATTCTGTATTTACATCCTCATTTGTTAGATAAAAAACTTATTTAGCTACTAAAAACTCCACTGTTCATTTCTCTTGACTGAATAATAGAACTGAAGTGAGCTACCTGAGAATGACTTGTGCTCGTTCATGCCTGCTGGAGGAGGAAGACTGATTGCTGCTGATGGAAACTGCATCACATTGTTTCACCTCAAATCTTTCCACGAAACGAGTCACAGACGTGTGCAGAGTTTTCATCACTGAGAAATAGTACTTGTTAGATCCTGTATTCATACATATACTGCTGTGATTATTGCAATTAGAAATAAATATGCCTTTGTTGTTATTGTTTGGTATTGTTATTATTATTAATCAGTTAAGCTCTTGGTCTTTACCATGTCACTTGAAGCAGCTTCCTGCAGTCACTGATATTTCATGTCATGCTCGTTAAAGCTTGCAGGTGTCTATCAACATGTGGTGTGTTGTAAAAAACATCTGGATATTTGAGAAGTCACCTTCAGATTGCCATCTAAATATCGGTTCATGTTTTTGAGCAAAGTGCATTATTTCTAATAGAAATATTCATTGCTGCATGTTGCTTGCTTCTTTAGCATGGTCAGCTCAGAGCACTAGTAAAAGGACCTCACTTCATTCTGTTCTGAAGCCATCTGAATCTTTCTTTTGTCTCACTAGTGATTTTTGTTTTTTTGACAGGTCTCTTCTCAAGGCCTACCTTCAGAGCCCTACCCTCCTTTCCAAAATCCTCCCCCGCCTGACAGTGGAAACTACGAGGACCAGGCCTTCTATGAGAACCAGGTTCACGCAGGAGGTCGCCCCCCGCAGGGTGACCTCAACATGCACCTGCAGGGCCTCAAGTCCACCGGCAACTATGTAGACTTCTACTCTGCCTCGCGGCCCTACAGTGAGCTCAACTATGAGACCAGCCACTATCCAGCCTCACCAGACTCCTGGGTCTAAGGGGTGTTGAGAGTGTGGAGGATTTGGAGGAGGAGAGGATGGATGAAGGACACCTGGACGATGAAGGGGTTACTTTAAAAAGTGGAGGAGAGAAGATGAGAGGACAGTTTCACTTCCCATACTTCCCCTGTAGTTCCTGAGTAGCAACATAGGTAGCAGGACGATGGAGGGGGAGGATGGAGTGCAGGAAAAGAGACATGAGGAGGAAAAACTAAGACATTACACTCAGAGACATCTGAGGAGGGAGACGGGACAACAGAAGAGAAGAGAGGAGCGGCCATGCATGTGCATGCACACCACCAACAAAACCAACAGACACATTTTCTTTCTGTGTTTAGTTTGTGATCAACTACTGCTCAAAGGATCAGCAGACAGAAAGAGCTCCTGCACCTGAAGGCCTCTGGATACACAACGTAGGAGGGACGGACATGATGAAAGAACAGGAAGGGGAAGATAGAAAAAGAGGGAAATCTGTGGAGATGAAGAAGGACAGTGTAAGAGAAAGATGGATCAGTGGACTTGAGGACGGAAGGTTTTGGATTGCAAATGGAACGTGTGTGAGATACCCAGGAAAGACCTGTAAATATGTGGAATAGCAACACGGCTTTTAGTAATGTGAAGCACAAGAAGCAGAGCTGTAGGACATATAGGATGTCTGTCACACAAACTTTTGTTTCTCTCTATGGCTTCAGCGTGATGTTTCCTCCTCTGGGCAAAGATCGCTTCTGGACTTTGTCATTTGTAATAGTTTTTTTTTTTTTTTTAGTTCTTTTTCTTTGGTTGTGTTTCTACTTTTTTAATTCTCGATTCTGGTTGTATAGTATTTGATGTACACTGTACATTTACAAGATGCATTGTGTATTGTACATTGCACTATTTTCTGTGTCATGTCAGGCCTTTCTCGCCATTGGGTCAACCTCACTTCCTCACTAACTAACCCACCCCCTCCCAAATAATGCACACAGTATCAGCACTCAAGACTTTGGAAACTCATATCACTGCTCCAGACGGATGTCATCGCGTTGCTAATGTGAAACATTGGATCTGAATTGGGTATTGAAGCATCGATTGTGGTAGGTCTTGGTGCTCCTCTTACTGCCCTGCAGATTAGCTGACAGTAGAGCTGCCAAAATAAAACAGCTGCAGCCTTTTTCCATGACATTTTTGGTTTGTTTTTTTAAGGCTAGCTTTGTTTTTTTGGCAGCTATGTCTCCACATAACACCTCAAATCCCCATTTTGTTCCCACGAGCCCCCTCCTTTGAGTGAAGTGTGCTCATTGTGTATATAACCGTGCCAAACAAGGGTTACCTCCCCTCAGCTGAAGAAGGCAGAGGGTGGAGGGAGTTCGGGGCATGTTAAAGGGTCCAAGTTCAGCTGAAGCTCTCAGCTGAACATCCTTGCGGTTCTAATGATGCCAGTTTGTAAATGCTTTGGTTTTTCTAAACTGTGTTTTATTGGGGATGAAAACAGTCTAACTGCACCAGAACTGTGGAGAAAAACATTAAAAGAAAACTTAAAAAAAAAAAAGGAAAAGAAAACCACGGAGGGACTGTGACCAGGCGAGGCATCGCTTCCTCCAAAGCTGTACAAATTTAGTTGATTTCTGTGTTGTAAAATAATCAATGTTTGAAGTACAAAAAAACTTTTCTGAGAGATGGGTGGCAATTCTAACTTCATGGTAGACAAAACTGTTAATAGAGTATGGATATATATTATATAAATATAAATATATACTTTTTATGTGCAGATGTGGATGTCACTTATAGCAGCAACATTATGGAAAAAGACTTGTAAAAAAAACAAAAAAAACAGCTACATGTAGGAATTTTGTTCACATTTTATTTTCTGGTCAACACACTAAACTGTCGACTTTGTGTAGTAATGTTGTTGCTATGTGGAGTAGAGTAGACCAGGGCCTACAGATCCGCGTTGTCACTAAAGCTAAAGGTGCTACATCCGTGAGAAGTATTTCCAACATATCTGTATTTTAACTGTGCACTTAACGTCCATTCCCCTTTGCATCCGTAACAAAATATTGATTATCAGTTGGAAGTTCTGATCATGTCACAGGTGACCGGTTTAAACCACATAACAAAGAACAATCACTGTGCATGATAAAAAAAAACAAAGTCTGATCTGGTACCATGATGCTAAAATACAAAAGTGACACCCATGAACATGAGTATTTGTAAATCAGAAACTAATGGTGATTTGTTATTTTTATTTATTTCAGTTTTTTTACATGAGAACGGCTAAATTGTAAGACGTGACAACAGACCCTGGTTCTGCCTACCCACTGCTGTTTAGAAGTCCTAGAGGTCATCTTCCGATGCTTGAAAAATTACTCATCATGCAACTGTCCCCACGAAAAACACTGGATGAAGACGTACTGTATTTGTTAGTGAGCATCTGGAAACTGACGACGTTATGTTTGTCCTTGTGATCCTTAGGCAGAAAAAAACCTGACTATAAGACCTGTATGGAGATACAACGTCAGTAACCTTTTTGTTGCTAGACCAAACGTGTTTTAAAAAGAGAATTGTGAATCTTTCTATTGCCTCAAACAGATTGCAACTGCTCCAAAAAGATATAAACAGACCATCGAAGAACATCTGACTTTGGGAGTTGTTTGTTCTGTGGCCAAAATAAGTGTCTTTTCTAACTTCTGTGTGTAAAAAAAAGTACAAATTCTGAAAGCAGTCCTAACCACTGCCATCGATTTTTAGCTTGAAATCCGACTTTCCATGCAGCCTTTGCTTTCTTCTCCTTCAGTACAATATGCAAATTCATTAACAAAGACTTGAAAGTTGCTTGAGACAAGCAATCCATCACAGAGAACGTGGTGTTTTCAATTTTTCACTCACTCACTTATTGTGTGGTCCTGTAGTTCTAAAAAAGGAGCCATTTTTCAACCCTCTCCTGGCTGGTGCATTCAAGGACACACATCCAACGTTTGGAAAACAGTCAACGCTAATGAGATATAAATGCAGCAGAAAAACAAAAGCAGCAGCATTATCAAATAAATGTGTTATTATTATGATGTTTTTGCACTGACAGAACAGTATACTATGGGCTACGGGGGCTGTGTGAGATGATAGCCCGTCTGATAGCTTTCAGCTTTCCATACATTTGTCTAAAATGATGAAAGACAGCTTAGAGACCAAAGGCTGAGGACTGAGAGTAAAAAAAAGAACACCCACAGGAGATCAGTTTCTGTTTTGAGCTCAAACATTACAGCACTGGTACACCGGTGATCTCTGTCATCCATCAACTGTTCATTTCAGCACATTTCAGATAATTACAGGACAATAAATGAAAACATCTTCCACAGATAGAAATACTTGATGGTTCAGTCTCTCACACAGCAGCCACAGAAAGCTTTCAATGTCCTTCCGCCCTTTCAAAATGTAACTGCAGGACCACTCATGAGGTAATCCCATTCTGGGGTGTGTGTGTGTGTGTGTGTGTGTGTGTGTGTGGTGCACATACATGTGAATGTCCAGGGCCATGTGCAAGCCTGTAATGTGTGTTTGTCTCATCTATGTTGACATCTAAAAGGTCATGTGTGCTCTCTAGTGGTCATTAGAGAAACTGCACCACAGGTCAGGATGGCGGCCATTTTAGTCTCCTCAGACAGATCACCACAGGCACAGGTTTTATCTTTTCGAGCTCTGGATTAGGTCACATCTTTTTCCATTACACGTGCACTGTTGGCGCACAGAACAAAGCATTAGCAAGGTGACGGTTACAGCTCCAGGATGAGAGGCAGGCTAAAGTGCATCTTTTTCCTTATGTCAGCTACACCACACAGGACACCTACAATTAGAAAACAACATGCCGCAGACTCTGGAAGCTGGCTTAGTATACCTCGAGCTTACTGCCTCCTAGCATGCAGTATTCATGCTGCTGTAACAAAGCAAGAGTCAAACTTTGGAAAGCAAGTTTCTCCGAACTGCCCAGAGTTCTGGGTGATGTCGGAGATCTATGTTGTGATTCAGCTCTGTAAGAAGAAGAGGACATACTTCATTAATCCGTCCTGGGAAAATTCAATTTTGCCCAAAACACACACATGCACAAACAGGACTGATATGTATTAATGTACTGATAGATGTCAGAGTAAGAGGACCACCACAGAGTTGGCCACCCCAGTCAAATAGGGTTTGAATGCCTTGTTCAAGGGCACCTCTGCAGTGCCCAGGAGGTAAACCGGCACCTCTCCAGCAACCAGTCCACACATACTGAGCTGTGCTTGTTCCCAAGCCAAGTCCCCATAGACTGAGCTACTGTCACCCCATATGAGGTTAGACAGTTAGGTTACAGTACGCAAAATTCCCTCCAGAATTTCATCGTCCTTGAGAAAACATTAAGGTAACTGTAGAGTTTTCTTAGAAAAGCACGCATTTCAGATCACAGACACTTTTACATTTGTGTTCCACTGTCACTGCATAATAAAAGCAGTAAGAATAAGTATTTTTCATAATACTAGCAGCTGCTAGCATTGTGTATTGTTTTTGTAATATTAAAGTGATTTTTTTCAGTTTAGTAGCCTCACAGACAAGCCCTTTATTATAGCTCAATATCAAATACATATTAGTATCAGTATTTTTACATATATCAAAGGAAAGTATAGACAATTCTACAAAATCAAGTTCTACATAATAAATGAAGGTACACAAAAAGATTCATTCAACATTCAAGCGTGAATCAAAGGTACAAAAAATAATTCTTATTGACGTTTGTGCATGAATAACAGCTTTTCCTCAGAAACCAGAGGCAATTCCAGTGACATAGAATTATCAGCCTATTAAGTGTCAATTCTGTAAATTTGTAGTTAACTAAAAGCAAAGGAAAACCAATGGCTTGCTTCGTGTCAGCTGTGTAGTCCGACTCCAGTGTGTTGTTTTTCCACTTTCTCAATATTATGTATGACTTCCTTCAATAGCTTCCAATCCCAGTGCAAACATGCTGTGAAATGTGATAGAAATGGGTTGTTTGGTATCCAAGACTTCAGGTTTTTGGCAGAAATGTAAAAAGGTGATGTTTATTGTCATCTAGTCCACACCAGTTCAGGCCCAGAGGAAAATGGGTAGAAAAAGTACAAAGACAGTTTATCCCTTTGGTGTTGCATGGTGTACTAGCATCATACAAAAGTCTGTTAGTTTCATATTAAATATTAAAGGGACATTTAGTTAGACTTTTGATATTTATAATGATTCATTAGTGTATAATCACAATCATATTTTTGTTATCTTAAAATAAGATTTTTATATCTACAGACATCATGAGTCCTCTTCCACGAGTTGTGGAGATATTGCTGGAATCAATGGTGAATGATGAGGTCAGGAGGGAAGAAAGTGTTTAGGAGCCTCTGATGTCTTATACTGTAATATTTATTGTTGCTTGATCAAGGAGGATTAGAGACACTCTCAAAGTACATCGGAAGTGCCTGAGTCGGTCTCACATTCTGCTGAACTCATGCTGGTGGATAGACTTTAAACCCCAAGATAACACCTCAAATACTATACACCAAGAATTAGCCAAAGAGAATTATTATTATTATATGTTATAGTCAACATATTCTAGTCTGAAGACACAGATGTCTGTTTAAGCAGATTGGAATGTCAATGGCAAACTGTCTATTATGTCTAAGCAGGCAGCAATAGGTCTCTTCGACCCTGGCCCCCACAGTGTTGAGATAGACTGGCACCTACTGTTCCCAGCCAAACAATTAATACTGCTGAGGACCACACACACGTGACCTTGTGTAACCTAAGGATAGAAAATTACATAACACCATGGAGTCCACCATTTTGGACCGCCATGTTTCTACAGAAGCCCAGAACGGACACTAAATCCTACACACGGGTCCTTTTGTGTAGTATAATGTTGTCCAAATAGGCAAGTGGGTCAGAAAGTCTTTTTTTTAACTTTAAGAAACCTTTGTATAGATTTGTTTTATTTCTTAGCAGTTATATAACACTAAAGCGTCTTAGCTGCCATGCAAGCATGTGCTGTCAGCTCCTGGCAATCCAGCAACCCCAATTTATCCACCTTACTCTCAAACTTGCAGCAAAGTGCTCAAAACATTCTCATGCAGTCTCATCCACATTTGCACCTCCCAACTAAGCTTGAAACTTAACCCTCCCTCCATTTTCTCACATGTCTGCATGTGCAACTCTCAAGAGAGTTGAGGAAGGAAGCAAGATGGCTCACTCCGTAGCTACTTCTATCATCAGCACGTCAGGGATTCATTTATGCCTGACTTGCAAGTGAGTTGCTAGATTCACAAGCCTGCCATGACATTATTATCTTTTATGGAGATTTTCTTATTCAAAATGCCTTACTTGATATTTTTTGTAATACTCTTGTAGCAATATATTTAATGTTTTAGTTTTTTGTAAAAACTTAAAATGCTCAGTTCTCACAGACAGGAGCAGACGGTGACAGTGGACTAACTCGTGATTATTTTGGAAGTCAACAAGTCACAGTCTCGCACTAAGCTGTTTATTTTTGGCTCTGCTTTTCCAATTCTCCTCAAAGCCCTTACAAAGCCAGTGTGAGCTGGCCTCGGCTCAGCTATCAAATACTGCTCATAAGCATTTCTTGCAAATACCTGTTCTACTATGTATCAATGCAAAATGCAGTCTTGGCTTCCTCCTGTTTGCTCAGCGATCCTTTCCTGTGGCAATCTGCTGTAGCAGCCAGCCACCAATCATTCCCTAATTTGGCCATGTCGGAGCTCCTCTCTCCTTCCCTGTGAAATCACACTGACTGGTTGCCACCTTCCTGCCTTCTCAAGCTCCATCCTGCATCTGTATTCCTCTCTGGCAAATTTCATTTTGTTCAACATTTCACCCTAAAGCAGTGATGCAGTGCAGGGTATACCAACTTATTTTTGACTCACCACTGGGTATACCCACTTCCAAATCCTCTTTGATGCCCATCATTCAATAGTTTTCTTCAAGCTGATTATTTCTTCCTTTTAGGAGGGCAAAGGCATGACATACTTGGAACATGGAGTAAGGAATACTTTTGAGACCATTTGGCCAAGCACTTACTTTGAAGCATACTGAAACCATTACACTTCATTCATTCTGTTTACCACAAATATAGGCCGCCAACATGAACAATATATTGTTTCAGCATCAGTTACTGTACTGTGTATACTGTATGTCCCAAGTAGAAACAAGGCAACAAATTCAACAATATCGGCAATCACAGCAGACAAAAATGAAGATTAGTAGTTATATTCGCATTTAAGAGTCAATTCATTAAGGTGATTCTTCGAAGACTGTAACAAATCTTGGAAAAGCCAGCTCTCAGAAGTTGCAGCAAGTGGTGTCCTGCTGTCTCAGATAATGTGAACACAGTAGTACTCCTCTTTCACACTCATCTCTTCTTTATCAGTCTTTGTCTCTCCTCCTCCTGCATCCTCTCTATTTTCTTCATCTTGTAGTTCCACTTGGGGATCTGGAGTTGATTGTGGTTTCTACTCTTTCTGTTTTTTTCCGGTTTATAACTCGGAGCGGGAGCTTTACAGAGCCTCACCTTGGGCACCACAATGCCTGGCCGCACGCTGCTTCTCCTCAGCATGTGAAGAGGCAGAAGACTCGCTCGTCTCAAGGCCACCGTGGATGCCACAGCCATTTCGCTCAGCAGCTGAGGCTGAAGGCTGGCCCTGCGATCCATCACCTTGGGGATGAGGAGGACCCGTGAGTTCTGGAAAAATCGCTTGTAGTTGTTCAGTCTATCTGGGCCCAGACGCTTCAGCTCAGCCACTCGTTGCCTCCTCAGGATCTCCTGCACAGCATGACGACGCTTCCCAATGCATGGTGGGCTGCCCGGACACACTGTGTGGCAAGCTGTGGCAATGAGTGGACTGGAAAGACTGGTGGTGATCCGGACCATGTGTTCAAGAACACCATCATCCACAGGGTTTACCTTGTTGTTCATGTAAAATGTATAAGGGCAGCAGGAGAGGCGGTTGATCAGACGCTTCCAGCAGGACTTTGGCTCTTGGGCCTGGGCCACCAGCTCCTGCACAACCAACCAAATAAGAAGTAATCAACTAAAAACAGAACACATGATGACTGACTATTGTTTTTTTTCTTTTAGGTTAAAAAGTGTAATGTGATTAAGTTTTTAACCTCCAGCATGGGCCACTCCAGGGAGAAGGAGTCACAGAACTGCTCAGCACAGGGCTTTGACATCAGCTGATACATCAGGTTGGCTGTCTCACATCGACCAGTGAAGAGGGCCCACTCCCTGGGTGTCATTTTGCGGCCGTAGTCCCGTGACTGAATATCAGCTCCTGGAAATACGAGGAGTTATGGAAGTAGTCGATGCAAGAGAGAAGCTTTCTTCTATTCATATGGCAGTGGAGATTTTTAAATCTACTACAATGAAGAAGAAAGGTTTATATACAAGCGGTAAGTTTCTAAAACAGAAGCTTTTTAGACCTTAATTATTTAAATCTATGTGTTTTACCAGCCAGCATGAGAGCCCTGACACACTCAGTCCGACCCTGCATGGCAGCCTTCATCAAAGCTGTGAAACCGTGACAGTTTCTCCTCTCGATGTCCAGCCCAGGGAAGTAGTTGAGTAGGTAGTTAGTGATGAACATATGACCTGTCAAGAAGAGAGAAACACAGATATATTGTCTTTGCTTTGCTGAATTTCAACAACTCGTCATGAAAGCTTCACTTGTCTACCGTTTATCTCACTTCTACTATAACAGTTAATATTTCTAATAATACGTCAAGTAAATTTATAGCAAATCTTTTTAATAAAGAGGAATCACTCATAGCAACAGTAGGGAACTCATCAGAGAATATTCTCTTTAAGCCATAAAAGATCATTTCTGAACTTTTTATAGTAATTTATATTGACCTAAAAATAATTCCAACCCATTAACTGTTAACTTGTTTATAGATGACCTGTGGTTATTACAAAAACCTGAAGATCAAGCAGAACCTTTAGATGCTCCTTTAACACTTGGTGAGTTACAGAAACGTCTAATAACAAAGCACCATGACAGATGGATTCCCTGCTGAAGTTCACTTCTGGCAAAAGCTGAAAGATGGAAGCCAAAATTAAAGTCAAAGGTCAATTCCCCCAGATGAATACTGTTGCTATAAAAGTCTTTTTAAAACTCATTAAAACTGGGTAAGGATCCAACTCTTCCCCACAGTTAGCCACCCACGTCTTTAGTCAACACAGATATCAAAATCATTTCCAAAGCACTCTGATGTTGGTTAGAAACAGTGCTTCCACCTTTAATCCGTAATGACTATTAAGAGAACTTCATTAAGGGACAACAATCTGCTAATAACATCAGAAGACTATTCAGTTTAACCACATCTCACATCGTAATAAAGCATAGACAATGATAGTTTTATTACGCAGAAAAAGCATTTGATAAAGTTAACTTTTATAGTTTTGGAGATTCAATTCACCAGATAAAAACACTTTCTAATACACCCACGCTCACTGTCACCACTAAAGGGATCTAATCACACCGCACAGTGCCACTTTCACTGAAAACCATAAAATAAAAGGAATTTATGCCATGAACTTTTTTGTTGATGATGTCCTACTCTATCTTCAAGATCCACAAAATTCACAACAGGAAGTAATCAATCTCATTAACAATTTAACTACACCATAGACTGGTCCAAATATCATATGTTTGGGTATAAATATCTCCTCCAGGCTGTCAGAGTTAACTCAAGCTTAGCTCAGTTTCACCCCACTATTAGCAAAAATCAGCAATGATGTGATGGTTCAATCTCCCACTATTTTCAAGAATAAAGTATAAAATATTTTAACAAGAATAAAGATAAAAGTTCTAGCTCAAATCATTACCTATTTTTAATGTTTCTGATAAAACCTCAGCCAAATTGTTTCAGTCATTGAATCCCATTGTATCACACTAAAATAAAATAAAATCAGTCTTTCAACTTTACTGAAAGATAAACTCAGCGGTGGCCTAGTTGTACTTTTTTAACTACTACCTGGCAAACCAGTTCCAGTATCTTGTTAAATGAATCCACTCTAACTTGGCCCATATAACTTGGATTAAACCAGACCAGGCAGAAAGCAACAACATAAAAATCTTTGATATACCTTTCATTTGATCAAATATAAATATCACAACTGCTTCAAAAATCCACTCATCTCCTCAACTCTTGAGATTAGCTAATCATAATCAAAACTCTTGATTTTCCAGTCAATCTATGTTCAAACCCTCACCTATGGTCATGAGCTTTGAGACCTCACCGGGTGGCTGGGATCAACCTTAGAGATAGGATGAGAAGCTTGGACATCCAGGGTGGGCTCGCAGTCAAAAAAATATGAGCTGAGGTGAGGCGGTTCAGGCATCTGATTAGGATGCCCTCTGGGTGCCTCCCTTTGGAGGTGATATGGGTACTTCCGAACCTAACCCTGGGGCAGACCCAAAACCTACTGGAGGGACTATATAGCCCATCTTGCCTGGGAACGCCTTGGAATCCCCCAGGTTGGAATGTGTTGCTGGGGAGAAGGACGTCTGGAGCGCCCTGCTGCTATCGTGACCCCACCCCTTATGAGAAGAAGGAAATGGATGGATAGATGCTATTGAACATCCCCAAACTCATACTACATACTGGTTGCCCTAGCAATTGCCGAAATCATCCTCACAAACAAACAATAAACATCAACTATTAAAATCAAATTAATTGCTCTTGCAACAAACAAACAACTGATTTTCTACAATTAAAACATATACCACACTTTTTGAAATTTAATTTTGATTTTGAGAGAATGCCACTTTACCATTAACCAACCCATGTCTCCTGACTGACAGTTATAGACACACCATATGTCACTGCCACATCTTAATCTTACACCTCATCCATTCATTATGTGCCTTCTTCCTTTCCTCTTATTTATTATATGGAGGCTTGGCTCTTTTTTCTTTTCTTTCTTTTTTTTTTCCTCTGCTGCATTTCTTTTTGTTCACATTGTATACTGCTTTCATTTCATGTATGGAGATGAAGGAATGATAAACGCAAATGTTTGCCTGTTAGACAATATTGTGTTATCTTTGCCATCCTAAGTCAGCCACTTACTATTGCTGATTGGATCTGAAGTCAAACTGCAGCTTTTTAAACATTCACAATCTGAGCTCCTAATTGACTAAATCCAGCCTAAATCCAGCTTAATGAAAACAGTCGGATCTCCTGAAATCCCTTGAAGTGAGGACAATGCAGTGTCTCAGCAAGCAACAGAAATCCATTTAGAAGATCCAGCTAGACACAGAAGCATGGTTGGATGAGGAGGATTGTTAATAATGCTAGTTCACCTTTAAGGACTTACATTTTATTCCCAACACATGTCTAGACACTTCCTACCTTTAGTGAAGACTTTAGGGAAAGTTTTTCCACCACTGTGCTGCACTCATGTGGACCCACAGTCTTGCACACGTTCCCCCGAGGTGTTGCGGAGTACTTTGTCATGAAAGGGGATCGATATTTCTTTTAATGAAGCAGAAAATGAAGAGTAGTCTGCAGCTATTCATCACAGGCCACAGAGAGCCATTCATCATTGTTAGCAGATGAGAGGCCAGGGCGCCACGTCTGATACATGTGGCTGCATCACTATAAAATTACTCACCATGGCACTTACTAATGCCAGCAAATAACAGTAATTTTTGCAAATGGAAGCACCAGACCTCATAATATGCCCTGTACTTTTAATTTGGGCCAATTCTGAAACTCTATTTTCAGCAATTTTCTACCACTTCAAATTATTCATCAAAAGCAGTTGGGGAGAGAAATGTTTGAGTATGCACGGTAAGATTAAATATCGGCTGTATTAGCTTTAATTTCAGTCAGATGAAATCCTGGAAGTTGTGTGATTCAGAGTTCAGACCACTTCCACCACTGGATATGGTGAAGGTCTGCATGATTCTGTTAGTTTTGTCTGTATTAGCACAGACCTGGACTCTTTGTATAAGGCTGGTCTAAGTTTAAGCATGGCTATGTGAGATCCTGCCAGACTTTGTTAACTTGCTTACATTTGATCATTTTTTTAGTTTATGTGCTTCTACCATGTACAAAGTAGGGTACGTAGCTAAATTATTTGCCTTTTGTCTGCACAAGAAAAGACCAGATTCTCCATGTTGTCCCAGACTTTCAGCCAGCTTTTTTTTTTTTTTTTAGATTTTTTGGGGCCTTTTCAAACTTTATTTGACAGAGACAGCTGAACAGTGACATGGTGACATGAATGCGGGGAGAGAGAGATGGGAATGGCATGCGGGAAAGAGCCACAGGTCGGATTCTTACCCTGGGCTTCCGCAGCAAGGACTGAGGCTTCACATGGGGCGACTGCTCTACCAACTGAGCCAAACACCGCCCTGACTTCCAGCCAGCTTGATCTGCTCTGTGCTACTTGACATGGCTGGTCAAAATAAAAAATAAAAAGAATAGCTTTCACATTCTTCATGGAGCAGAGTGGAGGACTACTTCTGACACCACTTCATTGTCTACAACAGGTATAATCAGCTCTGGTGGCTGCGGCTGGAACGTATCACATCTGTGGCCGGGGAAGTTTAGCCGTCACGTGAAGTGGGCCGTAACACTGGTGTGTTTACCTGCTTGTACTGCAGTGATGAGAGCAGTGTTACCCTCGTTGTCCTGCCAGTTGACATCGACATATGGGCACTGAGAGAGGGCGATGACCACATCCACATAGCCATAGTAGCACGCCACAATCAGACCGGACTGAAACACAAAAACAAGAGTGCTTGAGTTTCCTCTGCCCTGTGTCTGTGAAAAGTGTGGGCTCTGAAAATGAATGGAAATGATTAAAATGAAAATAAAATTTCAGTTACAATGAAGTTTTTTTTATGGATTCATCGTTTGTCAGTCATGCTGTCTACAGGCAAAGTAAAGGCTGGTTCTTACAGTGCCCAACAGACTGATAGTGAGTCTGTGATAGACTGTTAACTCTGGCTAGACATGGATTATCTTATTTTCAGGTGGTTATACACGAATGAAACATAACTGAAACATAAACATAAACATATGCTTAATATAAGAGTTTGCCACGCTGCAGTATGAGTATTATGTAGCAACAACAGACAGAACAGTAAAACTAAGCAATGTAAAGTTGAGTGTTGAAGTCTTCAGGTATCCCTGACCAACTGATTCAAAGTAAAATGGATCTTGGGTGTGCACTCTCTGCTCCACCATGCCTTAAAGTTGGAGGTAAACTGATGTCTTTTAGACATATCAGCCATTACTATGTAAAGATTTTCCATTCTGGGCACCAAAAAGAGAAGAAGGAGAGATCCTGAAATTACATGCTGAAATGAACGCCAGCAACCATGTAGAAATCTTAAAAATATTTGAAATCAAAAAGGTTCCTGTGGTCTCGTTTGTGTCAGTAACCAAACTCCAACTTCTGTGTGAATGCCATGGTGTGCATAAATAAGGAAAATAAAGTTAGTTCTGTAATCATGAGACGAGCCTGCCTACAAACAATGAGTGAACGATATCAGCTCATTGTCCTCGCAGCATATGCTACGCATGCTACGACAGACATTACTGTCACAGTGCTCCTCTGTCTGTTCCAGCTCCATAAGCACAGTGAATCTTACCTAGTGCCCAGGTCAATGTCTTAGCAAGCCCTATAAAAGCTGAGCCCTTACGACAAGCTGCTTCTTCACATTGTCACTTTGCAGTTTACACCCCCCATCTGCCACTGGAGGCTTAACCAATTGCTCTTAACCCTCCTTCCTTCAGGATTTGACCTTCAGTGGCTTACTGGTGGTCAGGAGCTGAACCTGGCTCAGCAAAATCTGACAGCAAAGTCTGATGTGACTGCTGGTGAGAAAAACATCTTAGTTCACTCAGGGTCAACATGCGTTAGTCCATCATTATACCTTTGTGTCAGTCAAAAGACCATATGCATGCTGGGCCGCAGCAACACGCTCTGATACCAAGGTACAATATAATTATTACTTTAAATCATGAGACATTGCCAATAGCCACATTTCCCTGCTGTGTACTAAAGGTCACATTTACAGCTGGTACCATGACTTCTACAGGGAAGTGGATGGCTTACATGCTGCACCTACACAACTGTACATGAACTCTGTGGAAAATGGAGCACTCCTACCACTATAAATATATAATCATGAGATGACTTTACGTTTGCAAACCACAATTTGGTGTCTCGTGGTTTTTAATGTATTTCTACCAGAAAGGTTGTACAGAAAAAAAGGTTGAATTATCAGAAATGAAATCTGTAGAGTTACTGTCATAAACACAGGTACAGTAAGACTGATGCTCAAGAGACATGTATTTTCACCAATCATAGGTTTAGAAAAATATCGTTTCCAATGGAAAAAACTTGTTTCAAGTTAGCAGTGCAAACAAATATGTGTTGAACCAAGACACCTACTCTTCTGTTCCTATCTGTCTCTTTCACTTCCTCTTCAGTCACTCCTTGTCTGATCAAAATCTTGACGATGATGGTGTTGTTGTTGCAGCAGGCCTTAAAGAAGGAAATGGGCTCAGGGCTGTCAGGGCTTGGTGAACGGTACAAGTGGGACACAACTGAATTGTCTGGGGGGTAGAAGGAATCATCCGATGCAATGCTCCGTGTGTCTGAGAAATCCGACATTGTCTCGAAGTCCAACTCCTCGAACTCCTGGTAGATATCGTCCTCATCCTCCCAATAGTCTTGTCTGTAATCAACTTCGATCTCCTCATTATTGTCCTCTCCAGATAATTCCCACTTTCCCACGCTGCCATCAGCATTGGTGATAGACATGATAGGTGTATCCATAGCAGCTTTATGGGTTCTAAACACACACAGTCCCACGCTTTCGGTAACTCCATTCTCTCGAACCTTTGCACCTTCTTCTTTTTCGTCTGTTATTAACACCATTTAAACCCTTCTGTGCCCCCACACCCTCTTTAAAACCTTTGAAGTTTCTCCTTGTATGTCTGTCCTTAACACAATTTAAACCCTTCCATGCCACCACACACACAAATTATTGTGTGGTGCCAGGACTCTAGGATGACCTAGATTTTATGTTCACCCTCCCGCTGCAATACATTGTCTCACTGACAGAACACTGAATGCTGCCAGGCTATTGACTTCTATCTGTTTCCGTCTGTCAGGTTGCCAAAGAGAGGTCACAGGGAAGACATGGGATCATTACAATGCCCCCAATCCGCTGTCATCCTCCGTCAGCTAAATCTCCTCAGCATGCCGTAGGGGTTAGGATTCCCCGGAACTCCACAAAACAACGTCTTTAAGAAAGGTTTGATCATAAGCATGATCCATGGTAGTCACTCCGGACTGGTAAACTGACCAAAGAAGGTCAGTTCAAATTAAGCATTACAAGTTTTTCCCTTGTTGTGTTGCCTTTCCAAATAAATGCAGTTTGACAAGCCCAGTATCCACAAGTTACAAATTGTAGAAAAACAACAGTTTCTTTCCAAGTGGCTCTTCACAAAAAGAATTCCTAATGTCTTGACGGAAGTTAGAAAACAGCAACAGTCCCCACTAACAGCATGTTTCCCTTTGATGATGTCCAGCAATGGGATGAGGCGTTCTCTTGAACTTACGTATGATAATCCCTTTAGTCGCTCTCTCTCTATCTCTTGCTGTTCTGTCGCGTTATCCTCCCTAGTGACGAGAGAGTGAATGTCTTCTGTTGGAATACAATAAGTGTAAAATTGAATGGTACAGGCACAGAGGGGATGTCTCAACTTGTGAAAATCTTCTCTCTTATGTCTGAAGATGTTTTACACCGGGAACAGAAGAATGTCAAACAGTAGGTCCTTTTCAGAAGAAAACATGAGTACATGTAAAATAATTCCACAAACATGCTGATGTTAAACTAACAGTCATTTACTATTATTCTGTTTTGAAGTTCCCCTTATCGGAGAACTAAAGTCATTAGTGCAACAGGTCAAGTGATCCATAGCCCCCTCTGTTTTTTTTAATGTTCTGCTGCACTCAAAATTGCCTGCTTAAATTGGATTTCTCAACCATGTGACCATTTGTGTACAGGGTAGAGTGAAAGGACTGAGATGACCCTAAGCCAAGACCTTAAAGAGTTCAGGCCTTAATGTCACCTTCATCAATGTCAGTGTGAAATAACGTTGCCTTAGTCACCTTTGTTAGAGCCTGAGACTTTTTGTTAACTGCAAGATTATTCCTTCAAATCACCAACAAGACTGCATGGACTGATGCTTGATTTAAACTTTTGGAATCAGTAGAAATGGAAATTATAAAAACATCGATTTTAACTATTACGATAATTAGTCAGAATTTAGTTTCTGATACAAAAAAAGACAACAGCCTCTTGAGACTGGCCTTAAAATGAGTTAATCCCCAGAAGGCCCCGTATTAAAATGTTTACAGCCACAGCAGCTTCACAACAGTTCTTCAGTAACCTGTGGTTGTTGTCAGGGATACTGCGTCCATGTTTTATACAGTCTATGGCTTCCTCTAGCAGTTTAATCCTGCAGATCATCTGTTCTTCTTATGCAATGCATTAATCCAATCCAGAAAAAATGAACTTTAAACTTGTTTTTTGCTTGAAGTCTGGTTTTATAACCGAGAAGAGCAAGAAATCAAACTCTTCATGACACTGTAATAATCCCCTCGGCACTCCTTAACGAGGAACAAATCAAAGGCTCTTAGTCCATGAAAAGGTTGATGGCATTGTGCTTGTGGAAAATAAAGCACAGGTTGGAAAAAAACAGATTTAGCTTGACAGTAGAAAAGTTGTTTCCGCTGCATACGCTCCTAATCTCTACTTGGCTTTCTCAACTGTTAAGACAGTGCATTAGCAGAAAGGTAATTGGATTCAGCAGAAATAACACAACACAACCTGTTTGCTAGAACTATGCTTTCCCAGCAGCACCAGCCATTACCCCAGATCAGAACTGGGCTGTTATAAACATGCTGAGTCTGAATTATGATAAAAGAAAAAATATATTGTGAAGAGCAATAAGAGAAAGTCAATCTGTTTTCACACTCCTTGAAAAATGAACAAAAACAAGGCCGTTTCAGATAATCCTATGAATGTAAAATCTACTGTGGATAAAGAGAAAACAAGGTCTTTTAGTTTGTTTCCAATCCTCTACAGGTGTCAGAACAGATCGGGAACCACAGCACCAAGTCAAACTGAACCCAACGTGAGTAACATGAGTGTCGTTTGTTTGAGGATGGTCTTGTCTGCAGTTTAAAGAAGAAATCACACACACTGAGAAATCATTACAACTATTTATTATTGTTTCATATTACTGAACCAACAATTAATAAAGTATCTAATTTTATGTTACAGTACATGCCACTGCCTTTGTGCACATATAAAAATAGAAATCATTTGCCTCTAGAAATTGAAATTCAAGACCAAAAGTGTCCAGCTCAGTCAGACAATAAAAGGTCACTTTATAGCATCGTACAATATAATGTGAGCATTCCACACAGCAGCACTACAGCTGTCAGCACTAGTTTAATGTGAGCCACAATCCGTATGAATGAAAAACACATCGAACACAAAAGCAGTGTCAAAAACAGACACTAAACTTCAATTCACCGTTAAGTGAAACCTGCTGTGAAGTGGCCACAGTGAAATACTGACATCTTTGATGTGTTTCAGTGGGAGGAAAGGTCTCACTTTGTTGACTGTGTTATGATGAATTCTGAAATGATTGCAAACTGCGGTATAAAGTGCAACATTAAAACATTTGCATGAAAAAAACATATTTTCTACTCAACCATTCTAATCATATAAAAGAGAAAGAAAAGGAAAATCACAAGCCTTCAAATATTTAAACACCTCTCTCAGGACTTCAGAAGCAAGAACCCATCTGAGAATTGGATTTTGTTTTAATTGGCAACAATTAATTAGTTTCAGAATAGATCGGGTTTGTTTTGGAGTGTCCTTTTTAATTTTGTGAAGCCTTTGTTCTGTAGCTAAGAATATGAATTCTAACCTGTTTTGTAAGTTCGTCAGTAACTTTTGGCCATTTTCTCAAGGGTGGTGAAGCAGAGACACAGTGACACACTGTGGTCATGTAAGTCAGACACTGGGAGTAGAATACTAACTTTGCATCCCTCCTGTGAGTGGTACCCTTGGATATATAAGCGGCTGTAGAAACTGAAATGTTTCAAAGCTTAAAGCAACAGATTGTCAGTTTTAGAAATGTGCTAACACACTTCCTAGAATCTGACAAGACAATCAGGAAGGAATAGTTCCAGTATGTACCTATGTAATATTTGCAATATTTTTTGTTTGATTTGGAGACATACATCATTCCATACATGTCTGTGTTGCTCTATCCTTTACAGTGCTGCCATAAAGAATTACCATTTCCTCGAGTGTGTAATGTTTGCCAACATTAGCTACAGCTTGGATAAAGCTGTCTGGTTGAATTATGTAAAATGTTTTTTTCATGTGTAACAAGGTTGTGTTATTTCTTTCTTTCAGGAGTTACATAGTCTCTTTAAAAAGAAGCTGCTCTGAACTGTTAACACTGATCCAGCACAAAGTGCTGTCATGCCATCAGCTTAATGGAGCAGTGTGTGCCACCTGCACCTCACATCCCTCCAGCGAGCTAACACTGCAGCACGCTCTTCACACAACGCCTGAATCAAAGAGGATTTTGGATTAATGGTCATCAGAGTTCTGCTTCTGCTACCCTATGACATCTTATCCATCAGAGGACCCACTGAACCAGTATCTGGGGAAAAGTTGGAACTGAAGCCAAAACTCAGCAGTTATTAAGCAGACAAGTAGATCAAAGTGAGAGAGACTCAGAATGCAACTACCAAGTGAGCTCTCGGGTAGAGTAAGGAGTCAGTCAGCCAAAGATCAAAGGAGGAGAACTGTGTTGGAGCACGAGCAGAGCTGTTTCAGTACTTCAACACAACATGACCCTTCACAAGACCCCGTCTCTCTTCAACTGAACCACAAAAACAATTCAGGTGTTTGCTGGTGGACATTACTTACACAGCTCCACACAGTAACCATGGTAACTGATGGGCAGCACATTTTAGAATACATTTGGACCTTATAAGTGAGATTTGACAGTCAAAGATGTAACTGGTAATGAAAGGTAGAAAAAAAAAAGACACATCAGAGTCTCAAGAAGGGATGTGAATAATTACACCAGTGAAGCAGGAAGAGAAGCATGCGGTGGACAAGAAGAGGAACACAAGCTGATCTGACTGATCAACATCAGAAAATGTTTGAACTCATTTGGTCACCCTGACACAGAAGTGTGTGTGTGTGTGTGTGTGTGTGTGTGTGTGTGTACAAGATCCACCAGAAGATAAACTAAAGTGTTGTGATTAAAATATAGACCTGATCGTGTGAAAAGAGGGACTTGTGTCTGGATAAAAATACTTTCTTTTTGCTTTAAAGGGAGCTGCAGTCATTTTACAAATAAACCTCACACTTGTATTCCATGGGTGGTCTGTCAGGTCTGACAAGACTTCATCAGGGTTATCAGTCTGCAATGACATGGATGTTGACCAGGCATGGAGGACCTGGTGAAGGACCCTAACCAGTTGTATTATGGGAAATGCAGGAACCAGTTTTTTTGTACCTTTAACCCATGCTAGGGACTGAAAGTCTACGTACCTGCTGCTTTGACTTTCATTCTTTTTCTTTTTTTAAATCTCCAGTACATTGCAAGTGAGTTTGCTTTAATATTTAACAGTATCCTGTTTAAAACAAAGTGATTTTAAAAAGTTGGGAGACATTTTTAATATTTATTCACTCATTGCTACGTATTTTTGCTGCAGGTTTTAACAGCCTTCTACATCGTTCATCAATTGGCCATTAGCTGTATCATATAAACTGCATAAGGATCCAACAGTTTATCATTTCGTGTCTTTCGTTTCTTTCCGGATTGTAAATATTTGAGCAGTGCTTTTTCACCTGAAACGACAACCACCTCTGCTTACATCAGGAAATATTCATTTAATGAAAAGTAACTCGAATCTTCAGGGAAAAGGAGCAGGACTGGGTTGTAACAGCTAAAGTTTTTCTTATGTACTTCATGAGAACTAACTAGCTACAAGAGCTCCCTAGCTAGTAGAGACTAACAATCTGAAAATCAATTTATAGAAAACAACTGGAGCTCCATCCCGTCAAAAGCAATCAGCTATAGGTATGACTTTGTTTTAATCTGCTCTGCACCCATGGTATGGTTGGTATGGTTTAGAATGAGTGGGAAACGCCTGATTCTGCATTATTACTCAGCTCGTTTGTAATTTGAAATGTGTAACATAAATTGAAATCTTAACACAGCACTGACCCTACATTTACATAGGCAACTTTTAACGCTGTCATTAGTAACTAAACTGATTATGAGATGAGATCTGCCAAGATCCGTCTGATTTCGCTCAGGATTCATGTAAATGTGAGCCAGAGCGTCACAGCACAGAACCGTAGTCGTCCGTAACATTACCTTACCTAACTGAGATGGGTTAACTCCAGTTTGCCACAACTGTATTGTTATTCAGTGTAATCACATGACCTGTCAGTACAGTCCTGTCAGTGTGTTTGAACAGCTGTTTTAGCTGTTGGCACCAACAGATCGCAGACGGGTAAGAGTCTGAACAACCGATTAGCAGCACTACAAGCCACAAAGGGCCAGCTAGCTCACATTCACACTCATTTATTTCCAGGAGGGTTCTGATAAAAAAAAAAAAAAATATATATATATATATATATATATATATATATATATATATATATATATATTAGCTAAAATGTTGTTTTCTTTCTTTTTCTTCTTCTATCTTTACTTCAAAGAAGTCCTCAGAGGATCTAACAGCTCACTCCACAACACTAAAAAATCTATGAAAACATACTTAATATAAACACCTAAAAAAAAAAAAAGAACACAGTCACATTGCTACATCATGTGTGTCCCTCTTTATCACTGACAACCTCAACTTGATGGTGTCATTTGAGATGACTCAGCACAAAACCGCAGAGGCGTTCCTGTTTAAAATCTCCTCCACAGCCCTGAAATGTCAAAAACGTCCCGTTAAGAGACAGCGTTTCACAGCAAGCATTCAAAGGATCGGAGGTAAAAGCTATGCTCAACTGACCACACTTGAACCCAAACCCTTTTTAAATAATGTGATAACAACGTGAAATGTCAGCTGCACGATGGACAGTCAACAACTTAAAAAAAAAAAAAAAGTTAAAATTTCCTGTTTGGACTTTTGAGACTTTTTTTTGTCTTGACTCTTCAACGTCTTTGTCTCCCAACCTGTGACAGCAGCGGGTGTTGGTGAATAAGAGGACTGGACTGCAGTCAAAAGTTTAGAGGCTGTTTGAAGTTTGGCATTTAACAGCTGAGCACAGAGGAAAGAAAAAGATTCACTACAGGAGCTGAGGATCGCTCTGATCCCACAGCAGCGTCGGGTCTATGAGGAAGCACTGTATGAGGAGGTGGACACGCTCCTGCCCGTCTTACGTTCATAGTTGACTAGCCGCTGTCCGACCAGGTATCTGGAGGAGAGACAGGACAACGGTTGTTTACAAATCATGTTTGACATATTCATTCACGAGAGCTGGGTGACCCGACTGACAGTTGGAAAACAATCACGTCGATGGACACAGCTGGAAACTTGCAACAAAGAGGAGTTGTGGTGGAGAGGAAGAAATGATCCAAAGCATCATTTCATGAAGAATGATGACAGCACTCTACACAACATGAGCTTAAATTTAAAGAATACAGTGTCTATGAAGTTGTATGGACGAGTCCCACTGCTTCTCAACTGAGCAGCACGTCCATCACCCAGATTATGTTATACATATGATCTGTTAGAATACAGGATTCTTGAGCAGGCTTCGCAGAGTTTTTCTTTGACTATGAAAACCAGAGCGAATGCTACTAATACTATAATGTATAATTAGTCTCTCATCTGATCTGTTTTAGATAACACACTGCTGCAGCTAGCTTGTGGCTCTCTGCCAGCCTGAATTCATGTTCCCTGGATCATCGGTTGTTGTTCACACATCACACTTTTAGGGTGTACTCACTTGTCGTTCTTGATGTGTTCGTAGAGCCGTTTGAACTGTCGTATCTGGAAGGACAGGATGGCCAACAGCATGACCACCATCAGCAGGAACGGATAGATCCTCCTCTCCACCAGCGTCTGCATCTCCGGCTGGACACCTGTAAAGGAGGTGGAGGTTGAGGTGGAGGGGGAAAGAGAGAGAACACAAAGTAAACACTGGAACAGAATCTCCTCTTGTGCGTGTGTGTGTCTGTGTGTGATGTCTTATCTCAGAAGTTAATGGACTTAGAGATGAGGGGAGAGAGTAAATGAAACAAAACAATCAATTGGGTTTTGCACAACAGCCAAACTCCTGATGAGCACGCGGCCTGGGAACTATTAATTGACTTGTTGTTTAAATGCGAGTGTTGTCTGAGTCAACATCAAAAACACTTGTCTAAACAAAAACTGGTGCCTTCTTTGCATAAAGAGCGTTCTCAAACAAGCCCAGTGTCCAAATTAGTCAAAGTGTGCCTCTGCTGTGGCCTGATGAGCGAGTCTGCCTCTGTGCCTGAATTTATTTAGTCAGTCAACAAAACAACACGAAAGAGCAAATAAAGCTAAACTTCCCTTTAGTTTTCTTAGTGTGTGTTGAGGGTTGTCTGAGGGTGTGTCTGTATGTGCTGAATGTAGCCGCAGTGAAACAATCAGGAAATAACTTTTTAATTCTCTGATTAACAGGACACAAATCAAATTAAACTTCTTTGTGTCTATGCAGCTTAAACTGAGTCCAGCTCAGATTTAGAAGCTGACTCATGAAATAAACAAAGTCAGAACACAAGAGTTAGAGTATCAGTGTTTAGATAGTTACAGTTTCAGAGACATTTCAGTCAGACTCTAGAGGTTTGCCCGATCTGAGCATCTGATTGCTGGCTGCAGTGTGACGCCGGGCTCTGGCTCAACTTCTCTGCTGCAGGACGCTGCATTCTCCCCCAAAATGGACGACAAGCGATCAAATGAATGGCAGCTGCGTTTCACCAAAGCACTGGATCCTGTCTGAGTGTGGCCTTTCTCATCCAGTTGTAGAGCTGCCCATTTTATTAATGTTAATTTTATTAAAGCAGCCAGTTCACAGAGAAGAAATGATTTATAATAGCGTTCAATAAAGTGCAATGTGCAATTTGAACTGCTGCTGTTAAATTAACAATAATGGAGCTGAACACACACAGCTGGAATGTGATGAGGAAGACAACAGAGAAGAGGAAGCTAAAACTGGTTCCTCCACCACCTTAAAGCTGATGCTTGTTATGAGTTACGTGAAGGTAAACTCATGCTCAGCATTAGCACACATAAAGACTCACCCAACAGTGGCGTGATGCCTTTAGAGATGGTGTAGGGCACACAGAGAGACAGCAGCAGGATGCAGATGACCGGGGCAGCCAGCCCTTGCACGATGAAATGGAGGTCGATGTTTCGGATACCATTAGCGTAGACCTGCAGCAGAGCTATGTTTGATTCACTTCATTCAAAAACAAGCTTGTTAATTGTGAACTCAACACAGTTTGGATTAGTTCTTAGAATATCCTGTCGACAAGTTTTACTTCAATGAAACTGGACTGATGTCAAACTGACCTGCTCGATGACGGTTTTGAGCCAACACTGAGGGCCCATCAGTGTGATGGCCGCAATGATTTTAGCATGGAGCACGCCCAGGGCCCAGTCCTGCCACACACACACACACAAACAACAATCATTTTACAACCAGCATGTAATGCATTTTTAGCTCAGTATCAGGTGAAGTGTTTGTTGGTTGGATAAAATCAAATGACGTGTACGATTCTGTTCATACGTGTATATGTCCACACACATACAAACTCTACAGTCCTACCTGCCAGGGGTAGAAGAGAGGCGTCTGGTCCAGTGGGACTCTGAGAGGAGCAACGATGACCAGCTCAAACAACAGACCCAACAGCAGAGGAATCACCCCGGCTAACATCACAGCCACCACAATGGTCTTTATGATCTGTTCTCACCAAAACATCACATCCACACGTTACAAACAGTGTGACACAGAACAGCACTGCATTAGCCTTCAGCTGAGAGGACTACAGAGACATGCACATTACCGTGAGCGTCCACTCTTGGACTTTGAGCATGATGACAGATCGCCCCTGTGGCATCCAGGACAGCAGCACAGTGGCGGCTCGAATGGACAGCCAGCAGACGTACAGACCACTCGCCGCTGTGTACAGCTCATGAACCATGGCACTGCCCATCCAGAAGGACATGAGCCAGCGACCCGCACATACTGCGAGAGAGGAAGAGGGGGGCGGGTAAGAATGGCAGTGAAAGACTCACTGACAGCACAAAGTGCCTTCTTGTGGCCACAGCTCACCTGGCAGCGTGAGGCAGATCAGACTGGCCATTAACAGAGTCCCACACATGAAGATCACCAGCAGAATGATCTGAACCAGAAAAACTAAACAATTAGCAGGAAACAGAAGCAGAGCCTTCAACAGTGAGCAGGACATATGAATGTGTGATTTGGATAATCAGAATGTTGTCAGTCACCTTGAGAGGGAAGTTGATGGGCCGGTGGTACGACTGGAAACCCATGGGACCGCCCTGCTGCAGAATGGCCTGATGGGCAGCGTGAAGCCCTTCCCCAAGGCCAGGAATTCGGTTGTTGTTATGGTGACCGGGTGGGTTGTTGTTTGGTTGGTTGTCATCGTCTTCATGGTCCCCCAGCAGGTAGGAGTGTAGGTCACTGTGGGGGAGCCAATGTGAGTAACTATTCTGTCTTATTATTAGTTTAACTGTCAAATGACACAATAACAAAAAAAAAAAATAGATTTGAGGGCGAAGTAATCTAAAGTTGGAGTGTGTGTGTGTGTGTGTGTGTGTGTGTGTGTGTGTGTGTGTCTTTAGCTTACAACATGTATCCAGCGGTGAACGTCCAGGCGTGGACGAGCCGTTTGAGCCACTGGCGAGTGTGACCCTGCTCCAGCAGCGCCGGCAGAACAACCTGAAGCAACAGCAGCTCCAATGACAGCTCGCTGACCGGGGCATCGCTGCAGAGATGGAGGACCAAAACCAAACTCAATCCACTTCATCATACTGTGTACACGTGACTAAAAATGGCAAATCATTTTCTCCAGAAGCTTCCTGTATTGGATATGCCTTAGCAGAGAAGTCATCCTAAGCTTTGAGATACTGAAAGTTAATGATCGTTTAGTGTTGTGGTGTGCACCTGTAAAGCATGACGTTGTAAGGAAGGAAGCTCGGGAAGAGCAGCTTGATAATTCTGATTGGAAGCCAAAGCATCAGCAGAACTATGGAGCCAAAAAATACCTGGAATACACACACACACACACACACACACACACACAAACACAAACACAAACACAAACACACACACAGAAAGACAACACATTATTTCACAAGGGCTGTCAAGATGAACTGATTCTGAAAAAAAAACTACACCGTTGTCAAAAAGAATCTCCCTGTGCTGAGTTTTACTTGTGTGTATGTGGCTCAGTGTGTGCAACCCCTCCCTTTCCTGGCAGCTCACTACATTCTCCAACTACAGACCCGCTTCATCTACAATACGCTCAGGGAAATGTTCGGACAGTCATGCCCAACGCTGCCTGGAAACTTAACAGTTTATTATTATTAGTGTTCTTATTAGCGTTCTTTAAAATTTACATGGGCAACAAAAGATGCAGACAGCAGCACATAGCTTGCTTCTAACTTAACATGTTGATTTGTACACTGTCAGTACAGTAAGTAGGGACTATTTTCTAGGTAGAAAGTCATTTAAATTCAAACTGTTCACATACAGTTCTGTGTGTGATCCAGAACAACATTGGTGGCAAAGAAGGTTAGGTTAGGAAATATGAGAGGATACTTGACTGACCACAGAGAGTATAAACCTCCTCAGGTGTCTGTAGATGGGCAGGTGGATCATCTCTTGGACTGGGTTGAAGTCTGGATCGTTCAGGTTTCTCAGAAACCACAGCACGCCTGGCCGAAGCACCTGCACCCAAATGAACATGCAAAAACATTCAGACTTTAAAAAGTATGAATGGTTTGAATTTGAATTATTTTGAATTGTGATGCATGACTGTGACTGGCTGAAGGCCTTCACTTCACCTCTCTTAACAAAAGAATGAAGGAGGCAAAGTAGAAGACGTAGACCATGCCGACCAGCCAGTGGAGAAACATGGTGGTACCGGGGGCCGAGTCAAAACTCTGCTCCCTGTCCTTCAGAGTTGCGTCAAACATCTCCTGCAGAGAGCAAAGCGCACGCTTTATTGTCTGTTTACAATAGCAATACCACAAAAACAAAATCTCTTTAGGAAAGTCTTTAGGATGTTCATCAAGTTCTTGATCAGCTTTGTAAACACTGCACCGGCATGATTAGATTTCATCTGTTTGGTCAGTCATTAAGGGCCGTTATGTTCAGTATCTACAGGGTCAATTGAATTCTGAGTGATTGGCTTACCAGCGAGCAAATGTCCAGCCACCAACCACAAATCAGTGGGAACAAGCCTATCTCCATGACAACCAGCAGGGACACCTTCCATGTGAAAAGAGAGAGAAAAAAAAAAAAAACAGTTTAGTTTCCACAATTTGTCCCTGTCATTATAATTTACCTAATTACTGTTTCAACTGAATGCTTTGCTAGTTTGATAAAAAACAAATTAGATTTTTTTTTTTTTACCTTGACAACAATATAGCAGACACCCAGGAGGCGTCTGGACCGCTGGAACCTCACTAATGAAGCCAGTCCCTTAACGAGGCATAGTTAAGGACTAACACCAAAGTGGGACTTAAAGAACATTCATCAGTGTTTTAAGAATTTCTAATTTCATACAAACTCTTGGAGGTAAAACAGATCTCTGACTGGACCTGTTGGACTCCTGTATGACCAGACAACTCACATTTGTGTTGAGACATGTATGAGAATGTGAGGAACCAAATGTTACATACATGTTAAACAGCTATGCACAAAACACACTGGAGACAAACATCCTCCAGCAACTACACAGCATCAGAATTAGCAACAAGCCGTGTGACACATGCAGTTCATACACATCACTTCTTGTATACAGAGGATACATGGCAGACTATAAGAGCTCCAGCCAGGAGGATGTACCCCAGTATGGTCGTGATGAGGCCGTCAAAGTGTGAAGCTTTGATCTGCAACAGATATAATATCAGCATTGAATAAAGTGCACGGCAAACCCAAATATTAGTGAGAGATTCAAACTGGACTGCTGTGCACTTACATAGTCTTCAAAACCAAGTCCAACCACTGAGAAATGGCCAATGTGATATGGGCAAAATGCTAGAGAGAAACACAGAGCTTAGTTTAGAAGCTGTACTTCAAGACAATAAGAAGCTAGGACGCAGGACTGTGTTGTATCACTACATCATGCTGGACACGCTGCTTAAATAAAGAGGAATTCCTCTGTAATAGTATGCAAAAGACATGACAGATTCTCAAATGTAATGACGGTCTTACCAAAGACCAGGATGAAGAGAGTGTTGAGGGACACCACCCAGAACACATGCTCCTAGGGAAAACACACACAACAAGGATCTCTGTCAATGTTACACTAGACCACTAGCAAAACAATTCTAATATGTTAAGGCAAGCTGCTCGAGCCTCCTGCGTAGATCCCTCAGCAGTTATACCCGAATCCCTGAAAAGGAGGTTGTGAGTGCGAATATAGCATCCATAGAGCCACAGAGGCCACATTTACTTGGCTGAAATACTTGGAAGTTCCCTTTAAGGCACACTTGAAACTGTGTGAGAGTGTGTGTGTGTGCACTTACCAAGAAAACTAGGGAGCCATCCAACCCGAGCATCTGGGACACCAACACAAAGCAATGTCAGTATTATCCTCTATGACACATAAATGAGTGCTAATACTACCAGTTTTACAACAACAGCTGCTACTATTAATAACTAATATGGTGATGAAGACCTTTATTGACTCCATCAGGCCAGCTAAAAACAGCATCACTGGAAGCAACAAGAATCCAAAGTGCTGCTTAAGCACACCACAGCAACATGGATAATTATTGTCATGGGAGCTTTTAGCCCAAATTCATCCATGCTTATACTTTTTTAGCAATGTGTCCTAGCTACATCACACACTTTTACAGAGGAGGAGACACAGGGATGAAAAAAAAAAGACTCCCACCCTTTCCCAGGTCAGCTCCTCTGCTGCACGGTCCCACTCCAGGGCGTTCCAGTTCAAATCTTCTGCAACAGAAACAAAAACAATGAAAACAGAACAGAAGAGCTGCTACTGTGGCTGCGTCGCCATGTACACTGACCGCACTGACCTTGTCCCCCATTATTGGCCTCAGCAGCATCCTCTTCCCTGCCTTCCTCATCGTCGTCCTCCTCTTCGTCTTCCTCCCCGTTGTCTTCTTCCTCCTCCTCATCGAGTTCAGCCTCATCTCCGTGGTTGCCGGCCTCATGTGGGTTGGCAGGTTCCAGTCCCTCTGGAGCTGGGTCTGCAGGGTGCTGGGCCTCTGCACCATCTCCAGCATCCTGGCCGTTGTTGCCACCTGGAACCTGTAGAATCATTTCAATGATCATTACAGGACCTTGCCTACAGCACTGACTCCCTGACTAGGGGTTGCGAACGACCTCATAGCGTATCATGAGGCCTTCTTGAGTTTACACAGGGTGTAAGAAAACGTCTTTGTAAATATACAGCAGGCTTATATCTCAGCATTTCATTTGTTTATGCGAAGAGAAGTAAATGAAATAGTCGTTGTTGAAGTTTAGATTATTATTTCAAGTAATAATATGTCATTTCTCAAACATAAAATAAAAATTTTACATCATTTGGATGTAACTGACTTGTAATCAGATGAATGGTGCCTCTGTCATATCTACTGCCATAACATGGAATAGTACAGAAGCTGTCTAAGGCTGAACATGCCAACGCTACCTCTCAACTTTTGAGTGGTAGTATATGTGCACTAACCATACCTTTTTAACCAAGCTAAGCTAAGATGAATGCCTGTGGAAATTACACTGGCTTATTATTTACAGATATGACTGGCATTGCTCCAACTGTGTCAGAGTGCATTAGTGATATATGATGAGAATATACAGGGAAGCCAATACACTTGAACACTAGATGTCCCGTTCCAACTGATCTTACCTCATTAGCTGGTGCCGGACCGTTAGGCTGGTTCGGTACTAGAGGGGGTTGATTCCGCTCCAACCACTGAGGGGCGCCGCCATGGACAATCTGCTCTCTGAGCCACACGAGGCTGATGAAGGCGCACAGTGTGCACGTGACCACAAAACATCCCTGGAGGCAGTCTGCAAGCAGGTTTTGTCTGTGAGGGAGAGAGGGTGTTACAACAATGTCACACGTTAGTTGGCTACAGAGAGCTGAACAAAGAAAAAGGAAAGATTGGATTGTATTTTACATTGCAGTCATTTAGCTGACGCTTTTCTCCAAAGTGACTTACATAAAAGGGAAACAATCAAAGTAAAGTGTGACAAGGACATGTTAGTGTAGCAATATGTACTACTCGTATAGAATCTGTGACAGTTGTAGAGGGGGGTACATTTATCATCTCTGGATGTTGTTAGTGCTAGCAGAGGAGGTACTCTCTGAAGAGCTGGAGGTCTTCTAGAGGTGTTTAAAAGGTAGGGAGGAACGCCTCTGATCTGGTAGGAACTGGCAGCACGTTCCACCAGCGGGGAACAACAGACGAGAAAAGTTTGGATTGCCCTGAGCGTATGGGTGGCAGAGCCAGGCATCATTCATTGGAGAAGGTAACACATGTCTAATTGTAAACAGGTGGGTGCAGACGTGGAGACAGTATTACAGATTTGAATTTAATGTGGACAGCTACAGGTAGCCAGTGGAGCTCAATGAGCATCAGTAACGTGTTGACTGAAAACCAGGTGCACCGCGGTGTTCTGGATCATCTGAAAAGGTTTCACTGTGCAGTCTGGGAGGCCTGTCAGGAGGGTGTTACAGTAATCGAGTTGCGAGATGACCACAGCCTGTATCAGGAGTTGGGAGGAATAAGGAGTCAATTTTGATGTTGATATCATGGTGTGTAGTCAGGTGTGTAGTCCACTGGAGGTGCTGTGCCTATGTCTGAGAGGCATTTGTGGTGTGGACTCCAGTGTAAAGTATGGATAAGACATAGACGTACAATATACAGGAGTGCAGGAGTATGACAGTGTCAGAGAGAAAAAACAAACTTACGTTGAAAGCATGTCCAGTGGCAGGGTTAGGAGAGAGCTCACAGAGCCAGTAAATAAACACTTGTAGATACGACCTGTTTGAGGAACAAATGAACAAAATCAACTATCTGAAAATGATTTCTAGCAACTGCTGTTAAACTAAAAATAAACTGTACTGTACTTCATTCTCAGTTAACAATTTATGTAGACCATAAGTGGATAAATTATCACAGTATCTGAGCCTGCACACATTCAGTTGATATACTTTATTTAAAAGTGAATTGTTTCATCTGGAAGATTTTACTAGTAGTATGTCATCTGCCAGTAAGCACATGAGCACATGTAAGTGAAAGCTAAAGCTGCTGATCAAATCTGCCTTCAATTTGTCCTTACAACAGAATGATTTGACATACATGCTGTGAGAGGCACCACGCCTAGCCAGGCAAAGGCCACCAGTGTGTAGTGGAACCAGTATCTAATGGCTGTTCCGATACTGGTGACCAGCCCTGCAAAGATGTCTTGGACAGGGAGGCGAGACGGCATGTCTGGAGAGTAGACTGGAAGGAAGAGGGAATGAGGACATCAGAAGTGAGGTGAATAGACAGTCATCAACAACAAATGAATTCTTCTAATATAGTAATGTATTACTGGCTGAAAACAACTTACTCGGTGTAAATGCAAACCTGTGTTTGCATAATTCACAGTATTCTTTTCTGCTGTGCTTCAACCACTGCAGTAAGCTGTGAAACAGAAAGACAGACTGTGAGTTTCATTTTCATCCTAAAGAAACTTTCCATCATCACTATGTCTAAGAACGCTCTTCAGTTAAATCACACAACTATCCCACGATTCTTCGAGTTTCTTCTTCAGTTTGTGTCTGCTTGCTGTTATTGTTTATCATGTGTGTAATTATTTAGAAACTATGTTTGGGTACAATCATATAAAAAGATCTTTTGGTATGATGCCTGCTATTTTTTTCCTAAGAGAATTCTTTTCTCATGTTGGAATTATTACATTTTTATTTATAGCAACAAATCATAACAGAAGTTAGCTCATGACACTTGCCATATAGAGCAGATCTAGATCGTACTATAATATTATTTACAGAGACTCAGAATTCAGACTATGAGCAAGCACTCTGCGAGAGTGGCAAGGAAAAACTTTCAGGCAGAAATTTGGTGACCGGCTGAGTTAAAGCAAAAGAGATGCAATGATTAAGAAATGTGATGGTATGATTACAGTTTGAGGGAAAACGTCTTTTTTAAATTAATATAATGTATGAATTATAATCATTTTTATACACTATGGATGTATAAAATCACATCTTTTCTGCAGGTGTAATGCCTTTGATAGGATTCCGCATCATTTCAGTGAGCTTTCCTGCTTTGTTGCTGTTGGTTTACGCTGCACTGAAAGCCCCACTCTCAACTCACTGCTACCTCACTGAGTGTAAGTGACAGGAAAGACTTGGTGTAGCTGAAAGTACGGTTAGAAAACCAACACATTTTAGAGAAGTCAATGAATTGCTGCATTCCTTGTTGGAATACAACAACAAAAGCAAACAGACTGACAGACTGCATCTTACTTTTAGCCTTAAAGATAAAGAGGAAGGAAAGGCATGGCACCATACAACAGTAATAACGCTGTCACTGAACGCACCATTCCTGGTGGATAAACTTGATGCTGCCGGTGCAGACACAGGGGTGGTACAGCGGCTTGTCCTGGGTCCCCTCCGAACGACACACCCGACAGATGTCCGCTGTACAGTGAGCACACAAAAACACACAATGACATCCTGCTCCTGCGATATTTCAGACAGTCAACTCAACACCTGTGTCTCCATCGTTCTGATGATCAGCGATGAACCTTGATTCAAACCATCACACAGGATTGGGATTTAATGCTAATGTGAACAGGACACATCATATCCTGACAGCAGGACAAACTGTAATCCTGTGTCACCGGATAACCAAAATTAAAGAACTATAATTAGCCCCAGATGCAAGAGCTTAATAACAGTTAGGATACCCAGAGTCCACTTTGACTGACTCACATATTCATGTTCTAACAAACATTACACCTGAACACCGAGCGGACTGTCCTCTTCTTCTCTGTCACTACCATTAGCTCTCAGAGGAAAGGTTGTCCGACATTAGAAATAATGTTGAACATGTTTCATCTCATACTGTCTTCGTTGTGAATGGGAGTAACGTAGTTAACGAGGCTCGTCAGTGGGCAGTGCTGACCGGTGTGTCAATGCGACGTTGTATGAAATATTATGATAACTGCGCCAAACTTAGCTTGCAGCTGTATAATAAGGTCCTTTACGTGTGACTTTAACGTGAAATGGTCTTCTCGGACTTCTACCAACACAGGCCACCTGTTGGAAACGTGTGGCAGACAGCAAACGTCCGACGACGGTGACTGTATTCACAACAGCTGAGAGCTAACGGTGTAAACTAATCCTAGTTAGCTGGCGAGCTAGCACTGGTGGGCTACCGTTGTTTGCAAATTATAATGAAGCTTTGTTTCAGTTTAAATAAACTGTAGGCACAGTCACTATCACTGTCGGTAGTGAAGAATAGATTACTACGTGACACGTTGTTAAAATAAACCGTTTTGCCGGTTTACGCTAACAATTGGGGTAATTAAGTTTAAGCAGAGCTAGCTACCTTCCTCGGCGGTGTCCATCTTGACTGGCTGCTCATGCAGCGCTCCTCCACCACAGCCAACAGTCGGGTAACGGGTGTAAAAGCGGTGACCGCCAGCTATCTATGTGCACACATTGCAAGTTAGCGTTCAGTTCGAGCTCCGGATCTCTTTAACGTGACCACACGCTTCGAAATGCAATACTTTTCACTTCATACTACAGTAGCTAGCGGTCAGAGGATAGTCGAGCAACAACATGTGATTATTGTACCGTATGTTCACCACTGGGTGGCGCCAAAGCGCAGCTCAGTGTTTCTCAGATACTAAAGCCTGAAATCAGGACAGTGCAGAGGTTTTCTGTACGCATCATCTATGACTCATGACGCATTTAAAATGCTTTTTCTGCTACAATGTTTGTTTCTTACATCACAGTTCATTGTAACTGAACTATTTCATACAGTAATTAAGTTTCACTTTGTGATGATGCTTCCTCCACTCAAAATAAAACTAGATCACCATGCTGGAAGCCATATGAAAATGTATTGATCTTTATACACAAAAATACTGGATGAAATATTATGCAAACATATTCTTTGATACCTGGAATAGAAATGAATAAACTAATATTATAATAATTTATTAGTCATAAAATTGTGTTTTGGCCTGCGAGTGCTATCTGAGGTTCAGTCATATTACAACTACATGTATCTCCTCTGTAGATGCTCGGCAGTCCAAAATGTCAGATATAGATTAAAATCTGTGTAATGTTGTGGGGGCAAAACGTGTCTTCAGGAGAGATCAGAGGAAGCTGAAAGATTGATGAAGTCATCATCCATAAAAAAAATTTAAAAAAATCAACATGTTGCCTCCTCGAGTTGCTTGAAGCTGATAAAATAGGATAAGCCAGACTAAAGAAAGAGGCAGGAAGAGTTTGGACCATCCTACAGATACTGATGTGTAATCATCTGTTCCATAATTCTGTATGTAATCCGTCAGGCTTTCAGGTGGATAAATAAACATTGGTGGAAAGTGACTTTTTTAGTTTTGAAGGTACTTGTACTTCACTTACATTTTTGCTTCTTTTTACTTCTAGTGAAGTGAAGAAGCAGACCAAGCTGCTTACATAAACAGAGTGGAGTTTGTCAAAACTTATTGAGGAACGAGGAACCCAAAATCCTTCAGGTTGAATGTCCTGTGGACAGAGGAGACTAAAACAGAGCTTTTTGGTAAAGCACATCATTCTTCTGTTTTCAGAAAATTAAATTAAAGAAAAGAACACCCTAAGGTCGAACATGGAATCACACACAATGATAAAAAATATACTGTGAGACAGGCTGCTACACTTAACAAGGTCTTTGTCTGTCTGGGAAGATGATATAATTTCATTTATGCATAAACAATGCAACATGGACTGTTAATTCCTATGCATAATCAAACCATGCAGAAGTATTATATTATTATTATCATGTATTATTTTATTAGGAATTTAACTTTTCTTCTCTTTTCTTTCTTTTCGTTTTAGACTTTACATCCACAGTGCATTTTAAGAAAAGAACATCAGTCTCTCTCAGCAATTTCAAACCCACTGGAGGAGTAGCAGAACCTGCACAGATAAAAAAAAAAAAAACACTGTCCCAGGATTGCAGCATGTAATGATGACTTAAAACCAAGGTTTGCATTCATGTATGTGGATCCGTTGGGTCTGTGTGTTCCGGTGTCGTCTTCCTTGTCATTCCATGTTGAAGGTGTGATTTAAATGTCTTGGCATCGTACACCCACACAGTGTCTATGCCTTCCCCAGCGGTATGTTCAGGGACCCAAGTAGGAAAGGGAAAGCGGCAGGCCACCACCTTGGCCGTACTCTCTAGTTCACTTGCTAGCTTCAGTTCCAGCTGGTCCATCTGCAGATACAGAGAGCAACAATCAGGATATCAAGAGCAACACTTTGGGATTCTCAAAGGTTTACTGAAGAAATCAATATTCTGTGTCAAATTATTATTTTAAATGATTGCTGATCAATGCGTCCACGGTGGTCTAAATTTATTATCAGAACTGCTTCCATAGCAACAGTCTGTTACACAGATATAACCGACCGTTGAGCGCTGTAACTGACCAAACAGAAGAGAATCTTCAGCAAAGCTGTGTACTAAAGTACAACGTAAATTAAATGAGTCAGTATTGACATTACTTGTTAACACATTTGCAGAAGAACTCACCATCTGAGGGACTCCAAAAATAACAACGTTGGAGTACTGAGCAAAACTGACCTGGAAAAACAATCAGAAACATGAGGAATGACAGTGAGAGCAGTGACACTTCTTACACTCAGTGATGTCTATAGTTTCAGTGTTGACATGACGTGCTAATCAAGCATGACTGACCTTCCACAAGTCAGAGATGTGGAAGGAGGTGGAGCGGTGCACTCCCTCTCTCCATGCCCTGTAGCGAGAATACCACACCAGCCAGGGGTTGAGCTCAAAGCCCGATGCCTGGAACCCACGCTTGGCTGCTGCGATCACCTGAGAGAGGAAGAGGGATGGAGGAATATTCAATGCATCAGCAACTGTGGAAGAAGTTGGATGGAAAACAAGTGTGGCCATACACACTCTCTCCGTGGTGCAATTTGACGTCTGGTCCATATAATGAGCCATTATTATTGTCTGTTTGTCTTGGCGTTAGGGCCACAGACTTACTATTCTTCCATCTCCACTCCCGATGTCCACCAGGGTCCCTGATCTGGCTCTCAGCACCCTGAGGACGTTGTCCACCTGTGCTGAGGTCGCTGGGACGAAAGGGAGGCAGACCTTCCTGAGTGCAGGAGTGACAAACGGAGCAGCCACTGCGTACAGGGCGACCAGAGACCCACCCAGCACCCCCGTGACGATGAGACCGAGTCGGCCTCTGGGCTTCACCTCCTTCACGTCGCTCTGTCCGGAGTCCAGAAACAGGCTCTCTTGTGCCATGATGCTATCTTAACGGCAACGATAGAAACACGTCACGTTAACCTGAACCGCATGAATGACAGCTGGCACTCTGCTAACGTAAGCCAAGGTAAGCGTCATGAATTAAATCAGCTATTAATGAATTAGCTATGTGAAGGTGACAGCTCTGTCATGCTCCCTCCCAAGCAGTCTAACAGGGTGACCCGTGCAGCGCTGATATAAGCCCGTAAGGATGACGACACAAGCTAACAAAGGTTCCTCTCTGCCTACGTTCCCCATAAAACGAGGCACAAATAACTAGACACGCACATGAAAGGACAATGCCCTGGTACCAGCACACAGAGTGAAGGAAAAATAAGGTGTTTAATGAAATAAATAAATACAGCCATATAACCAGCAGGAATAAATTAGACAGAAAGAAATGAAGACAACCCAAATTGGAAAAACTGATACACAATAATAAACATCAATTAATGCTCACAAACAAACCAAAACAAATAATTATATTATATTCGTTTACCTGTGAACCTCCTTGTTTGTTAGCTGTACCTATTTGCATTTCTGCATGTGAGAGTAACATGTAACCAGAGTCAAATTCCTTGTGTGTGCACACAAATAAACGCAATAAAACTGATCCTGATTCTAGTTTCAAGCCCACTGGATAACGTATTTGCATATATCCGTGTTCATATCTGTTTAAGTGTTCTGTTTCTTTTTGATTCTGGACCAGCGCTAACCACAAAATCATCTTGTCCGTTAGAGGAAAAGGAATAGTTGACATTTGTGACATTCTTCTTACACTGGTAGTGCAAAGAATGTCCGATCTTATAGGAAACACTGCAATACACTGTTCATCCAGAAAATAATTCCAGATATAATGCAGTCGTAAATAAATTGTTGAGTTGAAACAAAACAGGAAAAAAAGGACTTGTGATGCATAGAATGGGATTTCAATTCTCACATTTTCTATAAATCTTGATTTTCCACCTTCAAATGGGTTTAAATGTCAGAGTTTAACATCAACAGATACAGAATTTTAGTGATTATGTTTTTTCTGGGGTTTTTTTCACATTCTCTTTTTCTATATTAGAAGTCATTAGACAGTGTACGGTGGACAGGGTGATCCAGCCCCGACGTGTCATGGTGGATCTGATGCTGGTGCACATGGTGCTGGCTGGTGGTTGGACCATCTTCCATCATCAAATCATCCTCCTCCTCTGCCCTGTACCCCTCTGCCCCATCCTGAGAATAGCTATGCTTCATCACTAGTATGCTCCTTCGTCCTGCTGGTGTGGTGTGGTGGGAGAAGCGCGGTGACTGCTGGGCCACCGTAACCGGCGGTAATGGCGGGGGCACAAGAGCCCCCCCGTCCGTTGCAGCGGTAGTGTCCCACATGCTCAGGTTGCTGCGGCTGCCGTGGACACTGCCCTGCTGAGAGCCACAGTGGTGGTCGCGGATGCATTTGGAGGAGGAGCGGCGCAGCTTGTGGAACTTCTCAAAGTCCTCGGCCAGGGCGGCATCAGTCAGGTCGCTGGATGGGGGACGCAGAGTGCAGAGTTCGTAGTGAGGAGGCTCAAAACCAGGGTGGAGGAGGGCGGGGTCGAAGTCATCTCTGTGGATAGGAACAGGAAAGGAGACACACACACACACACACACACCAACAAATGTTCAGGAAAGCACAAGTGAGTATTGTCGTGACACTGACTACATGTAGACATTGCCAAGTATATGAATAAACTACTAACTACAACTAAACTTGTTTGCAAAGGAATGCATCCAGCAGACAAACTACATCAGCGTGTATTTGGTGTCATGTTTGACAAAGTCATGCATTCACTGTCTGGTGATATGGTCTTTGCAATCTCTTGAGGGAAGTATCTGGCAACTCAGCTCAGTTTATACTTCACCAGCTGGTCACTTCAACTAGTGTAAATTGCAGCTGGAAAGGAGGTTTACACAGTTTCTACTCCGTGGAAAGTACTGATAGAAGAGATGGCATGGCTGTCCTTTCTATGACTCAATGTTCTTTGCGAGAGTTAATAGTAAGATTTTTGGCATAATGTCACGATGCACTCATTTATGCAGACATGCAAGGCTGTTTTAGAGCATATTGGCAGGAGTATTCAATATAACTGTCAGGTAACGGATGATGAGTAACAGTGTAAGTACCCCACATTCTGCTTAAATGACTGACTCTCACAGCCTGATGCTTTGCAGAAAAACAGTCTCTTTCTTTCTTTTCCACAGAAAATGACAGCATAAGAACTGAATAGTTTGTGAGCTCAAGTGACTGCTTTGACACCAAACATCATAACATCCATTGTTACAGTAAAATATTGATTAGTGGAGCATGTAAAAGAGTACATTTCCCAAAATAGAGAATTTAGTAATGAGAGATGTATTTCTCAGTGAAGTTTTAAGATCTCACCTGCGGATGATGTATTTCTTGCGAGGCTGTTTGATCTGGATGATGACAGAGATGATGAGCAGGATAACAACCAGGCCACAGGTTACTCCAATGATGGTCAGGTTAGTGTTATCCAGTGTGTCCAGGATACTGGCTTTCCTTTTCTCTAGTTAGGGAGATGACATAAAGAAGAGTGATTTCACTCACAACTAGCCACACGCTGGCTGTAATATTTCATAAATCAGCCTTTGTCCCAGGGTACCTTTGCAGTGATTCTCGTCCCATGGATAAACACAGTTCTGTATACCGTTGCAGACCAGGGTGTGGTTGATGCACATGTTACTGTGGCAAAAGAAAGTGTCTCCTTCACATGGAGCTGAAAAACAAGAGGCTCATTCAGGTGTTGTACACAGTAGACTGAAAACATAGTTCAGTAGTGACACCTCAGACTTTGAATGATGATCATGAATGATCTTTAATGGCTCAATCTGCTGCTGTAAAGTCTGTTTTCCACACTTTCACTTTTGATGACACCACCAGAAAGACATGTATTTGCCACATACTGTATAATCATAGAAGAATAAATATGTAAGTAATGAAATGCTATGCTTACTGCAGAGAATCATTTAACTGTGGTGACTTCCACTCACATATAGTCAGAGCACACCTGTAAAAGAGAGCTAAGGGGTAAATGGAACTGACATAAGTCGACTCACGTTCATGGAAGGTTGTGAAGAGAATCCTGAATTTGCTCTTCCTGCTTCCCTCGTCTGCCCACAGTCTGACCACACCCACGGAGGACACCAGCATGACATCGTTGGCCACCGTGGAGCAGAACTTATTTTTCAAGTGCTCAACTGAACTGCTGCCATCATAGATGGCAACAAAGTTACGCTTGCACTCATTGGAGTTGTGCATCTCGTACTCCAAAAAACGCATGTAGATCTGTGGGTAAAGGGTTGAGAAGGAAGAGGAGGTGCAGTGAGTGGGCCAGTCTTTAATGACATTCACTCCTTCTGGCTCACCTTTATAACTTTAAACATTTACTGTGAGTCATTTCTGACTAAGATGTTGACACAGTATATAAAACATGTTGCAGGTAAGGTCAGGGGATGATTTTTTTTCTAGTAGTATAAAAAGTGAATAAAAAAAGGTTCAAGTTTCAAATGCCAAAGCACCACTGACACACAGCTACATGTAACATCACTGCAACACAACAAAAGTTTGACATATACAGACCCGAGCTTTTGGCGGAGCCTTGATGTACCATCTGCAGTCTACAGCTTCAGTCTGCAGTGCCCGGCCCTCTGCAGTTATCTGGGTTGATTCTACAAAGCCTTCAGGACCACTCAGCTCAAACTCACAAACTGTGGATAACAATATTTTCTTGTTAATGTAATACAAGGTTTGAGGCTTTTATTACCTGTGAAATCTGTGAGAAAGAGTTTGGGCAACATTATCCCTTCAGCAAAAATGAGGATTCAAACACATTAAATATATTCATCATCTTTATCATATTTATATGAATGACTATGTTATCAATGATGCATGTTATATCTCATCAAAGCTGCTATAGTATGTTGTATTAAAATAACATTTGTTGTATACTCACATGGCAGAGCAGGCAGTTCCCCGAGGTCTTTAAACTCAGGATCTAAAAAGAAATATAATAATGTTAGAAACAAATACATCATTCTACCATTTACCTCAAGGTTCAAGGTCCAAAGTATATTTATTGTCATTTACATGCTTACACATGAAAGAAAACAGGTACACAACATGGCATCATGGTGTATGAGGCAGAATGGTGACGTGCATTTCAATGAGGGGTTGAGTTCAGATCAGTCTTACAGTCTCTGGGTAGAAGCTGTGTTTGGGTTTTTCCACAAATAGAGACCACATTTCAAAATGGGATGCAAGGTGCAGTGCAGATCCAAAACCAAAACAATTCTGAACTTGTAACACAAAATGTATTTCATATGGTTAATGCATATTAGTACCAGATGTGTTCATTTTCTTCTTCTTCAAATTGATTTTAACCTTGGTGTTACTTAAAACTGCTACATATATCCAAGCAGATGTTACTAAAATGTTTTTCACAGAGACATCATTACTGTATGCCTGTGTTGCACCAGAACCGTTACTAGGAAAGCTGGCATTGTAACCTGGCTCAGCAGCCTCTATGGACATACTGGCAGAGAACAGGATGTTGTCAGAGGAAGCTAGAGACCAAACATCTAATAACATAATAAAACAGGGACCATTAAACTGCTCAACGACTACTTTTACTTATATTTTAAGTACATTTTGATGGTAATACTTCCATACTTTAACTTAAGTAAGCTTTTGAATGCAGGGCATAATTGTAATGGAGTGTGATATTAGTACTTACTTAAGTAAAGGATCTAAATAAATAAATAATAAAATTACTTTTATCTTCAATGTTGACTTATCTGTCAAACGTTTAACCACCTCGAGATTTCTGACCAATTTTACCTGGACCATTGTTATTTTTGCCAAGGCCCCTGGAATGCCAGGCAATGACATTAAACCAGGAGGAAAGCTCTAAATACACCAGACCAGCACTGAGCATGATTTCTGAAGATACAATCAATCCATTCCAGCTGCCAGTTATCTGTGCTCTGGCTGCAGAGATTTTTAAACATATCTAAACCTTATCTGAAGTATTAGGAATGTGTGCATGCAATATTCACTGCAACAATGGCTGTCTAAACGGTAGGTATTAAAAGAAAATTTAATACCAAGAAAAATAAAACAAAATACCACAATAACAAAAAATCTAATATTGAAGACATACACTTCTGCAAAACAAACACAGCAGGACAATGCTTACATAACATACACCAGCACATTCCCTCTGGCCTCATTTAAACTCCCCTGAAAGCCTGATGCCCTTCATCAAAGGAGAAAAAAAACACTCTTAGCCACAGACAGGGAAGAGAAATTGTTCTCTAAACCTTTGTGCTGATGAATGTACTTGCTAGGTGGATTATGAATCCTGATTTACAAGCTTAGTTCAGGACAGATTAGGGACCAACAGCAATGACAACCTGGTGATAAAAAACATCCCTTCTTTTTTTGCTTTCAAAATTCTCAGTTTAAAATACCAAACACCAAATAGTACAATATATACAAATGACACTAAACCAAGTACAGTGAATGTGGTTTAAATCAAGCAGCGTGGTGTGGAGAGTGAGGACTCTTAAATGAGGTTTTAAAATGATTTTGATGATTTATTAATCTTAAAATATTTTTATCACTGGTCATACAGGACATTGGTCAGTCATTGTGATGTGAGACTAGGAGGTGATGGAGTCCACTGAGGCTCAAATCAAATCAGAGACTATTATTAATCCTCTCATGTTTCTTACCCTGCTTCTGCTTCAGGCTTGTCCAGATTATTCTCATTCATTCTTATCTGTGTGTATGTGTGTGTACCCAGAGGCTTTATACCTAATATGAGATATAGGATGGTTTATGTAAATCCTCTCCTAATATTATTAAAATTATGGGGTACACACAAGAACACTAGAAATTAATAAAACATATACATATTTACTGAATTAATGTGGAATTGGAAAGAAGTAAAAATATATGGTTTGTGGACTATTTGACGTTCAGATTATTGATTTTCCACTTTACAAAGTTTTAAAATGTGAGCTAGACAAGTTTGCCAGGAGTCCCCAGACAGTCCTTCACTCAAGACTCCAGTTACCACAATATGCAGTGACCACCATGTCATGGTGCAACATTAACTGTGAAAGATGACTGTAACATGTAGCTATAAACTTAATTCTGACTGTGTTCAGATAGCGAGAACAAGAAAACAAGCTTACGGTCACATAGATTTCCAATTTGCTTGCTGTGTGCACAGAATCTAAACATACAAAAATGAATTACATGCTAAAGTGTAAGAAATATTGTCAACATGTAGAAGACACAACAATGTATCAGCAATGTGCCACTGTCCTGCTATAGCCATAATTTGCTGAGCTTCATATAGCTCCTTTATAGGAGCCTTATAACATGTTTAAATAGCCTCAGTCATGCATGTGGGTGAATTAATTTTCTCCTGCCACTGGTGATGAGTGGAATTAGACAGGAGATTAGCATTTGGGATGGGACACTTGATGTAAACAGATGAAAAACAGCTTATCTTGATCTGCCAATAATGAAAAGAATCTTCTTAAAGGGGTAGTTCCTGTTTTTTCAGGAGAAGGAAACTCACTTTTGCTCAAGTGTTTCTACTACTGAAAATATAAATACAGACTACAGTGATACTACTGGAGGGTACACTGACCACACTGACCTTAAAAAAAATACAAATTGTGTGTGATGTTTTCAAAATAGCACAAAGCCCTAACATGCACAGACTGCAGGAGATGGACTCACAGGACTGGTGTTTGAAATAATGTAACATCCTGTGTGGAATATAAACATAGTGTATAAAGGCTTATTGATGTTGAGAAAAAAAGGAGAAAAGGCTGGATAGACAGAAGGATGCAGATTAAATTTTGTCCCTCGTCAGTGTAGGTGGTCCATAAAATCTGCCTCAGACTTAAGCTGTTACTTCGGCTCAGCGCTGACAAGCCGTGTTTCCCTGAAGACAAGCTTTGATTAACTGGTGTGTGTGTGTGTGTGTGTGTGTGTGTGTGTGTGTGTGTGTGTGTGTGTGTGTGTGTGCACAAACAAGCATCTGGAAATTCCTTCCTTCTTTCCTCTTCTCTCATCAGCTGGAGCTGGTGGGCCTGTACTACTGTGTGTACTACTACTACTACTACTGAGAGTATATTCCCAGCAGCATGCCATCAGGCCACTGTTAAAGTTGCCATGTGCATGTGTTTTTGGAGGGACTGTGCAAAAGATGTGGCCAACAATGTAAAACTCACAGCACATCATTCTCAAGGGGAGAGTATAGGAAAACTATTCCCTCAGGAAAAAATATGCTTATGTGATGTTCTTACAGAATGAAGCATTTATATTCTCAAAATCTAACCACATTGTTTTGTACCTAAACCTAAACTAAACTTTAACTACAGTGTTGCCAGGTCATGAAGCAGATTTATTTTCAATATTCTTCTGACAGTATGTGATATTTTAGAGGCACAAACATATTTTATCTTTTAATTTGAACTTTTACAACTTTATGCAGCACAGTTACCCTTAGTATTCTCATTTATCCATGAAGTTGTGAAAGCTTCATGAAGGCTATGTTCAGTAATATTGGCTGCATGCAATAGGGCAAAGGGATCCGCTCACCAGTTTTTGATCATAAGTAATATAATCATCCCAAATACATGTGTACAGCTGTCCATATTTACAGTGATATTGTACTCTGAAAATGGGGCACTACATTGCAAAAGTAAACCAAATTCTATGCTTTAAAGCTGGACTAATTGATTTTTTGACCACTTTTTGGTAAACAATGACAACATACAGTTGCATATTTTTGCTAAATGTGTCTCTCACTTGGTGGGCAAGTAGTGTACAGTGGGTTTATTGAGAGTTTTGTAGAAAAAAAACAAAAACAAAACTGGAAGAAGCTAAACACTTTGCTGAGGGGAACATCAGGGTCAGCTGATAATTCTATGGACATTCATCAAGACAAGCAAACCCTTTCACTGCCCACTTCTGATAATGTAGCTGCAAAGGTGAATGTAATATTAAAATGTGTAAAAGCAGTCTAGACCTAGAACATATTTTTGTTGAGTGTGTACTCACATTATTGCAAATGTTTCCAACAATCAGATAAATAGTGAATTTCAGCCAAGGTACATTTGATTTAGTCACCTGTCACTGTGATCATATCCCTGTTACCCCCTTTCATTGCTATGACTTGGAGGTGAACAAATAGTTCCAAGTAGAAGCTGCAGATCCATAGCATGTTTACAGGGCTACATGACACACGCTCGAAACTGTTACAGTTTGGTTAGATTCAGGCACAGACATTTCATGGTTTGGGTTAAAAGTATGTCAATCCAGGAAGTTATCTCAGTCCTGTAGCAAAGTGGATGTTTTGTGTAGTAGTGTGTGCATGGGTAGTCTGTAGGACAGCAACTAGACCCTTCATGATTCATCAGAGAATGAAGAAGGAAGTTGGCAAATGTACCTAAACAGGAATAAAACTTTAATGATTCCATACATTATTCCTGCTTGAGTCACGTTCGGTATATTTTCATCGGCAATGGTAGACAACAACAATGAAGATGACAACTCTTATGATCTCATGACGCTGCTTTCTTTTCTTTTCTGTCGTTTTGATGTGAGACACTCGTGGCAGCAGAAATGGCATATTGTGTGTTTTAAGGCCAATGTAATCACTCACCTTGTGTGAAGTTATACCGGGCGGAGAAACCAATGGCCTCCAGTTCACCATCAGCCACGAACTTGATGTACAGGTACCTCCCACTTGAACGGACATATGCCGGGCTTTCCTGTCCACAGTAGCGACCGATGATGGGTGAGAAACCGAAGGGCCCATCACGTACCTCGATGTGGTCAAACTTGCACTCCCAGGATGGCTCTATTGAATACTTTTCATCAAAGAATAAGTCGATGCACTGACGGGGAGCAGCTGGAGGGGGAAGAGAGTTTGAGATGAGGCGAGACTGGAACAGACGAGGTGAAACAGGAGGGGTGGAAAGTGTGTCAGAGGCTAGTGTGAGAGACCCTCACCTTCAATGATATAGACACACTCCCTCTCAGGTGGGTACTTCTCAGGGTAGTTGGGAGAGGTGAAATACCCTCCATCAGGCTCCTTTATCCAGGTTCCACACTGACCAGCTGGTGTCACACCTGAGTTGTTCTTTACTGAATATACAAATCGACATCATACATTTTAAAAAATTATTATTATTATATTATTTTTTATTTTATTTTTATTGTTTTGTTTTGTCTAGTTTCTCAGTTGAGAAGAGGATGAACTGGCTGCAATTCTTTAGTGTTGCTGATCTACTGGCCTACAATAATCTGATCTATGGTTAGATCTCATTTAACATCATAACTGGATTATAGTACTTTAGATCAGACAAAGAGCTATTATCACACTCATTATAGTATAGTGAGTTAGAATAATGAAATGGGATGAGATATTCAATTATATATAACATAGAAAACACATTTAAGAAGATGAAATTGGTATAATAAATAATAATAATGATTTAGTTATTATGAAAACCATTCATTCCACTCAATGGCCATTAATCAATATCCATAAGTAATCTATATTCCTTACAGGCACAGTGATCTATTGATCTATTTCTACAACAGAAAATAGCTCCTAGAACTGTGAATAGTGAAGAATAAACAGTGACTCAGGAGATGATACCTTGAGCTTTTGTTTTGGTCGCTGAGGCACCAGACAGCCCAGGAGAGATGAGGCTTGCTGCTAAAGCTAAAAGCAGAAGGCAGAAACATCCCATAAACACATCATATTTGATGCATCTATAAATGTATGATTATATGAAATATGTCAACAGCTGTAAACTTACCGATGGGCAGCAGAATTTTGTGCACCATTTCTGTTCCTCGAGGACTGGTAATTCTATCTTAAATATTGCCACAAAGTAGACTTGACTAAATGTCCCATTATTAGATACAAATGTTCTTCAGCCCATCAGTTCCTCACAAAATGCGCCAAATCCAAGTGCAAAGACTTCAACATTTTCATCCCTGTCTCTCTGTCTCCCTGAGAGCTCAAAGGATTACGCAGCTGTCCGCCACAAGCCTTCACAATTTTTTTTTCTCCACCTTTAGGCTGCATTAATCCTCTCAGAAGATATATGGTCATTGACAATGCTGTGCCCATTTAAAGTGGGCCAGGCAACTAAAAACTGACCTGTTTGTTTGTTTGTGTATGTGTATGTGTGTATGTGTGTATGTGTGTGTATCGTTCGCTATCCAAGGAGTAACACAGCCATCTCCACTATCAAAGCTTTAATTCAATAGTAACAATGGAGCATGGAGTAAGAGAAAATTTTAACACTGGAACATATCCACTCTCTCAGTATGTATTCATGTATGTTCAAGTAAGTTATGCATTATCTATGAATATATTCATACAAAAATGAATAAAGAAATCGTGGGACAAGAGTACATCTGCATCCAAACAGCTCTCTTAGGGTATACAGGACTATTTAATACTAATTAAATATATAGCTGATGGTGCATTATAATTCATTAGGAACATGAATGCCTGCATCAAATTTCATAGTTATCCATTGAGTGGTTGTTGACATATTTATCTAAAAAGGAGAAATTTAAACCAACATAGAATAGATGGTAAATTTATTGATACATTGAAAATCATAGTAGACATACAGCTATTACCTACGCATGTCACATAGTCAACATAGACATCACTTGTCATTTCCTGAATTTTCCTGAATAAAACCACTGATAATTACAAATAACACTGAGACAATAGCTGGAACACTGTGACTTAGAACATACAAATACAAATTCATCAAAATAGCAATTAATCACAAAAGTTCAAAACATAAAATGAAGAAAATAAGGGGAAAAAAACAGACAAGCAAACCACATGACAGATCACATTCAGACTTGTATTTTTAGTTTCATGTGGCACTTATCTGATATACCAAATCAAATCAAATTTTATTTGTATAGCCAAAATTCAAAACACATTTTGCTTCAGAGGGCTTTAGAATCTGTACAGGGGGTGACACCCTCTGTCCTTAGACCAGGCGTGTCCAAACTGTTCCACAAAGGGCCGGTGTGGCTGCAGGTTTTCCTTCCAACCAAGCAGCAGCACACCAGACTTGACTCATTTAATCAACTGATCTCAGTCTTCACAGAGTTGATTGGTGAAAGTGTGTGCTCTTGGTTGGTTGGGACAAAAACCTGCAGCCACACCGGCCCTTTGTGGAACAGTTTGGACACCCCTGCCTTAGACCCTCGGTTCCAGTGAGGAAAATCTTGCCCACAAAAAAACCTTTACAGGGAAAAATGTGGAAGAAACCTCAGGAAGAGCCACAGAGGAGGGATCCCTCTTCCAGGACGGACAGACGTGCAATGGATGTCACATGTACAGAACAATCAACACAAACATATTGTACAATTACAATGAATTACAATGAAATGAAAATGACAGTGAATTACACTGAATGATAGAATGATTAGATCTGATATCTTATGTCATCTGATCTTGATTTTGTATGTGGAAAACTGACCAGTGAATTACTTGTCCCATTTTCCAAGTGCATTGGCCTTCAGGTCAAAGTCTTCTCTTTGAGCAATTATTGAATTAGCAGAAATATCATTACTTGGAGCTATGAGAGTCACAATGTTGATGATATCTAGAAAAATAAAATACTTGAACCATGATTCCTGTGTCTCAACACCATCTGTGCATATTTTAAAAGCTTCTTGGGTGTTGTTGTCAGATTTTTGTAATGCTGCTAGAAATTCTTTATCAAATGTCTTTATGTTACAGTTGAAATTGATCAACGCATCACCATGAGTATTTCTGGCGTTAATGCCCTCTATCACATCAGTTGTACCATTGATTGTGCGCAGGAGGTGAAGATTGAGATGGCTCCAAAAAAACTGCCCCGTTATCAGATTGATGGCTGTGGTGTCGTCTAATGGTACTTTGCGGTTTTCTCCCAGTTTGCTGAAAGATTGGTCATCAAGTTTTAACTGTTCAACGTACCTTGGATAGAAAAACAGATAATCAGTTCACACAAACTTACGTGACTTAGAGTACACACATTCAGTTGTGGAAATCTGATTTTATAGAGCACATGTAGACAAATACACATTGCAGTACATACCTCTCTGTCTCCTCTCCCATTCTTGTGGGGTTGTTTGCAATATGGGGTACCAGCCTCAGGTACTCACTGATTGTGTAGACATGTGGAGGGTAGTATCCTCTCTGGTTTTTGATGAATAAACCTGGAATGGGCCCTGAGTCTGACAAGCATTCTCCTTTTGCCTGTTTAGCAAGCATGTCAAACAGCACAGCCAGGGACAGAGCCACTACCCCCACTCCGCCAAGAGTGACCTTGCTCTCCTTGCCAAAAGTTCTTCTCAGGCCCTGGGTGAAGTCCTCCAGCTGCTTGGGCGTCAGGGAGGACTGCACCTCCATATAGTGCTTCCTCAGGTGAAGAGAAGAGTTGGGAGACAGCATATTGACAAAAAGAGGATTGGGGCTGTAGTTTGGGAAGGGGCAGACGTCTCGAGCCAGAGAAATCATGTGGCCTAGATACTCAGGAGAGCATGATGTGTTTCCCATCTTGATGTTAATTTTCAGATCTGTATTATCAACCTCTATGAAAAAGTTTAACCTGCACAGCAGTGCTTGCCTTGCCTGCCTGAGAGGCTGTGCCTGGACATTATAAATAAAGTCACAACAAGATCATGACGTCAAACCTGGAATCATTTACTCACCTGCTTGCCCCTGTATGAACATGACTGGATCTGAGCCTGAGCCTGTGTCTTGTAATGTTTGATCTTGTGGTCATTTTAGCAGTTTTTATGGACCTCTATGAGAGAGAGAGAGAGAGTAATGGCTCATGTTTTCATATATATAACACTGAAAATTACTGAGTAGAAATTGGCATTTTTTTCAATTTAGCACATCCAGTTTCACAGTGCAATACCAATGGCATAAATATGGACTGTTGTGTATTTTTTATGTTTATATTACTTATGATCAAAAGCTAGTGAGTCAACAACTTTGTTAATAGCCATCAGGCAAGGTCAGCAACACAAGACATAGCAGCCAACTACTTGTTTGTCGTGCGTGACTTAGTGATGTAGAGCACAAAGTTACTGCAACAATGCAAGAACAGGCAACAGGGTTTAGAGTTGGAATGATGGACATTACTCACCTAATTACATGTCAATGTAGCGTCAAAATGAATTGAAATGAAAATGAATTAAAATTAAAGTAAAACTCATTGGCATTGGGTCGTCTCCTGTGTCCTTAGTAAACAGGGAACAAAGTACAAGGTTAAAATGCAGATATAGGCAGTTAGTGCAGTTCAATGACTTATTAAACAGAAAAACAAGGCTTACGGGAAGGTGAAGCAGGCATGGGTCAAATGCAGGAAGGATATTGACCAATCTGGCCAAGTCTCAAACGCTGAGCCAATCTCAAACACCGGGAAGCAGATGTTGTGGTGACCTGGCAGGTGAGAGCCAAAGCGTAGGCCAGGACCAGCGGCAGACACAGAAAAAAAAAACTCTCCATCATAACCATGTGGCAACCTCGTGGCCATGAAACTAGCCAACATGGAAGTGCCAAAAACTGCAGTTCCTCAAATATCCACTATCCAGCCACCTGAGGCTGGTGACACAACGAGTCAGTCATGGCAGTTCATGGCAGAAATAGACATGTTTACAGCCTGGCACAAAAAATGTGTTGTGTGAGAATTGTGCAACAGCAGAGCTCAGTAGTCTGTCTGCCATGAAATGTCTGTCATCATGACAGCACCAATCAGTGTGGAGGAAAACAGTTGGTAATTGAGACTAATTATGATGGTAGAGGGGGAAAGATTTCACACTCCGTCTGGGGCTACAATAATATGAGTGTAAATAAAATATTTAAAAATGAATCAATCTTGTCTGGATGGAAGTTTAGAATAATTTGCATATTCTTTCGATTCTTTGACCTTATGATAGCACATTCAGTGTGCATTCACATTCTGAGTACAACAGTTTATAAACCCTCAGAACAGACACTGCACAGGGTCTGCAGATCTTTGTCTCTTCATATAATCGTGTTTGAAACTATAACAATATTGTGTCTTTATGAAAAAAAAACCTGCTTTTGCCTTACCCTTTGCCTTGGAATAAAAACTGTTTGCCTCCTATATCTGTCTCTGAGTGCTGTGGTTGAGTCTAGTATCTGTACTGGTTAACATCATCCACCTAAACTTGAGACCAATTCTGTTTTTAAAGCAACAGGTACCAGACTAGTTATCAATTTGACTGTGTCAACCATAGTATCATATCACAAGTGAGCGGTACACAGGTGCACTGCAGATGTATAGGTTTATTCTCTGTAACATTAAACAAGGAAACTTCAAACACAAAGACATTTTAAATATGATAGACAATGTTGTGTCTGTGAATTAACCATATTCTAAAATGTGCAATATCCTTTGTTACAACTTAAAACATTTGTTTTGCTTATTGTACTTACTTTCATTTGTTGTAATACATTCATCTGTCATTACTTTGTTTTGCTGTATACTACTATACTACTACTGTATACTGCCTTTTAATGATCAAAATAAGATGCTAAAATTATTGAAGTAACCAATCGCCCATCCAGATTCAATTCTGCATAGTCAGATTATAAAAAAATGTTAACATCTCCCCAGGTACCTCTGTGAATAAGTCCTTTGACTGTACCATTTTCTAATACCCCCATGCTAAAATCAATCCCAATACATATTGTGTGGCTAGTCAAGCATTTTTTCATTGAAATTCATTAAAAAAATGATCCAAGCTATTTTCAGCAAATTCCACTGCATTCTTGCTCTACATCTCCCCAGGTACCTCTGTATATATTTAGAAGTCCTTTGACTGTACCATTTTCTAATAATCAATACAGTTTGTGCCATTGTCCTGTGACATCCTTTCATCTCTATCTCGAACTCTTCTTTTGTAGAATGGGCTTTCATTGCACCATTTTTTGCTTTTCATTTGATGACCTTGTGTTTTTACTGTGTGTGTGTGATTTTCAAACTCGATTAACAGAAGAAATTATTTCAAATCATTACTTAGAGTGTTTGGTACCTCAGGGTCCTCAGGTACAATGCTGCTGTCATCAACAGTTCAGTCCCCAATGATTGTCAGCTCTGCTCGAATATTGTTGAAGTGCTTTTCAACATTTCCAGAGCTGCATGAGCCTGAGAAGATGACAATGCAGAGGAGTATTTCATCTAACTCACCAACGGAACAAGCAAACAGTCCAAACACATGCATGACCAACTTGTAGTTCTTGGGCGCACTATGAGAGAAATACAAATTATTGCATTGTCATAGTCAGTACTTTGTTGTTCTGACCAGCAGCTTATACACATAAGGGACAGAGCCACTACCCCCACTCCGCCAAGAGTGACCTTGCTCTCCTTGCCAAAAGTTCTTCTCAGGCCCTGGGTAAAGTCCTCCAGCTTCTTGGGCGTCAGGGAGGACTGCACCTCCATATAGTGCTTCCTCAGGTGAAGAGAAGAGTTGGGAGACAGCATATTGACAAAAAGAGGATTGGGGTTGTAGTTTGGGAAGGGGCAGACGTCTCGAGCCAGAGAAATCATGAGTAAGAAAAAAGTAAGAAAAACACATCTAGAACCATGGCTCATGTTTTCATATATATAACACTGAAAATTATTGAGTAGAAATTGGCATTTTGCTGCAACAATGCAAGAACAGGCAACAGGGTTTAGAGTTGGAATGACGGACATTATTCACCTAATTACATGTCAATGTAGCGTCAAAATGAATTGAAATGAAAATGAATTAAAAATAAAGTAAAACTCATTGGCATTGGGTCGTCTCCTGTGTCCTTAGTAAACAGGGAACAAAGTACAAAGTTAAAATGCAGATATAGGCAGTTAGTGCAGTTCAATGACTTATTAAACAGAAAAACAAGGCTTACGGGAAGGTGAAGCAGGCATGGGTCAAATGCAGGAAGGATATTGACCAATCTGGCCAAGTCTCAAACGCTGAGCCAATCTCAAACACCGGGAAGCAGATGTTGTGGTGACCTGGCAGGTGAGAGCCAAAGCGTAGGCCAGGACCAGTGGCAGACACAGAAAAAAAAAACTCTCCATCATAACTGTCGAAGAAATCATCGAGTCCAGTTGAGAGGTTTGCTGTGGTGGTGTTTATTAAGAAGCATGCCGGCACACTGGTGAACTGACAGTCACAGAGGGTATCTGAGTTTGTGTTCAGTTTGTGCCATTGTCCTGTGACATCCATTCATCTCTATCTCGAACTCTTCTTTTGTAGAATGGGCTTTCATTGCACCATTTTTTTTTAAAGATTATTTTTTGGCCTTTTTTAATGATAGAACAGCCAAAGATAGATAGGAAGAGGGGGGCAGAGAGGGGGAGTGACATGCAGTAAATAGCCGTCCGATGCGGGAGTCGAACCGGGGCCAGCTGCAGCGAGGACTGTAGCCTCCACATGTGGGGCGGCCGCTTAACCCACTACACCACTGACCGCCCAATTGCACCATTTTCTGCTTTTCATTTGATGACCTTGTGTTTTTACTGTGTGTGTGTTTTCAAACTCGATTAACAGAAGACATTATTTCAAATCATTACTTAGAGTGTTTGGTACCTCAGGGTCCTCAGGAACAATGCTCCTGGAATATTATTGAAGTGCTTTTCAACATTTCCAGAGCTGCATGAGCCTGAGAAGACGACAATGCAGAGGAGTATTTCATCTAACTCACCAACGGAACAAGCAAACAGTCCAAACACATGCATGACCAGCTTGTAGTTCTTGGGCGCACTATGAGAGAAATACAAATTATTGCATTGTCATAGTCAGTACTTTGTTGATCTGACCAGCAGCTTATACACATAAAAAGGACCCTCACTGTGTTTTGTTTTCTTGAGAATGCTTCCTAAGTACACTATGTCCTCTTTAGATCACTTCTGGAATATTCTGATGCTTCTCTTGGACCAAAGCATCACACCCTTTGGATGAAGTAACACTTTCTGAAGCACTTCATCACGTTCATCTGTTTTTTCTTCTACTATCTTCAGTAGTACTTTAAAGTACTTTAAAACAGTAGTAGGCAACTTAGGCAAAGTTAAAGTCGACTTTGATTTCCCCAGACACTATTACGTTAAAAAACATTGTTCAGTTCCTATATAATGAAAAATCCCACTATTATTAAAAAATACAAATAAGGCCTAAACAAGAATTAATGGCAAGATTAAAAAGGTCATGTCAGTATTATGCAAAAATGAACTTAATCTAGACCTACCCATATTTTCTCTTATGCTCTGTCATTTCTAACTTCTGATCTTGACAGTGACATAGTAGGTAACTATAACATGGCCTAAACAGGCATTATCTTTTGTCCTTTTTCTTTCTTTCTTTCTTTCTTTCTTTCTTTCTTTCTTTCTTTCTTTCTTTCTTTAATAAATTTGTGAAAATGAAAGGTGTGTGTAGATCAAGAGAAATGTCCTGCAGGATTTGTCAGTTAAGCTATATCATAAATGCTGTTAGCAGGATGCGCTAATCCGGTAATGTGAAAATATTATGTAAACCTACTGCACATATGCTTTGGGCACATGCAGGACATGCATGACCTATATGGGTGATAACTGTGTGTTTCGCTGACATGGCCTGTTATTTAATTTCACATTATTTAATCCAAAATCTTTGGCACAGCAGATCACATAATGACGACATTAGCTATGAGTCTAGATAGACAGTTCAAACTATAATTATTTTTTCTTGGCAAAACTTAATCATTGTACTGTACATCAATCAGTTATTATATATGTAAACATCAGTATGGTAAAATGCTCTTATGCCTAAACTGAACTGTCAGTATTGTATGGTTCTGAGGTGTAAGGGCACAATAATATTATTAAGAAATATTTCATTTGCTGATCGTAGGAATTCAGACTTTTTCTAAAAAGTTGGAAAATTAAGTGCCACATGGAGATGTAAAATTTAATTGAAGGAGTGCGGGTAAATAATGGAGAGATACATTATATTTAACACCATAAAACCAGATCTCCAAAAAATACACATCACACAGAAACATCAGGCCAACCGTTAAAACAAAGGACAAAATGTTTCTTTTGTTCATTTAATAAGTCAAATCAAATCAAATCAAATTTTATTTGTATATTTGTAAGTCACAAAACACATTTTGCCTCAGAGGGCTTTACAATCTGTACAGTGACACCCTCTGTCCTTAGACCCTCGGTTCGAGTGAGGAAAAACTTGCCCACAAAAAACCCTTTAACAGGGAAAAAATGTGGAAGAAACCTCAGGAAGAGCCACAGAGGAGGGATCCCTCTTCCAGGACGGACAGACGTGCAATAGTAGTGTATTTATTATTGATTCCAACATGAATTTATAGGAAATTGTTGCAGAAAAGTGAAATTAATTGAGCTAAATTGAGCTATTTACATATAAAAGCATTTTAGCTCATTAGCTTCCAGGCCATGTGATCAATTGACTCAAAATCAGTGTTGTATCATACTACTACACAGGCTGCATGAGATACACCCTTTGTTTTTACATTTTAAGTCTGTTCATAATTTTTATATGCAAATATTAGCATTGTAGCTCAATAGATTCTCAATAGCTTTAAACACAGTATCTCTGCTTTAAATATCCCACATATTATTCAGAAAACAGGAAGTTGATGTCTTCTATCTCTGTGTGTGCACTTGAAATGTTGGAGTGGCTTGTTCAGAGTCGCACTGTATGCGGAGTAGGAACAGAGCAGTCCTTAGTAAATCTTAGATGATGCAGTGCATATGCCAGCCTGAAGAGGCAGTTTCTTTTTAAACTCAGAAATGGATTCACACTGCTGACTTAAATCCGTCCAAATGATATGGGCTAAATAAACTGCACAGGTCCAGAATAAGTCCTGTTGAAATAGTTGATGAACTAACAACAAACAGCACTTCAAGCACAAAAAACACACAGAGATATGACTTTAATATAGGAAATGACAACAGTTGGTAATTGAGGCTAATTATGGTGGTAGAGGGAGAAAGCACTCACCCTCTGTATAGAACTATAATATGTAGTGTAAGTGTAAATAAAGAAATTCTATCTGGACCTGAAAAGAAGACAAGGGGTAGCATCAACAAAACCACTGACTCCAATCCTGTCAGGCCGGGATCCACAGAGGACTCTGAGGTGTCAGTGAGCAGACTATATATATATATATATATATATATATATATATATATATATATATTGCTAAGGAGGAAAAACTCATGCTAGGCTATGCAAAGTTATCTAAATAAAAGGCCGGTGACACATGAGGTTACTTATCAAAATAAAACAGGAAATGAGGTGTGACAAATCCTGATTTAGTGGTGACTGCTGAATTCTTGTATCCACCAATAATACTCAAGATATAATGTCCAAGTATTTCAATGAGTGCTGCAAAATATAAAAATCACGTATCTGATGGTGGACTGTAAAAATAAACTGATCTTCCTTCGACAGGCTGCTTCTGGTGTAGAGTTTAGATAAGGTTGCTCTAGAGCAATGTTTAAACATGCCATAAAAATATAAATCACATGAAATTATGCAAGGCTTCATGACTGTATCTGATGCAGTGATGTGTAACACAGGGCTTCAGACACAACAGTCACCTCTAGAGGTTCTCTGCAGCCATCGTTGGCACAATCACAAATACCTGTTCACCTCAACAATAAACTGGACTGGGAGGACAACACAGACGTACTGTACGAGGAGGGTCAAAGTCGTCTCCACTTACAGAGGAATCTGAGAGGCTGTCCTTTGGAGTATGCACAGAGGAAGTGGGAGAGAGGAGGATTTTAGCAAAGCCGACATCCATCATGAACAACTCCTCTCACCCACTGCATGGGACTGGGGTCTTGAGCAACATACTGATATTTCCACTGTGTAAGAAGGAGCTCTACCACAGTTGTTATCTTATCTTAGTTTGGTGTGGGCTATGGCTGAGGAGGTAGAACGGGTCATCCACTAATCAGATGATCGGCGATTGATAAAGTGACCTTTGGCAAGATACTGAAGCCCAAATTGCTCCTGAAAGCAGTGCCATTGGTATGTGGATGCATATGAACAGTTAGCTCCTCAAACTGATGAGCAGTGGCTGCCAATGCCATCAGTGTATGAATGTATGTGAATGGGTGAATGAGATGTGTAGTATAAAAGCCTAGCCTGTAGAAGACTTTAATCTTAATCTTAAAGACATTTAATCTTAATTATATTGTTGATTTTGTTAATATTTTAATAAAGACCAGAGTAGTAGACTAACATTGGCATTTACACATTATTTCTCAGGACATCTGTGATTATTTTTTTCAAAAGATGATCAACACTTCAAATATAAATTTATTGACACATTGAAAATCTACCTATTTATTTATTTATCTATCTATCTATCTATCTATCTATCTATCTATCTATCTATCTATCTATCTATCTATCTATCTATCTATCTATCTATCTATCTATCTATCTATCTATCTATCTATCTATCTATTTATTTATTTATTTATTTATTTATTTAATTATTTATTCTGCACAGGTAAAATGACATAAAAATGACAAACATAACAAATAATGTAAAATGCAGGGATAGACAGAAAACCCAGATGGGCTTATTTAAAACCTCGACCTATAGTTAAAATATCATAGTTATAAGGAACACTACTACTACTGGACATACAGTTTATACCTGTACACATATTACATACATAGACATCACTTGTCATTTCCCGAATTATAAAACCACTGATAACAACAAATAACACAGGTAGTAGCTGGAACAACATTGTGACTCACAACATACAAATTCATCAAACTGGCAATTATTAACAAAAGTTCTAAACACAAAATGTCCTCAAACAAATACATGTCATAAAAGTAAGAAGAAGAAAAAAGACTTATCACACTCTGACCCATGTCCAGCTTCATGTGTTTCCATGTTGCCCCTAATATATCTTGATTTTGTATGTGGAAAACTGGCCAATGAATTACTTTTCCCATTTTCCAAGTGCATCAGCCTTCAGGTCAAAATCTCCTCTTTGAGCAATCATTTCATGATCAGTATAACTAGCAGTAACAAAAAAGGGGAGGAACAGGACATCTAAAAATTCTAGATTGGCAACAAAGCTTAGCCATGTTATATCAGCTTTTTTTGCGCATCTTTTAAAAGCTTCTTGGGAGTAGCTGTCAGATTGTACTACAGCTAGAAATTCCTTGTCAGCTGTTTCTGGGTTACAGTTCAAATCCACGACCGGGTTCCAAATTGATCTTCGATCAGTAGGGATGAGACTGGGGTCAGTTGTACTGTTTTTAATGCGTAGAAGGTGAAGATTCAGACTGGCCACAAATAAATCTACCAGCATCAGATTGATGGTTGTGGTGTCTTCTTCTGGTACTGGTACTGTGTGGTTTGCTCCCAATTTGTCCAAAGACTGGTTGTCAAGTCTTAACTGTTTTAAGTACCTTGGATAGAAAAACAGACAATCAATTCACACAAACTGACATAGAGTACACACATTCAATGTTGGCAAACTGATCTTATAGAGCACATGTAGACAAATACACATTGCAGTACATACCTCTCTGTCTCCTCTCTCATTCTTGTGGGGCTGTTAGCCATATGGGGTACCAGCCTCAGGTACTCACTGACAGTGTAGACATGTGGAGGGTAGTATCCTCTCTGGTTTTTGATGAATAAACCTGGAATGGGCCCTGAGTCTGACAAGCATTCTCCTTTTGCCTGTTTAGCAAGCATGTCAAACAGCACAGCCAGGGACAGAGCCACTACCCCCACTCCGCCAAGAGTGACCTTGCCCTCCTTGCCAAAAGTTCTCCTCAGGCCCTGGGTGAAGTCCTCCAGCTGCTTGGGCGTCAGGGAGGACTGCACTTCCATATAGTGCTTCCTCAGGTGAAGAGAAGAGTTGGGAGACAGCATATCGACAAAAAGAGGATTGGGGCTGTAGTTTGGGAAGGGGCAGACGTCTCGAGCAAGAGAAGCCAGGTGGGCTGCATCCTCAGCAGGGCAGTGCATGTTCCCCATCTTGATCTAAATTTGTCATCAGAGATCAACCTCTGCAAAAAGGTTTAACTTGCACAGCAGTGCTTATCTTATATGCCTGAGAGGCTGTGCCTGGACGTTACAAATACAGTCACAATGTGATCAGACTTGTAATTAATGATTTACCTGCTTGCTGTCATATGAACACGACTAGGTCTGAGTTTGTGGTTTGTACTAATGTTTGATCGTGTGGTCATCTTGCCAAAGCACACGTTTTTAAAAAAAAATGGAAGGCATACAGCATACAGTGAGGGCAGAGAAAAAAACTAGTACAAGCGCAAAACACATAGGACCAGGCCATGTGTGCATATAATGGCTCCGAAACATTGAGTAGAAATAGGTATTTTTGTCATTTAACATACTGCTTTGTGAGCAATATTACTTAATTGTCCAACAGCAAGAAGTCCACCTCATCTGTCTTTCACAATTCTGTGTAGATTTCCATGAAAACATTCTATGTTGCACAGATGATAGATCCTAATGACTTTGGTGTACCACTATTGACATTTATTGTGTAGAGTTAGGAATATTATGACTTTACATTCAGTACATGTTTTCATGTCCCACTAAGGATAAATTGTACAGTAGACTGTTTTATGGCTAAATTAACAAAGAGCAAACATTAGCATGCAAACACATGAAACCAAGATGGTGAACCTGATGGCATGCATGTATTACACATCACAGTTCTGAGAAGTATTTTAATGTTTTTTGAATTCTGGGCTAAATTACATTATTGGACAAGACAAATAGAAAGAGACCATCTGCTTTCATGTTTGCTTTCTAGTTCTGACCTGTGATTAAACTTGCATTTATTTTAGGTTAAACTAAAATAGCAACACAAGTAATCAAAAGAGATCAACATTTTGGAAATTATTCACTTTCTAGTTCAGAGTTAGATGAGGATGAGCATTCCCCAAACTCCCTGTGGATGGTGCCAAATTTTCCACTGCTGTACACTTTGTCCACTTCTATTTAGAGAGCCTAACAGTCCCACTAGCGATTGCAGCTATGAGTGTCCATTATGGAAAGAAATGCACCAGCCTGGATGTACGAGGTATAAGGTTTGCCATGTGTGAGGGGAGTCTTCTGGTCAGGCACCAGCATGATGATGAATGATGAATAAATGATAACTGAGATGAAAAAGGTGGACCTTTATTCTTTGTAATGTAGATGGTTGTGTATCTCAAGACAGCTAAATCGTAACTGTAAACACCAGGAACCTTTTGTCTCCTATACGTGTTAGATATATTACCTGTGTATCTAGGGACCTATATGTGTAAATATGTATGTAATTCATGTATGTACATGAATTGTTTTTTCTGTGTCAGCCTGATTGAGGAGAGATCTGTCTTTGGTGATATTTCTAAGATGATAAAATTATGTTTTGGTTATGTTTTGATATGAGCCTCAAAATTGAGGTCAGAAACTAAAGTTATTCCCAGGGTTTTAACCTGGTCTTTTGTCTGAAGAGGCAGGGACCAAAGGTGTTGAGATAAGTGTTCTCTCTGGTCTTCAGGCCTGAATATTATTTTTTTCTGTCTTATCCTGATTGAGTTGTAGAAAATTGTTGGCCATCCAGTCATTTATTTCCATTAAGCAATAAAGGATGGTGATTTTGCCAAGTGGTAGCATATAAATGTTGAACAGAATAGGACCTAAAATGGAACCTTGCGGGACGCCACAGGTTACACAATTTTTAGTTGAAATCACAATCATTCCTCTTTTCAGGCGATTATACCCTATTGAAAACATACTTACAAATATAAATGTCTGTAAATAGAGCCTCATAAATATGATACACTGGACCTCCTTCATCTAAAAAGCAATAGTATCAGTAGCTGGTGGTGCTTGAGGAAAAAAGTCAGTAGTAGACTGATATTGGCATTAGCATTGTTACTCAGGACATCTACATTTATTGAAACATTGAAAATCATATTAGACATACAGTTTATATCTACACATATCACATACATAGAAATCACTGGTCATATCCTGAATTATAAAACCACCGATAACTACAAATGACACTGTCTGACTCTTTAATACTAGCATACATTTATTAGTATTTTCTTATCCACCTTGTGAATACAAGCTGAGCTACTGTGACAAATGAATATGCCCAGTGTGGAATCATCAAAGTATTATCTTAATATCTGTAGATATAAAAGACTCATGGAAGGGACTGTAGGATAAGTATTCTTATTTTCTGGTTATTATTCACTAATTCAGTTGAATTTTACTGATATTGGACCAGATCATGACAGAAATTATATAACAGAATCTGTTTCATATAGAGCGGATGTAGATTGTGCTGTGTATACTATTTACAGACCTAATCATTCCGATCATGATCACTGGTATGAATATTATTTTACATTTCTGCAATAGAGTCTGGAAATGTCAACCTGCTGGTGGTGCTTGATGAAAAATAAGGTCACCAAAGTCAGTGGGGTTAATTGATAATTAAACCGAAGTTGTGGACTGACTGACAGACTGACATTGGCATTAGCATTGTTACTCAGGACATCTGTGATTTCTTTCACTTTCTGAACACAGAAGACAATCATAACTTCAAATATGAATTTATTGACACATTGAAAATGATACTAGACATACAGTTAATACCTACATATGTCACATACATAGACATCAATCGTCATTTCCTGGATTTTAAAATCACTGATAACTAGAAATATCACTCAGACAGTAGCTGGAGCAAAACTGTGACTCAGAACATACAAATTCATCAAACTGGCACTTATTAACAAAAGTTCAAAACACAAAATGGCCCCAAACAAAATCACATATTAAGAAAGTAAGGGGGGGTGGTAACACTCTGACCTATGTCCACTTAAGGTATCTGATACAGTATATCTGAAGCCACATGACTAATTATATTTTTCCTTTTCTTCTCATATTACATGGTTAACCCTGTGTCATTTTATCAATAACTAATGTGGCTTCCTATATTCCACTAGTTTCATGTTGAACAGTGAACTACTCTGCCCATTTTCCAAGTCCATTGGCCTTCAGGTCAAAATCATCTCTTTGAGCAATCATTAAATCATCCATATTTCCAAGTGTTTCTGAGAGGTCAAAAATAGTATATAGCCATTCTGTCTGGGCAACCTGGAGCAGCCATGGCTTTCCTATGTTTGTCATGTGTCTTTTAAAAACTTCTTGAATGCAGCTGTCAGATTTTTTAACTTCGGCCAAAAAAAGTTTGTCAGCTGCATTTGGATCACAGTTGAGTTTACAGATGAAAACAGCTGGTTGTTTTCCCTTAGAACTAATCATCTTGTCAGCTGTACCGTTTTTGATGCGGAGGAGGTGAATCTGCAAACTGTCTGCAAACCACTTTCCCAGAATCCAATTTAGCGCAGTGACATCTTCGTTTATTTCGACTGTGTTGGTTTCTCCCAAACTCCCCATAGATTGGTCATCAAGTCTTAACTGTTTTAAGTACCTTGGATAGAAAAACAGCTAATCAGTTCACACAAACTTACGTGACTTACACACAGAGTACACACATTCAGTTGTGGAAATCTGATTTTATAGAGCACATGTAGACAAATACACATTGCAGTACATACCTCTCTGTCTCCTCTCCCATTCTTGTGGGGCTGTTTGCAATATGGGGTACCAGCCTCAGGTACTCACTGATTGTGTAGACATGTGGAGGGTAGTATCCTCTCTGGTTTTTAATGAATAAACCTGGAATGGGCCCTGAGTCTGACAAGCATTCTCCTTTTGCCTGTTTAGCAAGCATGTCAAACAGCACAGCCAGGGACAGAGCCACTACCCCCACTCCGCCAAGAGTGACATTGCCCTCCTTGCCAAAAGTTCTTCTCAGGCCCTGGGTGAAGTCCTCCAGCTGCTTGGGCGTCAGGGAGGACTGCACCTCCATATAGTGCTTCCTCAGGTGAAGAGAAGAGTTGGGAGACAGCATATTGACAAAAAGAGGATTGGGGTTGTAGTTTGGGAAGGGGCAGACGTCTCGAGCAAGAGAGGCCAGAGGGCCTATGTTGTCAACCACGCAGATACTTTCCATCCTGATGTGAATTTGTCAGAAAAAAACATCAGTGATCTGTGTGAAAAGGATTTAACAGCAGTACCTAGCAGGCTGTCCCTGAATATCCTTAATAAAGACACAATGTGATCATGACGTTAATTATTAACCTGATTATCTCTGCACAAATCATCTGTGTCTTGCATAATGTTTGATCTGTTCCCCATATTTCCAAATCATGATGACACACTGACTAACAAATTTGCAAAAAGCAGACAGAGAGCAGGAAAGATTACCAGCAGACACATTAATTTCCATTCATTTATTGCTTAAGTTCTCAAGTTCATTTCTTTGTAATGTGCATTATTCTTGCTAAATTGTCTAAATCAAACAACTGTTTTGTTGAAGCCCTCAAAGACCCATGGGAGACTACCTGTTCAGCACCACACAACAACAGACAGACAATGCTAACAAGTAGCTGGCAATGAAAATCAAATATAATGGAAAGCCGGCTACTTCAAATATACATGACTTTTGATGTGTTGAAAATACGTTGTTAAAGTGTTGTCAACATTTATTGTGCAGAGTTAGGAATATTATGACTATACATTAAACTGATATGGCTAAATTAACAAAGAGACATGCAAACACATGAAACTAAGATGGTGAACCTGATGGCATGCATGTTTTACACATCACAGTTCTGAGAAGTATTTGAATGTTTTTTTTTAATTCTGGGCTAAATTACATTATTGGACAAGACAAATAGAATGAGAACATCTGGTTTCAAACAGTAAGTTACAGTATGTACTGTTTTCTGTTGTTGTTTTCTGTCTTATTTGACTTTCATCATTTCAGTTTTTTGTGAACGTCACAATTTTGGTCTTCTTGTCAGGACCACTTCGGGCCCTGTGAAAAACTTCACCGTCTAACCAGTGTTTGCTGGGAAAGATCAAAATTGCAGAAACCCCAGTACTGATGTATGCAATAACACTTACCCAACAGTGATAGGGGCATGTTTACTTTTAGTGTGGCTTCTGGGTATATGACCTTAAAGTACATCAAAGATTCCAGGCTGACAGACATTTTTGCTTTCTAGTTCTGACCTGTGATCAAACTTGTATTTATTTTTGGCACCACAAATATTCAAAAGAGATCAACATTTTGAAAAGTATTCACTTTCATGTTCAGAGTTAGATGAGGAAATGAATATGCGTCTTGTATCTGTATGCTAAATATGAAGTTAGCCAGCAGCCGATCAACTTAGCTTTGCATAAGAACTAGAACTAGAAAAATCCACCTAAAAGCACTTCTAGAGCTCACTTTCTAACAGATAATTTCTTGCTTGTTTAATCCAAACATAAAAAGAAGTCTAGAAACAACAATTTGTGGTTTTAGAGTGTGGTGCATACTGTAACCACAGTTTTAATAAAACAATCTTGCCTTTTTGTCTAGCATCCCAGCTGGTTGCCTGGCAACCTCATGACAAAAAAACATTCAAAAAGTTAATGCATCCAGTAAAGAAATACACAAAACCTGTGCACAGCATAGGGGCCACAGGTGGAGTTCATGCTTGTAATGCTACTGCAGAGCAGGTAGCAGAACAGTTAGACAGTAATCCATGAATCATGAATATGTAAGAAAACTATACAACTACTGGTTTCATGACTCAGCTTAAACTGATCACTGACACTGTAGTTTTCTGCAGGCTCCAGTTATGAAAGTCCCTTCTTTATCCATGTGGGGGCAGCAAATACCTGTAGAAGAAGATGTTTGTTGAAAATATCCTTAAATCATTCTACAAAGTCACCAAAGCATATAAATGTTACCTGGCACACAATCTAGTCACTCATTTGAAATATTAAATATGTAAAATAAGGACTGAAACTGGTGACTGTCTGCATATAAGGCTGGCCTGAATGAAACCAGTTTTGAAAATGACAAACATGAGTATGAACTCATAGAGAACTATAGAGTTTAATTTGCATTATTTTATATATTCGTATTTATCTTTGCACCTTGAAGAAAATTTAAAAGAAATCATTTTATTTGTGCTGATGGACAGTCAGAGTAGAAGAAAGCAGAGAGAGAGAAAACACACACAAACCTTCACAAACGTTCTGTGCATGTAAAGGCAGATGAATCAGTGCTTTCTGGTCATGTCGCAGGGAAATACTGGCCACCCTGCTGCTGCTTTACACACACAGCAGAAAGCCAGGTGCGATCTCAGACAAGAAAAGAAATACAGCACTCACATGTGCTCATGAATGGGATGTTTAGTCAGTGTGTGCAAAAAGCACAAAAACACATATTACTATATTATATTGCACTAGGTCATAGTAGAAATTATACTAACTTTTCTACTTGTCACTCGCAAAGTGTGTTCCTGTAGTGCAGTGATACCATGATGACATGATGACTATACTATTGATACAACTTGAGGCAATACATGTCAAAACTTACTTGCTGGACACCTTACACATGTCTGTCAGCATGACATCAGGAGTGTTTTCCAACATTTGAACACCAGATTGGCAGCAGGACCAGAATGTATCAGTGGACAAATTCTTAAACTTTGTACCAGCTAGCACCAGTTGATAGTGATAATAAACCTGCCCTTGGCTAAGTCTGTCATACCCATTCATTCCCATGTCCAAGAAAACAAGTCCAGTCTGCCTGAATGACTATCGCCCACTAGCACTCACCTCTGTAGTGATAAAGTGCTTTTAGCAGCCGGTCAAAGATTACATCTGCTCCTCAGTGCACGGCACACTCACTACAGTTTGCTTACTGTCCCAACCGTTTAACAGAAGATGCCATAACCCACATATCTCACCTGGACATGAAAAGGAGATATGTGTATGGCTGTTCATTGATTATAGTTCAGGATTTCCCCTTCAGAAAGGACTTGAGATTAAATGCACACTGTGCATGTGACATGTGTACATTACATGAACAAAAACTAGCAAGTCGACAGCTTTGCAAACAGCCAAAGATCAAGCAAAGTCAATAAGACATAGCAACCAGCTAATATTATGAGGCCAACATAAAGAAGCCCAGCACAGTGTCTGTCTTTCAGTGTTTTATTTCACCAAGCTCTCACCAGCGACTAAAATTCAGTCCTAGAACTCTCATCTGACGGCTTCTTGCACAATCACATTGTCATGTCATCTTCTTAATTTCCTTTACCTTCTGCAGTCTCTTCACAGATGCCAGTATGTCTATACAGGCTGCTGAGTCTGGCTACATTACCCACTTGCCCATCTCTGGTTCTGGCATGACAGTGCCTGAAAACCTCCTCTTCTTCTTCCTGGTGGTCTAAAAAGGCTGTGGTACAAACAATAACACTCAGAATGCTCCGAGCTCACAGTGTGGGCAGCCCGGCTAACAAACTGAGCTAACATTAGCTAGCAGCAGATACGGTTTGCAGCAGTTTACTTCATTGTCCATCAGCAATCTCTGTAAATCTCAATGAGTTGAGGCAGAGCAGCCAAAGGACATCAGAGGGTAAACTAGAAAACATTTCCTTCATAAAATGTGATCCAGTTTTACAAAAATCGGTGAAATAGTTGGTGGTGTTTGATTTAGTGCCGCAAAGCATTAGGTATGTCATTCTCATTCCCATTCACTGTAGTACTGTAGTTGCAGAAGGTATAACGCAAATTTTCATGGTGCAAGGACAGACTTACAAATGACATAGACACCATACACCAGAAAGGTCAGTGTATCATCAACATTCTTAAGTTACACAGTATTTTTTAGTATTATAACTTCTATATAGTAGTATTTACATTTTTTTTTCAATTTTAATTTATTTATTTAGCTTTTTTTGTTTTGGTTTTTTGGTTTTGTTTTGTACAGAATTTATACTTCGCTTCGATGGAATCACACTGTACATTCATGTAGCCTATACTGTATCTTAAAATGGTAGTCTTTTGCACGTACCAGTAACTAGTTTTGGCTGTGACATCCCGTCAAACAAAAAACCTGGAGATAGAAAAATGTGCAATATTTGTAACACGAGTGGGCTGTTCTCACAACATCCACATGTTTGCTCTCACGTCACTTCTGGTGCGATCAGGTGCCTTTTCAAATAGATCATCCGTGGAGTTCCAACAGATCCCTGCTGGCCTCTGTGTGTGTGTGTGTGTGTTGGGTTTGTTAGGTGGGGGTGCAGTGAAAGGGGGGAGCAAGAGGGTTTTAGGAGGCGTGGTCCTCTGCGCTGCGCGTTGCTAAGCGCAAATTTGGCATATAAACGCAAAATGAGCCGCGGTCCAATGCAGCCAGTAGCGCACCGAACGACCTGAGGAATTCAACAGGTACCTATAGACATTTCTGAGCTCTCTTTCTTCCAGCGTGGATGTACAGTCTGTAGGAGAGCCGACTGTCTGCACTCGTTTTGTGTGATGGAAGGGATTAAAGATTCCCTGGATTGGAAAATTGTCACTCAATAATCTCAAGGCGTCCTGGCATCTGGAATATTGCAATTTTGATCAGTTTGGAGGAATTTAAAGGTAAACTGCTACTACAAATTGCTACCCAATGAAAATAACTAGAATATTACGTAGAGGCTGCATGTGTCTACCACTTTATAACGACCATATCTCACTTTTTCGTATTCCTTAGACATCACTAGAATCAGTTTTATAATATCATCTCTTAGGTAATTTGTAGACTTTATTGTATCTGGTTTTTGTGTTAAAAGAAAATGAGTCCATGTAAAAAAATCCGCACATAACCCATTACGGAAAATAAAATGCTGCCTCCCTGCAGTGCATGTCTGCACATAGAGTAAGTCACTCATGCATGTGCACTAAATCTCTGCCTCTGTAGCATAGTGTGTGAAAAGTCAGTTTACACTGGTCCTACTGTGTGTAGTGATGCAGTGACCTGCAGATGCACCCAGAGTGCTGAAAGCTGTATGAGCCTTACTGCTTGAAGTTCAGTCCTCCCATAATTACAGCATTATTAGACAGAGGATATATTCAAGGTGTCTTTGGGACGTAGGGGAGTTTGTTAAAAAGGGAGAGAATTGATATATACATGATATAAATTGCTGTATTTGCACAGTCCATATACTTGGTCCAAATGATGAGCTGATAATGAGCTGTGGTGGAACATCACATATTAACAGCTGTGTGGAAACTTTGTTCTTATATCCACAGTCTGACTGAACATGCACTCTGTTTTGCAGACATCAGAAAGTATTCTTCGTTCAGCAGCAGCATCATCCCCGTCATGAAGAGCTCCCTTGCTTTCCCGGGATGGGTCAGAGTGGCGAGCTTGTTTCTGTGTTTGACCCAGACTGTTCTGGCCATGGTCCTCACCAACTCCACACAACTCGAGTCCATCCTGGACAAGTACAGGGACAAGGATGAGGAGTGGTGGAGGGCCAGGTCGAGAGGGAAGAGGGCCATCAGTGAGGGAGATATGCACCTCATCCTGGACTTGCACAATAAGCTGCGGGGTCAGGTGCACCCTCCTGCCTCCAACATGGAGTACATGGTAAGTGCTGAAGACACACTGAAATACATCTTATCATTCAAAGAACTCAACCCTGCATAGTTTTAGGTTAACCACGTCTCCAGGTTTGTGTCAGCTGGTCATACTATACATACAAAGTTTAGGGCCTGGATTTTTAAACATACTGAAGCTTTGAGAAGCGATTCTCTGCATTTAAAACGATTAGTCGAAGTTTGGGGGAAGTTTACACCACAGCATTACCTGGTATGGCGTAACACTTGCTAAACACATCACTAAGTCAACATCCTAAAAGCCTCATCTCTTGTGACATTATCAATGAACACTCGCTGTTTGAAAATAGGAAGATGTATTTGAGCCTAGCACCCACACATGTTAGAATGATTTAACAATTTATAACAATTTAACACTCATATCTATTTCCTTATTTGCATGTTTAGTACATGAGTTAGACCATCAACTGCTAATGATGCTCACGTGTAGCTTGTCTTTTAACATGATATCAAATATGTAGTCATCAAGAAGTGCATATTTAAAACCTTTTTGCAGCAGTCTTGTTTTAAAATTGCCTTGGAAACATTTGAAAGTCAATGGTTCCAACCAATTCATGGAGCTAATGCTAGCTTCGGTCATTAGCTATGTGATGAAATCTGACAGGCACAGTCGGCAATTTAGATGACCATACACGGTGAAAAGTTAAAAAGCATTTTGAAGTGCAAATCTGCCACCATTATCATTGTAAACTGCATTCATCCCATGCTTGAAACATTGACAGGCAGACTAATACCTTCTTCAGACTGCCCGTCCAAATCTCTCAATCAATGTTTTTGGCATATCTAGATTATCCGGGCTCATTTAAAAAAGTCAAAGAGAGCAAGATCTGCAAGCCAAAGCCACCATCTGGCTAGTTCTAGCTCCTGCCTCCTGCTTGCCCGTCCTCACTGACCCTGGCCCATATCCAGCTTTCACCCCCGCAGTGTTGTCCTCCACTCTACCTCAACCATCCTGCCCTCCCTCCCTGCCTTCCTGCCCTACGTCTCCTTACTCTTTCACTCCATTTCTCCTCCTGCTGACTCTCTTTCTCGCTGCCTTGCTCTTTTCCTTTCTTGATCTTAAGCTTCACAAGCTTTCCCCCAGGCTTTTCTTCACCCTTCTCCACTTTCACTCTGTGCCTTTGCCTCCTCTCTCCCCATCCATTGCAGTTCCCTCAAACTCTGGCCGAGGCCAATGTTATCTTTTGTTTGATCGTCCATGCATCTCATTTAGGGTGCCACAGTGGTGAATCTATTTCAAACACTTTTGAAGTGTGGGGCATGGTAGTGTAGATGTATGTTATGTACACTAATCCAGTGTTTCTTTAGCAAGGGATACTATTACTGATGATAATGATGTGGTAAGGCTGAGGACTGATGAGGGCCATGTATTTGTTTTTCAGATTGCAGGATTCGAAGGCCAAAGGAGCTGCACTTTCATTGCAGCTTTGACTTCTTAATTTCATACAAAAGCCATTCAGCAGATGCCTTTAAAGCACTGTTGCGTCTGTTAATCTAAAGCACGTCACTTCTTGCCCAGCAGATTTTCCTGAGTAATAGAAACCTCTTAAAAGGTTCCCATAATCACAACCACTTTCTATACTGAAGGTTGAATTACAAGCATTTATGTAGAGCATTTTGCATACTTTGGATTCCAAAAGCAAAGCATGGCTTCTTGTTTTCTTCCTTACTTTCTTTCTTCTTCTTTTTTTTTCAAAGACCTACCTTGAGCATTCACCCTTAATCTACTGCTGTAAAACTGTATATCTTGTGCTTAGCTCTGTAGCAGAGGTGGTCCTGGCAGATGGTTGGAAACAACTTTTTGGGAACTTAATGCTCTTTGGAATGCAAACGGAGACTGGTGGTTCTTACTGTGACCTTTCTCCAAAAGCCACTGGGCAGTCCATCTTCCTCACTGCTGGATAACTGAGGGCAAAGAATAACAAGAACATGGAGAGGATAATGAACTGGCAGTGATCATTAGCACTCTCTTTGGATTGTTTGCAGTGAAAGCTTTGTGCTGAACCCTGTGACGCACGGGCTGTGCAGGTGGGCACAGTTCTGACTTGTAAGTAGAGTCAAGGTTTCAGTATGCTTCTAACAAATGAGGTTCCATAAATGTAAAGGCAAAAGTCAAACTGCCAAAAAACTGCAGTTCATGGAACAGCCACTTGAGGGTGGCTACAGAACAAGTTAATCCCTCAGTGTCCAAACTTCACAAAGAAATTTACAAAGTGTCAAGCCTGGTTTTGGTCTCTATATCTAATTTCCCTATTCATGATATTTGTATTGAGCGCGAACTCACCGAGCCTGGCTGCTTTAATTGACAGGTGGCTGCCGTCAAATGTGGCTTGTATGAGCAACCAGGCTTCATTCAGCCTGCCTCAGCTTCACCTACACTCTGCGTCTTTGCCCATTTTTGGATTAGTGGGGAGCCGGTGGAGGCAGGACTGCCAAGATGGCACATTCAAAGGCAAAGTGAAAGCCATCAAAGGTTGTACATCAGAAATGTGTCTCAAAGTAGGTATACGAACAAAAAAAACACAACTTGAGAGAGAATCATAATTTCTGGTTACTGTATCACAACTGTTTTTTCAAAGCTGCTACGCCTGTTGTTGTTAAGGTTTGGGTTTGGTTAGGCAAATAAAACTACATGGTTAGACTGTCACTGGCAAAATTGTCTTTGAAAAATTGTGGATAAATTTGAGGATAAACTGCAGTGTCCAGTGTCAAAGTCACATAATTTTTATATTCAATGGTCCAATGGTTCATCTCTAACATTAGCACTGCATGAAACGATACAGCCTCCTCATTAACTCGATCATACCACTGTGTTGATGCCTCAGTACAAACTTCCATGCAGTTTCCGGCATCCGGTAAGCCCTCAAGTTCATGAATCTTTACTCAGCTCTGCCTTCCTAGATCATATTTGAACATGTTGATGGTACTTGCAGCAGCACGCCTCTTGCACAACCAGTAAAGGTTACATCATGCTTATGTCCTACAAATGTTCACTCGGTCATTTTTATTGTTGGTGCATTCTCCATTTCATGCAATCTTTTCACTAAAGTTGAATAAAGATACAGCCAAATGTGAAGCATTCCACCAAACAGCTACAATATAATGAAATGATCATGGAAAAAAGCAGGATCACATGGGAACCATGCGGGAGGTTAGAGCAGAAACTCACCTCTGTATTTTGTATCGCAGCCACAGCTGGATCGTGGCCAAAGAAGTACAGTCAAAATATCACTTCTCCAATCAGGCCTGAACAGAAAGCAGCACCACAGTGAATGGGCAGCAGTGTGCGCACTGCGTTAGCCTCACTGAACATATGGAACGCATTATGGTGGTCAATCAGAGCAGTTACAACTACAACTACATTTCAGCATTATCCTATTAGTTCTGACGTTTGATAGCCGTAATTCAACCAAGCAGCATGCCAACAGCGGAGCACACTGAGCCTATTCTTCTCCCTCCCCAACAAAGTCAATTTGTAATCAGTAAATCAACATTTGAATTGCTCAATCCTATAGCCATGGTCTGCTTTCCTGCTGTGTTCAAAACAAGAGGTGCATTTCCAGGTATTTTGAGTTCAATTGGGTTTAACTATGTTGAGTTCTTACAGTAAAGATGTGCTGAAGCCTCCAAACAGAGGCTCTCTGTTTTAGTAGCTTTAGTAGCTTTATACAGTGTTTATATATATATATATATATATATATATATAGAGAGAGAGAGAGAGAGAGAGAGAGAGAGAGAGAACTATATATACATTTATATATAGTTCTAAAAAGCTGCCTCTATATATATATATATATTGGCAGCTTTTTTCACTCTCAGCTTGTTTTATAAGACCAAAACTTACTGGAAACAAGCTATGAAACAACCACATTGAAAAGTAGCACAAAGCTGCAAGCTGAAGTGGTGGTCGTGGTACCTGTCTGTTTCTCTTCTCTCTCATGTACGTGTCTGTGTGTAAGACAGCGGTTGTGTGTGTGTTTCGTAAGAGAGGCCTAGTTTTGACCATACCGTGTTAAATTTGTAAGAGTCATGCGTACAGCCACTGTACTTTAAAGTAGAGAGCAGATTCATCTTTCAGGTTCACTTTGCCTCGAGGAATTTCTGGTAGTTTATGTTCCCTCAAAGAGGATGATGAGATATCTGAAAAATGTAATGAGTAGCAATTAAAGCCGCAGCTACGGTAAGTGGCCACTTAAACCCACTTCACTCATGAGGGTAATCCAGTGTGGAGTGGAGTTTCAGGTCTGCAAACATCTGTCACGGGCAAAGCTGCTCTGGTCTAACCTGGAGCCCAAGAGAAAAATAATATTACCAAACATAATGATTTAGCTATCAGCGGAAAAAAAATTAACTACTTACACTGCCTGACCTTCAGGGGTAACCTTTTAAGTTCATCTACCCAGAGGCAAACTGTTAAACCAAGAAACTGTGTGTTCTGTGTGTGTGCGTGCTCCCCAGGTATGGGATTATGAGTTAGAGAGGAGCGCAGAGCACTGGGCCTATACCTGCCGATGGGAACATGGACCGAGCCACATGTTGACACAAATTGGCCAAAACCTCGGAGCACACTGGGGCAGGTGTGTATGTGCAATGAAGTGGAGAGGGTGTGTCACTTAAATTATGGTTTATACAATATTATGATGAGAACTCACAAGTCTCAATGGATGTATCCTGTCCATGTTAAGTGTTCTGCTGTTGCCTAGCTAATTTTAGCTTTAACAAGGCAGTTCAGCTGCTCATATTCAAACAATATGACTGCAACATCTTTTCTATGACTTTAGGGACCGCCCCCCTACGTACCATGTCCAGGCTTGGTATGATGAGGTGAGGTACTATAGCTATCCTTACTCCCAGGAGTGTAACCCACATTGCCCATTCAGATGTTCAGGCCCTGTTTGTACTCACTACACTCAGGTAAGGGCTTTTTGATTCCCAGCAATGCCTTTGGATCATTTTAGACTCTGTACTGTAAAAAACAAACAAACATATTTTTTGTATTGAAAGTCCTAAAAATGAAAAGACTATCTAATCTAATCCAAAACAAAGTTTAACATTGACGTTAACACTGAATTACTTTGTGTGTGTGTGTGTGTGTGTGTGTGTGTGTGTGTGTGTGTGTTTATTTTCAGTTGGTGTGGGCGACGAGCAATCGTATCGGCTGCGCCATCAACGTGTGTTACAACATGAACGTGTGGGGAATGATCTGGGCTAAAGCAGTCTATCTAGTCTGCAACTACTCTCCGCCGTACGTTTTTGCTCATTTCATGATCATGTGGTACACCTCAAAAGCATTAATCAACATCATACATAAGACATTAACAGTATTTCGCTCCAGCACATGCTTACCAGAGTTCTGTAGCTGCTGCTCACCTCTGCTGGAGACTGATTTAGTTCATTTTTAAACATATTTCTTGTTCTTTTTTTACTTACAACAAATCATATTTTTTTTTTTTTCAGGGGCAACTGGTGGGGTCATGCTCCATACAAATATGGTGCTCCCTGCTCTGCCTGTCCAGCTAGCTATGGTGGAGGCTGCAGGGACAATCTCTGCTACAAAGGTGGGTTGGGGACAGAAAATTGTTTGTGATATTCTGCTACATTATTGTCTGTCCTCACCATCCTGTCATGTTTTACTATATTCATTTGAGATATAAGGAACAAGTCAAGCAACATACAATGACAATCTGGTCTCCATGTCTTCAGATGGTGGTGTTGACAGGCGTCCAGCTCCAGAGCTTGAAGAAACCAACTACATTGAACCTGAACCGGAACCGGTCAGGGACAGGGAACCCCAACCAAGAGCCCAGGCACCAAGTCCTTCACCCAATGACAACCTGGAAAGAAACCAAGTTGTCAGTACAGAGCAGATGTGTAAGGACTGCGCACAATACTCCCTAACAGTACTCCATCTCTCCCAGTAGTGCAGTTTTGACTATATGTTATTGCTGTGATTAAAATGAGATTGACTCTTGTTTGTTTGTTATTTTAGGCCAACAGGTCGAATGTGAGACGAAGCTGAGAGATCAGTGCAAGGGAACCACCTGTAACAGGTAAATGTTGAATGGAATATGGTAATAACAGATGAATGTCTGCAAAATTTTGAAAACATTTGATGTACACAGATGGTGCTTTGGTAATATCAGGACAATATTATGTGGTTTAAGCACCCGTTTTGTTCATGTTACTATTGTTCTGGTCCACAGATACGAGTGTCCACCTGGCTGCCTTGACAGGGCTGGAAAAGTAGTTGGGACTGGTTATTATGACATGGTAAATGATCACCAACTACAGTTTTATGTTCTTTGTATTTTATGTTTTTTCTCTGTAACAAGCTCCTGCATTAATGACATAATAATAATCATTTAAGTTATAACTTGCTATGCATTACCATTCATGTTTTTGCAGCAATCCAGTGTGTGTGGAGCTGGGTTACACTCTGGTGTTATTGATAATGACGGCGGATGGCTCGATGTGACCAGACTGGGCAGAAAACAACAATTCAACAAATCATACAAGAATGGTATTCAGTCAATTGGGTACGAATCAGTCTCTAAAATTTGTTTTGATCAAAAAGTCAAGCACAAGTTTGTACATGCATGAGGAATTAGCAGTGTTAAGTTGGTCTTAATGTTACGCACAGTTCCAAGTACAGTATGTAGTATATAATAAAAAGGAATAATGACAATTTCTATATAAAACATATAATATATTGATATAGTTATGCAGTTTCATTTAAATTCACAGGAAAAACAGGAGTGCCAATTCCTTCAAAGTAGAGACGGTGCCTGGTAAGAAGCATACAATCATTTTTTTACATTGAAGATACAAATACAGAAACATGTTATCTGTGTACAGAAATACTGTAGGTAAGTCTTCTCTTTGTGTCTTTTTTCTCTCTTAGTCAAGGCAGTAAGGTGTGATACCACCGTGGCACTCTTCTGCCCTTTCAAGAAACCTGTACGACACTGTCCAAGGTGACGTCCTACTGTGGATTTACTCGCTTTAATTGTTTCATAGATGAAGCTTCACATAGACTGAAAGCAAGGCAGTGGGTTGAAGATAGCTATATGACCTTCCAAAGTCAAAATCATGTTGCAACATAACCACAGTAAGCTAAGAGAGCACTAGCTAACCTGCTAACCTTTCATCAATGAACATTTGACAACACAAAATTTGACATGTATATTTGAAGTTAGGTCTAGACAAAGTTTGTCTGCTTTGACATTTATAGTTTTCTTTTATTTACAAACAGCATGTGGCTCTGAAATAAGTTTAACCCAGGTAGCCTTAACATTCTGTGGTTCTACTGTATGCAATGATAATATCCTGTGACCTAAAGTAAGCTTTGGCTTGTTCTTCAGGTTGTACTGTCCCAGGAACTGTGTACATGACAGCCGAGCCCGAGTCATCGGGACGAAATACTACTCAGATGTGAGTTCTTCAGTCATTGTCATACAGTCTTTCATTCATAGCAGATTTTGATCATATCTCTATTACTAGTAATGCTGGTGTAATAAACTTTAGACTTCTGAATCTTAAAATCTGAATGAAATCCAGCGATAATCAATTATATTAGTTACACTTCCTGTTCCTGAGAACCTCTTAATGGCCCACATAAACCTTTTTTTTTATGTATGTGACATTCTGTTTAGCAATTAATAAAGCCTTAATTCAAGGAAAAGCACCAGTATACAGATGTAGCAACTCAAAAGTTCCTGTGTTTCTGTGACGGGTCCGTGACTGTAGCTACTACTACTATAGCTATGGATGTTAATCTTCATTATGATAATTATTCACATCTGTCTCTTAAGCTACAACCAATCAAACTATCTGCTGTGAAAATGTTTTGTTCTTATTGCTGCATTCAACAAGTCTTTGCTCCGTTATACTTAAACACAGACTGTATAACAACCCGATACTCAAAAAAGGGCATCACTTCCTAGGTTTATGTCACCATGTATGGAGGCAACCATAACTATTTAAATCTCATAAATGCTGACAGTAGTCTCAATCCCCGCTGCATTTTCCGCAGGGCAGATTCTTCTTAGCATTGTGATTCTTAACCCTCGCAATGTCCTCCCGATTGGCACAAAAGGGTTAAAGGTTTTAAAGGTTAGATAGTTGTTTTTGTTACCTATAACAAGCTAAAAGCTGCTATATAAGCTATATAGGGACTTTAATGGTAATTTCTCCTAGAAAGAAGACCACTAGATGCGACTGAATATTTCTTTTTCTTCCAGAAATCTAGTATCTGCCGAGCAGCCATTCATGCTGGAGTGATCCAGAATGAGTCTGGAGGGTACCTCGATGTGATGCCTGTGGACAAAAGGAACCAGTACAGTGGTAGTTACCAGAATGGCATCACCTCAGAGAGGTATGGTTACAAAACTATGAAGTACTTGTGTATAGTGACTAATTTCGGGAATGCCAGATATGAGAATGAACTATTACCTAAACAAATATACAGATTCTGAATTCATGTACATTTTATTTGATATCAAGTCAGTTCCAATTATCTGTAGTACTAACTAGTCAGTATTAAAATCTGTGTACTTTTTTGTTCTTCCTCTTCCAGCCTACTGAACCCAACAGGTGGAAAAGCCTTCAGAGTGTTCGCAGTCATCTGAAAAACCACTCTCAAAGGACAGAGTACCATCAAACATGGCCACTTCACATCCCCTCATTATCATCTTACAACTTGTAATTATGTTCATACCTACAGTAAATAATTCAGGCTCCGACACTAAAAGTGCAACAGGACTTTATTCAAGGCTTCCCCTCAAACTTTGGCCATGAGTGAATCAGTGTCCAATAATAGCATCAGCAAAGGATGTTTGGTGGATGATGATCTTGGATGTCTTTTGCCTTACGTTTTTTTCTGTTTCTAGAGCTGACCGTAATAATCACATTGGGCTGTCATGTATCTTTTTTGCTGACATGCCATCATGACATCATGTTTTTTTAATACTTAAACTATATGCACCATGACATTCAGCACCACTCCAAATGCCCCCCACAATTTCAGACCTTGAAAGTTAAGATACAGTCATAAAAGCTCCTCACTTTGTGGGAACAAAGTTAGGTTAGCCAGAACATTTGTGCTGAAATGGACTGGCATTTGTTGCCCATTTCTATGTAAGACCAAACCAGACCAAAATGAATAAGCACAATTACAAACAACTAGATAATGTTTGATGAATAACTATTGGGCAGAATCAAATAGTAAGATAAGTTTTTCTTTCTGTCATATTGCACCCATGAAGCTGTTTTGGTCGATTCGCCATGCAACTTCAAATCCCACCAGGAGTGTTTCAGAAGGTCCCATGTGATCTAGCGATTAGGATTCCTGGTTTTCATCCAGGCAGCCCCGGTATGGGAACAGTTCCATCTCAGTTGGTGGAACATGCTACTTCCTATCAGAGCACCTACTACTACTCTTTAGAGAATACCTCCTTTCCTAACACTACCAACAACTGGGCATGCTACAAGTATCCCCCTCTACAACTGTCTCAAGTTGTAGCAAGTTTTAACTTGCTCTTTGTCATTTTACCCTGTTTTATGTGCTTCTGCTATGAGTGAATATGCTACGTACTACGATCGGAAGTTTGCATAGGGTGTTTTATTTTGAAATCCACCAAATTCTCTATGCCCTCTCTGCTGCTTGCAGCATCTGTCAGAAATAAAATAGCTGTGATTGTCAGCATAGCAGTGCAGAAAACTGCTCCTGAAATGGGCCGCAGCACTTTTGGTGGAAGTTCAAACAATGACTAGAACTGCCGTGATTAGCATCGTCTACCGCAGTGCAGCTGGAATATGTCGTATACGTACCCAGTGGAATTTAGCCAATACGTTCCTTTGACTCTGGTTCTTGTCTTTTTTAATTCTGGAAAGGCTAACCATCCCCCAAACATTTTAAACACACAGTACTTATTTTTTCTAGCCCTGGTTGCTGATGTGCAATTGGACAGTCTCTGTTCAGAGGACAGGCTTAACAAGTGTTAAATTCATGCGGCTACTCATTTGAGTGGTATGCGTGCTGGGAGTTATTTCTAACTTTGCCTATTGAAAATAGGGTTAATTGTGTCATGCTATGAAAAGCAATACACACAAGACTTCTTTTAATGTATTTAACTCATATTAAGTAAGCTTTGGGCCTTCATATATCGTTTCTTTTTGTCAATGGTAATATACAGTATAGCAAGAATGCAGGCAGTAAAATACAGATTGTATATTTTTGTACATAATAATGATGTAAATATTACTGAGCACCATGCTATGAAATGCTTGCTACTGTTGACTTTTTGTTTTCATTTCTAACACCTTGCCAGCCTTAAAAAGTCAAACACGCAATAAGCAATAGATTCTAAACCGGTGTCTGCATGTGAGACATATATTTGTCACTCTCAGCTTTTATTTTCATAAAGTTTCACCATAATTTGAGTATATTCCTATGTTTGTAAATATTGTGCATGTAACATATTGTTTCAATTCATGCTGCTTTTCCCAGCTTTTGTTTATAGATTTATATAAATGGACCCTGGCTGGCCAGGAACGTGCATGGCAGAATTATAATTAAAATACTTGGGTATAAAATTAAAATGTTTTTTGTATCATTTCTCATTAAACTATATTCTCCTGCTCAGGATTATAATCACAGAATATATTAATCCTCAAGTCATAGACTCCTCCTGTATTACATTACACTTATTTTCAGTTCTTGCAGACATATGTGGTCACTCTGTTTCAATATTGGTTCCTACAGAATCCAGATAATCTGAACGATCTGTGCTTTAACATTTGAACAACATCTCAAATTCAGCTGCGGGTCAAACCTTCAAGTGAATTTTCTTTCTAGAAAGCTGTGGGTGTTTCCAGGAACTGTGGGGAGCAAAGAGGAAGAGAAAGCTGCTTGTTTCAGGTCCAGGGAGGAGATCTTATCTGCCAGTTGGCTTCGCATGTTTCATATAAAGGACAGTTTACCAACTAAAGTAAATACATAAGCCATTCATGTTCAGTCCAATATAAGATTTCATTTTTTGTTAATGCTGTACCCAAATGTCTAAAATGATACCACTCAGTTCAGGAGTGCTGATTTTGGAATAATGATTTTGCATTCTAGGAATAAAAAAGTCTCATAAAACATCATAGTTCAAATCAATTTAGGAAAACAGGCCATTTTAATACCTCCAGCCTGGATCAATCAACACATTATTTTAAGGCATGACCACATTTGTGCAGTTCCTGTAGTGTTTATTATTATTATTATTATTATTTATCATTTCTACTTCTCATTTTTCAGTTTAGTCTCAGTGAAGAAAGTTAACTGATGTCAAAGTGCTCTGGACTACTGGCTGTGCCAGTAGTCCAGAGCAGTACAGAGACCAACTTTGTGTTTTGCTGATCTCAATCTCTCAACTTCCAGGATGCATTTCCGTTCCTTCATCTGGACAGAGCACAGATCTGGTCAGGGTCCAGCTAAAAAGTCCCCGTCTGTCACTCCTTCAAACACATTAAGAAACACACACACACACACACACACACACACACACACACAAACACACACACACACACTCAGAGAAGTGTACATTAGATACACAAGCACCTAAAGTGGACACACATTTTTTGATCAAGTAGATCAGCTATGACATATGCTTAAAAGACAATGAAAATCAAACATTATCATGACTAAAAGATGCAAACATCTTCTTAAACAGACCACACAACACTAAAATACAACTGTAAAACTCCAGTATTGGTCAATAAAGCCTAAACTTGCCAGTTTAACCATCACAAGACAAGTCGTTCTGAAGAAGACACACCTCTTTTCCCTGAATGTATATCACATAAAGAAACTATGAACCAAGATTAAATATGCTAACTGGGTTTGGGCCAGGTCTCCAGGAGAAAAAGGCAAGCATCACACTGCTGTCAGAATTCACAGGACCCTGTTGCAGAGGCGGGCATTGGCACACAATTCCTGTGAACTGTTCTGGTCTGTTACCCAGCCTGTCAGTCAGAAAACAGTCAGCCATCATTGCCAGACAATTAGAGGCTTATCCAAGCTTTCAGAGCAGGGCAGGCGCAGCTTTACCAGCACCAAATTCAGTTTGTACGTCATACTGTAACTCTACCAGTCAGCCAGGCAGTTACTTTGGTCAGTCAAATAGCCACCCACTTAGAAAAGCAGTCCATTACAGGCAGGCTTTTCAGTCAGCCAACCAGGCTGTCAATCAGGAAAAAGTTTCACAGCGGTTCTCAGGAAGTAAACATATGTGTTTTCTTGGTACGGGGAGGCAGTTAGCTTAGCTTAGCATATAGCCTGAAAACAGTTAAACAGCTTACATGGCTCTGTCCACAGCTATAGATCACATTGTTTTACTTCCATCTCATTAAAAGAGGTCAAATAACATACAGGCACTTCTAAACATCATTACTTGACAGGTGCAGTGTTCAGCAACTGTTATTTTTGGATCTATAAAATGCAATGTATCACACAGAGGGATTGTTGGCAGAAAGTGTACATGCTATACCGACTTTTCCTGTTTCACTGTGGGAATCTTTCAGGCTCTGTGTAGTGCCTAAATGTTTCACATTTCAATACTCAGCAAACAGGGAGTGTTTTTGAACACTGCCGCAGTTCAAAAATTAATCAGATAGAGCATAGAAAGATCCAATAAATCACCTAAATTGTTACTTTGGCATACAGATCATTTTCCCTTGTTTTGAGATATCTTTCACCCAAATACAATGGGCCTCCCTGGCAAATGAGGTGCTGTATGTCATCGCTTTCCGGCTAAAAAAAAGGATAAATGGAGCTGAAGTAAATGTTTGTAGTGCTTGCAAGTGCTTGCAAGAAAAATGAATGAACCCAACAGCAACATTTATTTCTTCCATGTAGAGTTTATATACAGCACTGAAACACAAACTACCTGCATGACAAGGTCCTGCTACAGACACTGCTTTTTGTGTCATTTAAATGAACTGGCTGTTTAACTGACACTCATCAATAAAAGGCAATTGCGTCGATGGATAAAACGACTGTAACTTTGAGCATGAAAGTTCATTCTTGAGCTCCGGAAAGGAAATTCCAGAGGTCAAGATAAGCCTGTGAACATCTGAGACTTCACAAGCTACACTTCTCACTAAGCCACTGCATACATTGAATGCTTCTTTAAATCTATGTCAGGACCAAGAGCTTCAAAATGTTCACTCTCAAACCAAACTGAACTGAGTCACCCTACTTTGAGTCTATATTTTGCACTTATAGTCATAACTGTCATCTCATGATTCTTTAAATAATGCTAGTTACAGGCCTTGAACACTTAATCCATAACATTTAGCTGTAAGAAAAAGAGTCTTTTCATAGTAAATGAATAAATAGTCATGGCTGGTGTTTGTGTAAGTCTAACAACACACTCCTGAGTTGCCAGATTTAGCAAAAAACCTTTTTGATTGTGTATGTTGGTCAGAAAAATACAGAAATGTCAAATGGACGTAGCAATTATGAGGCTTTTTGAGATATGTTTGAAATTTGGACACAGCTGGCTGTGCCTGAAACACACCGGTGTGCGTGCGTATATGTGTGTGTATGTTTATGTATGGACGAATGTGTAGTTCTGCATGTGTCCGGCATGTGTAGAAGTGAGACACTTTCTAAATATGACTCGTGCAATCACTCTCTTGCTTTATAGCCGGCTCCTCAGGCGGTTAACTCCTGGGCGGACACACACCGTGCATGTGGGCTAACAATCACTGCGACCAGGATGAGAAGTAATGTGTGTGTGTGTGTGTGTGTGTGTGTGTGCGCGCTGGTGTTTAAGTGTGTGGTTGCACTTCCTTCTCTCAGCCCTCCACCACTCATAGATTTAGACGTTGTTATTATTTTAACGTAGTTAGCAGCTGTGTTTTGGGGGCGAAACACGGTAATTATCTCCCCATTGCTGGGTTTTCTGTTGGTTGAGGTGTATTTATAACTATGGACTGTTTCACTCTATTTTCTCATGACACAACACAGATCTGGAAGCGTCTCAAAGGCACAGACTCATATTTGGATAGTCTTTGTGTCAGCACATTTGCCCTGATAGAATCATCTGGCATAGCTCCAGCAACACGTTAACATATCGTATAAATGTACTGCATTCTAAGTTTTTCCTCCTATTGTCATTTAGAAATAACCAGAAGACAGCTAAAGAAACTGAATTCATATTAGTATCTTACCTGGTTTAAAGCAACATTGTGTAACCTTTCTATCATAAAATAACTGATTTTGAACCATTTTGAAGATACACTGATCAGGTGAATGGTGTGTCTGTCATTACCATTCGCTCCGTACCCCTGTTTGCACTCTGGGCACAATTACCCACGTGAAGTACGAAACACTTTAAGGCACACAAGTCACACACCACCAACTATTTCACCGATTTTGCTGAAACTCAGTCATATTCTGTGAAGAAAATGTTTTCTGGTTGCCAACCCCATGGCAATTCACTGCAACGGCTAATATGGTCTGAATAGGGCTAAAATCATAATATTTGTTTTCTGTGGACTATAAATGTCTGTATAAAATTTCAAAACAATCCACTGATTTTTTCACTCATGTTACAAAAACACATCAGGTTCACTAAGTTAATTCCTGACTTTTCCTGCAGTGGCCTGAATTCTTACCAGAAGCAAAATGTTTGAACACACAGTACTTCTTATTACTTAGAAAGTCTTTAATGGATCAGCACCTCCTTGGCCTGGGATGTAAGATCTCACTTTTCCCAAAGATGAGTAAGAAACTTACTGATGACAGTGCATTTTCATACTGTGTTTGACTTTGCTCTGTCAGCGAGGCAACATGTGACTTCTCTTATACAGGAGTCCTAATTTACAGTTTGTATGAATGTTTTGTGTGAATGTTTAATACAGTTAGATTTTCTGTTTTCATTTTGCGCCTACAGGTTATACTTGCACAGGGAACAGGGTCACTGCTAATGCTCTTCTCACTCTGAGTGGGTGATGACAGTTGACAGAAATACGCCTGAGACAGATATCCCAGTCAGTCAGTTGTGCTGTTTCTAAACTCCCTTAATAAACATTCCTATTGGACTGCGCACAGTAACCACTCAGAGTTCAATGCGGGTAATCAGTACATCTTAAACCTTGCCTTCAACTAGCGCCCTGCTTGAGCTACAAATGCCTGGCTTCTTTTTTGGCCCCATAGCCGAACTGGAACTGACATAAGGAAGATCACTGACATGATTTCACCATTTGCAGATTGTATTAAGCAACAAACAAAAACTTTTGAGGCTTTAAGCCATTTTGAGGATGGTGATTTTTGGCTTCATCAGTGCTCCACACCTCCTACCCACCAAACACACACACACACACACACACACACACACACACAAACACACACACACACACACACTGATCCCGTACTCAAATTATGGTCTTGGCAGGTCTCCCTGTACTCCTGTTTTGTTGGTAGCCCACATGCAGACCTCCAGTGCCAGCAGAGTGTGGCAGAGGGTCACTGTTTCCCACAGTCCCACAATATTCACAGACTTTCTTCTTACCCCCTGATCCCCGCCACCATAGAATCCCCAACAAAATTTTCCGCTTGTACCAAAAATAGTTGTCTGACTGCTGGCCGCGTTCGCCTGGTGCCCTCCTGTCGCTCACGGCAGGCTGAGTATACACACTGGCAACAAGACTATTTTCATCTTAATAGTTATGAAATTCATTAATTTGTTGTTTTTTCACTATGACGAAAGAACATCCAGTTTGTGTGAGACTGTGGGTGTGTATGGGTTTGACAGAGTGGGAGATAAAATAAATGAAAATACTACTGGGTGTTCTGGGTATTGCTGTATGTAGAGTGGGCATGTCCCTAAAAAAAGATGAGGGACGGGGACAAAGTAGCCACTGTATATGATCATCAATGCTACTATACAGTATGCTACTTGGCCGAAATACGCAATTTCTTATTTAATGAAAGGCTAAAATTGTAAAATAATATGGTTTAAGGATTATATGCCCACACTGGTGTGTTTATGGCACTGTTCAGAAATACACACTTAAAAATGCTCTCATAGAAAGTTTCAAAAAGGACCCCCCCCCATTCTGTTCGCCAAGAACACAAAAAGATGTAATATATAATATTTGTGGAGAAAACAGAGCATTTTATGTTTAAGGGCTTTTCAGACTGGTGGAGAGCCACAGGGCTGTACTTGACCATTTTCAGCTAACCCTGCTTAGCCAGAAATACTGGATACTACATACTAGCACAACATGTGTAACTTTACTCAAAGTATATAATAACCTACAACTCCATCTAGTGGTGTAGTTGCTGGTTGCAACCCCTTGCCTCACCCTCTCCTTCCTGGCATGAAGTAGAAACTGGGGGCCATGAAATGTGTGAAAAATGTCGACATCACTATTTAGAGCTTCTGGGCTACTGTAGAAACAATTCCATTTTACTCAGAGAGATCATAGCAAAGTTATCTCATGACCCTTTCCATATAAAGAAAACAGACTCAGAAACAGGCACCTGGTGGTTGTGGCAAAGAAAATATTCCTTTTAAGAGGCAGAAACCTCTGCCATGACCGAATGTGGTAAAACATGGCAGTTCCACAGCCCACCTCAATTCTGCCAAAGATCCATGTCTTTGTCTTTTTAGATTAGCCAGCAGGTAAAAGAAGCAGGACTTCCAGCCAAAGGTGCGTATTCTGAGCTTCAAAACAGTTCTTCAGAAACCTCGGGGTGACGTATAAATGCAGTCCATTCTTTATATGGTCACTGATCTGATCTCATAAAAGTCTTCTAGAGGTAACAAGTTAAATAAGTTAAGTGACAGTTAAATAAATGTGCCCTTTCTTTGTATCAGTATATTTTTGTTGCTGTTTTAGATTTATGCAAGAGACACAAAGCTCCTGTATCATCTATGATACCACCAAGTAACACTATGAAACTATAAACCTACAAATATGCTGTATATTTTACTGCTGTCCACAGAATCATTGTAAGGTTAATGATAGCAGACTGAAAGTGCAAACACGAGCCAGAGAGCAGAACCTGCTGCTAAATATGTTATTTGAACCAGAGGAGATAATGTAGCAGCAGGATGACGTCTTGCATTAAAAAGGTTCCAGAGAGAGACAGGTGGATGTGGCAGGACAATGGCTGGAAGGATTCCCTGAAGTACAGGGAGAGCAAGGTTAACCAGTACAATACAAAGTTGGCCATAAGGTTTGTTACCACAAGGGTGATTGACTGATCTGGCAGCACCAGACAGGTGGAGCCGGTCTTTTGTACAGCATGAGTTGAATGGATGATGAAAAGCATGTGGTGATGTGACCAAGCAGGTGAGAGTGAAAACTGAAGGCCCCGCCCAGCATCACACACAAACAGAGGTCGAATAGTCTATTTTGTTCAGGAAGGTTCCTAACTGAGTGAAATGACCTGAATGTATTAACGTAGCAGCCATGATAAGAACTGTTTGGATCCTCTCAGCGTTATGGAAAGGAGCTGCAATGCTTCCTTTATTGTCTCCATTAGTATAGGATACACTGGACCATCCTTTACTAAAGGAAAGGAGATAATGTTGTCCCACAAATCCTTGTGGCAGAAACAAAAAAATCGACGCACTGTTCAGTCATTCACAACCAGACATTAAAAGAAAACATTAGTTTATTTAAAAAGTGTGATGCAGACTGCAACAGAGAGTAAGAGAGAGAGAACTTATGAATGTATACTGAAGTGTTGACGTGATATGAAGAGCTGCTACACACAGAGTAAAAACTTCTGTGATAGATGTCCAGTGTCCCTGCAAATTATCATGCAAGTAACCATTGATTATTAGTCATCCATTTTTTGCCATAACTTACTAACATATGAGTGGACAGGAGGGTGAGCGACACCATGACATTTCATTTTACTTCTGTTATAGGTGGTTTATATGTTCTTAAGTATAAGTCATATTGAGTCATATTTTACATAACAACATAGTCCAGTGCAGGTCTGATTCTCTGAACACAACGTTTACCAAAGGCCCACTTGTTTAAATAACTTGAGTTATGCAATTCCTAATGGATCAGAAACAAAACACTGCATTGTTGCTTAATGTAGGAAAGTGAAATACATTTGCTATCAGTATTAATGATCAGAATTTATATTCTCATATCAGATGGTGACAGAAATTAGGACACTGAAGCCAGTCCACTCCTGAGTGAATAAAAAGTTCAGCCCAGTCCTGATAAATATGAGTCCTTTTGCCCTGACATTGCGTTTTGCGGTCCAGCAGCACATTGCAGCCAGTTGAAATATATCCCCCATGTGATGACACAAGAGGTTGTCCAAACCCTCCAGTATGTTTGCGCAGCTACCTGGTTTTGGAGTGGGGGAGTCAGTAAACAGGTAAAAATGCTACAAATAGAATCTAGCCACTTAAGAATATAGTCTTGAGGGAGGGCAGCCTGTTCCCGGGTCTGCGTCAGCACTGACCTTTTTGCTGTTTGCTAAAGGGATTTGATTTCACCTCGAACTCTCTTGCTTTCCCTTTTTTCAACATTCACACTTAAGCCATCTGAGGAGTATAAAATGGCAGTTTTGTCTGTGAAGGAGAGGCTGTAGTAGTTCAGCAGTGGGCCAAGTGATAGCACACCAATAATAAGCTGATTCCAGCTACGGAATCTGTTAGCAAGGTGATTGGGAGTTTTGCATCATGCCAAACCTCTAAGCCAGCATGCATATTATATATTTATATTTGTACTGTATATTGCATATACATACATTTGCTTATACACTTCAGAGGGAGGTCAGAGGTCAGGGACAGCACAATACATCAATTGAGTGCTGAAGCACTCAAGTCCACAAGCCACTGAAATATAAATCTCTGCTTATTACGACCTCCTGCTGTGAAACATTTCTAAAACATATTTGCACTCATCCCCTCACTGGTTATTTACAAACTATAAATATCTTTCCCCGAGAGTTGGACTGGGACCGAACATCTCTCACTTTCTACTATTCATTGTCAGCTTAAATGTTTAGTCCTCATGAACCTACAGCTCCCCCTGCTGGCATTATACAGACAGACCTGCTGGCTTGTCACTTATCAGTTGACACTGTCAGTATGTGATAAAGATTTATTATTCAAAAGCCTACAGAGATTGATTAGAATCATGTGTGAGCCTCTTACATGAAAAAATGTGTAAAAGGTCAGAAGGTCAACAAAAATAAAAACTTAAAATATTCTAAGACTCAGCAACTCCATCATGCACCACTGTCTAAACAAAGCTGAACAAATAGCAGTTTTCTTTTGTGGTATGCAGTGTGGCTTTTATGGCTGCAGATTATCTGATATCAGGCCAGCTAAACAAGGGCTGTCTGCAGGTTAAACATGAGTCATGTTTGCTTTAACTACTATTCCAGTCCAGTACTGTTTATTAATGTCTACATTTCATGGCACACTATATTTCATATTAACTATTACATGCTTCAGCGGTTTGGCTGTGGAATGAACAGTGTTCAGAGGCAAACATCTGGTTCAAACATCTGCACAGCTCGTATTTTAAAGATGCATAAGTTTTTTTTGTTTTTTTTTTTATAACATGACGCCGCTCAATTGAGTTTAGTCTGAAAGACTAGATCTGAAGAAAAATGTCATGGACCAAGGAAAAATAACTGTCTCACACACACACACACACTCACACACACACACACACACACACAGATATAAATTCATTCCTCTGTGAGGTGTGTGTTACAACAGCATCAATCACAGTAAGCATGCAGGGATGCAGCATCGTGACCCTAATTTAGAGCTATGGTGGCTATAAGTTCTTTTGCCCCACCATAGACAATTCATGGTCTCGTAGTCCTCACTGAAATTAAAATAAAAATCACAGTTTCACTCCATAAAATCACTGCCTTTGTTTGCTTTCACACATTTGCCATCATAAAATAACCTGTCTGCTATATTGTACCATTAAAAATCCTGACCCACGAAAGAGAGCATTTTAACCATGTTATTTTCATGACGGTTTACCAAACTACTGAGCTAAGCTAGGCTAACATAGAAAAGTTAAGCTAAGCTAAGACCATGTTTTTGCTAACCTCAAACACATCTGTGTGTCTGTTCATAGGTAAGGTAAGACAGAATGAGCTAACCTATGCTAAGCTAAGCTAAGAAAGAAAAGTTAGCTAAGCTAGTAAGCTAGGCTAAGGCTAAAGCCAAGGCATTCTCTGCTAGAGAAGCAACAATTCACCTGCTTTGGGGGCACACAAAATAATGGAAAATAAATTAATTAATAGACAACACAGCCTTAATACATGGAACCATTCTATAAAAACTATTTCTTGTGTTGGTACTATTCTTTAAACCATGGCAAAAGAACACTGGTCCTTCTGAAGGTGGTTTACAGTGCATCAAGATAATGCCACAAAACCTGTGTAAAAGTGTCAATAAACTCATTCCCACAAACAGAAAACAATTCATGTTTGTGCCCATTGTTGTTGGCTCATTCCCCTTCCCCTGTGGAGAATACAGAGGAAAGTGTGTTCAAGGTTTCCAAGATGTTTCCTTTGCTTGCACAATATGTGTGTGCGCATGTGAGCTGCGGTGTCACTCTAAAGCTGAACATCAGCACTGCACTGTTACCCATAATGCACTGTGGGAAAGGTAACACCCATTTTGTTTACCTGAAGCAGAGAGGCGGAAACTCCCAGCCTGGAGAGAGAAGAGGAAGCACAACCAAAGCCAAAGAAGAGATAAGAAAAGTTTGTTTAGGTGTGAGCAAAGTTTTTTCCTCAATCAAATTGGATTTTAAAGATACTTTGGAAACTTTCAGAGATACTTTAGAGTTTGCCTCCCTCCCTTTTGGCATTACAAAGGTGTGAGTAAGAGAAGTGGGACAGTCAGAGTAATGGGAGGAGCTGCTGGCTTGGACTAAGCCTGTTCATATGGTAAATAGAGGGTCACATGGGGCAATAGTCTTGGAGCAGTGGGGGGAAAAGGGAGGGAAAGGAACAAGGAGAGAGAGTGAAGAGATATACACTGCAAGACTTTGGCCTGCCTCACGTGCGGGAGGCAGCACTTTCACCCTGAGACACTGGGCACACTGCAAATACAGAGGAGGAAACAAGCAAGTTGGAGTGAGTGCCATGTTGTGGTCAATCTGAATGTCTAGCTCTCTGTGCTGGGGCCCTGTGTCCTTCACTTAACCTTTGGATATTTTTTCCTTTGGATTTATTAAAAGTTGAAAGTGTCTTCCTGGTTATCGTGATTGGACACCTCTACAAACTTTCTTCTGGCCAACTGATGAGCCAAGATGCCTACCAACTTCACTGTAGTGCCAGTGGAGGATGCAGATGGTGGCAACAACAGCGCGGCTGCAGCCGGAGACAGCAAACCTGTCAGTTTGGGCAAACTTTTTGCTGATGAAGGGGTTGAGGACAACTTAGAAGGTAAGAATATGCCGTAAGATGCAACTTCTTCTTTGGCTTGAAGACATCCTCATACACTTATGGCGGTCAGTTCTCAATAGCCTTTATTTGCTGTTTTGGGTCATGGGAGAAGCTAGCTAAATAGGTGTTGTGGTTCATTTTGTGAAATGGTCTATTTTTAGCCATGACCTTTTTCTATCCAGTGTCCAAAGTAAACTGTGACTGAAAATAAGTCCAAAAATAGTAAGTCAACGTTGTTTTTTTTTAAAATTCTGGGTGAAAGTCCTTTGTTTGACCCATTCATCCACCATGATCTCTTTGCGATATGGACTTTGTCATTCTTTACACTACGTCACCTGACAAACCTATCCTAATACCTGAGATCATGGATATTATCCTTGCATGCACTAGGTAAAGGACAGTTGTTCAACCATATGTGTGATTGCAGAATTGAACATAGGCCTATAAAAACAGAAGAATTGCTGACACAAACATTCAGATACAGGTTATGGCAGGCGCAAATAAACAAACAAATGCACACACACAGTTTTTAAGTGTGACGTCGTTCAACTAGCATGAACTTGCACAGCAACTTGATTGGTGTGTGTGCAGGAAGGTGGGGCTGTTTGTTGTGAACATCCCTGATTGATGGTTCTTGGCTTTATCATGGCTCTCATACAGTACTAGTCCAAAAAGACCACAGAGCCACAATATGGCCTAAAAACTAAAAGCTAGAAAGGAAGACATTTTGTAATATCTTCATTTTAGACCTTTTTTAAGTTGATTATTTGACTTCCAAGCAGCATTGACACCTAAAATATAGGTGTCTCAAACATGGGTGTAGTATCCATGGTGTCACCCACAGTTTGCTGAAGAGCTGTTGTGAAGCTCAGTGTGGTGGCTCTGGTCATCGCCATCTTGGCATCTTGGAGCTGAGGTGGACTGAATGAGGTCTGGTTTCTCAAACAAGGCATCTGAGAGGGCACCTACCTCTCAGATTGCCTTAATTCTGCATAATTTTAATCCGTAATATAACTTGAACAAGTGAGTTCTATAAAAATTCACCCTCAGTACACTTATTATGAACAGAGATATGAGCTATAGAGACCAAAACTGTTTTTTGAACCTGTAAACATTTCTGCTGTGAAGTTGGACATTTGAACATGGGGGCTTATGGAGACTGACCTGTTCGTTAGCCAGCCTCAAGTGGCCATTCAAAGGACTTCAGTTCTTGGCACTTCTGTGTTGGCCTCACTTCACAGCCATGGGTGTTGTTGTTTAGTCTGAGATCACTTCTTCTCTTCATTTGCTCACTGCTTCCTATTTGAGAGACACTTCCTCTAGTGAGCCGTAATTTATGTCTCCAGACAGTGTTAAATTATTGTTGTTTTCTGTAGAGGTCTTGTAATATATGCATTGTGTTGAGTCACGCAACTGTCTTGCATCTATGCCATAAAATTCAGCATCTGTTTCTGGAGCTCGTTTCCACAAAGACTCTTTTCGTCTCTATCAGCCTGGTAGAGAGCTAACTCACCTCTTCCACCTCTAGATATGTTGCTCCTTTAACTTTACCTACAGGATGTCTTAAAATCCACCCGCTGCCTCGCTCACTTGTTGTAAAGCCTTAATTGTACTCTTGTGAGCCAGGGTCCACATGACATAAATCTTGTGTATACGTCAACTCTGTGTGGAAATCTGTGTTCCTCTGACCATGCACGTGTCCTTGCCACAGTGCAGAATATGCCTGCACACGAGTGGAACACATCCTCCAGAAGTTAAACAGGACCACTACAGGTCCGTGGTGATCACAGCTGTATGATTATGTTTCATTCAGGTCTCAAGGTTGATTCAAGGTCAACTTAAGGATGATTCTTTTTGGGAGTCACAGTCGTGTTATGTTCTGTTGATGTGACTGTTGTCTCTGTTCAACATATTCTGTCAGAGTGTACTGAAAGATCTGAAAGTTCAAGGTCACCATGTCTAGATTAGAATCGATCAAATAAAGCAGTTGTGCCATGCCATGAAACACAAAAAAAGGCCTTTTATGACCAAGCATTAACAAGCACCTTTAGATACACTGACTGCCAACAATGTGACAGGGATCCTTGTTTTAAGGATGAGCATTTTTTATAGCAACATGCATAAACAAGGCAATTCCTGTCAAGCAAGAAGATTTTATAACTGTAACCTGTAACCTCATAATGGTGTCACTGTGTAGGTGTGAAATTACTTACAGCTCAAAGATGAACTCTTTGAACTCTCTTTCAGAAATTAAAGTAATAAATCATTTTCAGGAAATTATACAAAAAAAGTTTGAACAGAAAAGTACCTAAAACATGTCATAAAAGAACATCCAAAGGAATTTGTTTTGGTAAATAGAAAAAAAAGTTGAAATTGACTTATTTGACTCATAATAAAAATCAATTCAAGAATATAAAGAGTCTTTGGTGATTAAAACCCCACTGTGACATCATTTTACGAGGGTAGTGAGGCTGTGGGTTGTACAGAATAACCCCTGGTTGGAGTCAAGACTCTGGTGTGGATTGAGTGAAGAGAAATGTCGAAGATCTGGATGGAGCAAGGCTTCTAGTGAGCACAGTTGAAGGACTCGCAGTGGGCTGAATGAGATAAAGACAGGAGGTGAACAAGTTTGACAGCAAGAATTGCTCACACAGGTTATGTAGAATAATGCGGATAAATGCCTCCAAACCAAACTACCCCTTTAATGAGAGTTCTATAAACCGTCATAAATCCCTTTCACAGCAATGCAGTGAGTACCTTTACTCTTTGTCTTTCATTGTAAAGGCAGAAGCCAGAGAACATGCACACACCTACATATGCACACACAGTGCTGATTAGACAAGATGTCATCAGTGTAAACAATCACATTTCAGTACCATCATTTTCCAAAGCAGCATCCTGTGACCAGGGTCATGTTTTGCATTTCCATTTTCTGCTTCTCTGCAGATCTTGTAGAAAATTTATGTATTTATTTTAATACCAACACCAGACCTCACCAGGAAGTGAATAAGTGTATTTGCCAAAGTACTGAATCACTCCATTAACCATTAACTATTTGTTTAATACTGTTATTGACTATTACATATATAGGAACCAGTGTTCTGCCTCTGATGTAATGGCTGAGCCTTATCTCTGGTGGTACACCATGCACACACACAGACGCACACACAAACTCTCTTTCCGTTCCCTGGTCATCGTGTCCTTCCCCCCGGGCATTTAACTCTGAATTACTGTACAGTGGAAGAGGATGTTAATCATATATAGCATTGTTTGCTTTTGTGTTAGTCTGTTGGGCTAGGTGCCAACAGAGGCTGCCATCCTTAAAAATATCTCCTTTCATGCACTTATTTAAAGGAAGTGTATTTTTAGTGAAGTCTGTGAGCCTTTTGTTTAGTTTGGCTATTGCTTGAGTAATTTCTCAACAAGCCAGTTTGACACTCATTCACCCTCTGAGTTGGAGAGGGTGTGCATAGTTAGATTTATGGGTTTGTCACGGGATAATCTAACTCTATGACCTTTGAATGATTATATTGATTACACCCAGTACGCAACTTTGTGTTTCACTAATCACTCCAAGATAGTTTTAACACTCACAAAATGGCAGCAATAAAGAACTTACCCAGGAAGCTTGATAGACAGATCATGCTTAGCCAAGCGATCAGATTTAACCTGGCTGTGAAATGAAGCCAACGTGGAAGTGCCAAGAACGGTTTCTTAAACAGCCACTTGAGCATGCCTACAAAACAAGTCTGTCTCCATAAGCCTCACAGCAGCAGAAATAAACCTGTTTCCAGCCTAGAAAAACAGTTTTGGACTCTATACTTAATTTCCCTATTCATGACAACTGTACTGAGGCAAATTCTTTATTGAACTCATTCAAAGTATATTTTGACTTAAAGGTATGCATAATCAAGTGTGGGAGCTTTGTTTGACAGCAGGATGCTGATTTCTTGAGCAAACAGGCTTTATTCAGTCCACGTCACCTTCACCCAAGCTCCATGTCTTTGCCCATTTTGGGATTAGCTGGGGAAAGCAGCAGTGGCTGGACTGCCAAGACGGCAACAGCCAACTCTTCAAAAAACATTTGGGTGGTGTCACAAATACAAAATCCATGTTTTATATGTGTAGCTCACCAGTTGAACTCGTCTTTCGTGTTTAATTGCAAAGTAACCCACAAAACACGACAAGATACAAAAGAACAAACTTCATGACTTTCTCTGGAAGGAAAAACGCCCTGAGCCAGTGACGGCTGGCCGATAGAGGGCGCCACCCTCCCTGAGCCACAAAAATAAAATGAAAAAATAAAAAATAATCATAATAATATTAAATCATTCATTTATTGTAATATGTGTGTCTGAGTGATGGAATACATCCATTAATATGTGCAAAATATGATAGAAAATCCACTGCGCAGCAACATGCTGTGCCCTGTCTGCATGTCTCAGCAGCTCGGGAGAAATCACAACGAGGGGGCGGGTCTATGAAGCACTTGAACCAATCGCTAATTGAAGGTATGAACGTTTGACATAGGATTTAGCCAATCAGCGTCCTCAAATCTGCTCCAGAAAGGACGATTATTTTATCGCCCCAAGCTACCTACAGCTGAAGTCAGGGCCGAGACGTACGACCTATCATATAAGACCCAACTCTCACAAGGGTAAAATTACTCCTTCAGCATCCGTTTAAGAGGAAAACTTTGCCGGACAAACTCTGTGTGAAAGACCAGGGCCCAGACCATGATATCAGACAGCAAGCTAGCGAAAAAAGGAAGCTAATAAGGTTTGAGTCTAACCACGTGATATACATTTCTATATTATACATCCTTTTATACAGTGTAAGAGCTCATATAACCCTTTATTAATCTATATAATTTCATGTTCTGACGGTATGCCTCTTCCGTTGCTTATTAACCGCAGTGTTAATTTCTGTAGAAGAATGCCTCATAAAGTTTAGTCAACATGTGAGAACTCGTCTGACACACAGTCTCCTGTTGTTGCTTCATGTGTGATATAACTACTCTACTCTGGCATCCAGCGTCACCGTGAGTCACCATGGTTACAGGGATGCCCTGAAACTTTGAAATGATTCTCTGTTTGGCTGTGATTGGCTGCTGTTAGTATGACAGTACAAAGTCACTGAGTACTGAAAAGTTCTGTACATGGCTGGTTGCTGGAGTCAAAACAAGCTTGAAACAAAAAGTTTGATTTCCTAGACTGAACAAAAAAGAAATGTGTGAATAGATCGGCTGTTCACACGCATCCTCCTGTAAAACACTGTTGGTCAAGTAGACTTGATGTCTTCATTAGAGAACATGGTTATGTGTGCAGTGGTGCTGAACTCTTCGGCATTGTGTCATTTCTTTAGCGGATATCAAATAGTGTAACTCAAATTATGTAGATCAGGGATGTCCAAAGTACAGCTTGGGGGCCAATCATGGCCCGTGGTCAGATTTCATGTTGCCCGAACTTCATTTTTAGAATATATTATTTATGGCCTGCTAGGATTGTCAGATACTGTAGGGCTGGAAGATTCAGCTTTTTTGTTTGACATAACGAAGCATTTGAACCTCTGAGGACGTAACTGCTGCTGTTATATATCTGTAGATGTGACACAAAATATGACTTTCTGAATGATCTTGTGAAAAAACAAGAGCAAGAGTGATACATTTTAATCTTAAATGTTAACAGGCTCTGCATAACTCATAAGTAACACAGTAATAGTCATATTTAAAATGAACACAAGGTTCAGATTTGTGTCAACTTGCAAGTTTAACATATTCCATACAATTTATTCTGTGTTATCTGACTCCAGATGTGAAAGAAAGGCAGAACTGGTTTTTAGATTTGTTCTCGTCTGATTGGCTTAGATGAGGCTTAGAGGCAAGTTACGTAGGTATAAAAAATATTTTGAAGGTATTAAATGGTATTACATTTAACCTCAGAATTTCTGCATAAATCTTGTCATTATTTCACAGAGCACTGGTACCTGCAGTTTGTGTTAAATTGTATCAGTGTGGGATGGTTTCTGAAACTGACTGGATGTGGCACAGCCCCACCTAGAATGTTTTTCACCAGTCACCACTGCCCAGAGCACTTCTGGCTGATACAACTGTTCCGTTACATTTTTCATTTCAGCTGTGCAAATAGGATGGATGTGCAGAATCTCACTCTGTACTAACATACACATCCACCAACTTTACTTTAGTACCTTGTCTTTAATGTGATGCACAAGGAGGGATGACCCCTCAGTTGTACATACAGAAATATGGACATCTGCTGGTTATGATGATTACTGCAGGGGAACCTTTTCATATGTTTGGATGTGTATGTATGAGACAGATACTCACCCATACAGTTTATTGACAATTCATTTAATTTCTTCCCCCATACTGCAGAAAGTTACATTTACATATTCTTTCTAGGTGCCACTAACAATCAGAATAAAATGAAAAACAAAAATAAAGGACTTTGCCTTGAATTACCTAATTAGATGTTAGGTGAGGGTAATTTTCAAGGTCAAAGGTAGCAATAGGGAATAAATGTTCAATGAACATCTGCATGCATACAGTAATACATATCTGTGAGTCACAGAGTTTTAAAAGACAGGAGGGGATCAGAGAGAGTCTGCCAGGTCTTCATATTGGACAAAAATAAAAAAAATGATAATACCATAGACTCAACTTTATTTCCATTGCACAGAGTAAAAGTACTGTAAGTAGTGCAAAAAAAGAGCAAAAATCAGTAAAGTGCAGATATATGTATAGATATATATATGAATAACAGATGGGATATAAATATATGAATATGTAAGGCACCCCTAATTGGACTACTTAAGTGTAATGTGACTGTTTGTCAGATGTATTATAGGTTTGGATGAAAGAAATCCAGCATAAATGGCAAAGAAGCAAATGTTTTGTTAATTTTGTATGTAATCATTTATTAATACCAAGTTGTTATTGTTTTCACTCCACATCCTGCTGTTTTTTTAGATCACTGACAAGAACATTCAAAGGCACTGCAGATTGATTTTCGACAATGCAGAACCCCCTACTCTTTGTGATAAGTGTCATGGGATCTTTAATGAGCCCACTGAGTTATAACCTCAGTTTAACGTCTCATCCAAAGGCTCCTTCAGCACAGCTTCCCCACTAACACCACTTTCAGTGGCCCATCTAGGCACTAGGCAAGCCTGATTAATACCTGATTAGGTATAGTCATTCAGCAGAAATGGAGTGGGGTGGCTGCTTCCCTGTTTCCCTTCTTTGATGCATTCCCTTACATCATTCATATTTCCATAACAATCAAATCAACTTAAGATACAAAATGTTTGTGGAATACCGCAAAGCTAACAGTGACCGCAGATCCAACCCTGACCTTAACCTCTGCACACGGGGGGTTTCCTTAAAGATCCCCTTCGTCTGTTTAAAGAACTGAGTTCCTGGCTCAGGGCCTGCTATTGGCATGACTGTAAGAAAAGCCAGTCATACTCAAATAATCTTCCAGGCTCATTGTTACATGCTGCTTTACAATTCTCAACATGTCATGTGCATTCACAGTACACTGTTCATTCTCCAGTGACCCATAAACCACTGTTAGGCCCTGAGTTCTTCAAAGCGATAAAGACAACAGTGTGATCTAGTGAGATAACATGCCGAACCTAATAAGAGACAAGAGAAACCAAGCTGAGAAGCAGCTTGAAAGGCACATCCTTAATATTACTCTGTGCTGCTTTGTCTCTGCAAGGGTGTACAAAAGCGGACTGTAGTGAAGGCTAAACTCTGGGCAGGGCCTTCATTTGTCTGACAAAAGCCCCTGAATCTCTATCAACAGTGTTGGATCCTGTTACCACAAAGTCTTATGAGAAACTGCTTAATAATGGGGCGGCTGTGGCTCAGAGGTTGTCCACCAATCAGATGATCGGGGGTTCAATCCCCGGCTCCTCCAGTCTGCACGTTGAAGTGTCCCTGGGCAAGATACTGAACTCCAAATTGCTCCTTGTAAGCGTCAGCTAAAAGACTAAATGTAAATGTAATAAAAAGCTCTGTGAAACTGTACAGGTGTAGCCACATGTTGGATGGTTCACTGATCCCATAACTCATGCTGCTTTTCCAATATTGTCAATGGTCAATATTGTGTTGATGAGATAAAATGAGAAATAATATATATAATATTTCATATTGTACAGATTCTGTGGAGCTCCAGCCACAGAATCATTAGTATATTTCCACACAATGCATGTTAAAGATACGGCTAATATAGGGACCACAGCAAAGAAACACCATCAGTTCATCGAAATAGATATTTGTCAACTGAAATTATACCATTTTCATTCATTCAAGTAATTCAAATGAGTCATCAAACTCAAAGTGGCCTTTATATTTTTATTATATGATTTGATAACACAAAATACAGGGCATATCAGACAAAAAGGTATCCGACTAATGTGTGCTGCCTCACAGCTCTTCCTTGTGGAGGACTAGATTTGGTTTGCTTCAGTTTGCTGACAATATTTATTCATTTTTATGTAATTTTATATTTAAATGTTCAACAAATTGTTTCTGACTTCTAATTTGCATCTATATTTGAAACATGAACCTGCACATTTTAAGCATAGACTGTATAAAACATGGACATAGTGTCTTTGATGTCACCCACAGGATTCTGAAGAGATCTTTCCAAGCTCAAACTTCTTTTTTCAGCCAGGTCAAAGTCGAGATAAAATATTTGGACACATGCCCTGCCCACTATTACTAACTACTACAACACCACTAGAACTACTGCTACACTACATTATTGCTATTAACATTATACAGTACACATGCTGTTAAACCTGCTCCTATACAAAAACAGTAGCTGGTGATCTTGCTGCCTCTGTCCTCAACAATGTGCACCTTACCTACTCTTCCTGTGTTTCCCACCAGTCGATGACAGTCCGAAAGAATCCAGTCCATTTATCAACTCAGACAATGACAGAGAACGCTACTATGAAGGCAAGAACATGGCCTTGTTTGAGGTAAGACAAATTATCTTTCTCCAAATCTACAATGTTTTAATTATATCATTCATTGTAATATAACATGTATAAGTAACTAATATAATAGGTACATTATATTCTGTGCTGCTGCTGTGTGTGTTATATAATAACAGAAAGTGCAGTGGCTCTGATCAAAAAGCAAGTTACAAAGTGCTACATGAGGGACAATGAATTCAACAAAGTAGAAAATCAGTAGATTTCTGTTAATTAAGAAAATAAAAGACAGTCAAAGTAATATGTTTCTATGTGCGCGGGCTTGTGTCGCTGCTTCACTTCATTCATTCATGTCACTGTCTCTCTGCAGGAGGAAATGGATAGCACCCCCATGGTATCGTCACTTCTCAACAAGCTAGCCACTTACACCAACCTGACCCAGGGTGTTCGTGAGCATGAGGAGGCTGAGGACGGAGTCAGGAGGGTCGCTGTCACGGTACGGACATCTTTATTTTGAGCCAGTGAAAATTTTGATAATGGAAATAACGGATTCAAGTTTTGAGCCAAGATGATTTGTTACGATTGACATCTTAGTATACTTGGTGTAGAAACCAAATCTCCCATATGCGAAGGCTTGCTGCGGCTGGCCCGGGTTCGAGTCCCGACCTGTGGCCCTTTCCCGCATGTCATTCCCCATCTCTCTCTCTCCATATTTCCTGTCACTCTTCAGCTGTTCTATCAATAAAAGCTTGCAAAGGACAAAAATCTTATCTTGCAAACACTGACATCTGGTCCTTATGCTATAAAGGACAAGAATCTTCATAATTGATTAGTTTGCTGTCTTGTTTCTCAATTACTGTTTTCCCAAGGTGAAATTTTGCTATTTCTGTCCAATAAACAGGCCGAACCCCAGAAACACTCAGAAATAGAAACAGTCATTTAACCTTAAAAAAGAGATTTCTGTATTACACAACAATCTCTCTCAAATTCTTCCCTTTTTCCTGTGACCTTAGTCGTTGCATGGCTGTATCCCAGCTATTAACACTAGATACATCTATGCTGTGCAGGTTCAGTAGACGTTGAGGAGCTGACAGTAACCAATGTCAGGATGCCGCTCAGTCCTAATCATCAAAGAGTTCTTTTTGATGATGAAAGCATGTGAATAGTTTACTGCATATGGAACAGAATGAGAGATTTTGAGAAATGCATGTTGAATATTATATGAGCCGAGGATCTTTCAGAAAGCAGTGCAGCCAAACATCTAATACATTACTATGTAAAGATTAATGACACAGCACCTTCTGCAGGCCATACAACAGCAGTGTTGCTCACATTTCACCCATTTTCAAGCGTCCTAATATTGTTTCTTTGATAGTATCTTGATAACTGCAGTTGTTATCAGGCTTTAAACAAAGTCACAAGATCAGTTCCATCTCCTTTGTCCTCAGCCTGGTGTGTCTTTTAAATAACCTGCTGGCCATGGGAAAAAAGACCTGATAACACAAACGCTTGAGGTTCATGTTAAGGTCATGATCAGGAAAGACAGTTTTGGTCTGCTCAAATACAAAGTACAGCATCTAACAGCAGTTCAGTCTGGCCGGTTAACTTCCCCTCAGCCCTCATAGAGAAGAGAAGTATGTCTGTGGTGTGGGAGGTTGTGTTTTAGCGCCAGGTGGAGGTTGGGAGTTGAGGTGTTTCTTCCCTTTAGTGCCAGCTGGAAGACCTGCTGCTGATAATGTTCAAACTGACACACACACAACAGAGCTGCATGTTAAAATTAACACCACACGTGGCAGTTAGCCCTGTCTTTCCAGTCTGGGGTGATGTACTATATTAGAATACTGAGTGAGTTGTGTATAATTTGAATATCATCTGGTCTGTAAAGTCTGTGGTGTGTGGGAATAAATGGACTGTCTCCATGTATCATCAGTGTCGAGAGCTCTGTAAAACAATGTCTCTTTATTGTCAGGCTTAAATTTTGGGTAATACTCATATTCACTTTGTTCTCTAGGATGAGATGACAAGACTGGCAGCACATGTTTGTCTAAAAATATGAAGCTGCAGCTGGAAGCCAGTTAGATTAGCATAGAGTAAATACTGGAAATAAGTGGAAGGCAGGAGCCTGTTAGCTTTAATAAAGACAGAAAACTGCTAGCCTGGCACTGCCTGAAGTTAAAACAGTCCATCTACAAGCAACTCAAAAGCTCACAGATGAACACGTTATGTCTTATTTTTGTGCTTTGTGATCAGGTGCAGTTCTCCTTTATTCCTTATACAAGCCTCATGAACATGGTCAATGCATGGACTGCTGAAGTTTGATGTACAGTAGGATAAAGGACAGTAGAAGACTGTTGCCTTGTAGAATAGCGGCAGTGTGGTCGCTAAGCTTTTATCTCACTTGCTTTAAAATGTATTTGACATGGAACAAAGTGCTATATTTTTGAAATATGTGCCTATGGCAGGGGGTTTTCACTGTGGGTCTCCCCACAGACAAAGCTTGTAAAAAAATCCTCATGATATTTTATTTGATCCCATAGACTCTCAGCAATCGAAACAAGATGGCCTAATATTTGTGTTTGACTGCACCTAATACATTAAAAGCTCTATCATACAAATTAAAATGTATTACATATATTTACTTTCTGACTGTGGGAAACTCAATTAAAATCTATCTATTATAATCTATGAACACCGTCTTTAATTAAGTAAAACATATTTATGCAGTTCTATGTGATCTTCTTTTGATAAGTAATGTAATATTTATTCATTCCATTCACCGAGCCTCGCCTGAAATAGTTTGGAGCCTCCTGGGGAGGCTCACCTCCCACGTTGCAAACCTCTGGCCTATGGAGATTTACAAAAGTTGAGCAAATGAAATGTGAATTACTTGTATCTGGTGCCCTTTTCATTCCCTCCTCACTGCTAGAAATACGGTTCCTGTACATGGGAACAGCTTGTCAGGTATTTTAGTTAGTCACAATCCTTTAAAATTTTAGTCCTGGTTGATTTGTAGTTTCTGGTAACAGCAGTGTAAATACTACAAGTCCCAGAATTCTGGGAGGCACACAACTATGTTTGTTTCAATAAAAGAGGTCAGTCAATAATTTACCTTTTTCCAAGCAATCTGATATGACATGAGTCACACACACACATTCTATTTCCTGAGACTGTTTCATAATAAACGTCAACTCATGTTTCATGCTTTTAATATGAAGGTGGAGCAGCAGGAAATGTTTGGTTGCAGGTTAGCATATATATAAATGCTTTAATGTTCATGCACTGGTTACTTTTAGATTTTGTGCTGTATTTTTTTCACACTAGTGAAAAGAAAATACACCAAATAGACATTAAAGTGTTTATTTTACGACACTTTGTCTATTTGTGTTTGTAGATTTCACCAAAAGTTGGCATTAAATAATGCCTCATTTGCATATTTAACCATCAATCATCACAAAACATGTAATGCAAAAAAATGTATGTAATGAACTGGATGATCTATTTGTTAATATCTTCTTCCCCACCTCCCTTACTTTAGAGAGAGTTCATTTAAATATACAGTCTGCATACTACTAACTGTACATGCAGCTGACAATCTGGATTTAAATGAATGAAACTACATGAAATCAAGGACAATATGCTCCAGTTGCAACAATAATTTCATACAAAGTCTTTGGCTGGACACGCAGGAGGACTTGGATTGTAGCTTAGGGCCACTGATGATGTTTCACTGAAACCCGCCCCCTGAATGATAGCTGTGTTTTTTTCCTGAAGAGTAGATCTGAAGCTTGAGACTGAAGAGAACAAGGCGGATTATGCAGAGAGAGTGAGGGGGAGAAAACCAGACAAGAGAGTTAACACATGAGAGAAGATGTGGGATATCTGGAAATCAACATCAGCCACTTCACTGTATTTAGACAGACAACTGAGTGCAGGGGAAAAGGCACAGGAGGAAGTGTTTGTAACTCGGAAAATGGTATGTACTCTTGGTTTTTGGTGACTAGTAGAGGTAAATCTGTACAGTGTGCAGTTTGATGCATGTTTTTAGAGGGTAATGTTGAGGTTTAGCTTTACACCTAACGCTCTTGCATGGATCATATATTTTACCTGAATATCCTGCAAAGACATCTGCCTGTTTGGACTCTTTTTAGGCACATCCACTAAAACTGTGAAATCATTTTTGTAGGACCATACATGACCAGCCAACAGCAGTGTTGTGCCAAAGTCTGTAAACCTGATAATGTCTTTTGCTAATTGTTCCTTCACCTGGGTGTTTGAGCTGTTTCCAGTTTCATCTACTGAAGGAGGAGAGTCAGAGAGTCTCTGTGCTCACCTTGACATCTCAGTCGAATGCGTAACAGCTGATTTTGTGACATCATAATTAGTTTGGAGCCATGGTTCAGGTTCAGAATGCAACTTGCAAACTTTCTGCAAACATGCACCGAGGAGGAGACATTTTATTTCCAGATGTTAAACTTTTGAAATGAGAAATATGTATACATTTGTAGGATATGCTGATGATGGAGAAGGAGCAAACGTAAGATCGAAAGAAGATTTTTTTTTTTAAGGAAAAAAAACATGGAAATGTACATTTAGCATTTTCTATATATTTTAAAACATATCAGGAGGGGATCTTTAAGATTTCATCACTTTGAAAGACGTTGTCACAGATCACTTCATAAAAATAAAATGCGTCATTGTGAAACTTAAGCAAACAAGCAAACATACTGTAAAATGGTTTAAGTGAGTGAGTTTAAGTGAATCTAACTACGCAACATATTCAAATTGTTGCATGCCAGGTTAAGTTACAATATTTGTTATTTATGAGCTTTGTAATATTAAATAAGATGTGAAGAATAATTATTTAGCACCTCATAACATGTCAAAAGCACTGAAAAATGACATGTAATATTTTAATATGAAGGGAATGAGGAAAAGCTCCAACCATGCCGGAGCTATATTTAACCCTTCATGCTTTACTGCTCCAAATAAAAGCTATTCTAGATGAGATCTCGTATATGAGACTTCAAGGCTGGATTTCAGGGTGTCCCGGTCTCTGGTGGTTCGGGTGCAGACCACTGAAACATCCTGGGTTCAGGTTAGGCACCGCTTTTTCTCATTAGAATCATGTTGTAGGTTCGACCTCTTACACATCTGAAAAGGAGATATGATGTACCCGACGTTTTGTCCCCTCCTCTCCTTTCCTCTTGTCTGATTCTCACCTTGTGTGCGTGTGTGTGTGTTTATCCATCCCCAGATTCCTCAGATGGGAACCTTCATTGGTGTTTACCTGCCCTGCATGCAGAACATCCTGGGTGTGATTCTCTTTCTGCGTCTCACCTGGATTGTCGGCACAGCAGGGATCCTGGGATCCTTCGCCATCGTCTCCATGTGCTGCATCTGTGTGAGTCATTAGTGAATCCAACAGCTTGACGCATTAAGTGCTGACAACTAAGTGTAAATCAAGTGTCAAACAGACTACAGTTTTGAAATGAGATGCTTCATTTCGCCATGTGTTATCTGAGTGTGACGAGTGAGCATCAATGATACTGTGAATGAAGGAAAAACAAACAAACAGTCCATCTTCATCATTTTATATATGCCTGAAACGGAACAACGGCACGTCTGAGATCGACTCCAAGATTTATGACACTGCAGACGAATCAACACGTCCCTCTATGGATTCATGGTGTTGATTAATGACAGCATTAATCTCCATGCCTGAGCTCAGAGGAGGGTCGCTGTAGCAAGCAGAAAATTCATCATATTTACAGCTGTGGTTTGTACGTCAGCAGCTCCACATGGCCAAACAGAGAGCTCACTGTGTGAAAAGTTTGTTCAGCACTCATGTGATGTGATGTGTGATGTGTGATGATCTGCACAGAGCATCCACCCTCCAGTGTATGTATCCACACACCCTGTCAGACCAAAGAGATGACAGAGAATGACGAGGGTAAGGGTTACACCTCTGCTACTGAATCCTGATCTTCAACCTGGGCTTTGATAGATAGAGAGATGAGGGTAGTTAGGGATCTCATAAAAATGACTGGTATCTCCAGGTACAAAGACAGGAAGTAAAGTAACACAAGACACCTGAAGAAAGACTCTTTCAACATAAAACAGGAAATACCAAACCAGAAATCCAAACCATGACGGGTTGCTGTTGTTTTTTTTAAACATGTCCTCTTTCTCTCCCTGCAGACTTTACTCACAGCCATATCCATGAGCGCCATAGCAACCAATGGAGTTGTCCCAGGTAGCCACATCAGGAAATGTCTCATTTTTTTCTTTCCTCTCACACAATTCAAATCCGGTGGTTTCTCCACTTTGATGGAGATTCATTCTGTCAGAATATGAAAGAATACAGTAATTCACAGTAATCAACAGCTTCATGTGACCTTCTCTACATTTATTATGTTATTATTATTGTTCAACAGCATTTCTGTGGTGAATGAAAATTGAAAGCACATTTAGAGATGCCTTATTTTTGTGGACCTGTAATTTCTTAGGATGATTTGTAGGAAAACTAACATTATTTTGTAGTAATTATTGGAAAAATAGATTAAGTACACAGTCTTTCATTTTAATATTTCAAATGATATGGTAGATGGGGAAGTAAAGGGCCACAGATCGGATTCGAACCCTGGGCCCTGCTAAGCCTTTGTCGACACCCCATGGCCAAATAGTTTTGTCCATATAGTGTATTTCTGCTGTTTATTTTTACAAACTTCATTCAATATTTTTACGTATAGTCTGCACTGAAATTATTCAATGAGAGACAGTACGCTAATGCACTTTAAAACACTAACCCTAAATGTTTTAGACACACTACTTTGTGATAATGTTATGATGCAAAAATAAAAATTCTAACTTCTACAGAAGAAATACATTTGGTGGTAGTCTAACCAAAATTTAATTTCTTAAAAGCCGGTGGCGCGTACTACATGATCTCCAGATCACTGGGTCCAGAGTTTGGAGGAGCAGTGGGTCTCTGCCTCTACCTCGGAACCACGTTTGCTGGATCCATGTATATACTGGGCACAATAGAGATTCTGCTGGTATGTGACCACCAGATCAGCTACATTAAGTCAGTGGTCATTTCTGCTTTAATGACACATTCACTCTCTCATTGCTGTCTCCCCTCCACCAGACGTACATTGTCCCAACAGCAATTCTCTTTGGTCAACATGAAGCAACGGCCAACGACATGCGTGTCTATGGCACATGCTGCCTGCTCCTGATGGCGCTGGTAGTGTTTGTAGGTGTGAAGTAAGTACTACACACACAAACACACACACACACGCAAACCCCAGCACAGATACTACATTTACTCCTCTTGTTTCTGTAGGTATGTGAACAAACTGGCTCTGGTGTTTCTGGCCTGGGTGATTCTCTCAATCCTGGCTACTTATGCAGGAGTCGTCAAGACAATGATCGAGCCACCGGAGTTTAAGTGAGTCACTAAGAGCTAAATAATCATTTCTCATGAAGCACTGACTATCAGAAGAATGCAGAACTGGACTCCACCCATGCCTGATATTAATGCAAAAGTTGTACCTGAAGGTCCTCTAGAGGATACCATGCCAGTGTCACGTTTTCCCTTGCTTAGACGTGAAAAGTCTATCTTGTATAAGGTTGCAGTACCAGCAGCAGTATAGAGAGACAAAATCTGCATTTGGAGGAGATGGCTTTGGTGGACTGGTCAAAAAATAGTCAGCGTTGATGTTGTGAAGTACAGTCTTTTCCTAAACCTAACCAAGTAGTTTTTGGTGTTGTAAACCAAACTGTGACCTCAGCTAGCTTTATTTTTAAAACGTGGATGTTGCATATTATTATTGCTAGCTTGACCACAGTGTCAGTGTGTGTTGAAGACACAACACTGCCATGCCTAGGTGAGGCACAACTTTAGTAGTTGAATAGTAGTTCAGTAGTTGAATTAGCTTTTAGCTCTTCCTGTTTTCTTTCTGAAATTCTTTTGTGTTATGTCACTGACACATGAAGAAAGACTGAGCTGTATTATGACATATTGTGACGCAGAACTAGTTAACTCACTGACTGCTAGACTGTAGCTGTAATAATGACTGAAGTGAAAGGATGACAGACCTTTGTCTGTTACTACAGTTACAGCGGCTTTCATCTAACTCTAACTTTATTCCCTGCAGTGTGTGTCTGTTAGGGAACCGATCTCTAAAGAATGAGAAGTTTGAAACATGCGCAAAGACGGAGCTTGTGAAAAACAACACTGTGAACACTGAGCTATGGAGCAACTTCTGTGACAGTAAATATCCCAATGCAACCTGCGAAAAATACTTCGACTTAAACAACCTGACGGAGATGAAGGCCATACCTGGGCTGCTGAGCGGAGTTATCAAAGGTGAGAAGGATCACTCACACTTTCCTCTCACTCATCAGTTGGTCTGTGTGATATTCAGTGTCTCCTGATGTATGTCCAGCTGATGGTGCTTTCCTCTGTCTATCTTCCCGTTAGACAACCTGTGGGGCGACTATGGTCCAGTTGGTACATTCATAGAGAAGAAAAGCCAACCTTCGGTCCCAGAAACGCCCACAACTACTGAAATTAATGAGCTCTACGTTATTAATGACATCACCACCTACTTCACTCTGCTGGTGGGAATTTACTTCCCTTCTGTCACAGGTAGATAATTCCTCCACCAAACACTAAACAATATGTTATATATACTATATCAAATACACTATTTGATTTATTTATTATTATGTCATTCCTGTACTTTTGTAAAATTATACTATTGCTTGAGTTCCAAAACATTTTGGATTTAATCATAAACTTGAACTGATGTTGCTCACTCCTCACTTTGTACAGTGTTTGTGTTAAGTTGACTGACTCGCTCAGCCACTGCCAACTCTCATGCAATGACCGCTACACTCATGCAATTGATCCTTTTCACATGCGTTCACACCACTTGGCCCCTCAGTTATAAATTAGTTTTTGATTGACCAGCTCATTTTGAGACGCGGTTTGTCAAGTTTTTGTGAGAACACGTCACGGCTTCATTCTGTGACATTTCTGGCAGCAGCACAGCATCTCTACCTCCGCTCTGGCACCGTGAATTACTATGGTTAAAAAGTTTTCTGCGGCCACAAACAAAATCTTGCTTAGGGTCATCAAGTTCTCGCCAGCGACTAAAAGCCAGTCCGAGATTTACTCTTATCTAGTGGTTCAGTCACTCTCTCCTTTTTGCCTTCTTAGTGTCTTCTGTCAATGTTAGCATCATTATGTCCATAGAGGCTGCTGAGCCTGGCTACTTTGCAAGCTTTCCACATGATTGTGGTCAAAAACGCCTGTGGTATACTCCCCTCAGTTCTTTGAGCTCACGGTCCGATAGCATTGCTAACAGACTGAGCTAACATTAGCTAACAGCAGCTACAGTTGCCAGCAGTTTACTTCACTGTCCATCAGGAAACTCACAGAGAGTTGATGCGGAGCAGCTAGAGGACATCCTAGGGAAAACCAGGAAATATTTTCTCCATAAAATATAATCCAGTTTCCCAAAATCAGTCAAATAGCTGGTGGTGTGTGACTTAGTGCTGTAAAATGTTACATACTTTGAACCTGTTATTCTTTGTTAGTTTCACATTGTTGAAGTGAAGTATTAAATCCATGACTTTTCCATGTAATGGAGTATTTTGACACTGTGGCATTGATACTTTTACCTAAGTAAAGCATCTGAAGACTTCCTGTCCAACTAACTGTAACTTTTACATTGCGTGTGTGTTTGTGTGCATTTTATTTCAGGTATAATGGCTGGTTCTAATAGGTCTGGTGATCTCAGAGATGCCCAGAGGTCCATCCCAATAGGAACCATAATGGCTATCCTCACTACCTCCTTCATCTGTATCCTCGAAACTCTTTCTGCTGACACAGTATATACAACATAAGCCAATATATTTGTATTCATTTGTGTTATAACAGCACAGACCAGTCTGTCTCTGCAAAGCAAATCACACAGTGCCTTCATTGTCAGACATCTTAACCTGATGCTTAGACATCTCCTGCGTGGTCATGTTTGGAGCCTGTATTGAAGGGGTGGTGCTGAGAGACAAGTGAGTGTGTTTTGAATTGACTTCCTACACACTGTAACTTTGTAGAGGAATAAATGGTGGTAAACAGCCTGTTATAGGTGCTTTTAGGGACAGAATCAATGTTGTGAAATAAGATGAAGTTATAATAGATGGAGAACGATTAATAACCCGTTGTGGTAAATTCTATTGGAAGGTGAATTGTTCAGTTTTTCCAATGCTGTGCATAGGTAGTGAAATGAAAATGACATGTCTAGTTATTGTAAGCCGATGTAACTGCATGCTCGCTTCTGTTGTTTCAGGCTTGGTTACTCAGTAAAGAAGAACCCAGTAATTGGTATTCTAGCCTGGCCTTCGCCCTGGGTGATTGTGATTGGCTCGTTTTTCTCCTGCTGTGGGGCGGGGCTTCAGAGCCTCACTGGTGCCCCTCGGCTGTTGCAGGCCATTGCTCGGGATGGCATCGTCCCATTCTTACAGGTCAGTGTTAGAAAGATCGTTGTTTTTCGTGTGTTACTGTTGTGGATAATTCTATCCGTTCAGTCAGTGGAGACAAAGTGCATAAGATATCTTCTGCTGAAAGATTTATTGAAATTTGATCAAAGACAATAGAGGATTTATCAGTGCACTTGTTATGACATGATGCCGCATCACTATTCTAAGGACATATAGAAGATCCAGAGAAGACAGCTTTAGTATCGACACATCTACTCTATGTGCACGAAAGGTCATACTCAATACAGTATAAGGTATTTACCAAATGATCATTAAACAAGAAAACACATTTGTACTTTACTTGTCCAACATTAATATCTGACCCTTTAGAAGCTTCTACATTATGTCCCTATGTAACCTAACCTATATTTGTGAATGAATCTTACCCGCGAATGAAGTGGATCAGGCTGTAGATGATAAAGAATGTAAGGATAAGAATGTAATGATCAGAAAGTGGGTATCCTTCAGGTCCAACAGACCTGTTCAGTAGATTTCCTTAGATTCATCTGGAATAACTTGCTACAATACATGTATCTGTATTGAATCGTCCGATACAGTGGTCTTGGTTTGGTATGCATATTTGCTACGTATATTTATTTTATCAACTTCTGACGATGTGCTCTGTGCTGAATGCTCAGTGGATCCACGCTCAACTACTCCACCCTGAAAGCTACTGTACTGTTTGACTTGATGATAACGTTTGTATTTGTGCACCCTGGTCTTTCTCAGGTCTTTGGTCATGGGAAGGCTAACGGTGAGCCCACCTGGGGTCTGTTACTGACAGTAGGGATCTGTGAGATAGGAATCCTCATCGCTTCTTTGGATGCTGTGGCCCCCATCCTCTCCATGTATGTGTACAAAATAAAAATAAAAATAAAAAAAATGCTTTCTGTCTGTGTTAGTGTTTCAGCCAGAGTCATGTGCATTTAATATGATTTCTTCCTCTCTTTCAATGATCTCTTCTGCTGTCTGCTCAGGTTTTTCCTCATGTGCTATCTGTTCGTTAATCTGGCCTGTGCCATTCAAACTTTGCTCCGCACCCCCAACTGGAGGCCTCGCTTCAAGTTCTATCACTGGTAAGAACAGCTGCATCAGCAACAGAATATATCCTGCAGATTTGATTCTAAGATTTTAAAGCTGCAATTAAAAAATGATAATATGTACTGCATGTGTATCCTCTAGGACCTTGTCCTTCTTAGGGATGAGTCTGTGCCTCTCTCTCATGTTTGTCTGCTCCTGGTACTATGCTCTGGTTGCCATGGTGATAGCTGGCTGTATCTACAAGTACATTGAGTACAGAGGGTGAGTCTGGGGTTTTCTAAACTAGCCTGTTCATTTGTGTGTAAAACTGCAATATGGTTTTGTTTGTGATGATGAATAGATTACTTCACTCTTGATTTAGAGAAGCTGCACTCAACCAGCATTATTTGTTTAGTGTCCCAGCAGAAAACAATAAGAGATTAGATTTTTCCCTCGCCTGCAGATGTAGATGTCTGAGACTTAATGTCTCAGAGTAAAACATTTGAATGTCTGTTCTTAAACATTTGGACAAACATTTCCTTCCTGTTTGGATCTTTTGGGTGCAGGGCGGTGAAGGAATGGGGAGATGGGATCAGAGGTTTGTCCTTAAATGCAGCACGCTATGCTCTCATCCGGCTGGAGGAAGCACCACTACACACCAAAAACTGGAGGTGAGTGAGTGTGTGTGACTGAAACCCTGAAATGGAGCATCAGAAGTATAGTCCTGAGCCATGCTGTGATTTGCTTTAATTATAGTGAGGCCCGGAGGATTGGCAGACAACATTTGAAGTATTATTTGTGGGATTTTGTCATGTCAAGTTTGCATTTTTCATTGAAAATCACATTGAAAAAATTGTTTCCAAAAATCTTTGGAAAATATATTCAGATGTGCGGTTAGAGGGGAAAAATGGCATCAATTTAGCATTGCAGTGTAACATTGTCAGACACAGTTGCATTTCTAAAGAGAAGCATTAAAATAAAGTCAACAGCAGAAATATTGTATGTGTATATTCTGTAATGACGCCCAACATTTCTCTCCCTGTTCAGGCCTCAGCTCTTGGTGATGTGTAAGTTGGACTCAGACCTGGCGGTGAAACATCCTCGTCTCATGTCCTTCACTACGCAGCTCAAAGCAGGAAAGGGACTGACCATCGTGTGTTCAGTCCTGGAGGGAACCTACATGACCAGACGGGATGATGCCAAGACTGGAGAGCAGGTTTGTCAGTCATGTTCTTTGCCTCTTTAGTCCCTCAGCAGTGTTTCTCAGGGTTCATGCCTTAGGCCTGCTGGGAGTACCAGGAACCAGTTTCTTAATACAGATCATTTGAAATATTCAGTCCAGCAGACTGTGGGAGTTCATGACATGCTACTTTTAATTTTTCACTCAACATCAGGGTATGGTCCAGGTTGGAGAGGCTCAGTAGGAAACTATTTATGTGTGTTACCCAGTGTTAAAAGCTATTCCCTATGTAACAGATAAGGTTATATTAATTAGACTGGATATTTACACATTAAGCTACATACACTCAGTGGACACTTTATTAAGTACTCTTGTACAATATATTGCAATTCAATATGGCATTCAGCTTTTGGTGACATTGAGGTCAGATATATATATTATAAGTCACATGAGGCCACTGAGTGTATGTACAGCCAAATGAAGCGTGCATTTATTTTATAACATAACACATGACACCTCTGTCTGTAATGCATTATAAACATGTTATATTGTGCTTATAGTGATGGTAATAGATACACATGGATTTAAACTTATAAGAACATGTATCATAATACTTCATATTTTATATTATAAAATGGTTATATACTATTCAGTTCCATTATATTCTATTGTATTGAATTACACAGCACGATCCTTGCCAAAACAAATGTCACTGACATTATACATTATATTATATATTATAAAGTATGATGATATTGGCCTCATGAAACCTTCTAAAATTCTTTTTAATGTTTTATGATTCTTGTTTTGGAACAGTATATGTATTTATTTAATTATACATTGTTGTGTGCACAATATAACACATTATTAGTATGTCTATAATGCATCATAATACATTATAGACACAAACATCGGCAAATGGTGCTTAAATTTAAAATAAAATAAAAAATCCAGCTAATATTACATTGGAGCTATTGTGCAGACTAATGCAGTCCACATAAGATGAAATATCTGAGCTGGTCAGTTTACAGTTTGGAATAATGCATTACTAGAGTTTCTTTGGTTACTTGGGCACAGACAGTATTAGAAAAAAAAAAAAGGCTGCCAATATTTGAATGACAGCCCCACAAAATATTGTGCACAGTTCATCGTGATGTGAAACATCATCCTTCTCTTCACTCCACTTGTTCCCTGCAGAATTTGAAAGCAGCCATGGCTGCAGAGAAGATGAAAGGTTTCTCCCATGTGGTGGTGTCGTCCAATCTACGAGATGGTTTCTCCCTGCTCATCCAGTCAGCAGGACTGGGAGGAATGAAACACAACGCTGTGCTGATGGCCTGGCCGACACGATGGGAACAGGCCCGGGACACCTCAGCGAGGAGGAACTTCATAGGTAGGACACAGGAGGGTCTGGAGGAAGTATGTGACAAACACACAATTAATGTGTCCGTAAGTTCATAAGTGTAAGATGTCCAATATTTCTAATAGGAGCTTATAAGTGGTTTGAAGACACAAAGGTGTTGTGACAAGTAAAACAAACCTTCATCTCTGCAAGAAAAGCAGGCCAAGACTGACACAGAGGAAAGAGTGGGGGGCAGCAGAGGGATGGCTGCACTCCCCTCCATGACTCTCGCTCTCTTCATGTCTCTCTGCAGAAACAGTGAGAGAGACGACGGCAGCCCATCAGGCTCTGCTGGTTGCTAAGAACATTGACCATTTTCCCGAAAACCACGAGCGTCTGAAGGAGGGAAGCATCGATGTGTGGTGGATCGTACATGATGGTGGATTGCTCATGCTGCTGCCATTTTTACTAAGTCAGCATAAGGTGTGTGTGTGTCTGTGTGTGTCTGTGTTTGTTCTCTGATTTCTTTCTTATTCTATTATTTATTATTATTATTCTTTTCTTATTTACAAGTATTATTAATATAATCAAATAGAATCTTAAAAGCAAGGACATAAGAAAAAAATCAGACAATTATTGCACAGTTAGTGCTCTTAGCTTGCCTCATAAATCAAATCAAATCAAATCAAATTTTATTTGTATAGCCCAAAGTCACAAAACACATTTTGCCTCAGAGGGCTTTACAATCTGTACAGGGAGTGACACCCTCTGTCCTTAGACCCTCGGTTCCAGTGGGGAAAAACTTGCCCACAAAAAAACCTTTTAACAGGGAAAAAATGTGGAAGAAACCTCAGGAAGAGCCACAGAGGAGGGATCCCTCTTCCAGGACGGACAGACGTGCAATGGATGTCACAAGGAAATAACCATCAGCTGATACGATACATGTCCTTCATCTGTAGGTGTGGAAGAAGTGTAAAATGAGAATCTTCACTGTGGCCCAAATGGATGACAACTCCATCCAGATGAAGAAAGACCTCCAGATGTTCCTCTACCATTTACGCCTGGATGCAGAGGTGGAGGTGGTGGAGATGGTAAGACTTTCATTGAGATATTTTGACATTTCTCTAATTAATATTTGCATCCCATGATGATTAATTCAGGTTTCTTTCCCTCTAGCACGACAGTGACATCTCGGCCTTCACCTATGAGAAGACCCTGGTGATGGAGCAGAGGTCTCAGATGCTCAAACAGATGCAGCTGTCACGCACTGAGAGGGAGAGAGAGGTACCGTCACACTATAGCATGAGAACATGCTCTTCTTGAAGACTGTTAACTTCAGCCTTAAAGTTGCTTCTGACTCACTTGTCATTAAACAAACATGAAATGACATTAGCACTGCAGTATATGACATTTTAGGGGGGATATTTTAAAGACCAAAATAGGTAAATTAACAAAACAAAAAAACAAAAAAAATACTACATTAGATTTAAAAAGGAAAAAAGAGACAAAGAAATACATTTAAATACAAACTTGAACTGAAACTGAAAGTCTAAAGATGGAACTTAAATATCAAATATGTAACTTCAGTAATCAATAATATTTAAATACTGAATTTAAAATGTTAAAAATCCACATTGTGTAGAAATTAGTATTTTTGCAAGTGCAAGACATAGAAACCAGCTAATATTACTTAGTAGTCCAACATCAGTGGAGCATAACTTCTCGTGGTGTCTTCTGCTGTTGTTGACCTTTGAACCCTGAACCTGGCTTTGTGATTGTACAACGGGCTCAGATTCAGAGCATCACAGATGTATCACGTGGCTCCATAAAGAGGAAGAAGACGCCGGATGACGCTCCTTCCTTCAACGCCTTGTGCATACCAGAGGAAGAGGTAGCAGTGGCACCCAAACAGCTTGTGGTAGCCAACCATGATGCTCTTTATCATGCCATCCTTTTCTTGCCTCATCATCCATTTGTAACCACTTCAGACGCTGCTGTCATCAGAAGCTGAACACGGATATAAAGTCCAGTATTTGCTGTCTTCCCTCCATTCTGTACTGAAGAGAGGCTGAGACACACAGAGAGCTAAAGCTGCCACTAGAGGAAGACAAAGTGCACCAGAGTCCCAGTTGTTGTCGATGAACCTGCTACTAGCTACTAACCAGATTACTTCCATTGTATCCACTCCTTCAGACATCCTAACAGCTGAAAATCTGCCTGTTATGGATCATATTTATAGTTCAGAGCGACAACATTTAGCTTTTTTGGGTCCTCCTTAGTGATCCACACACATTTAAGCGTTGAATGAATGAATTTCACATGGTTTGACTTTTAATAATTTTGTCGCTGAGTTGAAAGGTGTGTTTTCGCCCAGGTGAAACATCAGTGATCATGTGTGTTCATTCTCAGTTGTGTTCATTATCATAACAGCTCAACATTTCACGTCACTGTGAGATGGAAGTTGCAGGAGCAAGGAGGTGCGAAACATTTCAGGGTGATTGGAGCTATATCTGGAGTTGTATATAGACACCTGTTCATATTCACCTTCACTGTACTTAAAATAAATAATAAATGCAGATATTATAACAAGAGATAACACAATTACTTCACTGTGTCTTTAAAGCAGATGACATAAACAGACCTGGAGGGTTGCTGTGTCTTAAAGATAATGTGTTTGTTTCTATGTTCTTTGCCTGCATGAAGCTTCCATGACCACAGACCTGTTCATCACATGACTGCACTAAAAATAAGCATATCTACATGTACATCATCTGTCTTCTTCTGGTCATGTCCCTTATAACTGTAAAGCAATAACATTTTCACAAAAAAGTCCATTTTTGTGATGTTAACATACAGTTTGGTTCAACTCATGTTTGAGTTAGGCCTTTGCTATTAATTGGATTGAATTGCAAATGTAATGCTTTATCATTGGAAATTTAAAAAGAGTGAAGGTGTGGCATCAGATCTGCAACCACCCAACTGCCTTCTTATCGTCCTTCCTTTAGGCCCAGTTAATCCATGATCGAAACACAGCGTCTCATTCAGCGATGAATGACAAAGCGACCGGTGCTGCACCAGATCGTGTCCACATGACCTGGACCAAAGACAAACTGATCCAGGAGAAGAACCGACACAGAGAAGGCATGGGAGTCAAAGACTTGTTCAATATGAAACCGTAAGTAGATCCGTGAGTAGATTGTTTTTCATGAACTATACTTTTATCTGTGTGGTATTATGTATGTTGTTTGTGTTCATATATTACATACAAACATACTCGATTATTATATTAGAGAAGTAGTAGTTCATCTTAAAGTAGTTAAAGTAGTATGTAACTTTTTATGAAAATACCTTTGCTTACACCAGGTGACCATCCGGGTCGTCAAATATTGACACTTTGGGGTGACTTCAGAATGACACCCAACTATCTTTCTTGGCTCTGATTGGTTGGATTCTTCCAAAATTCATTAGGAGCCCTGCAAGGAGCAAGAGGGAGCCATTTGTTATATCAGGATATAGTGAAACCTTATAAATATGACATAAAGCTGCATACTACTTTAATCAATCGTATCGCTCACCCCAGGGTTGTTCCCTAAGGAGCATTCATTGATTTTGCTATTGCCTTTGTGTTGTAATGTAATCTGTTATTACCAATTACTGTTAAACTAAAATCTTGAGACAATAAAATGTGAGATAAGTTCAGAGGAGCAGCTTTTATTATATATCTGTGTTGATGTTGGATATTTTGTTTCTGCTCTGTTCCTCTAGTGAGTGGGAGAACCTGTAAGTCACTTCACCTTCCAAGTTTTGCTTGCATGTGCATGAACACTCGTGTAATCTCAGTGTGCTGGCATGCTGTGTAGTAGATCTGTAATGTAGATCACATTTCTAGTTTGCATGAGCTTCAGGGTGCATGATGGCCGATTCAGCTTGTACACATCCCTGTACTGAAGCTGATCATCAGATTCCCAATCACTCTGTGCTGTGCTTGCTGTTGATTGGTCATTTGGCATTTTATACTCTGCAAGGAACGTCAAAATGACCAGTGCTCTTATTAATGTCTGTTATTAACGTAGCAACCAGACCAACGTGCGCAGGATGCACACAGCTGTGAAGCTGAACGAGGTGGTGGTCAAGAAATCCAAGGACTCACAGCTGGTCTTGCTCAACATGCCTGGTCCACCAAAGAACAAGAAAGGGGATGAGAACTGTATCCTTTTTCACCTCATCAATCGTTCATTTGGCCAAACTGTTGTTCTCTCATTTAGTCAGTAAGTCAAAGAAATGTTAAAGGAATAGTCTGACATTTTTAGGAGCTATGCTAATTTACCTTTCAAGCTCACAAACTGACATGTTACAAGGTTTAACACTGACTTGAGCCATCAGCTTTTGGCAGCACCACACATTTTGAGGAATTAAGATACTCTGCAGTTATACTTCAGCTTCATAATGGAGTTCTCCATGTTTTTTCATAGAGGGGGACTTTAATGTTTTGTCCCTTCACATGGAGAGGGTGAAGTGAGGGGATTACAATCAGCAACTACACAGTGGTCCTTTAACGTTTGGAAATAAACTATACATGCATATACAACCGACTTGATAGAACTGGATTCATGACCTCAGTATATGTATAAAAAATGATCCCTGACTATTATACAGTATATTTCAGTACATTACACAGTACATTATATTATTATAATATTTACTTTGCTGAGCACTTCACTGAGCAGGTTTTGTGTATTGTGTGTGTAAAATTTAAAATCAACTAGTACCTAGCTGTTGTCACAAGAATGTTGTCACATCAAAGTCACATAACATTAGCAGTTGTTAATGAACTTAAGTTATATTGTGCTGATGTCTGAGGCAGTTTTCACACCCATGAATGGAGCTCACTTGAAAGTAGATTTATCTGAAAGTGACAGGATTTGTTGCTCTAATGGACAGGATGCCCTTAACCAGAGTGTGTCTGTCAGATATGGAGTTCCTGGAGGTCTTGATGGAAGGCCTAGACCGTGTCCTGTTGGTTCGTGGAGGAGGCCGGGAGGTCATTACCATCTACTCCTAGCGCCAAGAGGTTCCTAATTGTATGGAAGGACACTTGAAGGGGAAGCATTGTTGGACGGTTAGATCCCAAAGGGCAGTGGGTTGAGTGCGGTGAAGTGCATCATCTGGGGGCACAGAAGTCCTCTCTACACCCTCCCCTCCTGGGACTGCTCCACATCTGTTCACTGTAAAATGCCAACTGTGTGGTTGCACTGTGGACATGTTCTTTCCTCAGATGAACTGTTTTCTGAAAGAGCTGTTGTATCTACTGAACATGTTTTATTGCTTCCACAGGCACTTGTTGGAGGAAAGAGCTGGTTGTCATTTTTAACATTTCACTGATTGTGGTAGTGGGCAACAACATTGGTTTCAACAAGGAATGCTAACATAGCTGACAGTGCACCTAAAGACAAGAACTGACTTTGGAATTATGGGATGACTTGCATGTCACGTTTGCCTCATATCACTGTTTCAGAAGTTTAAGCCGAAGTGTTGTTGATTACTATTAATTTGGCAGGATTGATTGCAGTCTATAGATGGCCTTGAACGTTACTTATGCACTGTTTTTGTTGCCACAGTTAACATTAGTGTGCCAAGTGTGATCAAAAAGGAAGCGTGAGTAAAACTACGACCGGTTGTGATTTTAGCATTTTAGTCCATTTTAGTAGAGTCAGTGTTTTTTGAACAGAATGTTGGGCTGTGTATGTGCATTGATGAGGAAAGCTGCGCAGCACTGAGCCTATGTAGTGTTTTTATGTAATATATATTTTTTTTAGCACAGATAACTTCATCTACAGTGTGTCACGTTTGTTCAAGAAAAGACGCACACATATTAAACAAACCAAAAATCATTTAAAAAAACGATGTCTGGAACTCAAGTACTGTGTGTGAGTGTGTCTTATGTTTCCTGCATCCACGTAGAAGGAGAAGGACCAATCATGACAATATGATGTGAGACGGATGCTTTAACAATGTAGTCTGCTGTCTTTAATGGCATCATCCAGGTGACACGCTGGCACTGGGATGACCCTTGCAAGAAATCTCCAGATCCAAACAAAGAACTTTAAACCACCCTTTTGGTTCATTTGGGCAATTTTACTGCCTCAACAACTTCTTTGCTGACTTATGTAAAAATGATTGTCTGAATTAATGAAGACCAGAGCTCTCACAGCCCGCACTACAGCAGGCAAAATGACTAGCCCCATATGCATGAATGGCCTTTTCACCCTAATTTTAATTACTTTTAGTCAATAATAGCAATGAGCTCAAACTTTGATGTCAATCCAGAAATAAAAAGTATCATTAATACTTATTATCTCTATATATTTTTACCAGATAATAGTTTTTCTTTGGTGACATTAAGAATCAATAGATGCTGTATACAGATCATTTTAAACAGTGTGTTTATCTCTTTAGGAGCCATTTGTACCTCTATATGATGAGCTAACTCAAAGTGAGAAATGTTTACTCAGTCTTGGATGGAAACACCCATAACATGACATGAAACATCTATGGACGTACAGACCAAAGACAGGAAGGACAAAGGAAATGAAGCTGAATGACGTATGTGGACCACATTTCTCTGATTGCTCTTCAGTAAACAAAGCCAAACATTGATTTATTATGTCCCTGCATGTCTTATTAAAAATGTTTGATTATTATTGTAACATCAGAAGGTGAGACATTCCTGTCAGATGGAATCTGTTTCTGTCTGACCCATATGGGAGCTGAGCTGGATTGTTGTAGTCATCTCTTACATAACTGGCCCAGGCTCACTTTCCAAAAATCAATTTAATCCTAAAATCATCATTGTCTCTTGGCTCGCAAAAGAACAAAGACAATCTTGGAGCTGCAGTAGGAAGCTTTCAGGCGAACTTGGCCTGCGATAAATGGCTTCCTGTTTGTCCCACAGAGTGGTTAGCTGGGTCAGCACGCACAGGACAACAACAACAAACTCGGTCTGATGCCCTGATCGCTGTCTACTGAACTACAACTCTGTAATCCGTACTCTTTGCAGTTTAAAGTACAGGCCGTCTTTTTCTAAGATTCAGAACAGTTAACCAAATTTGACACTTTATTGTTTCCCCAATGGGAATCTTGTCTTGTGGCCAAATCCACATAAAAAAAAAGAGACCACAAGTGTCAAAAAAATTCTCAGAGCTCATGTAAAACAAGAAGCGAAAATGAAGGGTTCACTGAGGCTTTCTCTCTTTCTTTTTTGCCATCTAGAGCTTCTTTCTGTTGAGTAAGTTCATTTAAAATTGCATAGAAGTGCAACATGCTCATGATCGTACATGAGAGATGTCCTATATATATATATATATATATATATATATATATATATATATATATATATATATATATATATATATATATATATATACTGTATATATATGTATATATGTATGTTATAGACAGGATGGACATATTATGTGGTTGGTAAAGTTGAATGGTGCAAACATTTGTGCCTACATATTATGTGGTATGTGTGCATTATGGCAGGTTGTGAAGGTTTTCTCAGTGCAACAGACCTCAAGAGATTAAACAGCTACAATTGCTGTTTTATTTTGAAAATGAAACAGTAAGAGCTGCCGTGATTTGTGTTTCATGACATTGACAAAACTAACTGGAGAGAGGCTGTCTGATTGGAAGACTGCATGTGCCTTTAACACAGTACATTTTAAAGCAGTGCTCAGGACTCTGGTGCAGCATCTGATCACACTTTATGGCAGGACTATCACTGAGGTCAAAACCATAGACTGTGATAAATAGTGGACGTAGTGTCCATGACATCACAGTTTTCTGAAGGGTTTCGTGGCTCTGGTTGGTTGTTATGATCTTGGCAATTTTGCTCTAATCCAAAAATGGTTCAAGAGGTGGATCATAGGTGGAGCTGAGGCTGGCTGAAAGAAGCCTGGTGATTGAAATCAGTTGTATGTGAAGTCACCCTCAGTACAGTTGTCATGAATTGGGAAATTAGCTATAGAGACCAAAACTGTTTTTTTGTACCAGGCTGTAAATATGTTGGGCACTTTAAATTGGAGGTTATGGAGATTGACTCACTTCTGGTGCCAGCCTCCAGTGGATGTTGCTTGGTCAAAACCTGCTCTTGTGTGTTGTTTCTGAAACTGAACTTTTTTATCTTGCGCAATCACCAGGTCCAAATTAAAATTTGTCCGATCTTTTAGTTTTAGATGTTCTTGTTAGCATGCTAACCTGCTAAACTAAGATGCAAATAATAAGCCCCATTGAGCCGCTAGCATGGCCGTAGACTCTGAAGCCTTGTTTCCACGTCATACCCTTTGGCTCATCCCACATGGAATTGCAATTGAAATTTCAATACATCTTCTGCTAACACATGAAGTCAAACATAAATGATGAGATTATACATATCTAAATATTTGAATATAAATGTACAGTGAATAGCAGAATGAATGTAATAAATCTGAGTCTATAAAGTTCAACCTGATAAAGGTTTCTGTTCTTCACTCTCCCAACAAACAACAGGTTCATCACTGAGGCCAGCCAGACATCCTAACACAGTTTCCTCCAGTAACATCTGAAGCTTTGTCTAAAAATCATTTTCTTCTTGTTCCTGGAGAAGCTGCCTATCTGAGAGCTAAATCTGGGAGAAGAGCTAAAGAGGCAAAACACAAGTGGCTTAGGAAGGGAGTGTGGTCCTTAAAGTCAGAGAAGGATAGAGGATGAAGGGGAAGGAAGAAAGGGAGGGTACATGTCTTTCTCTTACATCCATTATCATTCCTGCATCTGCTAATAGTGGGGTGTTAACATCACAACATGGATTGTTGACCACTGAAGCTTTGACTCTGTTGGCTTGGGGGGAAAGAGTCGAGCACTAACAGGACCAGTTGTTTTGGTCTGCTGTGAAGTGTAGAATCAAACATAATAATTATTATTATCATACTTCTAATGATTTCTTATTTCCCTTGGGTCCACCCCACTCTGAACTACTGAACTCTGCTGCATGTTTTGCTAATATAATGTCTGTATGCACTTTTAGACTTAGATCGTGTTGATTCAGGAACAAAGGAGCTATTCTTTGACGAACTCTTTAAGATGATGCTAAACTCACTTAGCCTGAGGCCGCACACTAATCTAATGATTGCTGTCTGGTAGCTCTCTGCCTTCAGTTGTGTTTGTGCTCAGTGTTGATCACAGGGGTCGGTCTGAACAACCTCCCACTTTAACAATTATTGAACTGCGGGTAGCCACTGAGGTCCACTTTATTTGTCTTCTGCTCTCATATGAAACTCAAAAGTCATACATGTGGAACTGTTTAAACTGCCCTTGACGTTTATTGTTGTTGACTAAACACCAGACCAGATTTGGTCTAATGGGCATGTGTGTAAATCTTCACAGAGTTTGTGATCAGGGTTGTTGGTCAGACAGTGTCGGGGTGTGGACAGTGATGGTCAGAAAGTATTTTCTCGTCTGTCTGATTAAAGTGCTGAAAACACCGCTAGAAACCAGACAACAAAGAACTGATGATGCATAAACTGCATGTCTGACTCACATGACCTCACTGGAGCAAATCTTTGTGGAACACATGAATGGTCCCTTTTGAATAATATGAATTACTTTTCAGTTTAGGAAACCGGTCCGCCAAAGGCGGACCCTTCCTGTGGCAGCTGTATTTCACTGTTAAGGGTCAAACAGGCAGGAAAACTATACGACTAAGCTGTTGACACTGTTTCTGTATCTCCTTCATCCATCTTTATTTTTGTGGGGAGCCATAATTCACTTGAAGGTGAAAATATGTAACTGGCTGCCGCCATGTTGGATGTACTGCCTGTTGTACTGCTTCATCTGCCTCCCAGCTAATCTAAATATCAGCAAAGACTCATCAACGGACCTGAGGTGGGTTGAATGACGCCTGTGTGCTTGAATAAGCCATCTATAACTGCACTTACCTGTCAACTTTGAGCCTTAATATCATCTGAACAGGTGAGTTTAAAAAAGATTAATCGCCTCACGGTGATCATTAACAGGGAAATTAGCTATAAAGACCAAAACTGTTTTTTGTACCAGGCTGTAAACATGTTTATTTCTGCTGTGAAGTTGGACATTTGAACATAGGGACCTATGGAGACTGACTCACTTTTGCAGCCTTCCCAGCACCAGAGGCTGATGCTTGTTCCTGTGTCATGGTTTTGGATTTCTGGTTTAGTATTTCCTGTTTTATGTTGAAAGAGTCTTTCCTGAGGTGTCTTGTGTTAATGTACTTCCTGTCTTTGTCTCTTTTTTTGCCTGTGTTTAATCACTTTATTCGTTCTCTTGTATTTAGTTTATGTGTTTTCCCTCCCTCTTCACTTGCCAGGTCGTCTGTTCGCCAGTCCTGCGTTGTTATCCTGTCTTAGTGCTTTTCCCTGATGTTGTCCTTGTTGGACTCCTGTTGATGGGATTTTTCTTGGATGGTTGGATTAAGTAGTTTTTTATCCTGGACTCCTCAACCACCTTTCGTTATTTTGTGTTAACCTGCTCAGTTCAGTAAGTCATTAAAGTTACCTTTTGTTCATTCTTCATACTTGTCTGCATTTGGGTTTATAAACGCACATAATGCTTTCTTATGCACTATAGCTTATAAAAAATAGATGTTCAAGTGCCTTCTGGATACTCTTGATTAGTTATGGACTAGAGCTTATAACACATTATGACTACCTATACTTACCTATACACATACCTCAACAATCAACTGTAGTAAGGACTCATAGAAACAATCTATGCAGTGTCATAAGTTATAATTGCATGTGCTAAGTTATAAAACTTAACTTTAAGTTGATTTATCCTTCATGATTTATCCATCGAGGCGGAACATCATGAACATATTTAAAATTCACAGACAGATAAATGTAACTTAAATAATAATCATATTTAACACAATAGTCATATTATCATTAGTGTAAGGAACTTTATTTTTTGCTTTATTCACTGTACAAAAGGTGGCATACATACAGATAATCACACAGCAGTCATCTTTTTAAATATAATAACAGTAAAAGGAACTTGTCTCAAGCAACAGGTTAGAGAGAGGGTCCACTGAGTGAGGAAGGGGGAGGTGTTTTTCCTTCAAAGGAGTCAAATTTCCAAACTCCGTGGGTCTGAGAGTCACACAGCTCTGAACTGAGAGAGGCTTTGTACTGAGCAAGAGAGGGAGAGAGACACAGAGACAGAGAGAGAGAGAGGGAGAGAGAGAGAGAGGGAGAGAGAGAGCAGCAGTGTGGCTTCAGGTCTGTACAGTGAGGCAGAGGGACCACGGAGTTTGCTGGAATTTCATCACACACATGCACTTGGAGTTCACTTCCAAACCTGGACTTTTCTTCATTCAGCCTCTGAAATGTTCCGAGGGTAAGAGAACTAAACATTCCCTCAATGTTTTCTGCATGTAAAGACAGCAGAGAGAACTTTCATGCGCTTTCCTTTTATTTTTTATGTCTTCACTTCAGTTACACCTCAGGTCAATGTAGACGTGTGCACAGCACAGCAGCACTTTTCTCTGCACATCTCACTCCCAACATACACTATTTTACATCAGCGTTCTGTGGTTTTATCCTTGTAATATGTGTTTAGCTTCACAACATGATGTGACTGATGTGTCTCCTCAGGTGGTCTCTTGCCCTGTACCTGGCCCTGCCGTGCTGGCTGGCCACTGCTCTGCAGGTTATAGAAGGTAAGATTCATTCTGCTGCAGCTCTTTCCAAATTCTGCAACCGTAAAGACTTAAAACAGCTGGGATGGATAAATGTACAAGCTAAAACAGTTTGGCATTAAACCTTCAGATGTTTATTAAAGGAGTGAAATGGAGCTCTTCCTCCTGTTGATGATATAGCCACAACTAATCCCACCAGATTCACTCTGTTTTCTTGTATATTTCTACTCAATTGGTTTGATGAGTCTGTACGTTGCTTCCAATATGACATCATAACCAAATATGACTCCCCATGTATCCTCTTCGGGCTCAGTGGAGTTCTAACGTGACCTCTCGTGGCAGTAAATACCAGGTTCCATTTAAATTTAAAGGCTTAACTGTGAGCATATAAAGACAAATTAGACTAAGTCAAACTAATGATCCAGATGTTATAGATTCCCACATGATGGCTTCGGCAAAACACACAACATAGTCATGGCAGTTATTCTCGATGCGAGGAGAGAGGTTTGAAGACATTTTGGGTAATAAGTGTGTATGTATTATGTCATAGAAAATCATAAACTATACAGTAAGCCCACACAGCATTAACAATATATTGCGTGCATGTACGTCAGTGATTACAAAGTAGCTTTCTTTAAACAGAAGTGTATGACACATCCAACCATGTATATTGTATTTTTATACATGTTTCATTGTGTGTGAAGTTTGCTGGATCGCTGGAAGGTAGAAAATATGAGTCTTAGCATAATGTACAACATTAAGTCAATTGACTGAGATTGGTGGGTGTTTTGTTTACTCCCCAAAACCAAAAATACCATCAGTATAAGACGTTGAATGATCATTACATTTGTGAGCTTTAAATAGGGTATTTAAAATAAAATGCCCCCACTGATGATCTGTTCAGTATTTTTGTTCTCACCCTACTCTAATGTATACACTACATTTACATGAGTGAGATGACATCTGAGATGTATTAAATCAGAATTTGTGAAAAAGAAGGACACCTAGAATAACAGGAAGTTGTCTGTCAGTTAGCATCATTGTTGTCCTGGTTACAGAGACTCAGATACATGTTTCATTGACATTTCACATAACATTTTTAAAAATATCAGTGACTATTTCAAGTTTCATCTGAATGGAATTCATCAGTATTAATATCTTCTGTCAACAGCAACATTTAGCAAGGGACATCCACATCTGAACGGCAGAGGGCTCTTGTGTATGATGTGATGTTTTAATCTTTAATATCACCAGTTGATTGACTTGATGTTATTGATTTACTGTTCATTTGTTCATCACATAGTCATTTTAAAAGTAGCAAAAAACTGAAACTGAGGCACAAAAAGCACACATTGATGCATGAAAATTCACCACAATTCAGAAAATGAAGTGTCTGACACTGTATCCACACATGGGCCCACTGGTGCCCCCTATGTTTTTCACACTGCAACCATGGCTTTAATGTAAGCTGAAATGTTATACATACCAGGGTAACTAGCTTACAGTCCAGAAGCCAGTGTTTCTTCGAAGAACAAGCTTCTCATTTTTAATACTTGTAACTCGTAAATAAATTAACCAGAGACGGAAACTAAGTTTCCCTAATCAGCTAGCTAATCTATTAGCAACAGAATCACCAGTCAACGGCTAAAAATGAAATACCTGCTTTTGTTCGCCTCAATATGAAATCTTGGACACATTTGTCAAAATTTCCAATAATTTTTGTGTTAAATCTGCCACCAGTAATCTGCATATTGTTTGACTACTAACTAAGGGGATGGAGGGCTTAGCAAACTGTCAGCTGTTTTTTTATGAATGTGCTGTTCCTTACAAATGTTGCACCATGGATGTGTTGACTTTTTCCTCTTGGTCTTGGTCAAATAGAGAAAATCCTACTTTGAGAGAATGGACCCATTTGACTTAGTGGACTTGGATGGACACAGACCAGTCATCTTGACTTATAAGCATGCGTTTAGTAGTAAAAATGTAATAGATTATCAGGTTTGAGGTTAGTTTTTGTGTTTGATTTGCTGAGAGCTGCTCAGGTTAGGCTCTGATACCTGGTCAACTTTGAGAACATGCACCTAAAGGTTACAGCGAATTACGACGCCAAACTAAGCTAAAATGTTCAATCATTGAACAGACTGTGATGACAATGGCTGGACCTGGGTCATCCACTCCTCCCTCACAGGCCCATTACGAGGTAGATAATGTAATCAGTGCTTTCCATTTCCATTTTCACACGTCTGTCAGCTGCTGTGGTTTTCACTCAGCTCCTTCCTGCTGTGAGACTTCTCTTACAGCTCTGCAGGAGAGAGATAGTTTGTTTGTTTGGCAACAGGCCGGGCTTCCTCTGCCCTCTTTACATCCTGAGTGCGTGAGTGTGTACAATGAGGCAGTTGGAAGTCAAGTGCTACACCGGGGTGAGAAATGGAGTGTTTAGTTTGTATGGTAATGGTGTGAGGGGGTTTCATGTTCTGTTTGTGTGTTTGAGATGGTGTTCTCACTGCGCTTTGAACTGGGATGTTGAGAACGCATCCCAGTTTGAGGTCAGCATCTGTGGGTTTGTGGGTGAGTTTAGACAAAACAATGTTACAGATTTACAGAAAGTCAGAAAAAGTTACTCCAGTGTTTCCTCAGGAGGCTGTGGAAATCAGAGTTATTTATTCTTCACACACTGAACACTGCTCATCACATTGTGGACTGCCACAGGCCTCATGGGTACAGATCCATGCTCTTGTGACTTGTAAGTCATATGTTCAGTCTCTGAAACCAGCTTTGAATATCAGTGCGAGCACTTGAGTCTCAAGAGTAGAGAGTTGAGCTACATCAACGTTTAGAGCAAAGCACCTCAGCAAAGTTTATAACAACCTTTACATTACCCGTTGGTGATGTAACATTGTGATAACTTCAACTTCTACTACAGATGTCATTCAAGTGCTCTAACCCAAATATAGCTACTGTAACCATATTTTATTCTCCATAACCACAAGCAATCTTGTCTCACTGGCTGTGCTGGCACAACAGTTGCTATGAGCAAGGTTGCAGGCACTCCCTCAGACGTGTCCACACCTTTTTGGACACACTCAGTTAATGAATCTGAATCCTTACATTCCCGTTGTCAAATCAGATTCACTACACCTGAACGAGGAAATTTTGTCTCACTGTTTTCCACGCTCCAAACTCCACAGTGTTCCCCAAAAAACATTCTTCCTCCTGCTTCAAGGAACCTTCACTTTCCATTTACCGTTGGTTGAGTTGCTCTGAAAAGCTTCCATGTTTAGCCAATATAAATGATTGTGAGGTGAACCCAGTAGGAGTCTGTTTTGGACGAGACATTCCTCCGTACAGTGGAACTCAGTCACATTATTTCACTGTTGACAGTCTCAGATGTATTATGGTAGAGGTCCACAATTCAACCCCCCTGCCTCCATATCATCAACTGCTTTCACTCCTGACCTCATTTGGTCTCTGATGTTAATGGAATAAAAATCCCACCAAGCTTTTTTTTGTGATTTGGGACTGTATGAAAGAAGCTCTACTAACAGTCTTCACTATATAAGAGAGGTGAACCTCGCCCTGCTCAGCGGCGTCCTGTCTGGAATGTGCTCATTCAGCCACAGTGACTTTGATTTGAACACAGTTGGGCACAATGGGCCAACTGTAGAAAAAGGTGTCATTGCTGTATATGTGTAACGGTCTACTCTATGGGCTTCTAATGGGAAAAAATCTGTCAGTGGAAAGTTGAAAATAATAAGAATGGGTGTTTCTTTAAGGGTCTCACGACTTTCCGTTGAAAGCGGTCTTGTGTTTTCCATGATGTGATGCTCACTGAGATGATGTAGTTTTTATTACAGCACAGAGAAACAGAGGCCGAGCACAGACTCAGAACGAGGAGAGAAAAAGTTAGCAGGAACATTTATTAAATTGATAAATAGCCGTTGGTCTAATAGCTTTGAGAAAGGAAATGTCACTGGTTTTCTGTTGTTGTTGTTTGGGTACACTGTCTCCATGGTTACTGCTTAAAAAGTTGACCATGAATCATTATCATTGTGCATCTGTTCCGTGCTTTGAGGCAAGAAACGTACAAAGAAAGTCTTTTTACTGAGAGAGAATGTAAGATTTGCTTGAGGAGAGAGTTGACACTGTTTATGAGCATATTTTATGACTGTTGTTTTAAATATTTACATGCATGTCACTGTCTGCTCCACATGTGAAGATACTGCATGGTAGAACCTGTACATCTTGGTGTCAGATATGTGCTGCCAAGATGCACGCACATCATACCTCATGATCGGAGCCTTTTTTCACTGCTGAACAGTCAGTTTTGTGAATGAGGATGCAGCCTCAGATCCTCAGGCAGAATTGTCATGCTGGCTCTTTATGACCCCTCAGGTCTGGAACTACATGTTCAAGGATGTGAGGCTGTTGAATTAAGGACTTCTTTTAAACCACTTGAAAACACAAACACGCCGTTTCACTGACAACACATCTCTTTATTCATCTTTTTATCTCTTTGCCTATGACGTCTGCAATCATCATGACGTCATCAATGATCAATCAATCATAGAGCGATTTTACGTGATGAAAGGCATCATGTTCTTGTTCTCAGGAAATCTTCAATAGCGGCTTACTCTTTAAGGCAAAGGGAGAATACACTGTTCTACTGTGTGTCTTTGGTGTGTGTGGATGCTTTTGCATATTTGCGTCTGTGGCTACTGAAATTATGTCCATTTGGCTGTTTGCAGATGGAAGTACTGCACAAACACAAGCACACAGCAACACTCTCTCCCTTTAAGGACAAATCTGTGTGTTCAACACGGAATTACAGCTCAGCAGCTCAGATCATCATCATAACACACTCTGCAATCCTGTTCTGTCCTGTCCGAGTTTTATGGAGTAATATTCCAACCCTGCACACACAGTCTTGATTCATGTGTAGGTTTCCCTTCTCCAGATGTATTTTGATGGAAGCCCTCCACAGTTTCTGTGTCTTGACATTCTGCGCCATAGCTGCCATTTTATTATTTACCTTTTGGATTAGACCCCGCAGCTCAGATCTCTTCTCCTTCACTTAGCCTCTGCCCCTGCTGAGTGCCAGCTCTATAGTCTCTGTTCTGGTTTTCGGTGCTCCTAGTGAGTCCATTATATCATCAAACCTGGGAAAATGTGCAATTAGAAAGATTTTAGTCAAACTCAGATAAATAGGATTGTGCAGCACAAGCACTCTAGTATCAAGCCTGTGTCGGAGCCTGTAGGGTGCTGGTGTGCTACTTTGGTACTTTCAATATCAGCCTGCTGCGCACTCACACTCATGCAAGTCAGAAAGTGAAGATTCTGCTACTATCATGGCTACAAATTGGAAAGACTAAGAAGATCATGTGTGGATCAGTACAACCTCTTTTGCACCAAATAAGCTTGAACCCGTTTTGATCAGTATTCAAAAACAGTCAATAATAAATCATCTTCTTATTAGGACTAAACCTGCCTCTTGCGTAAACGGTCTACAGCTGAACAGGGTCGGCCTACGCTGCAGTATTTTGATGGAGGTCCTGATGATTTCTTGGAGATGCTAATATTTTCTGAGGTAGTACACAGGGAGAAACACTGCTGTAGATCATAGATCGCAGGTTTCATCTGCATTTAAAATGTAAGAATAGTCTGAGTTAATAGTTTTATACCTCAGTCCAGTGTTGACTGCTATTGTAAATATAAGAAAGTGTCAGCAGACAGAAAATTACTGTGCTGCGCAGCAGTTTACTTCTGCACTTTGAACAATAGTGAATCTTGTGATGTGGTTTCAGTGGGCGGAAGTCAATAGATGGTGCTCTGCCAGAGGGACTGTGGAGCCAACATGAGATAATATTTTCCTGTCACATTTTTCTGAAGGTTGCCTTTCATTCCGAGCAGTTCGCATCGGATGTTTGTCACTATACGTAATGTGGAGAGTTCCAAAAATACAAGGAGCGCATCATCGATCTGCAGGACTGTCCAGAACCTCTTTCAGTGCCGTGAAGAATGGTGTGTGTGTGTGTGTACATGCATGTGTGTGTGAATCACACCTTACACAACAACAGTGCTAGACACTTCCTACAGGGTCACATGTGTAAAAGAGTTCCCATCAGTGTGCTTCACGGGGCTTCATTAACATTCGTATTGGAGGAGGAGATGAGCCCATGTGAGAAGCTGCGAGAGGTTGTTTGCTCTGAGAACAACACTCGCAGCTGAGCAAACACCACACACACACACGCACACACCCGCGTACACACACTCAATGCCTTATACATGCATAATCAGGACATAAGCGGATGTAAATAGTCGTAAACAGCAGCTCGTATCTATGATACGACATATCTGCTTTGTTGAAATTAATTATTTGATTCATTTGGTTGGTTTGATGCAGATCAGCTGATCTCAAATGTAAATGTAAAATAACACAATTAGACACAAATTTATCTAATAATATTGTATTAATTATAAACATGAGTGCGGTAAAGATTTATCACATACACATTAGATTAATTAGATGAATAGGAAAGGGAGGGAGGGGGTCTGTGACCTGTCTGTCTGTGCGATTGTGTATTTCAGGGGTGAAGTGAGATCATAGCAAGGGGCTGGTAGGGGGTTAGGGTCAGTGGTTGGTGGGGGTGGGTGGGGATGGGGTGCGGGATGGGGTGGGTGACACTTGATGTAATGGAAACTGTCTCTCTGCAGATGTCCACCTCTGACCTCCTGACAACTCCAAACAATGAATTCTTTTATGCGAACCATGTTGTAGGCCTTACAGTGTGGCACTGAGCGTGTGTGTGTGTGTGTGTGTATGAAGAAGTCAGAAGTTCATCTGGAGCACTCCCTGATTCGATTGGTTATTGTCTTAATAACCTGTCGGCAGGCAGCCTGTAAACCATTAAACCAATCAGCTGTCAAGTTGCAGAGCGCGTGCTGTGATCACATGACATTAAGACTAACTTACATTTAGTTCATATTTTAAATGATTATTTTTTGTAACATTTGGTCTACTTTTTATGCTATTTAAATGTATAGTAAGCTATATTTGTATTAATATTTGAATGACTTTGTCCCTCACAGTCCAGCACCACACAGACATAATGAGCTTTTGAACATAGTGGAGCATTAGCAGCTAGCCGGGTGTTGATCTCAGGAGAGAGCACAGAAGTGAACATGTGCCATGTGGCCAGAAACAGCAAATACATGCTCCTCTTCCTGGATGTGTAAATGAGCAACTGTTTGCTGTCTGCGATGTTCACTATAACGACTTCATAAGGTGATGTTTTGTTGCCCAAGTTGTCCAAAATATAAATGTAATTTAAAGTGAGACTAACCAAAGCTTCCTTTGACAAACGAAAACGGCCAAAAGCGGTAAAAGACAGTAAGCCCCAGACGTTTTGTCATGTTTACAGCAGTATTCATTTATTTTATTTTGGAGTAGAAGAAAGTAAAAACACAACATTAACATGCTTTACGTGTTGATTTGGTGAATGTATTAACAAAAATGTACCTATAGAGCAAAATAATATCCAATATTAAGTTCCCTTTTACTTGAGATGAGATGATCTGAGATTTTCTCTCCTTCTTGAGCTGATTTAGCTTTGTAAGTCTGCTGTTTTGCTTCATACAGCGGGCTTAAATCAGCTGGAGAAGGTGAAGTTTCAGGTCTTAAAATCAAAGCAGTGAGAGGGGAGCTCCAGAATTGGTGATAAATCTTGTTGGGTCTGTCACTCTGAATGACTTCTTACATTTCTCTGTCATATTTTCATTGTCAATTTGTTGCTGGTGTAAAACTTAATTATGAATTTAATTCGATAATTTATAGTAACACAGTGTAGCTCTGTGCTCTGTCCTGTGAATCATCGTCCATCTGTCCTCTAACCAGAGATCAGATCAACAAAGTTTAGACTACATTCCTGACTTGTCTGTCAGAGGCTGTTAGGTTAGCCTTGTGACTTCTCTAATGTAATTATCTTCATTATCTTAATGTTAATGATGCACGTTTAATCAAAAGAATGCAGGTTTGAAACTGATTTAAACATAAAAATAAACGGGAAAGTTTGTTTAAGGCAGCAAGTGCAAGACTGCAAGCAGGACAACAAATCTACATCCTGTCTGCCAGCAGTGAGTCCAGGCCTGGTTCACACTGTGTGACATCCACTGTCATTCAGCACCATGTAACATACAGTAAACTTACACACACACACACACACACACACACACATTTCCTCAGGTACACTATCAAGGTTTTGGTGTGTGTGTTTGTGTGTGTTTGTGTGTGTGTGTGGGCATGTCACAGGTCAGTTGTCTTGGTTAATCCCACCCTGGGGTGAGACTCTCCTTCTGATGACCTCTCTGACTTCTCTCCTCTTTTCTTTTCTCTTCTTCTTATCTTTTCTCTTTTCTATTCTTGTCCTGTCTCTGTCTGTTTCTTCCTCTGCCCGTCCTCCCCCTCTTTTCCCATCTTTGAGATTCATTTGTCACATTGTAATAGGCATATTTAAAAACTCTATAATACTAATGGTGGTTAACACAGTTGGACTACTTCTTTCCATGGTTTATGTGTTTATGTCTTGTGTTTCCTCAGAAGAGAACTGATGGACACAGATTGTAGCTCAGCATAACGCCTTGTGGTCTGCCGTCCTGCAGGTAGTTCCTTTGTCTTCAGCGAGGCTGGAAGCTGACTGTGACAGTGTGTCACTGTGTTCATCAAACATCATCTCTAACATGTGACAGGCATGTTTCTGTCTCCCATCTGCCATCCTCAACACAAAGATCAGACAGACCCGTCCATCTCATCCCTGAACCTCAGCAAGAAAGTTCTGCTGCCCCTCACTGACGTGGTTGTTAAGTTTGGAAAACTGTCCATGTCCATATTTTAACTTTCATGTGTCAAATTGGTACAAACTGACATCAGATATGAAACAGTTATCCAGTGATTTTTCCTGTTCGTACATCCGTGCTCTCCTCAGATTTCTTCCTCCTTCCTTATTTTGTTACTGACCAAGTTCAGGAATGTTTATTTCTTTTCTTTTTTCTTCAGTCTATACACATCCACAACATTTTCCTCAAGCAGTTTGGTTTCAAAAGCAACATCAGCAACCATGATGTCTTTATTAGTCATGTTACTGATATCATCTCATAACAGTGCCTTTATAGGCTGAATTACACTAAATGTGGACACTGACTCAACACTCCACATGATGAGAATGTGCTTCACTGGCTGAACATCTTTTCTTAGCTCCTCTTTTCAATAAGAGCTTATAAAAGTGCTCCGAACATGGCCTAGAAATATGAAATGAAAACATGTCAAAGGAAGAGTGGGAGGGGGCGTGGGGGAGGAAAAGGAGTAAGGGAGGGAGAGAGGGAGGGAGAGGGGGGGGTGCATGAGAAAAACAGCTTTGCAACACAGGCTTCATTGATCACTTGCCTGGTGGCTCTACAGTGTGCGTGAGTGTGCCCTAAATGTGCATGTGTGGTATACCTGAGAACAGGTCCTCTCTGTTGACCTTTGCAGCCCGCCCACCCTTATTTCTGCTTTAGGGTTGGTCAAGAGGATGCGTCAATCAAATCTAAATACCTGGCACAGTCACACACGCACGCACAAAGGAAAAACAACAAAAAGCCTCTTTGAGTGGAACTTGTTGCTTGTGTGACAGAGTCTCTAAAAAGATGTCTAAGTAAGTTCTTTGGTTTGTTCGAGTTTAGCTGAACATTCATTTAGTCATTGGAGACGTTTGTTTAAAAATGAGGAAAATGGCTGTATATTTCTTTTTGTTTTTGCATCTGTAGAGCCTCATAAATAAATGAGTTCTTGTGTTGTTCTGGCACAAAAGCACTGGCCAGTGAGCCAAAACCTCTTTCGCTCTAATTGGCAGAGTGATGGACCAACTTGTACACTCAAACACACACGTAGGGCCTAAAACCTCACGGAAACAGGAAAAACATTAAGAGATTAAGTTATTCAGACCAGTTAGCCATTGTTCTGCCATAGTTTATTTGACTTTTTCTGCAGATCTGCCCTTTAACCTGGCCCTTTAATCTAATGTGGAGAATTTTAAACAAGTGAGCTCATTCTTGTCTGGCATGCACACAGCTCTAGACAGTGTTCCCGTACATTTCTAGGTTTATTTCATATATATATATATATATATATATATATATATATATATATATATATATATATATATATATATATATATATATATATATATATATATATATATATATACAGTATATATATATATATATATATATACTGTATATATATATATATATATATATATATATATATATATATATATATATATATATATATATACTGTATATATATATATAATGTTGGCTAACATGTGTCTATTTCTTTTCCTCCTTAACACAAATATACTGACATCACTAAACACACACATTGATCTGCCTGAGGCACACGCACGTGGGAATAACTTGTTTAGAGCTCATTATACGTTGGAGTTCCTCAAATGAAAATATAATAGTCTGTTGACTGAATGTTTTCACTTCACTGAAGTAGAAACGGACATGATGTGCACATCCTGTTTATACTCTTGTGTGTCTGTTTGGGTTACATGACCGAATTTAAAATTTCTCTACAAGAGTCTGGATGCATTATTCTAAATTACCACAAGGTGGTGCCACAGTGTGTGTGTGTGTGTGTGTGTAGTGTGCTTTGTGCAGTGTGTGTTTTCATGTCCACTCCTCAGTTGTGCTGCTTATAAAGTTACTGACAACAGTAATAAGATGATTATAAATGCAAATTATACTTCTGATTAAAGGTGCGCATGTATAACATTCATTTTAAAGGCTAATTAATTAGCATTCAAACTAAATATATTGGACATTTTTCACTCAATATTAAGGATATCACAGAGTCCAAGGCTAAAACAAATGAACAATATAGCCTAATTAATGCCATATGGACACACATGTACTGTTCCTGTGTTTGCTCATCTCCTGATGCCCTTAAATGATTATTTATGTGAATAAATTCATAGGATCCCTGTGCGATAGGCTTTGACAGTAAACCAATTATGGCTTATTGTTGTGGCGGTTGCTAGGTAGAGTGGGAAGTGAGCGTGAGGTGAAGGGTGAAGGGGTTACTCTTCCTGGAATCCAGAGGCCCTAAATGGGGTCACCATGTTTAGAAAAAGAAAGGGTCTGAAAATACTCATAAGAATGTGTCAGCTTTTCTCTCCAGCTATTGCACATGAAAGTGACTACTTTCTTTTTTGTTCTCTGGCATCGTAATTCCTGATAGACGCTGTGTTAATGACCCCTCCCCTCAAATAAGACTTTTGAAGGTAACAGCTCAGTAACCTCGACCTATTTTTCTGACCCTGACATTCTGCCTCCACTGCACTGAGGCAGCAGCCTCATGTCCAGACATAATAGTTTTCATTTATTACAAAGCTGTAGAAACTGTAGACATTTTCCAAGTAAGTATTGACAGAGCACTGTTGGTCAGTCTTTACATATTTTTAAAGGTCCAGTCTGCATAATTTAGTGACATCTAGTGGTCAGGCTTCAGATTGCAACCAACTGAATACCACAAGTAGAAACAGTAGCTGCAAAATACATGAAAAACATAAAAGTCACTATGAACAGCCAGTGTTTAGTTTGTCTGTTCTGGTCTACTATATAAACATGGTTGTTCAACATTGCAGATCCTATTTCCAGCAAAAATAAATACATTCTGATCAATCAGAACAGAGATTCCAAGAAACTAACATAAAGGATCATTGAGCTGCTGGAAAGACAGATATTTGTAGGAGGCCAAAACAGAGCTAAAAGGAAGGTAGATATAGGAC